>OY482670.1:13842179-14464679 GCA_960531455.1 Urophora cardui | reverse complement strand
CTACGCCCACTTTGTGCAGCACTAGCTTTATATAAAATACGCCGTCTTTCCATCAAACGCAAACAAACAATGAAAGCATACAGCTGAGTATCTAATGTTCGATTCCACTCGAACTTAGGCTTCCTTACTTGTTTTTTGTCGATTTTTCATTTTTAAAAATGCGTCTTGGTCCATAAAAATCAAATTCCGGAACATCAAAATTAATTTTAGAGAAATGTCGTGTAAGCGTTTTCTACTCAAATATATGAGAGGAATTCCAATTTCGATGGCACGATAACGATTAATTTTACTCCATGCAAATCGTCCAGGTCTAATGTTTTTTTTTTAATACGAGTAATTTTAAAATTTCTGAGTTTCGTTTTTAAATCCATTGGTATGTATATATATATATATACTAGCAAATACCCGTCCCGCTTCGCAGCGACGAACAAAAGCTTTTATGTTATAATGTGTCTTTTCCTTTACCTTTACCTTTACCTTTACCTTTACCTTTACCTTTACCTTTACCTTTACCTTTACCTTTACCTTTACCTTTACCTTTACCTTTACCTTTACCTTTACCTTTACCTTTACCTTTACCTTTACCTTTACCTTTACCTTTACCTTTACCTTTACCTTTACCTTTACCTTTACCTTTACCTTTACCTTTACCTTTACCTTTACCTTTACCTTTACCTTTACCTTTACCTTTACCTTTACCTTTACCTTTACCTTTACCTTTACCTTTACCTTTACCTTTACCTTTACCTTTACCTTTACCTTTACCTTTACCTTCACCCTTACCTTTACCTTTACCTTTACCTTTACCTTTACCTTTACCTTTACCTTTACCTTTACCTTTACCTTTACCTTTACCTTTACCTTTACCTTTACCTTTACCTTTACCTTTACCTTTACCTTTACCTTTACCTTTACCTTTACCTTTACCTTTACCTTTACCTTTACCTTTACCTTTACCTTTATCTTTACCTTTACCTTTACCTTTACCTTTACCTTTACCTTTACTTTTACCTTTACCTTTACCTTTACCTTTACCTTTACCCTTACCTTTACCTTTACCTTTACCTTTACCTTTACCTTATCTGTATGTTGAAGCTCTGCTCGACACCTTTCATTTGCTACCAATATTGCTCGGATATATTCAGGGTTCATCCGGGTCCACGTTTTGACCCATATCTCGGGACCCGGCCTAGGCATCGCAAGTAAAATAACTCTATGTTGAAGGCCTGCTCAGCACCTTTCATTTGATAACAGTATTGCTCAAAGACTTGCTGGGTCACTCTGGGTCCACATTTGGGCCTATATTCCGGGAAGTTCCCACTTTTCCGAAAGTCTGTATACCCTATCACCAGCGCATATACCATATGAATCTACTGTGAAAATTTCATAAAGATCGGTTGATTACTTTGGGAGTCCATAAATAACACACACACACACACACACATACACACACATTCATTTTTATATAATAGATATATATATATATCTGTTAAGATTTTCTGCATGTACATTCATTCAGTTCTTTTTTAATTAACAAACATCAGCTTCCCTAGCAATTAACCCAAACTTGAGCATATTAAAACGTATACAAATGATCTAAATCTGTTAATTATACATCATTGATCATATTTACACAGCTCTAAAGCTTGCATGCTTATCAGATTTGCCTAATTTTCACATAATAACATGTTTGCGTTTGATTATTAAAAATTTCAGTTTAATTGTATCGCTTGCAGGCAATTACAATTACATAAAATTATCCCTCAATAGTGATTTTATGATTCATAACTAAATTTTAATTAGTTACTTTTTTAATTTTTTTTATATTTTTACATGTAGCTGTGGGCAAAAATTTAGAATCATAATACAAGTCTTTTTATATAGAGATAGAGTGTTTTATATGGAAGAAACTGCCTATTAGTTTAGGTTGGAGCAGCTGCAGCCATAGGCCAGTGTGGAAGCTCATTGTGATACCACGAGAAAACAGATTACTCTTCATTTTTAAAACAGTTTGAAAGCCTAATGAAAAAATGCCTATTTCTATTCAAAATGCTTATTACTTTAAGAAAAAAAAAAAAAATTATTAAAAATTAATGTCATTTTTTAATTGTATTTTCTTGACGGCCATTGTATGCATTTCCATATGTACATAAATATTTAAAGCATTTTCAAGCAGCTCATTGTACCATCTTTATTTTATTATCCACCTCTCAGCGCGATTTCTTAAAAGCAATGAAACTAAATTGCCAAGTGCCGCCTACAATTTCGTGTATGGCAGACAATTGTTTTGAATTAAGCGATGAGCTAGGAAATTTCTTTGAATTAAGAAATTTTTTGTCAGATGTGCATTTTTTTTATGTAGATGATGAAGAGAAATAAAATGGCATTGAAGTGGAAATAAACTAAAATCGCGCAAGACAAAAAAAATTACTTTACACTAAATAAATTGAGCAGAATAACAACACCAACAAATTTCAATTACTATGTAGTGTACGCTCATTTTTTCTTCAATGCTTTGTTAAACACATTAAATCAGAGTATGTGGCCTGTGGCCATTACTACCTTTACTAGTTCATTGAGGGTTAAAAGACAATAGAGTGAGAGTTGTCTGTGCTTAGCTTAGTTTACAACCATTTCAAATTGCACTCCACTTCACTCATAATTAATTTAAACTACTCCAACACGTTTTCCACCAAAAGCGCAGTAAAGGTTAATAGGTCACAGACAAGTCATTCATTCATACTTCAAAACCCAGCAAATCATGTGAATGTCTGCATTTTATGTGCGTGGAAAAAGTAGTTTTTTGCGTGCCACAAAAACAAAGATTCAAAAAGCTGCACACAAAAACTAACTACACTGAAAAAACAACTTACTCAGATTATGGAAAAGTGGAAATGATTCGGCGTTAAAACATATTTTCATTGTTTTGATGTACACTTTTCTTCAAATCAAGGAATAAAAACCACATTTTAAAGAAAATTGTATTCAAAACAATGAAAATATGGCTTTAGCGCCGAATCATTCCTGTTTTTCCATAATCCGAGTAATTTTTTTTTCAGTGTATGATGCGAATTTTATAATGCAAAGAAAAATGTTTCCAAGTCACATGTGAAAATGTGCAAAATCACGTACACGTACAGCGCGCATTGCATAAATGCATTTTAATAGTCAACAAATAAAATCATACTTAATAAAGTTGGTGGGAATTTTTTTGCAGGTATGTATGGGGGAGAAATGGGTGAAGTTGCGTGATTGCCTTGAAAGACAAATGCAGGTGACGTTTCTATAGAAATATGCACTTTTTTGTACCTAGTAGACAAAAATACAAAGAGAAGACTCATGTGTACATACATATG
Source organism: Urophora cardui (assembly GCA_960531455.1). Lineage (NCBI taxonomy): Eukaryota > Metazoa > Arthropoda > Insecta > Diptera > Tephritidae > Urophora > Urophora cardui. The sequence continues at coordinate 14,461,323 of OY482670.1, read as the reverse complement.
TGCTGTTAAGGTTTGGGGAAAACCGTAAAGTTTTGATGTCTTTGTTATATGTAATTCAACAGTTGAATACAAAAGTGGCAAGACCTAGATATCAGAGCTGTGAAGTACTGAATATACTTGGTACTTGTACTTGGTCCAAGTACCATTACTTGATAATTAAAAAATTCAAGTATCAAGTACAATTACTTTATACTGGTAATTGGTAATTAAGTACAAATTTTTCAATTCTTTCACCAATTACTTTCAATTACCACCAATTACCACCAATTCTTTTCAATTACATGGAGTTTAATCAGTGAATTTATCTTAACTATTGTATTTTATTCTATCCTCTTCATAAGATACATCGGATACTAAATATTACAACCACTAAAAGGAGGAAAATTCCCTAATAAGAACTCTTTATTAAATATACATACGTACATTAGGGTGGGTTTTTTTAATATGGTAATTTTTTTTTAATTTAAAATTTTCTCCCTTAGTACATATGTACATATTATGTTGTATTGTACATGTTATGGGTACATTTCGAAAGCTTATACAGTCTGTATATTGTTACAAAAGCGTTTTTTTAAACCAAGTTTGAAAAAAAAAATAATTATTAGCGAAATTATACACATATGCGGCTATAAAGACTCTGTTCCCCAATGCGAAGACACCGATTTCTTTGACTTTCGTGATATAGATATGGAAACTAGCCAAAGTGAACCACTTCTTTACATTACTTCATCAAATAATATTGCTGAAATTTTTTTGAATGAGATTCTGAGATGTAACTACCAAGTTTAAAAAAATATCCCATAATCTTGGATGTGGCAATACGAACAAACACACCACTAGCTTCATCAGGTTCAGTTGAGCGAATGTTTTCATTAGCCATAATTATAAATAATCCAAGGCGGAATTCCTTAACTGACATTTCTTTTGAAAATTTAGTACTAATGAAAGCTAACTCATCATGTTAATGGAGTTGCATGCGAAAAATTTGCAAATGTATGCACTCGTTTTAATATTTTATTGTTATTAAACTTTTATCTTATTTTTTACAATGAAATAAAAAAAAATTACAGAATTGAAAAAACAACTGAAAAAGAATTGAAAGTAATTGAAAATCAACTGAAAAAGAATTGAAAGTAATTGGAAAAGAATTGCAAAAGAATTGAAAAATGTACGTACTGAGTATCAAGTACCAGTATAATATACTTATACTTGGTAATTGGGCTTTTCAATTACTGAGTACTGGTAATGGTAATTGTACTGGTACTTGGTTTTTTCCAGCTCTGCTAGATATGTATGACACACTTTGCTTTAATTTGTATTTAATTTGAATAAAATAATATTAGAAATTTATATGGATATTAACACATGCTACAGCAAAGTAGCTACACTTCGTAGGCAAACATTGCAAGCTTAAAAGTACTCACAAAAGCACTCACTGTATACTTAGTACTATTTGTTTTGTCATTTTGCATTGTATGGGAGTATTGGGCGTCAAATATACAGTAAACCAAAAAAAGAAAAGTAGTACATATTTATATACATACATATGTGTATCAATATTTGTTTGGCTTAACCCAAACCCGCAATCATTTTCCACTAACGCAAATATAATGCAAATACGCATAGATCATGACTAAAAAGGACAATGGACTAAATAAATAACGAAGCCAAGGAATGGCAGGGATATTGAGGGCAGAAAGCTTATGGCAATAGCGTGTACCTCAATACAAAGTATGCAAATTACGATCATGTTAGCCATTTAAAGGGCTTCTATGGAGAACAAACATACTCCATGGCGAGCTGACATACTCATAGGCAGAATATAGAATATAGACACAGGCATTCATTCATTCATATTAAATAAACACATTTTAAATTATGGCTATAAAATTGTTGTAAAATGGACAAACGAGCAAACGACAATTGAGATAATGAATTTATAAATGGGTTTCTACTGCCAACAAAGTAAAATACACACATATTTATAGAGCAGCTAGCTGAAGCTGCTGTAATAAGTAGGGAAGGCAGGCAGTTAGTGATGCTTCGGATTTTATCCACATGCACATTATCTAGTATTTGCGTTAGAAATATTGTAGAGAAATGAATAGCCCATGATGAGGAGCCTATCATTTTTATGTAAATAAAATTATGATTGTGTGTATGTAAAAAGGTTTTTATGAATATGCAATAGCACAAGCTGGACGAAGAGAGAGTCTATTGCTTGTGGCATTAAAAATTAAAAGTAAATATTTGTTTAGAGATTTGCTCATATCTACTCGTATCTATCTGTCTGTCTGTCTTACTTGTGTGTCTGTTGTTAAATGAATGACTATTAAATGTGAATATATTTTTTGTATGATTCATAGTTTATTTAGATAATATAAAAAAGATGAATATATCAAACAAATATGTTTGTTTGTAAATATGCCCAATAAACATTGTGACGTAGGTATGTTTGCAAATGACCTTTCGGTATCCAATAGATATGAATATACTGAACTGAAAATGAACTTATAACCAGATTTGCGATTTAATGATTAACAATTTTAATGAATATTAATTTAAGCAAATTTTGTTTTTGTAACTCTTTTATGATTAAATAATTCTGTGGCAATTTGCAATAATCGCTTAAGTCGAAAAATATGATTTCGAGATAAATTGATTTTATATTCGAATGCGTTTCTTAACAAATCATAAAAGTCGGTTAAAAACTATGGAAGCAAAATCAGTGAGCCATCCACAATTTTACGATCAAATTTTGTAAATAAAACAAAATGTCATGAAGAAATTCGACTAAGTATATAAATCTACTTTGGCTGTTATAGCAAGTTCAATATATCTCTATTGTAAGTTAAGCCTAAATGTTTTTATTTATATCTTTTGATTGAATTAAGTTATAAGCATGGAGGTTTTACAGAAATATAGATTTTTAAAAGGAGAATAACGTGGTATATATAACTCGAAATCTTCCTAAGTCGACGTAAGCGGTTATTGCTTGTGACCACAGAATTAATTAATTAAATTTTTTTAATGATCTTCTAGTCATTAATTTAATTAATGTAAGTACATTAATTAATCGATTTATTAATTTTTAAAAGATTTAATCGTATAATTGAAAATAATCAAGCAAATTAATCAAACAATTAAAAACAATTATATAATTAGAAATACGCAAACAAATGAAAATAATTAAGCAATTAAAACTAAGCATACGATAAAAAAAAAATATTTGATTATCTGATTATTTTCGACAATTTTTTCAATGGCTATTAATATTGATTACTTTTTATAATTTTTTTATTTAATTGATTATTAATGGTCAGACTAATGTATGACAATTAAAATAGTTATTAAAATTGAAAAGTGCGAAAAAATTTATCATTATTAATTTTAATGGGAATTTAAATTGTCTGCTTACAAGAAAAAAAAAATCACTATAGCAACAAGAGAAAAAGTGACATAATTCAAGAAAACAACACACACGATCTCTCTCTCTCTCCCATAGAAATTTGGAGTTCAAATTGAATAACTTACACTTCAAAGTTCTGTTTTGTTGGATAATGGCTTATTTTTCGAATCGAATAACAATCTTTTCCACAAACAAAAAAATGTTAAAATATATTTCTACCACTTTACTAACTACATTTCTATGTTAATAAAAAAGTGTTAGCAAAGAAACTAAAAAAAAAATTATAAAATATGCTCATAGCAAGCAAGGCTATTGTATGTATTTATGTATGTCTGTGAATACAAAATAGTTAAAATAAACTTCATATACATACATTTTATGCAAATATATTTGTTCAAGTGCCAAACACTCAAAGCTTTTTGTGGCAAACGTGACAAGCAAACAAATTGAATAATGAAAGTCACCAAAATTTGATAACATAAAAAACACATTCAAATACAGGACAAAAAATAAGAAATAAGTGGCAGTCATGGCTCTCATTTAATTTTGTAAATTTTTTATTTTTTAAATTAATTCGTTTTAGTTTTTAGTCAATTTGTATGCGATTTACTATTGTATAAAATACTTAATTTAAATTAGCATTCAATGCAGCGTCTGAGCAAATAATTTAATTTGCTTTGCATTAAAAAAATTTCGAAAAGTAGACAGTCTAAGTTCACCCTCGTACACATTTTTTTGCGATCGTGCTTACATTGTTTAAAATTCTGTGAATGAAGAGTCGCGTCGTCAGTTTGAGCATTGTTCCGCAACAAATGCTTGTAGTTCAACACCTGTCCGGCACAAAGGACCGACCTTAGCAATGCTAATTTAAAGTCTGTGCGCTTACTTTGATTTTTTTGCTGTAAACATTTTTGTTCTGAAATTTATTATTATTTAATAGCATCACTCTTTTCATTGACATTGACTAAATAGACTCCAACTACCACCCTAGAATTAAGCTAAGATCCATCGGTATAGAGGTTTATAGCATTGTACCGGTACTGATCGAAGACGGATTAGAAGCCAATTTGATTTCGAAGGTCATTTGATAACGTACACCAAAATGTTAATTGGGTGGTCATTGAAAATTTGTATCAAGTCTCCTGAGAAATAATGATTTTTAAGTTATGACACCATTGAAGTAAATGGACGATATGTGCATTAGGCCGTCTCGCCTTATAGGGACAAAAAAAAAAGCCAACCGTATGCACCTCATATCGACGCCTGAGTAAAAGATCACATTATTTCAAAAAAAATATATATGGAATATGGAAGTTTAATAGACCAATATCTTTTACTTGAAAGGCCGGGTTCTACCATATAATAGTATTAACGTTTGCAAAAGAAGTATTTGGATTTATTCAGTAGAAACCGAAATAAAACACATAAAGAAGGAATATTTCTTTTTCGCTTCCGACCTTAGGTTCATTTTACAAAGATTTCTTCTGAGGAGATCCCTAGTGAAATTTTAGGGCGTATAATTTTCTGGAACATTTTAACTTTCTAGCATCGCCACGAAAAGTTTATTTTTACCCCTTTTTAAAAAGTCTGAGAGAAATAAAATTTTTAAAGTCGCTTGAGGGTTAAAAAGTTCTAGAAAATTATTCGGCATACAATGGGTCATATTAATAAAAGCCAAGAATTTGCTTTTGCTTAAGAATTCAGACCTTTTACTCAAATTTTGAAATTTGGTTCATACAAATTAGTGTCAGATTTCCGAAATCTTGAGTAAAAGCATTTGCTTCGTTTTTATTAATACGGCACATTCTCTGTAGGGGATCTTCAAAAAAATCTTTGTAAAATGAACCTAAAAGACCACAGGAAGTAAAAAAAAACATATGCCTATTCCTCGAATTTTAAATGTGAAGATATAAAAAAATACATATATTTGGGCGACATCTAGCGGTGTCAAAAAAAAAAAATAATACTTTTTTTCTGTTATGCGATGCGGCCTAATGCGCATGTTTGTATGTGTATGCTTTTAAATTATATATATAATTTCTTCTTTGGTTTTTCTCACTCGTGGCCTTTGATGTCGCGCGTTCTTGATATCACAGCGGATGTTTGTTTGCACTGCTGTTCTAATTGTGCTCATTTTCTTTTTTGCTAATCAATTATGCTTAAGTTTTGTTTTATTTTATTTTCTTTTTTTATTGCAGAAAAATGCATTCTATTGCTATGTGATATTCATGATGAATAAAAAGACATCGCTGCAATTGCGACAGGAGAATCGTGAGTGGTTGCAGGTAAGCTTGAAATAGAGCCTATTCGTTTGGCCAACCAAAACCTCAGCTCTTTGTTTTAAGAGTTATATTTAAGTTCAAAGTAGTTTATTAAATTTATCAAAATAATTTTTACTGTTTTCTTTTACCAGAGTTGGCAAACTCAAATTAACGACAAATTGGGCATCGACAGCTTTCTCGTACAGCCCGTACAAAGACTGACCAGATATCCATTGTTGTTGCAGCAATTCATATCTGTAAGTTCTGAGCTGCAAAAGACTTTGATTTCAAGCTAAAATTTTCACTAAACCCTTCCCTATTTTACCTCAAAGGAATTCTACAAAAGCGGCATTAGCTGCAAGCCCGTGCTGATGTCCGTGTGCAAGCTGGAGACGCGCATGCGCCGCCTACTCGAAGTGGTGAATCAAGCCGAAGATGTGCCGACCATTGATGAAGTGGGCGAGGTGTGTTTTGTGCATAAGTTCGCTCAGCTTTTTATAGATGTCTAATCTCCTTTCGATCTGCTTTCTCACAGCTTAATCTGCCAGCGCAGGGCTACTTCCGTCGCTGCGCCGATTTCGAGGCCTATCATCATCGTTCACGCAAGAAATTCAACGCTAAAGTTTTCCTCTTCGATCGGTGCTTGATTTGTGCCGAAGTGCGTAAAAGACGTTTGGCATATCGTCATCATTACGAATGGTCAACGATAGAGTTCCAGCTGAATGGTAGTAAAAGCATAAAAGTGTTGTTGCGCTCGAGTGATCGAACGACGACGGCGACGACGACAACGAAGGCTGGCGCTGAAGTTTCCTCATCCTCATCCTCCTGCTCCGCCAAGGAAGAGTACGATTTTACCGCGCAAGAGGCAAATACGGTGACACAGTGGCTGCGTTGCGCACGCAAAATTGTGGAAGTCGAAAGGGTGGAGGCAACGCTGCGTGGCAAATTGACGCTGCCAATGGGTTGGGTGTTGGCAGCGGGCGCGTTTGTTTGGATGTTATCAAATCATTTGTATTACAATGGGGTTTAAAGAGGATATGCAATATCTTGTTTAATAACGGGGCGGTTTATAACTCTGTTAAGCGAGTTAATTTGAATTTCTTTTTAAATTTAATTTAAATATTTTTGAACTTCATTTTACATTAAGCATTGTAATTGAGTAATTTACGTTTGTATTTATATGGCCGTTTTAATTCTAATAATTACACTGGATCACAAAATGAAATTTGTTGTCTGTACTTTGGACGTGACTACCCTATATATATGAAAAATCGGTCGCTGATTCCGAAAATCGGGTTCATTTTTAATTCTATGGGAAGGTTTTTGAGATATCGGCAATTTACCGTTATTTGGCCAATGGCTCCATTTAATCCTGAATGTCTCTTCCTTGAGGTAACACCAAACGAAAGAAAATTAAATTTACTTTTCATGGCTCCTATAACATTTTTCTCTAACTCTTATAGTTTCTGAAATATTGACGATTAAATTTGAATTTTTTCGATTTTTTACGATTTTTTGAAGAAAAAATTGACTTTGTCAGGCAATATCTTTAAAACCAATGTCTTCACCTTCGGTTTTACGTGAAGCTCCATTCTATTGGGAAAAAGATAAGCTATCAACGAAGAAAATCCATGGTAAAATGGAAAAGTTATAGGCGATCAAGTAAATACAGGCACGTCGCGCAATGCCTCTGGACGGGTATATTCTATGCATGTTGTACCAATACCTACACATCTGCAGTAGCAGCACGTTGGCAGCGCAGTAGATACAAGCCCATTTACGGGTATAACATGCATAGAATATACCCGTCCAGAGGCATTGCGCGACGTGCCTGTATTTACTTGATCGCCTATAACTTTTCCATTTTACCGTGGATTTTCTTCGTTGATAGCTTATTTTTTTGGTAATGGAACGGAGCTTCACACAAAGGAGTAAAACTGAAGGTGAAAACATTGGTTTTAAAGATATTGCCTGACAAAGTCAATTTTTTATTTATTTATAAGAGCTAGAGAAAAATGTTATACGAGCCATGAAAAGGAAATTTAATTTTCTTTCGTTTGGTGTTACCTCGAGGAAGATAGCTCATTGCGTTAAAGAGACCTTCAGGATTAAGTGGAGCCATTGGCCAAATAACGGTAAATTACCGTGTTGGTGCGATTGTGTGTTTGGTTTGTACAAAGTTCTAAAGCTATTAACAAGCAAAGCTTTTGTACAGGCAATGCTTGTTATTGTTTTCAGACTTTTGTTTTCGGCAGGCTCTCCGATATACATATTTAAGTTTGTATTTATATGGCCGTTTTAATTCTAATAATTATTTTATGGGAATTTAAATGAGCTATTGGCCATTTTTTTTTTTTTTTTAAAGAAGAAAAATTGAAAAAAAATTTTTGGTAGAAGTTATGGATCCATTTCGGAGATCACCACATCCCCTCATCAGACTTCTTCAAGCGGCCTCAACCGAGAATCGAACTTAAGTCGTTCGTAATTTATTTTTTGAGAATATTAAAATAAGTACATACCACCTATGGAAAAAGTCGTTATAGCTGATTTATAAATTTTTGAAGACTTTCTGGAGCTTTCCAACACTGCGCAGAGCATTTAGAATTGTAGTCGAGCTGCCGTAACTTGTAAATGATTTAAGAATCATTCTTGAAATCTCTGCTCCTTCTAACAATGATATATGGTACCCAGGGATGAGCTTAGTGTGCTTAGAACTTAGTCTTACAAATATGCCGGTATTCTAAAAAAAAAAAAATAGTTAAAAGTTCACTTACACCTTAAGCAAAAAACGCCGGCCACAAGCAGAATGCATAATGAACACTAGCTACAGACAGCTGGAAAACCGCCCAAGGAGAAAATATGCATGCTGATGAAAGTTTCTGCATACTGGAATTCCCAGAGAGCGCACCGACATTACAAATTGGTGTTCCGCTGTACTCTGGAGACAAACCTTTAGGCTTCTAACAAAAATTATGCAAATGGGTTGTTGGGCGGTTAACGAGTACAAGACGAAGTACCTGTTGTCAGCACACAAAGAAACAGAGCTCGTCTTGGTAGTTACGTCCCTGATTGACAGCTAAAAATTTGAAACCGTTAAGAACTGCGTCTATTTGGGAACAAACATCAACACCTTTGCCAATAACTGCTACTTTGGCTCATATGGGAAGTCCTCTCTTGACGAACAAATATCACGCTCTACAGGACGATCATCGTTCTAGTCCTTCTGTACGGCATGGAGCGATGTATGGTCGGTGTCAAAATCAGATGAAATGGTGAGCGAAAAGTTCTGCGGAAAATTAATGGCGCTTTGCGCGTTAGCGAAGCAGATTTTATGATGAGCTGTACGAGCTTTACGCAGATCGATCGACATTGTTCAGCGAATAAAAATGCAGCGACTGCGTTGGGCAGGTCATATCATGCGAATGTATGAAGGTGGCCCCGGAGGACCAGAAAGTACATATTTCTATTGAAACACTCTAAAGGCATCAGCAAAGGGAGACCTTCACTGCATTGAGAAAATCAGGTGGAGATTGGCTCGTCCTCTCTTGCTATTTCCAATTGGCGAGAGGTAGCACGAAAGAGATACGGCTGGTGCGCTTTACTGGACTCGGCCGAAATAGTCTAGACGGTTACGCTCCAATTAATAAGAAGAAGAAAATATCAGAAGAAGAAAAAAAGAAGAAGAATAAGAATAAAGAAGAAGAAAAAATAGAAGAAGAATAAGAATAAAGAAGAAGAAAAAAAGAAGAAGAATAAGAATAAAGAATAAGAAAAAAAAGAAGAAGAATAAGAATAAAGAAGAAGAGGCAGAGAAAGAAGAAGAATAAGAATAAAGAAGAAGAAGCAGAAAAAGAAGAAGACATATTGTGGAACGATTTTCCGTCAGCCTTTGTCAAATTTTATTTGGTTGTAAACCAGTTTCGGCGATGTATCTTTTTTGTTTCTCTCAGTTTTTTCTTGTTCAATTCAATCCTGAAGAAATCTATCTTAAATCATCATTTATTTGCTAATATTTTATTATTAATTTGATTTTTTATTTATTAATTTTAATATGTTAAATTTGTGAGTTTCAAATGTTTTTCTACGAGAAGGACGCATCGAAAGCCATTCTAACGTCAAGCTACACCAGGCTCTGCATTCATTGTAATTAGTCACATTGTTACCCTTAGTCGAATTTGCTCCCATAAGCTGCCTTAACCCATGGTATTCATTAAACGAGTTGAACCTGAAATTTGCCAGGCATATGTATGTTGACGAATGCAGCAGCATAAACTCCTGTACATACCCGTTCAAATGTATGAGTTCTGCATGCATTTATCATGTCAGCCCATTGAGGATATGCATCATTATACAAGCGATACTCCAACCAAATACGCGAGAGTAAAACTTTGCTTCTTTTTTCTCTACGAATTTTGATACAAACTTGTTGCTGTTTTAGCGATTTTGATACAAAATTGTTGTTGTCTTGGCGATTTTGATACAAAATTATTGCAGTTTTGGCGATATCCATAAAAAAAATAAAAACAATAACAAACTAAAACAAGTAAGGAAGCCTAAGTTCGAGTGGAATCGAACATTAGATACTCAGCTGTATGGTTTCATTGTTTGTTTGCGTTTGATGAAAACACGGTGTATTTTATATAAAGCGAATGCTGCATAAAGTAGGCGTAGCCACGCCCATTTTCAACATTTTTATCAGTCATCCAACTAAGCATATGAATATTATTCTTTGTGCAAAATTTCATTCCTTTATGACTTCTAATTGCAAAGATGTCACGTTACAAATTCCCAAAGGGTGTTCCAGAAATATCTTTGTTAAAAAGTAGGCGTGGTCATAAACCGATTTGAATAAATTTTTGCGTGTCTATTAGCACAAGTTATAAAAGTTTGTAAACCAAGTTTTGTCGAGTTATGGGCTCCGAAATCTCGTAGATTCCTTTGTCTAAAAAGAGGCGGTGCCACGCCCATTTTCCAAACTTTTTCTATTTTTTGCTTCCGGTCTATTGTGGAACTCATGCCACAAAATTTCAATGAATTATCTTTATACTTGACAAAGATATCGCTTAAAATGTTTTTATTAGGCCCCTTTATGGTTAACCGATTTTGGCAATTTTTCGTCCAAACATATATCACGCCTACCAAATTTCATCGATATATCTTCAACGGTTTCTGAGTTATGACATATAAAACTTTCAATGTTTGGCCCTTAATAAGTGGGCGTGGCACCGCCCATTTTTCAAAATCTCACCAAATTTTTTCATAAGGGCCTGAGCTCCACACGTGGGTAAAATTTTATCACTCTAGCTCTATTAGTGACTGAGATACAAAATTTCCGATTTTTACTATATAGGGGAAGTGGGCGTGGTCATGGTCCGATTTCGCCCATTTTCAATACCATCCGTTCCAGTCTTGATACCAACTTGCATTCCAAATTTCATCAAAATATTTCAATTTTTGCGCGAGTTATCGTGCGTACAGACAGACAGACGGACAGACGGACGGACATGGCTCAATCGATTTCTTTTTTCACCCTGATCAATTTGATATATATAAGTCAATATCTATCTCGACTATTTTATGGTGTTACAATCCACCGTTATGTGATTAAAACTATAATACTCTGTGTACTAGTACAGCTGAGTATAAAAATATAAATATACATATTTATTTATTTAATTTCAGTCAAATGAAACATTAATTTCTTACTAACTAATATAATATACATATAACATAACATTAATATATAATTAACTAAAACTAAGAATAAAACTTCTAGAGATATTCTAGTAAGAGACTACGGAGTTCCTTAGAAGGCATAGAAAGATCAATGTTAGGAATAGTATTAAGATGAAGGCTGGATTATGCCACTTTCATATGGCGTCCATATACTTTGGTACACTGTAACCGTCTGGAGAGAATCTAAAAAGTCTTCCTCAAATTTGCACTCTATTCTCTAAACTTTGCTGATCCTATACCGTCCTACGAATCCCGCTGTCAACTTATTTCTCTTAAGCCTCTTAAATCTAGATTTTCTCTTGCTGTTTTGTCATTAACATCCTCAAAGGGACTATTGACTGTTCTGCCCTACTGCAGACAATCAACTTTTTCATCCCCTCCCGAAATCTCCGTGTTATCCCAATTTTCTATACGGAAATCCCAAAATTCAACTATCTTAAATTCGCCCCTATGTCTAGAGCCCTTTCTGAACTTAATACTATTCCTAACATTGATCTTTCTATGCCTTCTAAGGAACTCCGTAGTCTCTTACTAGAATATCTCTAGAAGTTTTATTCTTAGTTTTAGTTAATTATATATTAATCTTATATGTATATTATATTAGTCAGTAAGAAATTAATGTTTCATTTGACTGAAATTAAATAAATAAATAAATAAATAAATAAAATATGTACATTAGGGTGCTTTTAATTTGTATGAAAAATTTAAAAGTTCATAAAAAGACTGTATCGCCCCCTCAATCTGTAGTAACATGGTCAAAGATATCACACATAAATTTTGGTCCCGATTGGGGGTGGTTAAGATGTGGCGCATTGAGGTCAAAGTTCAGAAAACTCTATGAAGGGTCAAAAAATCAAAATATTTTTTTTAATTATCTAATACCCAAAATTAATACTTCTATACCCAATGATAACAAATATAAATTTATGTTCCGATTGATGGAGGTTTACTGGTGTTTCAAGGGGGTCAAAGTTCAGATTACCATATGCGACACTAAAAATGTAAGTCTTCTATGGCAATCTGAACATTGACCCCCTTAAAACACCACTAAACCGTCATCAATCGGAACCAAAATTTATATTTGTTATCCTTGGGTATAGAAGTATTAATTTTGGGTATAATATAATTAAAAAAAAATATTTTGATTTTTTCACCCTTCATAGAGTTTTCTGTACTTTGACCTCAATGCGCCACGCCTTAACCGCCCCCAATCGGGACCAAAATTTATTTGTGATATCTTTGACCATGTTACTACAGATTTAGGGGGCAATACAGTAAAATATCGTCAATTTGAATTTTAAACGCACTCTAATGTACATATACATATAAATTTATTATAAATGCACTGCAACAACTGGCGCACTCAGCCGTAAAATGACTATGTTGCCAAGCCAGTCAACTTGAGCAAGAAGCAACCAAAGCTTACACGACAGCCAGTCAGCCAGCCAAAGCTAACTCAACTAACAGCTCAGCAAACAGCCAACCAAGGTAGTGATTTCTTCTTTCGCCAGCGCATTTTGCAACTTAATTTTTGGCCTCCCACTGCGGTCATCAAGGCAGCTACTGCTGCTTTTGCTCATTTCCCTAACTTTTCTTTACTTTGACCTCCTCCTTTCCTTTCCTTTCCTTTTCTTTCCTTTCCTTTCCTTTCCTCCTCTTCTCGTTTGACTTCTTTGTTTTATTTTATCTCTTTTTTGTTTATTGTTTGCCCGCCAGCCTTGACAAATATTTATGATAAATTGCCTTTTGCGTTGCGTTTGCTCATGCAAGCGTTTCCAGGGGCATCACTCACCCTCAGCTCAGCACTCCACCATCAACCTTATCGTCCCTTCGTTCAACTCATTTGCTTGCCTTGCGGGAAGTCCTTTTTGCTATGTGTTTAGTGCATATGCCTGTGCGAATACTGTTTGTAGCTCAAGCGTGCATATGTCCATGTGCAAATTTTAAATGCAAACAGTTGCTTTATTCCTTTTATAATATTTGTTGCATATACGCCAAGCTTTGTCCTTTAAAATCTTTCCTTCGACTTTAGCTCCTTCTGCCTCAACTTGTTCTTCTCCTTCTAGTGATGCTTTTCTTTGCTGTTTTGTTTAATATTTTTGTTGCTTTTGTTATTGTTGTATTTGTCATTATTGTTATTGTCCTTCTTGTTTGCTTTTATATCATCAGTAGCAGCTTTATTTGCCAACTTTACATATGAGAATGTGTATTCAGTAGCTCATACCAGGCTGTTTGTTTGTATGCTGTGATGTCCTTTTGTCACCAGGCCTTTGTATGCTGCATTAAAATACATAGATATAAATATGTATTCCTGTATGTGTGCATGTGTGTTTGTCTTCATTGCGCTTTTAGCCACATCTAACATATGCAAAATGCGCAAACTGTTTGTATTTTACTTGGCACACACAGCGAAAAGAGCAATTCTTCCAATGTACATTGGGCTTGTACGGACCAATTTCTAGCAAAAGACTGCACTCTAAATATATGGCCTAAGGTTGAGCTGCCATTGCATGTCAGCTAAGAGACATATTTCCAAATATGAAAAAACTCGTTTTTCTTTTCATTCAGTTAAAAAACCTTTTAATCACTTTCGCATTCATTTATTTATACTCCGAACTACTCCGAAAACAAAAAAAAAACGCGAAATTCTCAATAAAAAGATCTTATCAGCCTGATATGAATTTCCGAAGTCATTTTATTAGTATTCCGAATTAGTATGTACGTATGTATAACTCCGAACAAGCGAAACTCATAATTTAGCGCAGATTACATGGTAAAGTGGATATCTGATAATTTTTTCAACTAAAACCCTTTCACACGCACTTTCGGAGTCATATTATTTATACTCCGAATTGTTCTGAAAAAAAAAAAATAAAAATAAAAAAAAAATAAATAAATATATAAATCGAAATTCTCTATAAAAAAAAAACTAAGTAGCCTGCTTTGAACATGCGGAGTCATTTTATTAGTACTCCGAATTTATCCGAATAACTCCGAAAATTTAAAACTTTAAAAAATTTAGCAGATTACATGTTTAAGTCTATAAATATACATAATTAGGGGATTTACAACCTATCATATTGCGTCATATCGTCATAAGTCATAATATTTTGTTGTTGCAATCTAGGCTATATGTGTACTAAATAAATACAACTCTGCACGATATGTTTTTGGGTCGTCGTATTTGATCAGCTGTTTTTGTTTACTTCTTCACAGGGCTTCGGAAAAGTCTTTTATAACTATTTCGGTACAATATTTTAATATGACATATGACTTTATGCCACTTTGTGAATCACCTAAATATTTTTTTCATCTAAATAACCTTTTACGCACTTTCGTAGTCATATTATTTATACTCCGAATTACTCCGAAAACAAAAAAAATACGAAATTTTCTATAAAAAACATTTAGCTAACCTGCTATGAACTTGCGGAGTAAATTTATTAGTAGGTACTCCGATTTTTTCCAAATAACTCCGAAAACTTAAAAACTTAAAAAAATTATCAGATCACGTGTTTAAGTCGGTACTTATTAGTTCTTTTTTGATCTAAGAAACCTTTTATGCACTTTCGTAGTCATATAATTTATACTCCGAATTATTGCGAAAACAAAAAAATAAAAATGCTCTATAAAAACTTCTAAGAAGCCTGTTATGAACTTGCGAAGCAATTTTATTAGTACTCCGAATTTATCCGAATAACTCCGAAAACGAAAAAGACTTTAAAAATTCAGCAGATTACATGTTTAGGTCTATAACTATTATTTTTTCATCTAAATAACCTTTTTATTTATATTCCGAAAAGAAAGAGATGCGAATTTCTCTATAAAAACAATTTAAGTAGCCCGCTACTTGCGGAGTATTTTTGTTGGTACTTCGAATTAGTACGAATAACTCCGAAAACAAACAAAAAATCGAAATTATCTATAATAAATGTAAGAAATCTGCTATGAACTTTCGGCGTCATTCTATTAGTACTCCCAATAACTGCGAAAAATCAAAAACTTTCAAAACTGGCTAGATTGCATGTGGAAGTCAATACTTAGTGCAAAAAATTAACTCCCTAGTGCTCAAATATTCTCCAAAACCATTGAACTGTCTGTGTACCTTAGCCTCGTTTACTCTGAAAAGCTAGTTTAATGAATAGTAAGTTAAATTATTGCATAATTAAGAATATTTGAGTGCATTTATATGCATAGCTATATGTTTTTCTTACTTTTAGAAACTCCGAATTAGTACGCACAACTCCGAAAACTCTAAAACTTCAAAATTTTCATTGAAAGTAACGGTAAATTGGCATTTAAGACAAGAACAATAAAAAGCTTACAGCTAAAAGACCGTATTTTTTTAGAGGAGAAAAATATTTTGAACAAAAACTTACTTATTTAACCCACTGTTATGCGCACAACAAAGTTGTTGCCGCTGCATACATAGATATCGTGTCTTTACCATGCTGATGGACGTATTGCCTCTAATCATAAAATCTCTTTGTGACATGGCACGTCTCGGACCGGTAGTGTTGTGAAATGCGCTGATTTTCCGGCCAATGCATTGCCAAAAAAAATGTGATATAAAAAATAAAACAAAATCTAAGTAAAGCCAAAACTAAGCAATAAGCCAAAATTGCAGCATGCGAGTACGGGTATGAAATGCCAATATTAAGGTAAGGCAATTTTGCAAAATCACAGCAGGATTTCTATGGACATTTGGAAAAGCAACCTAAGTCTAAATTCTTAATTTTACAGGAGAGCAAAAAACAGTTTTGCAAGTGCACAGTGTCTTTCCATTATATATTTTCATAGAAGTAAGGGCGTTGCATGATAAAACAATCATCTGTTGTTCATTATACTCAGCTGTACTAGTACACAGAGTATTATAGTTTTAATCACATAACGGTGGATTGTAACAGAATGAAATAATCGAGATAGATATAGACTTATATATATCAAAATGATCAGGGTGAAAAGAGAAATCGATTGAGCCATGTCCGTCCGTCCGTCCGTCCGTCCGTCCGTCCGTCCGTCCGTCCGTCTGTCCGTCCGTCCGTCCGTCCGTCCGTCTGTAAACACTCTAACTCGCGCAAAAATTGAGATATTTTGATGAAATTTGGAACGCAAGTTGGTATCGAGACTGGGACGGTTGGTATTGAAAATGGGCGAAATCGGACCATGACCACGCCCACTTTTCCTATATAGAAAAAATCGGAAATTTGGTATCTCAGCCACTAATATAGCTAGAGTTTTAAAATTTTACCCACGTATTGAGCTCGGGCCCTTATGAAGAAATTTGATGAAGTTTTGGAAAATGGGCGGTGCCACGCCCACTTATTAAGGGTCAAACATTGAAAGTTTTATATGTCATAACTCAGAAACCGTTGAAGATATATCGATGAAATTTGGTACGCGTAATTTGCTTACATAGACAAATGTTTTGACGAAAAATTATCAAAATCGGTTTACGGCCACGCCCACTTTTATATATGTGTATTATAAAGTGACCTAATAAAACCATTTTAAGCGATATCTCTGTCAAATATAAAGATCTATCATTGAAATTTTGTCGCATGAGTCCAACTATGGACATAAAACAAAAAACACAAAAATTTTGGAATATGGGCGGTGCCACGCCCACTTATTAAGGGGCAGACATTGAAAGTTTTATGAGTCATAACTCAGAAACCGTTGAAGATATATCGATGAAATTCGGTACGCGTAATATAATTACTTAGTCAAATGTTTTGGCGAAAAATTATCAAAATCGGTTGACGGCCACGCCCACTTTTATATATAGGAAATATAAGGGGGCCTAATAAAAACATTTTAAGCGATATCTCTGTCAAATATAAAGATCAATCACTGAGATTTTGTGGCAGGAGTCCAACTATGGACATAAAACAAAAACTACAAAAATTTTGGAAAATGGGCGGTGCCACGCCCACTTATTAAGGAGCGAATATTGAAAGTTTAATAAGCCATAACTCAGAAACCGTTAAAGATATATCGATGAAATCTGGTACGCGTGATATATTTACTTAGCCAAATGTGTGGACGAAAAATTACCAAAATCGGTTGACGACCGCGCCCACTTTTATATATGTGTATTATAAAGTGACCTAATAAAACCATTTTAAGCGATATCTATGTGAAATATAAAGATAATTCATTGAAATTTTGTGACATGAGTTTTACAATAGACCGGAAACAAAAAATAAAAAAGTTTGGAAAATGGGCGTGGCACCGCCTCTTTTTAGACAAAGGGATATATGAGATTTCTTAGCCTTTAACTCGACAAATAATTGAGATATTATGACGAAACTTGGTTTATACACTTTTATAACATGTGTTAATAGACACGCAAAAATGTATTGAAATCGGTTTATGACCACGCCTACTTTTTAACAAAGATATTTCTGGAACACCCTTTTGGAATTTGTAACGTGAAGTCTTTGTAACTAAAAGTCATAGAGGGATGAAATTTTGCACTAACAATAATATTTGTATGCTTATTTGGATGATTGATATAAATTTTGAAAATGGGCGTGGCTGCGCCCTGTTTATGCAGCACTCGTTTCATATAAAATACACCCTATATCGAACAAACGCAAACAAACAATGAAAGCATACAGCTGAGTATCTAATGTTCGATTGCACTCGAACTTAGGCTTCCTTACTTGTTTTAAATTGAATTTTTATTTCTTGTCGTAACGGTTTTTATTTAAACGGATTTCAAATAAAATAAGGGCCGATTTCATAATCAAATTAAAAGTTCCTTTAAATTCTAAAGGAGCCTTTAATTTACTGATCGATTTCATAAAGTCTTTTTGAAGATAAAAGTTCCTTTGAAGTTAAATACCCAAAAATGGGCATTTAAGTTATTTAAAGGTTCCTTTTGTCAGAAAAAATTTCACTTCTGCAGTCTGTCAAAATCAAATATCAAAAATTTATTAAAATTTTTGAACCGATTTTGTTTGTTGAGTCCTATAATGCAATATTCATCTTCTTCCTCTTTTGTGAGGTTGGACGACCGCTTCCCATTTTTTCTGCACTGGGTTTCCAAATTATGCTTCTTTGTTCTTTTTCTTTTTTCAAAAAAAAAAAAAAAAAAATAAAGCCATAATCAAAAAATTTATTTATTTTCAGAAAAAAAAAAATTCAATATAATTAAATTAATGACAATCATTTGACGTTAAAGGAGCCTTTTAATTTTATATGATTATGAAATCACTACCACTTTAAAGAACATTTAAATGGCTCTTTAACTAAAAGGCTCCTTTAACAAAAGGAGCTTTAAGAATTTCATTATGAAATTGGCCCTAAGTGGTTTTTCCAAATTGTCTTTTGAAAAAAAAAACCAACTTATCTCAATTTAGGTTCTTTTTTCAAATTGATTTTCATCAAAATTTGATAGAATTTTAGCCTCCTAATTGGAATTAAATTCATTTGGCAAACTGAAATATGATAGAAAATCGACTTAAGTTGGTAATTAGGTTGGTTTTTCAAAAGCATATTGAAAAAAAATATGCATAGAGCCAAAAGACCACCTAAAATGCCCTGTAAATCAGAACAAAGTTTAGCGGATTTCTCTACGCTTTCTCTCCAATAAGATGCCCGTCTTATTATGACTGGATATCTCATTTTAATAAAACTAAGTAGATATACTGTAAAACTAATATGAAAACCTTTTCAATATTATGAAGAAGATAAACCGTGGATTTTAGATGAAATCATTTTCAGTAAAATTTAATGGATAACCTATAAAACTAAGATGAAAACCTCTTATATAAAATTAAGAAGATGAAACCTTTTCACATAAATTTAGTAGATAACCTGTAAAATTAAGAAGAAACCCTGTTTAATATTAAGAAGAGAATCTTGATTTTCATCGGAAAACATAATTAGTCAACTAGTATTTTCCTAGGACTTATTCAGACAAAGGGCAACATTTCATTTCATATAAGTGCAGATGGACATAATAAACTCATTACACCAAGTGCTTCACTAATCGTTTGAGAATTGTAGAAATGTGCAAAGCCGTAGTGAAATTGACGAACGGAGGAAACACATAAGAGCTCTTTTAAAAATAAAAGGTTCTCCCTTTTAATTTCTTGAACATGTCATTGCACACGTACATAAAAAGTGGCTGATGCAATAACCAGGGACCGTAACGGTTATAAGTGATATCCAAAAAGTTGATTTTTAACGATTATTTTCTTAGTTTTATTTTTTGCTCAGAAAATAAAAGTTTTTTCTTCAGTTTTATTTTTTGATCAGAAAATAAAAGTTTTTTCTTGAGTTTTATTTTTCGATCACAAAATAAAAGTTATTTTTTGAGTTTTATTTTTCCCTCAGAAAATAAAAGTTTTTTTCTGAGTTTTATTTTTCGATCAGAATATAAAAGTTATTTTTTGAGTTTTATTTTTCCCTCAGAAAATAAAAGTTATTTTTTGAGTTTTATTTTTCGATCAGAAAATAAAAGTTATTTTTTGAGTTTTATTTTTTTGCTCAGATAATAAAAGTTATTTTTTGAGTTTTATTTTTT
Organism: Urophora cardui; assembly: GCA_960531455.1. Classification (NCBI taxonomy): domain Eukaryota; kingdom Metazoa; phylum Arthropoda; class Insecta; order Diptera; family Tephritidae; genus Urophora; species Urophora cardui. Next base: position 14,441,381 of record OY482670.1, on the reverse strand, counting down.
TGCTCAGATAATAAAAGTTTATTTATAAATTTTACGTATTTATGTGACGCGAGCACATATATACTATTAAAAATTTAATTTTATGTATGTATGTGAGTAGGTACATAAATATGTAGCATTTAGAAACTCTGTAGGACAGAAATAAAGTTGTTGTATGTGAAGCATTTACTTAAATCTAATAACGAGCAATTCCTGTATATATATGTGTATATATATATGTATATATATGTATGTATATATATACATAAATATATATATATATATGTATATATATATATATATATATATATATATATATATATATATATACTAAATGATACATATTTATGAAACAAATTTATGTACCTAATTACATACATACATAAAATTACATTTTTAATAGTATATATGTGCTCGCGTCACATAAATACGTAAAATTTATAAATAAACTTTTATTATCTGAGCAAAAAAATAAAACTCAAAAAATAACTTTTATTATCTGAGCAAAAAAATAAAACTCAAAAAATAACTTTTTTTTTCTGAAGGAAAAATAAAACTCAAAAAATAACTTTTATATTCTGATCGAAAAATAAAACTCAAAAAATAACTTTTATTTTCTGAGGGAAAAATAAAACTCAAAAAATAACTTTTATTTTCTGATCGAAAAATAAAACTCAGAAAAAAACTTTTATTTTCTGAGAGAAAAATGAAACTCAAAAAATAACTTATTTTCTGAGCGAAATATAAAAATGAAAAAATAACTTTTATTTGCTGACGGAAAAATAAAACAGAAAATAACGATTAAAAATCAATATTTTTTTTAAAAAAAGAAAAAAATAAAAGTTAATGCACCTAGGGGTAGTCTGCGTTACGGTGATTACATCTGTGTACTTCTTTTGCGTTTAGCGTTTCTCCTTCAGTATGATTTTTTTAGTCAAAATTTAAAAAATAACCATTATTTGCAATCCCTGGCAATAACTGTTATGCATATTTCTAGTATGTACGAGTATATCCATACATGTACGTACGTTAAGACGTTTATAGCAAAATTTTAATTAATAAGGGCTCTTTTAAAAATAAAAAGTTTTCCTTTTTAATAAATTCAAAAAGGTTCTAGTAAAAATTAGAAGATGTCCTTATTGATTTGCTTTATAAAAATTTTCTCATAAAAACAAGCAGATTTCTTCTAACAATTTAATTTTTTTGACAAAATGACATAAAAAATTAATAAATAAGAAGTTATCTCCTCGTTTTCAGACGGTATCCTTTTCAATAAATTTAAGAAGAAATTCAAGCTAAAATCTAGAAGATTTTCTAGCAAAAATTTCTTCAATTTTGTCTCCTCTCGCTCTCCTTGGCCAAATAGCTTTTTTAGATGGCAGTCTCTTTGATTATAGGTGAACTTTTTGGCTCTGTGTGCCACCTAAATTAAGTTAGGTTCTTTTTTCAAGAGGAATTCTTGCAAATTTTCTTATCACTTCTATCTTATCTTAAGTTAAGTGGCTTTTGCAAATGCATATGTGAAAAATATGGACTTAAGATGATTTTCGATTCATCATATCTCCTGAACCCGAAATGATATAACACCGATTAGACAGAAAGAAGCGTATTTTAAAATTTATCTTTATGATAAAAAAAGCTGAAAATGCACTTTGATCGACTTAGGTTGTTCTTTCAAATGTCCACAGATTTTATGAAGAAAAATAACTTAAGTATGTAGTGCGGGAAAGAAGGCAAATTAACGAGCTATTTGCAGAGAGAAAGGACTACTAAACAATATGTTATATGTACATACTTATTTAGTTTTATATTCACGTATGCTTGGAGCTAAAATCTTGTCATGGAAATGAAAGACGATGCAGGTATGTATCTACTTAATCAACGTATTATGTGAGCTTCAAGTAGCTGAATAAAATCAGTTTTGATTGTCCCCAATCTACGCTAAGCTTATTTGATACAAATCTGAATAAATTTTTAAAGTTTTTTTATTGCCCTTTTTGCTTTTCTTGTTACATTTTACAATTTGGCTTAATGTCAAATTTGTGTAGTCACTCGCAACGCCTGAAAGTATGCAAATAAATATCGCTCACAATCTTTCATCAGAAACCAAAAAGGGCATAATTCATGTACGAAAATAGATTATCTTCTACTTATGTGACTGTAAATTGTTTATCTTAAAACAAATATAAACAATCAACACTTGTCCAGCAACAAGAATAATACAAACAATACTGTTTGGTAAACAAGAATTAAAACAAACAAAAACAAATTATCACTTGCTGGCGCAAAGGAGCGCGCCTGTAAGTATGCCAGCAAGTTGGCTAAAGCTGTGGAGAGCTTTTAATATCGCACAGGCAACTTTGAGTGCATATGGCAACACCGCAGTGAGCATTAACAACAACAAACAGTATAAAGCATAGTTAGAGTACCGTATTTTGCATCTGATTTTTGACAGCTTCATCAAATTATGATTATACGAAATGTCAACAATAAAGAGTCAAAAGTCAACAGCCAACAATCTATCGGCACTGCAGAAGAGCACAGCATTTTCTTGCATCTCAGGCTCAGCTCAGCATATGTGCAAATATGTGATGTGCTTCTTCTTCTTCTAATTCCTCTTCTACTACTGCTTCTACTTTATCTTCTTGTTCCTCTTCTACTGCTACTTATGCTTCTTCTTTTTATTGTTCTATAAACACATTATGAATCTCTTGTTGCTCTACCCCTCCCCTTGCCCTATCTACTGTAATCTGTCTTTTAAAAAGGGATTTATCAAATTTTACATGGCTTAGTACAAGCAAAATCTGTAAGGCAAGCAAAAAGTAAGGCTCACAGTGGAGTATCGGTATGAGTTGTAGTTGAGTGACATATTTTAATATGAGTAGATAATAATATAGTATATCTGCAAGTTGCATCTAGTTTGCTAAGGAAATGTTGTGTGTTTTAGATTTGATATGCCAAAGTGATGTTCTTAGTGAAGTTACTAGAAAGATAACAATACTTAATAACAATTTGCGTTTGACTTTAGTGCGTTTAAGACATGCTTTTGACCTTAGACTACAGTCACAAAAAATTCTTTATTGTCTCGTGTGAGCTTTTTCATGACTGAAGATCTTGTAGGATATGCTACTACTTGAGATTATTTTGAAATATCGATCAATTAGTCACCATTTGCGTTAGTTTTTTAGGCTGGCGAGTGCCTTTTCTGCTGGCTGAAAATCAGTGTTTTACATGAAATGCTTTATGATCTTTCGGAGTCATAATATTTATATTCCGAATTACTCCGAAACCAAAAAAATGCGAAATTCTCTAAAAGAAAACAACGTATGAGCTTTCGGAGTCATTTTATTAGCAGCCCGAATTACTCCGAATAACTCCGAAAATATAAAACTTTCAAAACATGGCATACATTACATGTGTAAGTCGATACTTATTATTCTTTTCATCTAAAACCCTGATAGGCACTTTCATCGTCATATTATTTTTACTCCGAATTACTCCGAAAACAAAAAAATGCGAAATTATCTATAGAAACATTTATGAAGCATGCTATGAACTTGCGGAGTCCGAATTAATGGAAGTAACTCCGAAAACTCAAAAATTTTTAAAACTTTGCAAATTTGTACATACATGTGTAAGTCGATACTTATTATTTTTTTTATCTATATATTATTTTTACTCCGAATTACTCCGAAAACAAAAAAAAAAAATCGAAATTTTCTATAAAAACATCTAAAAAACCTGCTAAGAACTTGCGTAGTAATTGTATTAGTACTCCGATTTACTCCGAATAACTCCGAAAATTATAAAACTTTCAAAACATGTCATGTGTACATACATAAGTCAATACTTATTAATTTTTTCATCTAAAAAAACCTTTTACGCAATTTCGTAGTCATATTATTAGCACTCTGAATTACTCCGAAAATAAAAATATGCGAAATTCTCTATAAAAACATCCAATAAACATGTTATGCACTTTCGGAGTCATCTTGTTAGTACTCCGAATTACTGCCGAGAACTCCGAAAATATAAAAAGCTTACAAAACTTGGAAGATGACATTTATAAGTCGATACTTAGGGCAAAAATTAACCCACTAGTGCTCACATATTCTCCAAATCATTGAACTGTTTGTGCGGCACTGACGTCATTGACTCCGAATATGTATTTTACTAAATAAATATTTTAATTGAATATCTTTGAAAATATCACATCTAAACATTGCTCAATATATAGAGGGTTAAAATATTATACGAAAATAAAGCTCCTGTAGTCATTAAGTCCTTGCTTTCATTATAATAAATTAACTTTGGTAAAACAAATGGCATTCAAAAACCTTCACAAAATCCCTCAGATTTGTTTAATTTTTAAACTATCCTTTGCATATCTTTTTTTCTTTCCTCCTTTCCAATTGCTTTATAATTTGTCAACAAGTAAATCCAATAAATTTTGCTTTGCTTTTTTTGTTGTTGTGCACAGTCGGCAACATACTTACATACATATAAAACTGTCAAAATATTTTGCATTAAATTGACAACAACGAAAAAAAAATGAAACGCATTTAAAGTGAAGCAAGAAGAGGAAATAAAAAAAATCCAACCAACAACAAAACAACTAAAACGGAAGCAAAAGCCACTATACCATATACAAGAACAAAGAGCAAAAAATGTGATAAGCGTCGCCGCCGCCGCTGCCGCCAGCAGTTTGACACGCGCTTGACAAACATGACAAGACATTAATACACTTAAAAATTGTATAATCACACAATGTTACGTATACGCAACGTTGGGTTGAGGGCAAGGAAAGAGATTATGCTCATATTGCACACACTTATGCATGTGTGGGTGTTTGTTTATGTGTTTATAGTATAAACTTTATACATACGTAGTAAACATGACAGCATAACAGCAAAGTACAAATTGTTTACTTTTATTGTTTTTAATTTTTTTTGCAATTTTGCATGTGACATTTTTTAAAACAAAAAATTATTTGTTATCTTTTTGCTGCATTTTTTGCTTTGCTGCCATTTTCTCATGTTTATATGCATCAGTTATTGTATTATCCTTTAAGCCAACAGCGTCAGCCAGTATGCATACTAATAATAAAATAATAAACTCAATGAAATAATGGCAGAAAGCGCAATAACAAAAAAAAAAGGGGGGGGGGGAAATGAAAATAAAAATGAAAATAAAAATAAAATGATAATGATAATAAAAATGAAAAAAAGGATGAAAAATGACAAAGGAATTATGATGGAAAGGTAAAGCGGAAAAATGATGTACATATGTAAAGCGGAAAAATTATGTAAATATGTATGTACTTATGTATGCATGTTGAGTAAGACTTTTATGCGTAGAAGAAACTGATGCATGAGCAGAGTGATGGATAAGCTCGAAAGCGTGACTGTTTTGCTCAAAATTAGCATATTTTTAGCTTAAGCTAAATACATATATCGAAAAATCGAAAATAGAGTAGAAGTAATTCAAAGACGAGGGAAAATGCAAAAATATAATTTGTATGCCAATTACAAACTTTCTTAAGTATAAATTGGAGATATCATTATGAGGAAATGATATGTGATTGGGAAGCTTTATGCAATTATCTGCTTATGAATTTGAAATTAAGTTGAAATGAGTAGGTACTACAAGCTACATTCCCATAGCTGAGCTATAATTCCCCTAGCTGAGCTAAATTCTCCTAGCTGAGCTGCGTTAATACTTTCATAGAGTTTGTATTGTAGAAGAGCAATATAGCACAGAAGCACGAGTATATTTTCTATAAAAATTTCACACATTCGTCCTTTAATCTGCTATCTAGTATTGCCTGAAGACAAGTATTAGTCTGAGAATTATAGAAAACCTTGAATGTCAGAATTTACTTACGTACTTGGGTTGGGCAATATGAATGAGCAAAGTATTGAAAACGTTACAAGAAATATTGTCCCAACTTTTTGGAGTTAATTATGAAATCCGACGATAGGAAGTCAACTCCATCAACCTAATAATCCTACTCAACATATATGTACGTATATATACTATGTAATATTTTATTTTCATTTTAAAAGAATTTTTGTATTTTCGGAGTCACACCGAATTTCTCCGAATCTCTGCTAACAACTCAGAAAACACCAAACTAAAAAGCTGTTTTGGAAACACAAATACATAATTTGTTATTTAAAGCAAACAAAATACTAAAATAATATACTATTTTTATTTTAAAAGCATTTTGTTATTGTCGGAGTCACTCCGAATTACTCCGAAAATCTGCGAAAGAATTTTCATTATAATATATATATTTTTATTTTTTTATGTAAAATGTATTTTATGCATTTTCAAAGCCACTTCGAATTACTCCGAATCACTCCTAACAACTCCGAAAACACAAAACTAACAAGCTGTTTTGGAAACACAAATATATACATAATTTCTTATTTAAAGCAAAAAAATGCTAAAATAATATACCATTTTTATCTAAAAAGCATTTTGTTATTTTCGGAGTCACTCCGAATTACTCCGAAAATCTGCGAAAGAATTTTCATTATAATATATATATTTTTATTTTTTTATGTAAAATGTATTTTATGCATTTTCAATACCCACTTCGAATTACTTTGAATCACTCTTAACAACTCCGAAAACAGAAAACTAACAAGCTGTTTTGGAAACACAAATATATAATTTCTTATTTAAAGCAAAAAAAAAAAAAAATAATAAAAGAATATACCATTTTTATTTAAAAAGCATTTGTTATTTTCGGAGTCACTGCGAATTACTCCGAAAATCTGCGAAAGATTTTTTAGTATAATATATTTTTATTTTTTTATGTAAAGTGTATTTTATGCATTTTCAAACCCACTTCGAATTACTTCGAATCACTCTTAAAAACTCCGAAAACACAAAACTAACAAGCTGTTTTGGAAACACAAATATATAATTTCTTATTTAAAGCAAAAAAAAAAAATACTAAAATAAAATACTATTTTTATTTGAAAAGAATTTTGGTGTTTTCGGAGTTACTCCGAATTACTCCGAAAAACTCGGAAATCATTATTATTATAAAATATTTATTTGTTTACGTAGAATGCAATATAAGCCATTTTAAAGTCACTGCGAATTACTACGAATCACACCTAAAAACTCCAAAAACATAACAATAGCAAGCTTTTTTTGGACACACAAGTACAAAAATTGTTATTTAAAGCAAAACATTTACTGAAGTAATATGATATTATCATTTTAGAAGCATTATTGTACTTTCGCGAGTCATTGCGAATTACTCCGAAAACTCCGAGAGCATTATTTTTAAAAAATATTTATTTATTTTTGTCTAAAATGAATTTTATACAATTTCGTAGTCACTCCGCATCACTCATAAGAACTCCGAAATGACTCCAAAAGCATTATTATTATAAAATATTTTTATTTTTATGTAAAATGCATTTTATGTAATTTTGTGCACTTTCGAAGTTACTCCGAATTATCTCGAACCTATCCTAGCAACTCCGAAAACTCAGAACTAACGAGCTTTTTGGCAGCGCAAGTACATAAATTGATAGATATTTAAAGAAAAATAGCAAACAATTTACCGGAAGTAGGTTAAAGAAAATCCGAGTTTTTATTTACAAAAATATATGGATAAGAGGTATTTATACGAATATACATATATATACATATGTATGTATAAAGTGATATGTATAGCAAAGTGATTAAATATTTTTGGAGTGCATTTGCTTGTAAATATAAATGTACACAAATAAAATTCCATTGCAAATTTCGCCAAATATCGTAGCTTCATCATCAACCTCAGCCTCACTACATTGTCCCTAAAAAATATTTGTATTCGGTAGACTGCTTTTCTTTCCGTTCCTTTCGCTACGCACTTTTTCCACATCATTACATTTCTCTTACATTTCGCCATTAAATAAACAAAAAAAAACGGAAAACTTACCTAACATATATGTATTTAGGCGTGTTAACACGCATTTATCGTGTGCTGTTTTGTCACTCCCTCACCATGTGAGGATTCATCATCCTTGGGGGATATAAAACTAAGCAACGCCAAAAACCATTCCTTTTTTTCTTCCGTTACGCACGCACACAAATTACGCTTTAACATATAAATTATCTAAATCGCACTAAGCACATACATGTATGTATATGTTTTGGCAGAAGTAAAAAAGAAGTGAAAAAGTTGCATACAGAAGTTGATTCCTTTGTTTAGATAAGCCGTATTCAATTCACTTTCTCACACCCTACGTATTTTGTTTGACATTTGGCACAAATTTACTTGCAATTTGCAAAAAAAAAAAGGTTTTTTGTTTTTGTAGTCTTTTGTTAGCCAATGCTTGTATGTAGATATTTCATTTAAGCAACGGAAGGTACCAAATGGGCTAGAAGAAGCGTAAAAAATTGCGAATACGTGTCGGAATATTTTTTTTTGTATTTTTGAATTTTTGTTAGATCCTGCTAGATTCTTATACTAATTGTCAGCATGTATGAACTACTTACATATGTGGTTCCTTTTTAACACGCTTTTATTAGCTTCACCTGTATGTATGTAGGTATTTATGTATGTATGTATCTATGTATGTATGTATGTATGTAACTTCATCCCATCCTAAAAGTTGCAACATCTAAAACTAAATTATTATATCTTTCAAACATTCACTTTTTTGTGTCCTCTCTATTATTTCTATTCTCCTCCGGATTCGAAACATGACATCAACAGCCCAACGGCATCATATAGTAGGACATTCAACATTATATTTTATGCTTCATTGCGGCTTTTATGTTACCTTTCTTCAAAATAGCCTCCATGAATTTCAATTCACTCCCGTATATAAGCCAATAAGTAAGAAGCTTTCAGGGTACGGAAAAACTCACTCACGAACGCTCAAAAATACATTCTTCTCAAATCACAAACAAATGTTCAAAGAAAAACGTATAACCACTCAAATAGCGAGCGAACTAAAAGCCCGTCTCCACATAACTTGATTCACCAGAGAAACATGTAGCAAAACATCTCGCTCAATAACCCGTCTCCACGTGGCTAATCGTGATTCAGTTTGACATTTCTCTTTCTTGTTCTTCTTAAATGTTTGTATGTTTGCTTATTTTTGCGTCTTTGTTTTGGTCTGTGCGAGATTTCGATAGATTTTCGATACAAAATTAGAGAAGACATCGATATCATCGAGGTTGGCAAGATGATTCAGAATGAAACAGTGTTTCAATCTTCACTCGCTCTCAGAAATTTGTATGGAAATTGGTGAGTTTCGGCACTGGTTTCCGTGTCGAAACAAGATTGAGAGAGAAAATGCAGAAAAAAAGAGCGAAACACGTTATGTGGAGACATGGTATAACGCACAACAGCCAGCGATCGCTCATAGCGATGGCGATAAACTCAATGCATAAATTCACTCAAAAATGAAGCTTGAAGCTTCTGTTTTGGGTTTGTTGTATTTGCAATGAAATCAGCCGCATGTGCATACATACGTATGCAAAGCAAGAACTGGTTTTGTTTGTAATTCATTTAATAGTAAGTGCTGAATCAACGAAAAGGAACCCTAATTCTATAATTGCATTTCACGTGTGGAAAGCAATTTTTATACAATGTTTTGTAAACGTGAGGTGAAAAAAATTTCTCTAAAAATAAAATAAAATAAAAAAAAAAAAATGCGCCACTCGGGACTCGAACCTGAGCTCCTTGGTCCGTAGGCAGCATACCTCACCCTTACGCTACAAACGTATTCGGAACTTTGTTGTCTAAATTCGAATTTATTCAATTAGGTTTCTTTTTTTTTTGTTCTTTTCAAATGCTCCACCTCAACTTCTCTCCACTTTCTGATTGTAAAATATAACAAAACGTTTGGGAAATTTTGTATTTCCAAACTACTCCATTTCCACTTTAAAATGAGAAACCTTCACATTAAAATCAGATTAGTCAGTTTGAAATGAGAAACTTTCATTTGAAAATCAGAATAGTCACCTTAAAATGAGAATATTTCACGTCAAAATGAGAAACCTTCATTTGAAAATCAGATTAGTCAATTTTAAATGAGAAAGCGTAACTTCAAAAGGAGAAAATTTTCTTTGAAAATGAGAAATTATCGTTTTCAATTGAGAATAGTTCATTAAATGTATAAGCTGAACAATATTTTTTTGTAGAAGGACCACATTTAATAGTACAACGACTACAATACCTGGAAAACTTGGTGGACGAATCCGAAATAACAATAACTCGGGGGGTTGTGCACGGGCTTTTCAACATGCCTCCTCTTTTCATACGAGTGTGCAGCTTTAGAAAACATGCCTGTTGGTACCTAAATAAACTTAACTTTTAATAAAAACCTGTTTGTCATTTTCAATTGATGATTTCTCATATTAAAATGAAAATTTCTCATTTTCAAATGAAGTTTTCTCATTTCGAAGTGACGCTTTCTCATTTAAAATTGACTAATCTGATTTTCAAATGAAGGTTTCTCATTTCGAAGTGACGCTTTCTCATTTAAAATTGACTAATCTGATTTTCAAATGAAGGTTTCTTATTTTAAATTGAAGCTTTCTCATTTTAATGTGGAAATGGTGTAGTTTGGAAAACCTTGAATAAAAGGGTTTGGAAATTATTGCATAATAAGCTAGTTTACTTCACTGCATATTGGGATTTTTGGTAGAAGTTATAAATACATACATATGTATGTAGATCTATTTCGGAGAACACCACATCCCATCAGACTTCTTTTTACTTCTATTCTTGCGTCCGCATAAAACATCCTTTAATGAAAAATTTCACTAAAAAGTTAAAAATAAATAATAGGTTAAAAAAACTAAAAAACACGCTTTAATCTTAAAAATCGTACTAAAAATTGAGAAATAATTTAATTAGAAACAAAATGATGAACGAAAATATAAGTATTTAAGGAAAAGCGTGGGGGTGCTCAATAATATTTGAACATGAAAATATTCGATTCGTACAACTAGTACAAAAATATACCTAGTTGCGAAATTAAAGAGTACGATATATGAAATCTCTAAAAAGTCAAAATAAAATTATTAGTAAAAAAACACCGATTTTAAATATTTTTTGACATACTGAGCACCCCACGCTTTTCCTTAAATACTTATTTTTCGTTCATCATTTTGTTTCTAATTAAATTATTTCTCAATTTTTAGAACGAAAGAAGACACTGAAGATGGCGCATATTAGCCGAAACCGGTTTGTCTCCAAACCAAACTTGACAAGGGATGACGGAAAATCGTTCCACAATACGATTTTTAAGATTAAAGCGTGTTTTTTAGTTTTTTTAACCTATTATTTATTGAAATTCGGCTTTCCGAAAAGCCTTGAACTTTCTGTTATTTTAGCTTAGCTTTACAGAATTCTTCAACTTGCAAGCGTTCTTATTTGCCAATAAAAATCATGCCAGGCGATCTCGGAGTTATTTTTCTTGCACTTCTAATTACTCCGAATCACTCGAGTAACTCCGAATCACTCCGAATAAATCCGAAAACGTATAGCTTTTATAATTCTCTTCATACCAAGCAGAATTTATATTTTAAGATAAAAAAAGATGAACGAAAGTGAATTAAAAGACTTCGAATTTAGTTTTTAGCACAATTTCGTGCTGATATTTTCAATTGAAAAAGAGGAGAGCATTTACTTTCATCTAGAAAGTATACTATACTGATTCGGAGTAATTTTTTACTCCAATTCATTCATATTTACTCCAAATCAGCTATAATTACTCCGAATCACTCATAATTATTCCGAATCAGTCAGAATTACTCCGAATAACTCCGAAAAAAGCTTTCCCAAAAAAAGGTCAGTATTTATTTTCATTTAAAAGTATGCTCTGAATTACTCCGAATCAGTCAGAATTACTCCGAATAACTCCGAAAAAAAAATTCCAAAATAAGCTTTCAATTGAAAAAGTAGGGAGTATTTACCTCCATCTAAAAAATACACTACTCTGTTTCGGAGTTATTTCCTATCACTCCAAATAACACCAAATCGCTTCGAATTACTCCGAAAAACCTATTTCTAAAAAAAAAGCTTTGAATTGAAGACGAGGAGTATTTACTTTCATCTAAAACGTATACTACTCTCTTTCTGAGTTATTTTTAATCACTCCGAACTACTCCGAATCAATCAGAAATGCGACAAATAACTCCGAAAAGGAGCTTTGCAAAAAAACTTTCAATTGAAAGAGACGAGTGTATTTACTTTTATGTAAAAAGCATACTATATTTCGGAATTATTTTTTAATCACTCCGAATTACTCCGAATCAATCAGAATTGCGAAAAGTAACTAAGAAAATTCCCTTTATAATAATGAATTTAAAGAAGAAAAAATACCGCAGTGAAGCCAAAGTACTCCGAATTTCATTGTACACCTAAACATTAAATTTGTATGTCCTACAATAAGTTGAACCTACAATTTTATGCTGACTTCAACACTTTCAGACACTTTACTAGCGATTAAGCCGAATTTGGTTGTTAAAAATGCAATAGAGAGAAAAAACAAATTCAACTGACTAGTGAAATAAATAAACATATTTGAATGTCTGCTTTTAGGCGTTTAACATTACCACCAAAAAAAAAGCGCCACACATATAAGCGAAACACGTAAGCAAGTACTCAAAACTGTCGAAATGGCTAACTAATATAAGATGTAAGCGACCACACACACACACTCTCTCCTAAACCGCCACCAGCCAAGTCAATAGAATTAAGTACAAAAAGCGCTGACGGCATAATCGAAACACGAAACGTAATCGTATAAAATGAATGTGTTACGCCTCTAAGTATGCTACGCCACAACAAGCGAAGCGAATGGAGGGGGTTGACAAAGGGTGATTGTGTATGTGTGCTTGTGATTGCTGAGCTGTTGGCATTGTTAATGCGCCACAGATGGGATCAAAATCACGTTTGTGAGTGAGTATCCAACGGCAACAGGAGTGCGAATGATGCCCGCCAGGCTGATGGCGAAGGCGGCGATGGCGTGAGATCTTGTTGTGAGGTCACAAAACTTGTGCATATACCAGCGAAAGTCGTGTTGGGAACAAGGAGCGTACCAGATGAAAGGCACCTGTGGTAGGGGGGGTGAGTTGTGTTACCACCTTTCACAGTCTTTCACTCTCCAAATCCCATGTAAAGCGCTGAAATGTCACACCTCTGTGCCTGCGATGAAAAATGGCATGTTCAGAAGACATTCCTTTGAGTGCCAATTGCAGGTATTTCTTTTCATTTTTTTTTTTTGGTTAGGTTTTTGGTTGTGTCATTTTCCCATACCACTTTTCTGGCGGGGACAGTTTAGCGGTTGTGTAGCGTTGGTAAAGCGCATTCAGGCATGTAATTTTCGTATGTTAATTTTATTGGCTGTTTTGCTGGTGTTGAGTGAAACATTAATCAAGTGTGTGATGGCATTTATTTTGGGCATAAAAGATCTAATGGAGGTAATTTTGAGATTATTTGATGCAATTTTTTGTGTTACTTGAGCGGAAAATAATGGCTTTGTTAATGTTTGGGCTATTAAGACTGCGAGTCACCCCAAAATGCTGCATTTTCTCGAGTAAACCAAAAAATCTCTACTCCGAAATACCCTTAATGATTCAGAATTACTTCGAAAATTTTTTTATGATTAAATTGAGACAAAGCACAACGAAATTCCAAGTACACTTTGGTTTTACTTACTGCAAATTACTCCGAAATACTCCGAATGATTCCGAATTACTCCGAAATATTTTTTATAATTAAACTGTGACAGCGCACAACGAAATTCAAATTACACCTTGGTTTCACCCACTCCGAATCACTCCGATTGTTTCCGAAATACTTAGAAATCTTTTTATAATTAATCTGCGTTAAGACCCAAGAAAAATTTAAATTACACCTTGGTTTTAATTACTTCTGAATGGCTCCGAAATACACCAAATACATAATTCCAAATTATTCCGAAAGCTTTTTTATGATTAAACTGCAACAAGAATACTCGAAATTTGAATTAAACCTTGATTTAATTTATTCCGAACTACTCTGAATGATTCCGAATTACTCGCCAATCTTTTTAAGACCCAACGAAAGTGGAATTGCACTTCTGCTTAACTCTGCTTTATAGATTTAAGATAAATACGCTTTAGTTATATTAAAACAATTTTAAATACGTTTCAGTAAAATACTTTTCGGAGTAATTCGGAGTTGCAGATTTCACGTCAAACATATTGTATTAAATGCATATGGGTTAAAAGTGTATTTGATCACAAAATAATTTTGTCCGAATCACTCCGAATGATTCCAAATTACTCCGAAAACTTTTTTGTCTTAAAAATGAGACAGGGCACATCGAAATTCGAATTCTATTTCGTGTAAACCATATTGCATAAAATATATATAGTTAAAAAAATATATTATTTTACAAAATTCAACCCTACGAATTACTACGAAAAGTATTTACTGCAATATATTTGCTTAATTGCACCAAAACACTTTGCGGAGTAATTTACTGTTGCAGATTTGGGTAAAAACTATTGCATTAAATATATGTGTACAATGAGTAAAAAATAGATTTTTTCAAAAAATTTCATTGTCCGAATAACTCCGAAAAGCATTTACTTAAATATATTTTCTTAATTTCAGCAAAGACTTTTCGGAGTAATTCGTGGTTGCAGATTTCATGTAAAGCATATTGCATGAAATGCAGAGGTTAAAAAAAATATATTTTTTCACAAAATAACATTCTCCGAATTACTCCTAAATGTATTTACTGCAATATATTTGCTTTGTTTAAAGCAAGGGTGCTCAACGCTCTCGTATTGAATGGGGAAACTCCAATACATCTACAAAAATTTATTAGTGCACCGAGAAAAAATTTGTCTTAGATTTAAAAAAAAAGTTACAAACTACAAGTAAATTTTTATTGTACGATTGGAAAATTTTACATACAACATAAATACATACATATGTACCATATTTACAATATATTTTATTTATATTAAATTAAGATATGAACTCGTACATATAAAAAAAAGGTATCTACATATTACATATTAACAATAAGTGATAAGTTTATTCAAGGCTGTTTAATAAATTGTCAATATTTAATGTCGAATCAGAGGTGAATAATTGCAGAATTGCTTCCAAATGCTTTTGTGATAAAAGGTTTCTTTAGTTTGTTTTGATTAACTTAAGGCTAGAAAAGGCTTTTTCGCAAATATACATATGTGCTTCCGAACATGGATAAGTATTTTAAAATTTCATTTCTTATGAGTGGATACTTGTCATATTTTATTTCTGTCATATATGTAACTTACCTTAATTATTAATTTATATACGTACTCTGAAAAAAATACCCGTAGTTAAACCAACAACTTTCGGCTGTTGAATCTCCGTCTTTGCTTCAACAGCAAAAGTATTTGTTTTTACAGCAAAGTTTTTGATCCAACAATTTATTCAAAAACGGCCGTTGTTGTTTCAAAAGCTTGCTTGCCTTTAAAAAATTTTTTGTGAGAAAATATTTTTTGTGAGAAAACCAACAAAAAAAAATAATGATGGAGAGAAGATGAAGAGAAAAATCCAAACAAAAGTTTATTTTTAGCAACAGTTTTCTCCCCGTTGTTGATTTAAAGGCAAAAGTATTTGACCCAACAGTTTCCGTTGTAAACAAAAATAATGAGAACAAATTTTTTTAAGTTTCGTTTTTACAATGATTCATATAATTCATGGATTCTTTTTTAGGAAATGAGAAGTATAAATAGGTTACTACAGTTCAATATAATGTTGAATGTTCCACTATGTGATGATTGGATAGAATTTCAGGTTGATGTCAAGGTTCGAATCCGAAGGAGAATATAAAATAAGGAAGAAAAATCAGAATAAGAAATAAAGATAGCAACCAGTGAATGATAAGAAGGAGAGAAGAATATGAGAACAAGCGGAGGCTACATATTTGCAGTTGGGACCCGGGCGGAGAGAAGATGAAGAGTAAAATGCAAACAAAAATTTATTTTTAGGTGAAAATTTTTTCCAACAATCTCCGTTATTGACTTAAATCAACAACGCTCGCACCTTTGAAACAACAACGGAGCGTTGTTGGGCACATTTCAACTGCGGAAAGTAGTTGATTTAACAGCGAAAGTCTTTAGATTTACAATGTTTTTTTTTCAGAGTACCTATAATTAATTAGCATAAACTGTGACTTGCAATAATATTTCAGCAAAAAAAGCTCTAATTCCTATTTTTCTTATTAAAATCTGCTTTTATTTTTCTTCGAATAATTTGAAATACACTTTTGCCACACATTTTTCAATATTAACTAGAAATTTTGTTCAGTTTTTTCGTTTGCCTACAAATCGCACCCTAAATCAAAAAATTGCACAACTCAAAATTTTTTGAATCCATGAATAACGTATTTAGGGACTGCTAAATGTTAGTCTCCTCCCAGCAAAAGTCTTCTTCCTTACCCAAGGTTTTACTTCAAAGCTTCGTTTGTAAAGAAAAAGGTTTTCTTGCATTTCTTCCATTTATTTTATATTTATTTGGGTTTCGAGTTACGTCGCTTTTCAATTCAAGAATTCAATTTTTTCAAAAAAATTTTATTTTCAATTTGTTAGTGTAATTTTCAATTTCATATGGGAAGGGCGACGCCAACGTAGCTTCATATGGGAAGGGCGAAGCTAACGTAGCTTCGCCCTTCCCATAAGAAACTCAATCACATTTGAAATTTTTTATACCTGTGGGCATATGGCAGGGGAAGAAAATTTTATTTTTATATTCAAAGGGCGAATTTGTATCTGTGCCTATGTCTGGGGGGAAAAACAAAAACAAATGTGATTCAAGGGCATAGGCATGAGCATCTATGGTTTAAAGCAGGGCTGCTCAACGCTCTCGTATTGAAAGTACAAAACTCAATACATCTACAAATTTTGTATATGCACTGAAAAATTTTCTTGCTCATTTAAATTTTTTTATGAATTCCAATAAAATATTATTTTAGAATTTATTTTCAAATGGTAGTATCACATACATAAACATTTTTTTTTTTATTTTTAAATATAAAAATTTTTTGAATACAAATTTTTTACAGTGCTTTCATTTTTTGAATTTTTTTTTATTACACATTTGTTATTGTAAATTTCGATTTCTTACGACAGTGCTCGAGCTCCTATACAAAGTGCCTTTGCTCTGCACATTTTTTTTATACCTGAGTGCTTATGGGAGTGCAAAGAAAATTTTATTTTCATATTTGAAGTGAAAATATGTATATGTGCCTATGATTCGGTACAAAACAAAAACAATTGTGCTTTGAGTGCCTATGAGGTGAGCAGCCCTGGTTTAAAGCATCAAAAATGTAATACTAAATTAAAATAGCTAATTGCCAAGCACTTCAATGACTTTAAAATCCGCAACTTTCCTATTAAAGTCTACTTACATGTATGTATGTATGTATGTATGTAGGTATGTTTGGCACATGCTTACCAAAGCTAATTTCACCACACTGACATTTTGGCTTTGTGTCAACTAACGACATGTGCTGTCACTGGCTGACAGTTCACTTAAGCAAACAGCGGCGCCAGTGATGTTAAACTAAATTGCAAAAACAAAAAAAAAAAAACAAAAACAACATAAACCAAAATTAGCTGGACAAAAAGGCAGCAGGAGGATGGAGAATGATGATGGTGACCTAAAAGAAGAATATATAAATTGTTTGAAAAACGGAGGGAGTGATAGTGCTTAGCAGAGTGGGGTTTGGGGAAGGGAAGAAGCTGAAATTGCATAGAAAATACGTATGCACTTGTATAATTTACGGTACGCAATGTAAAAGAGATTTCGCAATGACATTTAACAAATGCAACGCTGTGTCAAGCAGTGTAAACATATGTTTTGAAACGGTGAAATGTCACTCAGGAGTACAAATGGGTTTATAGGTGGTGTGCGGAATAGATTGTGGATTGAAAATCTGATGAGGGTGTTGGTAATAGTTTGAGTGGATTAATATCAATGAAAAAGATTACTTAAAGAAGAAGAACATTAATAAAGAAAACAAATGTTTAAGGATCTACTAGTTGGAGTCAAATATTAGGAGCCCGAATATTTTCGCATATTAAAAAAAATAGAGAAATATGTATCTAATAGAAATTCATTAACAAGGAAAAATGTGTATTGTCGGCTTACCCCGAAAATATACCGAAAACTGCGAAAGTACTCTGAAAACGGTGTTATAAAATAAAGTAATAAAAATACTTAAAAAAGTAAAAATTTGCATTTTAGAAAAACTCTGAAATACCTACTCCGAAAATACCCAGACTCACTCCGAAAACTCCAAAAGTACTCCGTAAACGATCCCATAAAATATGGTAATGAAAATTTTTAGAGAAGAACAACTTTTAAATTATAAACACTCCGAAAGACTCCGAAAATACTCCGGTTCACTCTGAAAACTCCGAGAGTACTCCGAAAAATATTCTATAAAATAAGGAAATTGAAATCGTTAAAGAAGAAAAAATTTCAATTTTTAAACTGTCCGAAAATATTCCAAAAACTCCGAAAGTACTCCGTAAATGATCCTATAAAGTAAAGTAATAAAAATTGTTAGAGAAGAAAAACTTTTCGTTTTAGAAATATGTACTCCGAAACAGCTCACTCTGACAACTCCGAAAGTACTCCGAAAAATATTCTATAAAATAAAATCATTAAAGAAGAAAAAAATTCATCTTCGAAACACTACGAAAGACTCCGAAAATATTCAGACTCACTCCGAAAATAGTTCAAAGCCTCCGAATGTACTCCGAAGATGATCCTTTAAAATAAAGTAATAAATATCGTTAAAGAAGAAAAAATGTGTACAGTATAAACACTCCGAAAGACTCAGAAAATACCATGGCTCACTCCGAAAGTTCTCCGTAAACGTTCCTATAAAAAAATAATAGAAATCTTTAAACAGCAAAAAAATTTGCAGTTTATGAATACTCCGAAAAAATTCTCAAAATTCTTCAGCACTCCGAAATTTATTTTTTATTGTTTTTTCTTTTTCCAAAATAATACCGAAGTACTCCGAAAAATATTCAATAAAATAAAGGAATTAAAATCGTTAAACAAGAAAAAATTTCAATTTGGAAACACTCCGAAAGTATTCAAACTCACTCCCAAAATATTTCAAAAACTCCGAAAGTACTCCGAAAACGATCCTATAAAATAAAGTAATAAAGATCGTTAAAGAAGAACAAATGTATACATTATAAACACTCCGAAAGACTCCGAAAATACTCCGGCTCACCTCGAAAGTTCTCCGTAAACGTTCCTATAAAAAAGTAATAGAAATCGTTAAACAGGAAAAAATTTGCATTTGATGAATACTCCGAAAGACTCCGAGAAAATTCTCAAAATTCTTATTGTTTTTTGTTTTTTTTTTTTCCAAAATAATACCGAATACCCTGCGCTGATACTAAAATGCGCCACTAAATGCACTAAAGGTACACCTGTACACGTCTCGCCCCTGTTACTTCATATTTCTGGTGCCTTTGACTTTGGAGGAGAGGAGAGAAAAATGTGATTTGAAAATTTAATAAATAACTTAATTTTTTCCGAAATTTATGAAAATAATTACTCCGAAATATGCTAAACGAACTTATTGCTCAATCAAATTTCAATAGTGCCCCTGAACTCCGAAAAACTCCGAAGGGTTCATTCTAAAGTAAAAACAAATGTGAAATAAGAAAAGTCAAGGAGCACCAACTGGTTGTCATTCGAAAAAAATAACGGCTGCATAGTTGGTTTAAATATGCAACAAGACACCAGTGAGTAGACAACAAGAGTCTAACGAAAAAAGGATATCATGATGGCTCGCTGACGGCGACACTAATAAATCGTTTGCCACTAAATCGCACAGGTGTCTACTACGACCGCTTGTGAGTGTGTGTGCGTGTGTGTAAGAAATGACATTTCGTTAACGAGCTAAGCGACGACATATGTATATATGTACGACCGACGAACAACAACAAATATTGAGAAAATGAGCAACAGAAGATTGTAGAGTGTGGATCGTAAAGCGTTTCGAAAGCTTAAGGAAACGCAAAGGACGCTGGCATCCATACATATGCATGCAGCGTCGCACGCCAACGAAAGGATCATCTATCTTCTTTAGAAAATACGCAACGAAATTGAAATTTAAAACGAAAAACCAATAAAAATGCAAACGTCAAACGTGCAAAAGGCTGAAGGCTAAAGCAAGCATGCATGCGTCTCATGGAGAATGAAGTTCATGTGTAGCTGTTGTATGTGTGTATGTAATGAGACTGGGCTGGGTTGAGTTACCACGCCGGATGTTAGCCAGCGGAGGCTAGGCCAGCGCAACATGGCAGCAATACAAATTACCCTAACGACAGGCGAGTTACGAGCTCTACGAGCTGCTGCTGCTACTGCTGTTGCTGGTGGTGGAATGAGATTAGAGTAATAGCTATAGGACTAGCGTGTGTGCGGAAGAATACAAAACAGGGTTACCAATGCGGACAATTTCGCCAAATTCCCATTTGGGCGCAGCAACATACGGGGAATAAACGTCAGCTCAGCCTACGTTACCACCTAAACCGAACTCAAGAGGGGACCACGGGTAATAATAGAACCGAACGAATGGAAGAAAGGATTATGAACAAATCGACATAAGTTCAACTAATTTAGGGACAAATCAAAAATGGACGCAAGGGAGGGAGCTGCAGTGTTTTGTCCGCAGCTTGGGATAAAACAATCTCGACTCCGCACAAAAGTGCTCTGGCCTGCCTATGTTTGCTTTAGACCGCCTAACTATTGCCATAACTTCCAGGCTGAAGTTAACGCTGTCTCAAAAGCGTCGGAACTTACAGCTGAACTAACGTCCTCAAAATCTCGTGTAAATATTTTCATTGACAGCCAGGCAGGAAATGAAATGACCACAGCAGCGACGACCAACTTTATGTGCGTAAATCAATGCAGAGCCAAGTTACATGTATTCTGCGTGAGCAGACGTGTTACGATCTACTGGGTAGCCGGACCCCGGCGAAGCGAGGGATAGAAGATGGCGAACGTGTAAGCCAAAGCCGGCGCATTACTAGCGCATGTGAATGTGGAAAGCCACTTATCCTCTCTTAATTACCACAAAGCTAAAATAGATCAGGCACTGATAGGCAAAGGCGATCCCCAGTAGATGGCAGGGTTATCCTGCAGGCTCGCCAAAATCATGCTTCGGTTATGCAATGCAAAAACCGTAAACTATATACTCACACTCCCTAGAACAGACTGCAGACTGGCGAACGGCATACGAACGGGGCACTGTGTTCATACATACGTTCAAAATAGGATTGGTGCCTAACCTCTAGGTAACCTTTTTCCTCTAGTCGAAAATAATCGAAAGGAAATAACCGAAGTTGAGAATTTCCGCCTTTTCATCCGAGTCCAAATTCGGTTACCTACGGTTTTGTGAGTATATCAAAAAAACCGCAATAAATGTTCCTTCCAGCCAGCGTTGCCGAATAGACGATTTTATCTTCATTTTGACAATTTTTCTAAGCAATGGCGATTTGACGATTTTTCCTAATAATTGACGCTTTTTTCGTTTATTATATATATTTTTTTAAGGAATAATTGTAATCGAAAAACGGTTATAATCGGTTAGTTCCCCACAATTATTCGCGATTAATAATCGAATGCTTTCGATTAACCTAAAAAGCGGTTAATCGGTTATTTAATTTTCTTTGCCATCCCTATATTTGGGTATATCTCACAAAAAAAAACCGGAAAGAAGGAATGCTTTTATTCAAATAAGTCGCCTCATTTTTTCTTTCCTAACAAAGACTCTCAACGCGCGGTATGCAGTCGAAAGGTTTTGCCGAAGGCTTAACGGAGGCGTGAAGACGCTGGAGATGCAACACTATTAGTGTCCGACCGAAGCTGGAATTTTAGGCCGAAGCCGAAGCCGTAGCCGAATATTCGGCATAATCCTTTATTCGGCTGAAAACCGAAGCCGAAGCCGAATACCAAAATAAGAAAAATATATACTTAAGATTGAGATTTTTTTTATTTCATAACTAGAGCTCAGATAATAGGTGAAAATCAAACGCCTAAAATTATGCTACGTAATGTTTGTGAGCACATCCAGTGGCAAGTTTAAGGGTGGGTGGGGTTCATTCAGGTCTAAGCCCCCGTGAATGCAATTGGATTTTTTGCTTACTAGGATGCCAGAAAAATAAATTATTAAGGTTTTTTATGGGTTGCACGTGAAAAATTGCAAAGAAAGCTACAATAAATAAATATAATAATAAAGAATAATAATAAATAAGGTATATTAAATAAATATATAATTATAAAGAATAAAGAAAAAAATTAAAAATTTGTAGTGACTCGCTTAAATTTGAGACAAAATCTTCGCACGTGAAGGAAAAGCAATTACAGTTTCAAACCAAATATATTTCGAATGAAAATGAGGCAAGTGCCTATTAGCAAATGGAATATATAATACAACTTTTTAATTTGTAGTGGTCTGACTTTAAACATTTGCATATTTTAGGTAAAAAAACTTTATTTGAACTTTCCTATTTTTTCTTACGACCATTTCAGGGTTTACAATTTTCCAATTGGATACTCGGCATAATTCCATATCTGTAAAAATGCAAATTTCTGTCGTGGTAAAAACCGTTCTGCATTTTTGTTTATGAGTTATTGGAACATTAACTATGCCATAATTTACTTACTTTTCCCAAATTTTATTTTCATTACAGCTAGTTTTGTTTTGCTTTCAAAAAGCTTGACGATATACAAAAATATAAAATACAAAATGTGTTCTTCATACTTTTTTTCAGTAAAAATGTCAAAGAAACTAAATCCCTCTTTGGCTTTATTTCATCACACACCACTGTATGTTTATTCAAACTGCAACTTTGTGTAACATGATTAAGAACTTTTCTAATAAAATCTTCACCATACCAATATGCTACCCCTTTATATTTAAATTGTAATCCCGCCACTGAAAACAACCAAAATTTACAAAATGTAGCATTTTTTAGGCGCTTGATTTTACCTATTTTTCCGAGCTCTATTCATAACAATTAATTTTTTTTGTTTTTTGAATAAACAAAACACCTTACAAAAATACATACATAGTTGTAAACAAAAATAAAAAAAATTCAGTCTTTATGTAGGTAAATAAAATTCAATACTTAAAGTTCAACAGCTTTATGTTGTACGCCAAAAAAAGAGTTTATCTGCTTCGGTGTATAGTTGACCAGCAACTAAGAGCGCTTTCACATTACTCGGTGCGGACATTTTTGGTTTTTACCGAAAGTATACCGAAACCTTACCGACCACATGTATTTCAATTGGCACTTTCACATTAGTGTTGCATATATGAAATCGGAGCGGATTAATTTCGGTATACCGCACCGCGGTAAGACCGGTCAGTAAAATTTGAGAAATTACTGCAGACATTTTTGCGGCGTAATAAAAGAAGAAGAACAAAGTCAGTAAAAAAACTCGTTTCGGCTATAAATGTAGCAAGTTATAATGTCTTCGTCTTCGCTAGAAGACATTATTGTTATTATTGAGTGATTTGTTGAAGTTAAAAATTTTGTTTTGCAAATTTCGATGTTTGTTTTTCTTTTTTCTGTCTATTACGCACCGAAAGTATTCCCACAAGTGTGAAAAACACAGCAACGCGGAATCGTTTCGGTAAGCTGAAAATACCGAGCAAAAAATGTCGATCCGATGTCGTACCGAGTAATGTGAAAAGGCCCTAAGGTTAAGTTAGTCGAACAGCTGGTTGGAGTTGTGTATGTATACTCAAATTGTATTCCGCCAATCATGGTCTGCGACTTCCGCGAAAATAATTTTTAATGAAGTGATAACCAAGAAAACACAAAATTACCATTATCTCAAAAACCTAACCATAAAACAATAGCAGTACTTGAATTTCTTGGTTATTTTTTTGCTGTAACATAGTATTATACATACATAAAACTATTTTTTTTAAACTGTATTGAATTTTTACTTATGATCTCTTTGTTTTTATGGTCAATAAGTGAATAAACCAATTTTTCGTGTAATAAACTATGTTTAATTTAATGACACTTTAAAAGAATTGATCGACACACTAAGGGGACGATATTTAATAATTAGCGTAAGTTATCGTTCGGAATCTTAGGCCTGTTCAATAACAAAAACTTATTACTAGAAGTTACGATATTCTGTCGCTTATAAAAAATCAAAAATTCGTAAAATCCAGTCAATTTTTTTTTGTTATTAAACACATCTATTATTCGGCCTCGACTATTTGGCCTTTTCAGTCGAAGGCCGAAGCCGAAGCCGAATAAAAAATACCAGCCGAATAGGCCGAATACCGAAGCTTGGCCGAATATTCGGTCGGACACTAAACACTATTTTTTGTCAATAAGAAGAAGTTGAATTTTCGAATATGAAGGGGGTTTCAAGAAGATAGAAAGGCTAGAAATTGAATTGGGAATGAAGAAAAGTATGCGGAAGGAACGAGAAGTAAACGAAAAGTTCCAAAAGCTAAAAGAACTCCATTGTAAACAAAGGGAATTGAAGAACTGAAGAGTTGAAGGTGAAGGTTTAAAGACTTAAGCTAGGGAAAATTGTTATTAAGGGGAGGAAAGCTAAACAGAAGAACTCTTAATGAGCCAAATATGAATTAAAAGCAAATAAAGACAAAGTGGATGAAAAGACTAAAGGGGAAGAGGAAACGAACAAAGAAAACATTTGGACTGGACAATTTGGCACAGACTAGCCGCTTTCGATTCACAATTTCTCTGCTGGCTATAAATTTCCCTCTGCCAAATTTATACGTATGTGAATGATAGCGAGCAGAGGGAAATTTTTATCTACCAGTTAGCGAGTATGGTTACTACTCATTATGGGTTCAAACATTCTTGTTCGATCCGACCTCGCTTGTCTGATGGCGAATCGAAAACGCCAACTATAAGGTCGTTTTGCGCCATTGTATTATATTATATAAGGTCGAAGAAACCAACATTTCTAACAGCTAAGGAGATGGCTCGCAAATCGAAGAAGAGCAAAAATAGAAAATAAGAAGCAGTAGGTACTGTTGTTGCTGCAGCCGAACTGACAACGCAAAGAACAACTCACAAACAACTCACAAACAACTCACAGCAACAAACAGCAACCAGCAATGACAGGCGATTTTAATAGAATGTATAATGGAAAATTTATTTCCTTTGGGAGCTATGACATTACTGGCTGGCCTTTAATGTAGAAAAAAAGGAAAAAGAGGGCAATACATTCAGTAAGGGCAACACACTCAGGATGTGGGTTTAGATAAAAACACATACACGCAAAGGCCTCATACACAGAAAAAAAGAAGCAGCAAGTCTCTGTCTTCTTGTATGAATATTAATGTACACTCATAAATATAGTAATGGATGGCATAGTGGGCGCAACTGTTGCTGCGTGAAGCAAGAAAGCAACCAAACGCAAACAAATGTATTTTTTGATTATTATTCTATTCATCCGCAGTCGCCAGGATATGTTTGAGTTTCAGTGTCGGCTAACAACATTTCCTGCATACATTTCTATGTAAGCACAACATACAAATGCACATATTTTTTTTTACAGCATTTCGATTGATTTCGCCCGATGCGCCTCAACTCGCCGCTTTGCCTTGCACTGCCAAGCCGCCCACGTGCGGAAATGCCCATCCCTGAAACATTCGCACGCAGCCACTGCTCTGTCTACTTTTTTACTTGCTGCTTTATTTATTTCTTTCTTTTTTTATTCATATATGTATGTATGTATGTAATTGCCATTTCTTTCAATTTCAATTCCTCGACTTGTCATCGTCTTCAGGCGCGTCTATTAAAAGATATCCTGTCGTCATGCCATGCAGCCTTTTACAGCTGTATGTACATCCTCATAGTCACTTGGCAGCCGCCTTATGCCGACTTAAGCAATTCATATTGTTCTTGTTTTTGTTGTTGTTGGTTGCGCTTTTACATGCCAAGACATGCCATCTATTGTTGTAGGGGCGCGCGCCTTGCATTTCGATGCTGAAAATTAATGGATTTTCACTAACTTGTAAATACCTTCTGAGAAATAGCTTTCCACAGCAGCAGCAGCAACAGCAGCTTGAAGGATGGTATGTTATGTATAGGTTTAGGATAGTTTGTATATCAAGCGCCAGCCGTCTTAGTTGGGGGTTTTGTATTGGCGAAAATGTGGAACAATAGAAGAAATGCGTGTGGAATGGTTTTGCTGAAAGTTGCAGATTTTTTTACAGAACGAAAACGCTGCGACACATATTGAAGGTTGTTGTCTGGAGGCGGAATATTTCCCACACAGAACGAAAGACCACTATCCATAAGGTAAAGCCCCCAAACCGTTTTCCTGCCTGAAGTAAAATTTTTTCATTGGCAATTCAAATTAGCGAAATTTCATCTGAGTGATTTTTAAGTAACGAAAAGAAGGGTAAAAATACATACATATGGTATAGAAACATGTTGTTAGAAAACGTATAGTAAAATTGCACGAGCTTTAATTTCGTAGACTACTTTAACCCTCTAACACCTCCACGAAGAGGTCCTTTTCATGCGTTTTTAGAAAGTCCGAAAAAATTGTATTTTGCAGATCGTTAGAGGGTTAACATGTTCCAGAAATGTATTCTCCATACAATTTCACTAAGGGTCTTCGTACAAGGAAACTAAATAACAGTATAAAAGTACGGAAGTATAACAATATAACAGTATAACAAGATATAACAGTATAATATTATAACAATATAACAATATAATAGCTTAACAGTATAACAGTATAACAATAAAAGAGTATAACAGTATGACAGTATAACAGTATACCAGGATAATAGTGTAAAGGTAAATAGTATAACAGTATAAAAATATATCAGTATAACAGTAAAACAGTATAACAGTATGTCATTATAAAATAATATAATACCAAGGATGCTCAACAAACTATCAAAATATTTTTCCGTTTGTTAACATGCTATGTTAACGCAACTAAAATGCAAGCGTTCACGTTTTAAACGAAACAAAATCAACAAAAAGGAAATCGGTTTCGTTGAATCGAAAATTAACGTTGAAATCATCATTGAAATGAGCGTTTTTTCGGTTCTCACAATAAGTTGAGAGTGCTTAGTAGCAGCGTAGAGCAACAATGCTCTCAATGATATACATAGAGCGCTTTGATGGTTCGTTTGAGTGACAATTCTCTCAGTAATATAGAGCGCTCAACTTTTCAACGTTTCAGCGTTAACGCATGAGTTTCGTTGACGTTGATAACGAAACAGAAATTATTTTGATAATTTTTATAACGTTGAAAAACTGGAGTCGTTTCAACAGAAACGACTTTAACATTTCGGTTATCGTTAATATTAACGTTGCGGTGCATCCTTGTATAATACAATGGCGCTATTATAACTCTGACGAGTTTTATGGCCGAGCTTCTCTCCCAATTCGGGGTGTGCTCCTGTTTGTTTTTCCTACTAATTAACAGTATATTAATATAACAGTAAAAGTATCGTAGCATAAAAACCTATGAGTATAACGGTATAAAATTAAGTATGACAGTATAACAGAAGGTAGCACAATTTAACAGTAGTAACAGCAGAACAATATAACAAGAACAATTTCTAACAGTATAGTATTACAACAGCAGATATAACAATATAACAATTTTTTTTAAAGAAAACCTTTTTAAAGATTTATTAGGTTCAATTAGAATGTTTAATAAGCATAAATTTGCATTTTCGGCTCACTCCGAAAATAGTCCGAAAACTCCAAAAGTACTCCGAAAATAGTTATACGAAAAAAATAATAGAAATTGTTAAACAAGCATAAATTTGCATTTTCGGCTCACTCCGAAAATAGTCAGAAAACTCCGAAAGCGACATTATAAAAAGCAGTAATAGAAATCGATAATCAAACAAAAATTTGCACACTCCGAGAGACTCTGAAAATTCCGAAAGCACTCCGAAAATGATCCTGTGAAAAAAAAGTAATAAAAGTCGTTAAATCGTTTGTAGCTATTTTCAGCTAACGACGAATTTAGTTCGAAAACTCCGAAAGTACACCGAACAGGATCCAATAAAAAATAGTAATAGCAAACGTTAAACAAGCAAAAAATTTTCGTTTTCGACTCACTCCGAATATAGTCCGAAAACTCCGAAAGTACTCCGAAAACGATTCAGTAAAAAATAGTAATATAAATCGTTACAAAGGCAAGCATTTACGTTTTCGACTCGCTCCGAAATTAGTCCGAAAACTCCGAAAGTATTCCGAAAACGATCCTATGAAAGAAATAGTAATAGAAATGATTAAACGGCATAAATTTCCATTTTCAGCTCACTCCGAAAATGGTCCCGAATACTCCGAAACGAAAATGCTCCAACAAAAAAATAGTAATAGAAATCGGTAAACAAGCCAAAATTTGCATTTTTAACTTACTCCGAAAATAATCCGAAAACTCCGAAAGTACTCCGAAAACGGTGCAATAAAAATAGTCCTTAAAATCCTTAAGGAACACAATTGTATAACAGTAAAATATAAAAGCGGAACAGTACCTACATGTGAGTATGTAAACTTGTTTAATAGTTGCCTTTACTACTTTTTTAATACTATTTTTTGCAACTATTTATTTTTTCGCTACTATTTTTTTATATATGTATGTACATCTCTTTTACACCACCATTTATTTGCCCAAAAATTTAATGCATACAGTAAATGCCCAGAAAATTACACCGCTAAATAATTGATAAATCCTTGCAAGGGCCATAAAAAGCGCAAATGGGCAGTCTGACTGTGCTGCTGACCCGTATGGGCATTAATTTAGTTGCTGTTCTTGGGGCTGCTGCACATTACTATGTACATATGTATGTATGTATTTTGGTGGAGGCGCGCTTAAAAACAACTTGGCTAAATGCATGCGCATATGTGCATGTTTATTTATAACAAAGAAGAAGTCAAACGCGCACATATAAAGGCACACGCTGATATACACACGTGTGAAATCATGCAAAAACAGGTACATCATACGTATGCATGTATGTACAAGCAGCAAGTAGTGATGGGCGAGTCCGAGATGTTTAGACAATCGAGAGAATCGCCATCGTTGCAAAATCACAATCGAGTCAAAAGTTGACTCGCTCCTCGACTACACCAGCGAGATGTTTTTGCGATTGTTCCGAGCCGGCGAGTCGTAGGTTGTTTCGATGACATCTCGACTACACAAGCGAGATGTTTTTGCGATTGTTCCGAGTCGGCGGGCCGGCTGTTGTTTTGATGATATGTTTTAGTTGATAAAATAAACTGAATGAGGTTTGTTGATAAAGAAAGTAGGATTTTTAATGGAAGTGAGGCAAGTACATAAATAAATTAACCAAATTGAAAAATATGCTATACATAGACGCTGCATTATTGCAATCACAACTAAGCAGTGTCGTGCATAATAATAATAATTAATTATTTAAACATTAATAAATTTTCTGAAGTGAGACGCTTATGAAACAAATGAATTTTACGAGTAGCAACAACGGCAATAGATTTGTACCACTCTGTATGTTTTGTAAAGCAATTTTAATATTCAAGCGGCAACAATTATTATGTATTTTTTGCAGCGAGTGCAAGATATTGTAGTGTTGCTTTGAAAACGAGAGGAATAGTTGGCGAGTCCGAGATGTTTTAGCGATTGTTTCGACTGACGGCCATTTACGACTTGACTCGAATACGAATGAAAACCATCGAGAGCATTCGAGATGTTTCAACAATCGAGAGAATCGAATAAAACATCTCGGACTCGCCCATCACTAGCAGCAAGCCATTTGACCATAGCATAACCGTATTATATAAACCGAGACCAAGTAAAATGGCGTTTCACAATTGCACTTCTCGGTCGTAATGCCGACGCGTTGGCAGCGCGTTCTCCCCACACGGACTTTTATGAGCCAACATGATAACATACACATACCTACTTCTGCATAACGGGGTGGAATATATGTATGTACATATGTACGTATGTATCTTGTTTTCAACGTGTCATTGCATGCATTTAGTATTTATATGTTTTTATATTTTTATTCTATTTTTTTTTCTGTACAAACTAACGCATTTTATTTTTACGATGCGTACGCGTGTCAAATGAGCCATAAAAGTGGCGGAAATGAGTAGACGACTCGCATTACCTACACATGTGCGTGTTTGTGGCAGAGAAAAATATGTACATACCTAACTACATAAATATATTTAGTAGTAGAAAGAGGAAGCGTATGTTTGTGTTTGTTGTTGTTGTGTATTAAAGCGCAACATTTACTTGAAATGCACAAAAATTGCAAAAAAATGCTTGCAAATAAAAACTCGCGCAGTTAAAAATAAAAATTTCGTGTAGTGCACAATAGTTAAACGTAGCACACTTTTAGGGGCAGTGAATTTTGTATGTTTCTCATGTTTTTCAAGCATTTTTGCGTCTGCTTGACGTTTTTGTGTGCCCTGTTCAGTACCTATTTATTTTTTTATAATCCTTGTGCATTTTTGGATTTTATTTCGTGATCTCCACTTGCTCTCCATCACATCTATTTACTTTATTGCGCCACAATAAATGGGCGTGATGAACTTCCTTCCACACTCACGCTTATTTTGTTATTCATGTGCGGTGCGTTTGGATCATAAAAGTTTTCTTTATATTTGCTATTGCTTGGTTGTTATATTTTAACCATTTCCCAATTGCACTTCTTTCTTTATTTTATTTTTATTTTTTCCTTCAATTAATGACTATTAATCTAGTTTATTTGTACATTGCTTATAATAAAATACTAATTTGTTAAGTGATGTGCAATCAAAATGAATTTCTTCGATCTCGTTTTATTATACCTTTCATGAGAATGAAATGGTATAATAACTTTGTGCCGAAAATCAAATCTTGAAGGTAGTAGAAGGAGGCGTGACAGTCCCATCAATATATATACCGATATGATCAGAATCATGAGCTGAGTCGTTTAAGCCATGTCCGTCTGTCCGTCCGTCCGTCCATCCATCCGTCCGTGTGTGGACGCAAACTAGTCCCTCAGTTTTTGAGATATTTGATTGAATTTTGGAACACGGGTGAGTTTTGATGCTCAATTGATAATTTGTCGGAATTGGCCGAATCGGATCACTATAACATATAGCTCCCATACAATCGATTGTCCAGATATACACATTTTGGGGTATAACTTCTCCCTTTTTACAGCTAAGGACATGCAACTTTGGAGTATTTGTATCCATATGTATCCAAATAAGGTTACCGAAAATTGTACTCGCAAATATTGCGCTCAGCGGCATCTGGCGTTTTGACATTTTAACAAAGATAGCACAGTGTAAGAGAGCGAATGAAATATGTTCTGGCACTCAAGTACTATCAACTCTATAATTTGTTGTCGAACGTAACAGAAAATGGCCCACCATTCTATGGTCTCGGCCCCAGCGCCATGGAGATAAGAGGCTTAATAAAGTGGATGTTCTTGGCTTCCTGAGGTTCATACAGGATTTGGACTTTACGAGGTTTTTTTTTTGCTCAAGGTAAAATTTGTCTAAGTCTTCAACGAGAAGTTACAATCACTGAAATTTATTTAATGCGAGAGAAAGCGATTTGACAGCTCAATTTCTGTAAAGTTCGTTCGGTGAATGAAATGTAATTGAGGTAGGCCGGGAAAACTATGCCTTTTCCAAGCACACAGCAATATTTGTCCATTGTACTTAAGGCCATTATCAAGGATCAGGATGTAGCAAAAAGGTGGGATAGTGGAATCAATGCACTCAAAAAAAAATTTCTCTCGATCAAAGACATAATTTTCCTTATTTTGAACACGCGTCCCAATACAAAATTTTCTTTCTTTTGAGTAAATTTTCTCAAAAATGTGGAAAAAACATAAAAAAACATTCAAACAAATTCGTTGCAATGGGGATTTGTATGGGAGTCTTCAAAACAAGGAAAGTTGGGAATGGAATGGCGCTTAAAGAATTTTTCATTATCTTAATGTATGAATTTTTTCAAAACAAGTATATGAAACCATGATAACGCATGTAACAACAATATTTTATAAACCTTTTAACATGTTTTAATGAAAATTTACTCAAAACAAAGAAAGTAGTGTTCAAAATAGGTAAACAATTTCTTTGACCCCTCCATATATTTTTTTTCTCTCAGTGTGTTCATCTGCAAACTTGCCAGATTCTTGAAAAAGTCTGAGAAGTTTGTCGAGTGCTAGAGAATGTACATATATGCGCCATTCTCAGTACATCTGACTCGAGAATGTGCAATCTTATTCTAGCTAAAGCCGTACAGATGCAAGGAAAATGCTCTGTGCCTTCGTCCTCCTTCTCCTACAGACAATATAGACATAATAAACTCTCGATGATGCCTATTGTGGACATGTACCTACTGTTCCCACGATTTTGTCCCATAAACAACCTGAAGTCGGCCAGTCCAGGTGCCATGCCGGATCCTGCACCATATTAAGTTTTTGATCTGTCTGTGTAGATGATTTTCTTCGGTGTTTCCAGTAGAATTTCTGGATCTATCTACTGATCTCTTGTGTGAAAATCGACAGTATCAGATTGTCATTTGAGTTCAGAAACAAAGGAGTTTGCTCTGAAAACCTGCGGAACAACTCCACATGCCCCGAGCTATAATCGTGGTACCACAGCCTGGAAAACAACTCCACATGTCCCGAGCTATAATCGTCGCACATAGGTAGATTTTCAAGTTTTATGCGGCCAAAAATATTTTATTGTCTACATCTATTCTAAATTGCTTGTTTAATGCAAAATTTTAATAATTTGTGTTAAAAGTCGATTTTATTGAAAAATATATACAGTGACTCAAAAAAAATCATACGCCAGAGTTTTTAAATTTATTTCAAAGAGTTCTGTCGAAAATTTTAATTTCTTATTTTAGTTTAAAAATATAGAAAATTTTTCAATAAAATCGTTTTAAGCAGGATTTCTGAGCTTATAGAAAATTTCCGAATAATCGTAGAAATTTCTGAAAGTGGATTAAAAATTTCAAAGCAAGGCCAGAATTTATAGACGATTTTGAGGAGATTTCTAAGTGTACTGTTATGTAGCCAACCAATTTTAGTGTAAAAAGTGAAATGCTCAATGCTGTAAAAAATTCCGTCGATTTTAGAAGTGTTTTTCGGTGCAGTGAAATAACGCCCGTGGAATTAACGCCCGCGGGCGTTTTTTCCTTTCTTGAAAAATAAATAATTCCCGCGGGCGTTATTTCGTTTGATCCACGGGCTTTATTTCTCTTTCGTAAGGGCAATTAAGCCCGCAGACGGGCTTTTTTTTAAATATGGTGAATTAGGGAAAAAAGCGCCGCAGGCGAAAAATTGGAATAAAAAATCGCGCGATTTTTAATTCCAATTTTTCGATTCTTTAAATTTTTTTAAATCCCTTCTAAATATTCAAATATTATGTACATATGTGTCAACTCCGCCGCTTAATAGAAATAATACCTACGAGTAATTACTGAGACAGAGAGGCTCAGGGTTATTACTGAGAGAGGCTTAGTTAAATGGATATTATTTAAAATAAATATATCTGCGGCGCTTTTCCAATAAAACAAACACCATATTTAAAAAAACGAAAAATTGGAATAAAATATCGCGCGATTTTTTATTCCAATTTTTCGCCTGCGGCGCTTTTCCCACTAATACACCATATTTAAAAAAAAAAACCCCGTCTGCGGGCTTAATTGCCCTTTCGAAAGGGAAATAAAGCCCACATCGCCGAATAGGGCGCGCGGGCGTTCTTTCCCTTTCTGAGTGGAAATAATACCCACGGGTTTAATTTCGTTTTATTCGCAGGCGCTATTTCTTTTTCAAGAAAGGAAAAAACGCCCGCGGGCGTTATTTCACTGCACCGTGTTTTTCTGTAGGGTGTTTGCCTTATTTGTACGTGAGACCGTTCCAATTAAAATTTCCGAAAAGCCAATGAAAATTTTCAAAAAGTTGAATGTTGCATATTATTATATTAAAATTGAATGAGCTGCAAAATTGCATACTCAAAAATCTTCTAAAAAATGTAGCTTTAGGATTCTTAGCCCCTTTTTATGATAAGTATTTCCTTGACTTTGAAAAATGGGAAATACTAAAAATACGGAGGCAGGTAATTTTCCAAATAGGCCAATTTTTCATCTATTGTTGATAATTTCTGGCTTTGCATTTTTCCGTAGAGAAACTGACGGGTAACTAATTTTTTTCCAGATGAACCCGGAGAATCCTCGATGAAAATTAAAAAAAAAAAAAAAAATTGTTTGGCCATTTTTTCAATGTATCTTTTTTTACCCCAGCCGCACCTTGTCACAGCTGATTTTCATCAGAACCATAAGAAAGGACTACCGACTATTAAAATGCATAAAAATTTTGAGGCGATCGGAGGCGATAATATAACTAAAATGCTTTTGAATTAAAAAATGAGCAATATTTTTTCAAGAAGACGCAATATGCTTAAAAATTTCAAAATGGTGGGTCTTTTATTATGCTAGGTTGACGATCTCTTCAATAAATAATGTTATTTACCTGAAGCACTCGAATCCATGTTGTTTACTTTGATAACTGTCTTAAAACTAAAAATATTGACGTTTAAAAATGGGTTACTTTAAATACGTAAAAAATAAAAAATCGAAAAAGTGAGAGAATAATAAGTTTCAACTAGCGGCAGGGGCACCGCGGTTGTCTATAAAAGCCAAGAACACCAGTTTATTATCGCCCGGTCTATTATAAACGTAAAGCGATTTTGGATTTTGTATTTGCACCAATTTTAAAATTTTCAATTTTGGCCGCATAAATTCGTAAAATCTACCTGTTCGTCGTTCCACAACCTGAAAAAATGTAGTCGACACATCGTTTTCATAGTCTTCTCTTGGATCAGCAAATCCAGAGGGAGCGAGGGGTTCAACAGAGCATTAAGGGCAGCACCTGTTGTTGTACTCATTGCACCCGTAATGCTGATACACACACACACACTCCTCTGCAGCCGGTTCAGCATACATATTAACCGTGTACTTAACCATGTTCATACGCCACCACACTACAGCGGAGTAGACTTGATAAACGGTCTGACCAAAGCTGTGTAAATCCACATTACTATTGCTGGTCTCAGAGCCCAGTTTTTGCTGAAGGTTCTTCTACACTGTCCAAAAACTTTCATTGTCTTGTTTAAATTCACCTCGACTGAAGATTTTCAGATCAGTTTCTTATACAGAATCACTCCTAGATATTTTAACTGTTCGCAAACTCTTAGGTCTTACACCTCCGATCACCGAGAAGTTGAGACCTTCCAATTTGCTCTTCCGTGCAAACAAAAGCAGGGTTGTCTTGCTGGGATTTTTCAGCAAGAAGTACAACATGCACCAATCTTATCTAGGATACTCTGTGCTTGCGCGCAGACCTCCCACAGAGACATGTTCCTGGCGCCATGGCATACATATCATCCGCATTTCCGTTAGAAGTGAATAGACAACCCAGCACCACAGCAGAGGCAACAGTACACCACCCTGATGGCATGCTAATAATAATTCGTCCTGTGATTTTGCAACTTTCTTTTAACTAATTATATTTTCCCTCCACTTCACGTTTAACTAAATTTAATCAAATTATAAATGACTGCCTTTGCTCAACGCATACCCAAATATTTGCTCTCTTCTATCAAATACCTAATCCTTACTTCATTTTCTTGCAATTTTCTTTAATCAAATTGTAACATTGCGTCTTTACTACGTCTCCTTAACCTTCCTTAGGCTTATTGTCATACTCTGCCATACTCCTCTGCCACACAAGTCAGTTAGTAAGTACGTAAACTTACGTTTTATTGCCGCCGTGACTCAATGTCCACCACAAAAACAATTTATTAAAACATTAACTGGCTTACCCAGTTGGCCGCAGGCAATTGGAGTCATTGTCACTTGCCTTGCAATCCTACAACTAACTCTTGTAGCCAGGGACCCATAATAATCATTATTCGTTATATTTTCAGTGAAAAAAATCAAATACTTGCAAACATCGTAGAAGAGTATTGAGTTTGCGTGTGTGCATGTCTGAAAGAGCACTATCCGAATCCACTATGATCGAAAAATTTTAAGCGATATCCATAAAAATCAAAAATAATCATTATTTTTTGAGTTTTATTGTTTTGATCAAAAATAAAACTTATTCATTGGGTCATATTAATAAAAGCCAAGCATTTGCTTTTGCTTAAGATTTCTGAACTTTTACTCAAATTTTGAAATTTGGTTCATACAAATTAATGTCAAATTTCTGAATTTTGAGTAAAAGAATTTGCTTGGATTTTATTAATATGGCCCATTGAGTGATATATTTATCGCTCAGAAATAATCATTATTTTTTGAGTTTTATTTTTTTGGTTGGAAATAACACTTATTCCTTGAGTGATATATTTATCGCTCAGAAATAAAAATTATTCTTTGAGTTTTATTTTTTTGCTTAGGTCGAAAAACTCAAATTTTCTCTGAAGTGCTCTGGAACATAATTACTGAAAAATTCCCATCGATATAACTTCGTGAATGAGTGATATTTTTGACCGAAAAAAATAAAACTCACACAATAATGATTATTTCTGAACGATAAATATATCACTCAAGGAATAAGTGTTATTTCTGATCAAAAAAATAAAACTAAAAAAATAATGATTATTTTTGATGAAATATAAAAAAACTCAACACATAATGATTAAATGTGGTAGTGATGGGCGAGTCCGAGATGTTTAGACAATCGAGAGAATCGCCATCGTTGCAAATTCACATTCGAGTCAAAAGTTGACTCGCTCCTCGACTACACAATCGAGATGTTTTTGCGATTGTTCCGAGTCAGCGAGTCGGAGGTTGTTTCGATGACATCTCGACTACACAACCGAGATGTTTTTGCGATTGTTCTGAGTCGGCGAGTCGGAGATTGTTTCGATGACATCTCGACTACACAAGCGAGATGTTTTTGCGACTGTTCGGAGTCGGCGAGCCGGCTGTTGTTTTGATGATTTGTTTTAGTTGATAAAAATAAACTGAATGAGTGTTGTTGATAAAGAAAGTAGGATTGTTAATGGAAGTGAGGCAAATACAAATGTAAATAAATGAACCAAATTGAAAAATATGCTATATATAGACGCTGCATTTTTGCAATCACAATTAAAGAGTGTCGTG
Source organism: Urophora cardui (assembly GCA_960531455.1). Taxonomy (NCBI): domain Eukaryota; kingdom Metazoa; phylum Arthropoda; class Insecta; order Diptera; family Tephritidae; genus Urophora; species Urophora cardui. The sequence goes on along the minus strand of OY482670.1, from coordinate 14,404,207 downwards.
CTTAATAAATACAATTAATTATTTAAACATTAATACATTAATAAATTTTCTGAAGTGAGACGCTTACGAAACAAATTAATTTTACGAGCAGTAACAACGGCAATAGATTTGTACCACTGTATACTTTTTTAAGCAATTTTGATATTCAAACGGCAACAACAAATGTTATGTGTTTTTTGCAGCGAGTCCGAAGTGTAGGGTTGCTTTGAAAACGAGAGGAATCATTGGCGAGTCCGAGATGTTTTAGCGATTGTTTCGACTGACGGCCATTTACGACTTGACTCGAATACGAATGAAAACCATCGAGAGCATTCGAGATGTTTCAACAATCGAGAGAATCGAATAAAACATCTCGGACTCGCCCATCACTAAAATGTGGAGTTTTATTATAAAACTCATAATGATTACGGTCCCTGCTTGTAGCTCGTCCGCCTTGTTTTACGCCATTTTTACAACAATAGGCTTGAGTCTTGTCGCTTTTCTGCCTTGCAGCACGTGTTACCCACTCCTTTCCGACATTCATTCATCCTTTTCTCTCTGTTCGGCTTTACATTCATTTATTTACTATACAAAACGACTTTAAGGCTTTTTAATTATTTTTAATGTCCTCACCTGCATTGGCCGGCTGTGGCTGCTTTGGGGCTGCCTTGCGGCTGTCTGTTGTTGTACTGTTATTATTGTTTTTAGTGCTTGTTGCGCTTAGTTAAAACAATTGTGTGTATTACAATGACAATTAACTGCCAACAAAAACAATCAAATAAAAAAGACGTACAACAACAATGAAAAAAGAATTGTTAAAATAAAGGCGGAAAAAATGAAAATAAATTACCAACAATGGTTTAAAAGGAAGCGCATAAATGGGGGAATAGGAGCAACGCTGTCTTTCATTGTTTTCATTTGTTTGTCCAGACAATCTTCTAACTCTGTTGCTTTTATATTATGGGTATACATAGGTACTACGTTGTTGACGACAACTTCAATTAAGTTTATGTCTCCTAAAGGATTTATTATACTTAGATGACGAGCGATGGTTGTTTTATTTTTTTATTTTTTATTTTTTCCCCTTTTGTCCTTTCCTGCTATCGCTTTTATTGTCATCATTAAGCGCAGAGTATTGTATCTTATTTTTATTTGTTCCGCTTTTCTTCTGCCTCTCACGCTTGGACTCCCTGTATCTCTCTCCCGAGCCTTTGTTTTCTGTTACTTCTCGTCATTTTAATCGTTTTGCTTATCCATTTTGTCATGCTATACAAAAATGTGATTAATTGAAAGGAATTAATTGTAATGCAGAATTAAAAATTAGATTTAAGGCAGAATTAAAGATTAGCTGATTTGCTAGATTAAAAGCTAAGAGCAACTGCGGGTATTGTGGTCTTTGAATTTTACCTTTTTCATGCCTGGTGGAGTACTTATTTTATAAATAAGCCTTAAACGCCAATAAATCATCAAGCCATAGCTCACAAATGCTAACTGAGTGCATTTTAGTCTTCTCCTTCACTAATGACGATCATTACTAAATTAAAAATAATTAAGTAACTAAAAGTTATCAAATAATTATAAATAATCAAACGATTATAAATAATCAAACAATTAAAAATAATTAGGCGACTAAAAATACTCAAAAAATTAAAAATAATGAAACAATTAAAAGTAATTAGGCAACTAAAAATATTCAAACAATTAAAAGTAATCAAACAAAATCATCATTCAATTGAAAATAATTAAGCAATTAAATATAATCAAACCAAATCATGATTCAATTAAAAATAATTACGTAATTAAAAATAATCAAACAATTAAAAATGATTAGGCAACTAAAAATATTCAAATAATTAAAATTAATCAAACAAAATCATCATTCAATTAAAAATAATTAAGCAATTAAAAATAATCAAACAATTAAAAATAACTAAGCAACTAAAAATATTCAAACAATTAAAATTAATCAAACAAAATCATCATTCAATTAAAAATAATCAAACAAATGAAAATAATCAAACAATTAAAAATGATTAGGCACCTAAAAATATTCACACAATTAAAAGTAATCATTCAATTAAAAATAATTAAACAACTAAAAATATTCAAACCATTAAAAATAATCAAACAATTAAAAATAATCAAACAACTAAAAATGATTAGGCAACTAAAATTATTCAAACAATTAAAAAAAATCGAAAAATTAAAAGTAATGAAGCAAAATCATCATTCAATTAAAAATAATTAAGTAATTAAAAATAATGAAACAATTAAAAATGGTTAGGCAACTAAAAATATTCAAACAATTAAAATTAATCAAACAAAATCATCATTGAATTAAAAATAATTAAGTAATTAAAAATAATCAAACAATTAAAATGTTATTCAAACAATTAAAACTAATCAAACAAAATCATCATTCAATTAAAAATAATGAAGCAATTAAATATAATCAAACAATTAACAATGATTAGGCAACTAAAGATATTCAAACAATTAAAATTAATCAAACAAAATCATTATTCAATTAAAAATAGTTAAGCAGTTAAAAATAATCAAAAAAATTAACAATGATTAGGCAACTAGAAATATTCAAACAATTAAAATTAATCAAACAAAATCATCATTCAATTAAAAAGAATTAAGCAATTCAAAATAATCAAACAATAACAAATGATTAGGCAACTAAAAACATTCAAACAATTAAAATTAATCAAACAAAATCGTCATTCAATTAGAAATAGTTAAGCAATTAAAAATAATCAAACAATTAAAAATGATTAGGCAACTAAAAATATTCAAACAATTAAAAGTAATCATTCAATTAAAAATAATTAAGCAACTAAAAATATTCAAACAATTAAAAATAATCAAACAATTAAAAATTATCAAACAATTAAAAATGATTAGACAACTAAGAATATTCAAACAACGAACAGTAATCCTACAAAATCATCAATCAATTAAAAATAATTAAGCAATTAAAAATAATCAAACAATTAAAAATTATTTCGAAACTAAAGGTAATAAAATAATGAAAAGTCACTAAGCAACTAAAAATAATCAAACAATGAAACAAAAATTTTTATTATATGATTATTTTTGATTATTTTTTATGGGCAAATAATTCTGCTTATTTTTTATAATTATTTAATTTAATTGATTATTAATTGTCAGGTTTATTTAAGAAAATTTAAGTAATCATTAAAAATGAAAATTCCGAAAAAATGGATTATAAATAATTTTAATAGTAGGTAATTTAACACGTCTGTTTACGAATGCCTCTCTACCCCTTCTTAACTAACTCTTCTGATCTGATTAATGCAAATCGACATTAAAATTAATTTAATGGCAACTTCTTGAAATTGAGACAATTCAGACAGTGCTCTGCAAAAGCACACGATTTTTTTTCGGTGCACAAATCAAATTTTGGCATTCGATTACTTACAATAAAAAGTCAACAATGTTCACATAGTTAAGAAACAAGACCACAAGGAACTAAATAGTTTTTTATTAATACGGCCCATTATGTAATAAAATTTCTTATTCATGGCATTTTCCTAAAGTCTTATTAAATAAGCGTAACCAAAAATTGTCGTATAACCATTTGGCAAGAGTTTATTGTTGTTGCTTATAAATAAATTTGTATGCAATTTTGGTCGTAATATGCGTATAATAAAGCTCATATTTGCTATAATAATATCATAAAGTACTTTCATCTGCTTCCTCTTTCACTACCCTTTTTCGCTTCTTCATTTTCTATGCTTTTACCGGATTTTTACTACTTCTTTGGCCTTCCCACTGTTCGTAGCAAATAATGTAATTTCGAAAGGTGATCAATAAGCATATTAATGTCAACATTAAACAGAATTCATTATTTACTTGCAGTAGACGTAGTAGTAGAAGAAGAAGAAGAAAAAGACGAAGAAGAAGAAGAGGAAGAAGACTAATACGAAGAAGAAGAAGAGGAAGATGTGAAACAAGGCAGCGTCTTTGGCAACATCATAAACTCATACTTACATACATGCATAGATACATATACTGTTGTGTTAATTTAATATGAAAAAAGGATATAACAAGTCGGAAATAATAATAAAATTATTGCAATTTTCAATTTTTATGTTTGGCTATGGCAAAAATGGCAAAATAAATTCGTTGTCTTTGAGTTTTTTGGATGATTTTGGATGACGACGTTATAGTTGGAGGTTTTATTGGCTTTATTGCTGTGCTGGCGCCTGAAATTATGCAGCTACGTTAAGCATTTCATACAAAGTTTACATACAAAAAGAAAAGTATTTTGAGCTTGATTGTTGTTGTATTTTTTCTGAGGAATCAATGACAATCTTAGCAATTTTAATGACTGCAACGACACTGAAGTCAATATATAATAAGGGTAAGAGCCATTGCAAGGCGTGACAACTTCGACTGTAGAGCTTAAAACGCCGTGCAACAGCACTTTTGGGAATGGAATAATTCCCATTTTTAGGTTCTTTGTGCAAAGATTTTGTCTGAGAAGACCCATAGTGAAATTTTATAGCGAATAATTCTCTAGAACATTTTAACCCTTTAGCGACCATAAAATTAGCTACTATTTTTTGCAAACTCTCGCGAAAAGTGCTCAAAACGACCTATTCGTGGCGGTGTTAGAGGGTTAAAGTATTCTACGAAATAAACGCTCGTCCAATTTTGCTAAATGTTTCCTAACAACATATTTCTATACGATATGTATTTTAACGCATTTTTGCCTTTAATTAAAAATCACGCAGACGAAATTTTATCTCAGCGGAAAAAACGGTTGAGTTTTACTATATGGGTAACGTGACATGTAGGAATTTTTCCGTCCCCCCCAGACAACAACCCTCCAGTTGTGCCACAGTGAAATATGTAGATACAATGAGATTTTTAGAGACTGAACGCACATTTAACAACGTTCGTTAACACTTTTTTCCAAATTTCCCTACTTTAAGGAATGGTGTTGGGTTTGAATCTTGGATATTGTCGAAATGGCGAAGACATCTATCGACAAGAATTTGAAATCATTTTATTTATTCACAAGAGACAAAATTGGCATAATCAGTTCATTTCCCACTCCCACTCCCATTGCCTCTATCTCTTCTTCACACTATACTACTATTGATATCTCTGTCTCTGTCTCTCTCAAACATACTTACGTGCCAAAAATTAATAACAACGAACCATAAATACGGATTTTCCGAATATCTTGACTCCAGCGCCACCTAGCAGGTTACTTTTTTGTAACCGAGTACTTCATTACATGAATCAAAGAGCGTATATGGATGCATGCATGAATACGGCAAGGAGCGTGCATTGTGACATCTAGTGTGAAGTTTTTCAGACTGCAGCCTCTTATCCATATACGCTCTTTGAATTCGGCGCTAAAGAAATATGTATGTATATATTTTCACTGTTTTGATGAAAAATTTTCTTCAAATCAAGGAATAAAAACCACGTTTTTAAGAAAATTGTATTCAAAACAATGAAAAATTTCTTTAGCGCCGAATCATTCCCATTTTTCCAAAATCTGAGTAATTATTTATATCAATCCGTTCAGTAGTTTTTGAGCCATTTCCCCATACAAAATACTCGTATATAAGATTGGTGGCATTTATTGCAATTTTAATATTTACTTTAAAACAAAGAATAATGCTTTATGTAATAAAAATATACAGAATTTTCTCATAAAATAATTTTCAATAAAGGATTTTGAATAAGAAATTTTGATTAAAAAAATTTTAATAAGAAATATTGATTAAAAATTTTGAATAACAAATTTTGATTAAAAAATTTTGAATAACAAATTTTGATTAAAAAATTTTGAATAAGAAATTTTGATTAAAAAACTTTGAATTAGAAATATTGATAAAAAAAATTTTGAATAAGAAATATTGATTAAAAAATTTTGAATAAGAAGTGTTGATTAAAAAATGTTGAATAAGAAATTTTGATTAAAAAATTTTGAATAAGAAATTTTGATTAAAAAATTTTGATTAAAAACTTTTGCATAAGAAATTTTGATTAAAAACTTTTGAATAAGAAATTTTGATTAAAAAATTTTGATTAAAAATCTTGAATAAGAAATTTTGATTAAAAAATTTTGATTAAAAAATTTTGATTAAAAAATTTTGAATAAGAAGTGTTGATTAAAAAATGTTGAATAAGAAATTTTGATTAAAAAATATTGATTAAAAAATTTTGAATAAGAAATTTTGATTATAAAATTTTGAAAAGGAAATTTTGATTAAAAAATTTTGAATGAGAAATTTTGATTAAAAAAATTTGAATGAGCAAATTGGCTTTCCCTAATTTTGAACCTAAGTCGTTGCGCCCTTATACTCGTAATAATTATTTTTTGATTTTTTATTGTTCTATGTTCAAAAATTCTATAAGGCGCAACGATGTACATACATAATATCGTGAGTCTCCTGCCAGAAACACGAATGTGAAAATTTTTTTAAGCACGATGTCTGCTCTTTATCGGGTATGTATTAATATAATAACAATTAATATTTGTATATATGCTTAGGTACATAAAAGTACATATTATGTATGCATGTTTACACAAGAATTTACACAAATATAAATTGTTATTACATCAATATATACCCGATAAAGAGCAGACATCGTGCTTAAAAAAATTTTCACATTCGTGTTTCTGGCAGGAGACCGACGATATGTAGCTTCAAAATTCGTGAAATTAAAAATCTTTATTTAAAATTATGGTAGTTTTTCTACATAAATTTCAACATAAAACTGTAAATCGTTTCCAGGTATTTGTTTATGGATAGTTACACTGTTTATGCCCGTATAGACTTCAATCTTTGGATCTCCGGCGCCGCATCCTTCGCTTACTTCATAGACATAAACCCCAGTGATTTTAGTTTTAAGACCGTTGTCCTATTTTATATTCAATCATTTAAAATAGTATAAATTGTGCGTTGTAATAGTTTAACTTACTTTAGGTGGATAAAGAACACAACCCTTCGTCGCAGAAAAGATTTTGACATCATCTGGGCCCTTACGTCCCCACTGTGCAAGAAGTTTTTGCTCATAGCCCTCGACTGCAAATAATCCCAGTACGATGAATGAAGCAACAAACGCAACCAATGTAAACGACTTCATATTAAAATTCAAATTAAATTAGGTATTTTCTTAAGTATCAGCCAAGTGAACTGTATTTAAAACACTACTGGCCGTTTAAATTAGGTATTTTCTTAAGTATCAGCCAAGTGAACTGTATTTAAAACACTACTGGCCGTTCTATGGAAGTCTGTCTTTTATACGCAAAATTGCCAAAAAAAAAACACTAATGTATGCATGTTTGTATCAGTGTCTTTCTTTTTAACACGCTTTTATTATAGCGTTTTCTTTTCTACACAAAAATGTCGCACTCATGTAGTGCCTTCAAAAAGTTGTGTTCTTTTGTTAAATGAGTGCAATCATCGCAGTCCACATCGCTATCTTTTCTCAAAGGGCAATCCTAAAAAAATTCGAAAGGGCAAGATTTCTTGCCCTCTGTGCTATCGACGGGGCATACAATGACCCTGTCAAACAGCTGATCAATAACAATAACGAATAAAAAGTATACCTTTTATGTCTCTTTCTAGCACACATAATATGTATTATATAGATTGCGTCATACCAGAACAGCTAAAGTATACACAATTGTGACATTTAGAGTGTATTCTATTGTACATACACGGTAGGCAGGAAGCGACGATAGGTTGCATGAAAATGTCGAGAAAAAAGGAAAGTGGGGTTGTGTTATGTGATGTTTATAGATGAAACATCCGTTGAAATTAAAATCCGAGCTGCTCCTTTTTCAAGGATATCCACATTTTTTGTTTTTTTTGAAAGGATCAAATATTGAGGAAATCGAAAATTCGCCACTGTCCAAATTTTTCCGATTTCAATACATTATTTGGTCGCTAAGGGATACAAAAAAAGGTATTAAAAAGAAAAAAGGACACCTGTAGTGGAAAAATCCAACGTGAACAGAACCCAAAGGATAACCACTGAAATATAAAATAACACAAAAAGTACCCACTTTAATTTGCGTATAACTCCTAAAATGTTAACTCTACGTGAAAATTCCTTATTATATGTTTCATTCAGAATAAATAAAGAAATATTTCTTTGATATGCAATTTTGATGTACCTGCAGTGCTTAATGTACTTTTGTGCATCTAAAGTGAAAATTTCAAAAAAAGTACGTTTTTTTATGGTGCTATTTTAAGTTCAAATATTTTTCTAGTTTATGTAAATATTTTAATCTAATGATCCAACTCTCATTCCTACATATCTATACGTTAATACTAAAAAAGAGTTAGAGCTGAGATACGCGCTAGCTGTGCACGGTGGGCGGGAAGCAACAATAGGTTGCATGGGAATATCGTAAAAACGATGGCCCAACGAATATGTGCCTAGCTGTGTGCTGGTACTAATTTTCGTTTAAAAAAAATGTTGGAGATTTTATTCACGCTTGCTGTGTGTTTATGAAGTATATTAGAATATCATTTTACGTAAGTTTTTAGCCGGCGATCGTTTTTTCGATATTCCCATGCAACCTATTGTTGCTTACCGTCCACCGTGCACAGCTAGCGCGTATTTCAGCTCTATTTCTTTTTACTATTAACGTATAGATATGTAAGAATGAGAATTGGATCATTAGATTAAAATATTTACATAAACTAGACAAATATTTGAACTTAAAATAGCACCATAAAAAAAAGTACTTTTTTTTGAAATTTTCACTTTAGATGGACCAAAGTGCATTAACCACTACAGGTAGATCAAAATTGTATATCAAAGAAATATTCCTTTATTTATTCTGAATGAAACATATTATAAGGAATTTTCACGTAGAGTTAACATTTTAGGAGTTATGCGCAAATTAAAATGGGTACTTTTTGTGTTATTTTATATTTCATTGGTTATCCTTTAGGTCCTGTTCACATTGGATTTTTCCACTATATGTGTCCTTTTTTCTTTTTAATACCTTTTTTTGTATCCCTTAGCGACCAAATAATGTATTGAAATCGGAAAAATTTGGACAGTGGCGAATTTTCGATTTCCTCAATATTGGATCCTTTCAAAAAAAAACAAAAAATGTGGATATCCTTGAAAAAGGAGCAGCTCGGATTTTAATTTCAACGGATGTTTCATCTATAAACATCACATAACACAACCCCACTTTCCTTTTTTCTCGACATTTTCATGCAACCTATCGTCGCTTCCTGCCTCCCGTGCATACATATGTGAAGGGCTGCACTGAATATGAAGAGGACGGCAATTCGACAGGGTGTAGTGCAAATCTGAGCTATTATTGCGCTTCGCCATGACAACCCTTTTGTGTAGAAAAGAAAACGCTATTAGTTTCACCTGTATGTATGTATGTATGTACGTATGTATGTATGTATGTAATTTCTAGCTGCTGTCTAAATATATGCAACATATTTACTAATGAGTTTAGGTTATAACTACCGCTATGTACCAACAGATGGCGCGCGTGTATTTATATTTTTAAAATATTCACTTATTTGAAATGTTTTTGAACATTTTTTTTTTCTTGGAAAATAAGGTTTAGTGAACACGCACTGTCAGCGTTTCATCAGGTGAATTAATCAGATATCGCAAATAACGGTTATCAATCTCAGATCAAATTGCTGTTATTTACAGATTGAAACGAAAGCGCTCGTATATAACAATCATATTTACAACCGCGCTGTTTCGTATTTGCTCAGAGAGAAACCGTTTGAAATAAAAATAGAAATTTTTCTCGAACAACGAGAGAAATCAGTGATCGAAAAACTATAAAGGTCTTTTAGAAACCATTTATATACAAATACATATAGACAAGAGTTTCTCAAGCAATACTATAATTAAATATTAGCTAAAGGCGTATAAACATTAAAATAGGATTTTTAGCCAATTTATATCTATACTAGCTGACCCGCCAGACGTTGTTCTGCCTAAAATTTATTCCTATAAAACATAAGGAGAAAATCCTTGATTACCGTGTTGATCATCATTATTTAGAATCGATAGTAATGCATTCGGAAGATCAGTTGGGACAACTATGCTGACTCCCTCGGTATTCCCATGTGGCGCCATGCTGCACGAAACTAAAATAGCTGGCACGCTTTAATAGACTCGACCAGAATCGTCTAGACGTTTATGTGACAATTAAGTATGTAAGTAAAATGCTTTTCGCTAAGTAAATAACAGTTATGATTCAATATTTTGAATAAATCACAATTTTATAGGGTCTATACACAGTGCGTCTGACTCGCGAGTCATCTGTGTACGTGTTGACTCACCGCGTCACAGCAAAATATCAAACTAGTTTTGATTTTCGTGAATCATGCCAGAGTCATGTCGGTGTAACTACTACATGCACATTTTCACTAATTCACCTAAACTGACTCTTGAATCAGACGCATCGTGTATAGACCCTATTAACACGTTGGCTGCCAGTGTATCACCGGTGATCACGACGAAAAACCACCCCCAGGTGCCAGTGTATCACCGGTGATACACGCCTAGACGCTTAAAATTTAAACAACATTTTAAAATAAAAAAGCAGATGTTCGCGGGGTCATCACAGCTTAAAAGCATGCTCAGATGCGTCGCCAGCATGACTTTTACTCTGGGTAAAAAATCCCGTTATAATACAAAAAAGCAAAAGTAATTTTGTTCCTGGCACCTGTGAGTGGTTTTTTGTTGTGATCACCGGTGATACACTGGCAGCCAACGTGTTAAATCTGACCAAATAAGAGTTATTTTTTACAAGCTTTTATTTAACTTCACTTTTTGTATGTATGTATGTCGTGGAAGTTTGCAACAAATATTTAAGATACTTCCAGTTGAGCTAGGTACTTGAAACTTGGAACATAGGTCAGGACCCGAAGACAATGCAATGTGAAAAAAAAAAAAAAATCCGATAGATGGCGCTGGTATCGAGGTATTTGTAAAATTCGTATTTACCGACCGAATTTGTTCATATTCGGTATATATATTGCCTATGAGAAAGTAAATATATCTGTTTTTGCCCGGATTTGATGCGGGAAAAATAAAATAAAAAGACAGCGATTTAAAAACGTTATAAATTCAAAATAGATTTTTATTCATATGAATAAATATATGTAGGTATATAAATGTTGGTTGAAGATAACTAATAGAACTTATATGAGCTGATGCGCAGGTTGGTTGGTTTTTCGTTCGGGATCTCAAACGGAAGTGAAAAATTTTATATATATGAACAAACGGGATAATATTTTTATATAAAACAGTTATGAAAATGTTACTCCGGAAACAACAGGGTTGCAATTTACAGAGTTGCCACTTACGTAGTTGCAACTTGCAGGGTTGCAAGGGGGTGTGTTGACAGATAGTGTAACATTAGGGTGTGCTGAAATTTGGTTTGGGCTACTGGCCCAAACAATATCCGTGGAAATAAATCGCCGCTGGTGTCAAGATATTTAAAAAATTAATATTTATGAACCAATTTTGTTCCTATTTTGAACACGTATTACCTACAAAAAATAGAGAAAATCCGTAATAAAAGTTTGCCGATAAATTACGCAGGTGTCGACATATTAAAGCAAGTTTTACTCGTATGAATAACGGAACTATAAACACAGAAAAATTCCGAAAATCTTGAAACATTGGAAGCGTTAGCAATAAACAAAGTTATAAGGCCGGTCTATTGATTATGATTAATCTGCGAAAGTAAAAAAACTAACAACAGAGATTCTGAAACACTGATACAACGCCAACATACATATGTAGGTAAGATTGCACGAAGTAATCTATTCACAAAAGAGTATAGTAAAACCACTTAAAAGACTCCACAGGAATTGGATAATAAAAAAAACTGTCTGAGCAGAAACCATCAAAATGTTAAACATAGTGCACTTCATATTAAAAACTGTTAGACTATATTGATAGTGGGAGTGTTGACAAATATTAGATGTAATATGCATTGTAAAACTAAAAAGGCAAAAATAAATCAAAGTAAAAAAAAAAATTTAAAAAGCTTTTATTTAATATTAATATAAAAATTTACTAAAAAGGAAAAAAATAAATTTTTAATATTTTTGAACAAGATTTATATTAGTCCTTAGTTTATTTGGATCTTAATTTCAATCTAAGCATACATTTAACGTATTTCTTCAAAGCATTTCTGTATATGTATCAACATAAATAAAAGCGCGGGTACTCATTAGATATTCATGTTATAAAACAGTATTGGTGAAATGGAAGGAAGCGACAAAATCTTTAAATTCCAGTTACGTAAGATATGCATTACGTAAAGAGTAGTGATGGGCGAGTCCGAGATGTTTTATTCGTTTCTCTCGATTGCTGAAACATCTCTAATGCTCTCGATGGTTTTCATTCGTATTCGAGTCAAGTCGTAAATGGCCGTCAGTCGAAACAATCGCTAAGACATGTCGGACTCGCCAACGATTCCTCTCGTTTTCAAAGCAACCCTACAACATCTCGGACTCGCTGCAAAAAATACATAATAATTGTTGTTGCCGCTTGAATATTAAAATTGCTTTACAAAACATACATGCTACTCGTAAAATTCATTTGTTTCATAAGCGTCTCACTTCAGAAAATTTATTAATGTTTAAATAATTTATTATTATTATTATGCACGACACTGTTTAGTTGTGATTGCAATAATGCAGCGTCTATGTATAGCATATTTTTCAATTTGGTTAATTTATTTATGTACTTATTTGCCTCACTTCCATTAAAAATCCTACTTTCTTTATCAACAAACCTCATTCAGTTTATTTTATCAACTAAAACATATCATCAAAACAACAGCCGGCCCGCCGACTCGGAACAATCGCAAAAATATCTCGCTTGTGTAGTCGAGATGTCATCGAAACAACCTACGACTCGCCGACTCGGAACAATCGCAAAAACATCTCGCTTGTGTAGTCGAGATGTCATCGAAACAACCTCCGACTCGCCGACTCGGAACAATCGCAAAAACATCTCGATTGTGTAGTCGAGGAGCGAGTCAACTTTTGACTCGATTGTGATTTTGCAACGATGGCGATTCTCTCGATTGTCTAAACATCTCGGACTCGCCCATCACTAGTAAAGAGAACCCACGCTTTTATTTATGTTGATACATATACAGAAATGCTTTGAAGAAATACGTTAAATGTATGCTTAGATTGAAATTAAGATCCAAATGAACTAAGGACTAATATAAATCTTGTTCAAAAATATTAAAAATTTATTTTTTTTCCTTTTTAGTAAATTTTTATATTAATATTAAATAAAAGCTTTTTAAAAAATTTTTTTTTACTTTGATTTATTCACCATAAACATACATATCTCTCAGTTGAAAACCACAACAGCTACCAGACTTGGCATTTATTACTGAGAGAAATCTTTTGAACACAGCGCCAAAGGTTTTCCTCTGAATAATTTGGCGTAGTTTTTTCTGGTTAACCGTTATTAGAGATCTCTGGAAATTATATCGATTTTTTCCCTCTCTCTCCAACTATGTATAATTGCGATTTTGTGAGTATGCTTTTGTTTAATGAAATTGTATGCACAAGTGTATGTGCTAGGTACTAACTTTATTTGCCAATTAATAGATGTCAATATTAGTGTATTTTTTTTGAAGTGTTTTTAAGAATTTTTCCCCTTTTTTTATTTTTTCTGACAACTTAAGTTGAATGAACACGCTCTGTCAATGCTTAATCATGCTAACCATAGCGTTTTCTCAGTCCTTGAACCGAGCCTCGAACCGAACTGTGTTTAGTCTGATGATGAAGAGAGTGGGTTTTCTTCGAAATATGTACGTAGCTATCATTTTATTAATTTTATGATATTTAGTTTTTCCCTTTTTAATAGATAGTTTTTTATATATGTATAACAAATAAAATCAAAGTTTCAAATTAGAATATGTGAAATCCTTTTAATTTTGTTACAAAATTTTAAATTTGGATTTATGTACATATGTATGTATATATTCATGTACACAGGCCAAAAAGTTCACATGTAATCAAAGAGACTGCTTCTAAAAATTCTATATGGCCGAGGAGAGTGAGATGGGACAAAATTGAAGAAATTTTTGCTGGAAAATCTTCTTGATTTTAGCTTGAATTTCTTCTTAAATTTATTGAAAAGGATATCGTCTGAAAATGAGGAGATAACTTCTTGTTTATTATTATACCTTTCATGAGAATGAAATGGTATTATAACTTAGTGCCAAAAAATTTTTGTCGAAAGTACCAGAAGGAAGGGTGGGGGACCCACCAAAATATATACCGATATGATCAGAATCACGAGCTGAGTCGATTAAGCCATGTCCGTCTGTCCGTCTGTCCGTCGGTCCGTCTGTCCGTCTGTGTGAACGCAAACTAGTCCCTCAGTTTTTGAGATATCTGAATGAAATTCGGAATACAGGTATGTTGTTATATGCAGCTGATCATTTGTCGGAACCGACCGAATCGGACCACTATAACATATAGAAAACAACCGATTATTCAGATATACATGAAATTTTTGGATGTAATTTGTGCATAACTTCCCCATTTAAACAGCTAAGGACATGAAACTTTGAAGTAGACGTGCCCATTTTGGCCCAAACAAGGTTACCGAAAATTGTCAAGATCGGACCACTATAACATATAGTTCCACAACATCCGATTATTCAGATATACACATTTTGGTGTATAACTCCTCCATTTTAACAGCTAGCGGCCTGAAATTTTGAAGTATTTGTACCCATATAAGCCCAAACGGGGTTACCGAAAATTGTTAAGATCGGACCACTACAACCTATAGCTCCCCTACAACCGATTGTTCAGATATGGACATTTTGGTGTATAACTCCTCCATTTTAACAGCTAACGGCGTGAAATTTGTAAGTATTTGTACCCATATAAGCCCAAACGGGGTTACCGAAAATTGTCAAGATCGGACCATTATAACATATAGCTCCCATACAACCGATTGTTCAGATATGGACATTTTGGTGTATAACTCCTCCATTTAAATAGCCAAGACACCATTTTTTCTAATAAATCTTTCCATAAATAACCCACAGAATTAAAATTATAAATTAAACTTAATCCGGCTATGTACATACATAGGTAACTTTTCATTTCCCCACTCATGAAAGGTATGAAGTCTTCGGTACGGCCGCTTTTACTTGTTTTGTATGTCATTTTGTCCAAAAAATTTAATTGTTAGAAGAAATCTGCTTGTTTTTATGAGAAAATTTTTATAAAGCAAATCAATAAGGACATCCTCTAATTTTTACTAGAACCTTTTTGAATTTATTAAAAAGGTCCTTATTAATTTAAATTTTGGTATAAACGTCTTAACATACGTTTTTTTTATATTTAGCTGTACTAGTACACAGAGTATTATAGTTTTAATCACATAACGGTGGATTGTAACAGAATGAAATAATCGAGATAGATATAGACTTATATATATCAAAATGATCAGAGTGAAAAGAGAAATCGATTGAGCCATGTCCGTCCGTCCGTCCGTCTGTCCGTCCGTCCGTCTGTAAACACTCTAACTCGCGCAAAAATTGAGATATTTTGATGAAATTTGAAATGCAAGTTGGTATCGAGACTGGGACGGTTGGTATTGAAAATGGGCGAAATCGGACCATGACCACGCCCACTTTTCCTATATAGAAAAAATCTGAAATTTGGTATCTCAGTCACTAATATAGCTGGAGCGATGAAATTTTACCCACGTGTTGAGCTCAAGCCCCTATGAAGAAATTTGATGAAACTTTGGAAAATGGGCGGTGCCACGCCCACTTATTAAGGGTCAAACATGGAAAGTTTTATATGTCATAACTCAGAAACCATTGAAGATATATCGATGAAATTTGGTATGCGTGATTTACTTACTTGGGCAAACATTTGGACGGAAAATAGTTAAAATCGGTTGACGGCCACGCCCACTTTTATATATGTGTATTATAAAGTGTCCCAATAAAAACATTTTAAGCCATATCTCTGTCAAATATAAAGATATATTATTGAAATTTTGTCGCATGAGTCCAACTATGGACATAAAACAGAAAACACAAAAATTTTGGAAAATGGGCGGTGCCACGCCCACTTATTAAGGGGCAAATATGAGTTTTATGAGTCATAACTCAGAAACCGTTGAAGATATATCGATAAAATTTGGTATGCGTGATTTACTTACTTAGGCAAAATGTTTGGACGAAAATTTTCCAAAATCGGTTGACGGCCACGCCCACTTTTATATATGTGTATTACAAAGTGGCCTCATAAAAACATTTTAAGCTATATCTCTGTCAAATATAAAGATCTATCATTGAAATTTTATAGCAGGAGTCCAACTGCGGACATAAAACGAAAAACACAAAAATTTTGGTAAATGGGCGTGGCACCGCCTCTTTTTAGACAAAGGAATATACGAGATTTCTTAGCCTACAACTCGACAAATAATTGAGATATTATGACGAAACTTGGTTTATAAACTTTTATATCTTGTGTTAATAGACACGCAAAAATTTGTTGAAATCGGTTTATGACCACGCCTACTTTTAACAAAGATATTTCTGGAACACCCTTTAGGAATTTGTAACGTGACATCTTTTTTTTAACTAGAAGTCAAAAAGGAATGAAATTTTGCACAAAGAATAATATTCATATGCTTAGTTGGATGACTGATAAAAATGTTGAAAATGGGAGTGGCTACGCCCACTTTATGCGGCACTCGCTTTATATAAAATACACCGTGTTTCCATCAAACGCAAACAAACTATGAAAGCATACAGCTGAGTATCTAATGTTCGATTCCACTCGAACTTAGGCTTCCTTACTTGTTTTCAAGTGTTTTTAAGCATTTTTTCTTGGTTTTTTTCTGGCAAGTAAAGGTTAGTGAACATGCGCTGTACCTGAAAGTGGTGAGTAGATTCAAAGAAGTAGAAGCATGTGTAACAAAAACAAAAATACAAGGAATAAATAGAAATAAATAATAGCTTAAAAAAAACTAAAAAACACGCTTTAATCTTAAAAATCGTACTAAAAATTGAGAAATAATTTAATTAGAAACAAAATGATGAACGAAAATATAAGTATTTAAGGAAAAGCGTCGGGTGGTGCTCAGTATGTCAAAAAATATTTAAGATCGCTGTTTTTAACTAATATTTTTATTTTGACTTTTTTGAGATTTCATATAACGTACTCTTTAATTTCGCAACTAGATACATATGTATATTTTTGTACTAGTTGTACGAATCGAATATTTTCATATTCAACTATTATTGAGCACCCCCACGCTTTTCCTTAAATACTTATATTTTCGTTCATCATTTTGTTTCTAATTAAATTATTTCTCAATTTTTAGTACGATTTTTAAGATTAAAGCGTGTTTTTTAGTTTTTTAAGCTATTATTTATTTTTAACTTTTTAGTGAAATTTTTCATTAAAGGATGTTTTATGCGGACGCAAGAATAAAAGTAAAAAGAAGTCTGATGAAGGGATGTGGTGATCTCCGAGATAGATCTACATACATATGTATTTATAACTTCTACCAAAAATATTAATTTTTCACATACATTTTTTCCTTATAAAAAAAAACAAACATTGTTCATAAGAGCTCAAAAATGAAGCCTAAACGAAAAAATATCAACTAATATGTACTATGTGTATCGAAGCAAAACTATTTCAGCGATTTGGGGGATTTCATTTTACTTCCAGCAATTAGTTGTCTTTGCATTTTTTCTGCTTTTGCTTATTGCATCTTGTTAACATTACCAGAGTTGAGTGATGGTGAACTACAGATTTGAGAGAAAAGTTGAAAAAATTAGCAGCGCGCTGTAGAATGGAATGTTACTTTACATTTGTGCACATCTGCTGATATTCTTAGTTTTATTCACATACACCGATTTCACCAATGCACCAAATTCCTAAAACAGCAAAGTAATTTTAAAATTTTCTTATCGAATTTCAATTATAAATAAATTTAAGAATTAAAAAAAATCAATTTAAATTAGTTTCAATTTGACTTTTCTGGGACTCGAACCTGCGCCTCTATGTGCATATCTTTCTGTATTAAAAAATTATAATTCAATAGATGCTTTTGTGTACACAACAATTTTTTGATATGTTTGGGGGACAGTAGGATTTTCGTTGATTAGTCATCAGAGTCTAGCAGCTGCTGTGCTCCGATACACCAAGATGAATGGTGGGGGTTTTGAAGCAGCCACCAATTTATTATTGCTCAATAGATGTACATATGTATGTACATATGTACATATGTATTGATGCATCATCTATTTGTTCAGAGAGGGTGACAATTAAATTTCATTGGCATAGGTATAGAGATGGTTGATCATCAACGAGGTTGATGGGTTGGCCATCAACAAGATAAAATGGACAACAAAATGTTTTTACATTTTCAAAATTTCGAAAATTTTAAAATAATTAAAAAATCGATGTGGAAATTGTAAAAATACTCACCGGTTGTAGCAAACTGATGCATTGTTGTATGGTTTTTAATACAGAAAATGCATTGATGCGCAGGTTCGAGTCCCAGTAAAGTCAAATTGAAATTAATTTTAATTGATTTTTTTTTAATTTTTAATTTATTTATAATTCAAATTCGATAAGAAAATAGTTAAAACACCAGCGGTTTTGGGAAATTAGTGCATCGATGGAATTGGTGTATGGGAGGAATAATGAGCCATATCAGCAGATGTGCAGAAATTTAATATAACATTCCTTTCTACAGACGAACTCGCTCTACTTCTGTTATTTTAACAGCCAGCTGTGTTGAATTAAAATTTTTTATTCACCAGATGCACAAACAGAATTTTGTTGGGTCTCTGGCTTCCACGATTATTCGTAGTTGCAACTTCTCTGTTCATCTACGTTCTCTGTTATTGGCTTGCATACGGGAGTGAATTGAATGAAATTCATAGAGGCTATTTTGAAGAGAGGTAACATAAAAGCCACAATGAAGCATAGAGTATAATGTTGAATCTCATTATATGATGTCGTTGGGTTGAATCCCATGTTGATGTCACGTTTCGAATCCGGAGGTGAATAGAAATAATAGAGGAAAGAACACAATAAAAGTAAAGTGAATGTTTCAAAAAAAATAATAATTGAGTTCAACATTTGCAATTTTTAGGATGTTATGAAGTTACATACATACATACATACATACATACATACATACATACATACATACATACATACATACAGGTGAAGCTAATAAAAGCGTGTTAAAAAAGAAGAATAACGGCCTTATTCCGGCGTGGTAACATAATTTACTTTACTGGTGAAATGAAGAATCTGGTACTTTAAGCACCCTTTTCGTATTCTGGCAGCAGGGAAATTAAGTTACCATCTCAATACGTGGTAACATTTTGTTACCATTTTCAGCCCGATTCCATTGCGTTCGTATGGAAATGCTTTGACAGCGTTACCATTTGAGCCAGAATACCAATTGAAAAGATGGTAACAAATTTCGGCAACATAACCTACCAGTAAAGTAATTTTCCGGTAACGCTCAGAATAGGACTGTAAGTAGGAAAGAAATAGGAAAAGGAAAACGGAGTAATAGAAAAAGGAGTAGAAGAATTATGAACACAAACAACAACAACAACGAATACAACAAAAACAACACTAGTAACTTCAACAGCAATAACTCCATCTATAACAAAAACAACAACAACAAAAATAACAACAGCAGCAACAAAAGCAACAGTAACTTCAGCAGCAATAACTGCAACTACAAAAAAAAAAAACCACAAAAACAAGAATCAAATCAACTATAATAAAAACAACATAAAATATAATATATAATATCGAGTTTCGACAGTAGGCGGCGTTCTAGTAGATCCAATTATTGCCTCAGCAGTACAGATTAAACTAGGATTATGCAATTGTTAGGGCTCACAGAGCGGCAGTGACGACAGATTAGAGATACGGTTAGTTATTCACAAGTAAGAACTCCCGATCAACTTCTTCTTTTGGCAAATGTTCTTATAAACTTTTCTCCAGCAGCTAGTTATTTTTCAGCTGAGTTTGGGAGCACTTGTTTCCATGAATTGTCCCAGAAATAGGCTGCCGGTCAAAAGGAAGATAATTTTTCTTCTTGCGACTGCCCGGTACTTTATTGGGCACACTTTTCTTTTCTTCACTGTTATAAATATTGGAATATTTTTTAAACCTTGATTTGGTTTGAAAGAAATCTAAAACTTTTTTTGGGTTAAATTTTGAACCTTCGAAAGTTTAAAAGTTTCTTGTTCCTTTTTGGTTTAAAATTCAAACTTACAAAAGTTCAAATATTTCAAAGTATTTTTTGGAATAAATTTCATACTTTTTTGGTTTAAATCTTACACTTTTTCTCATTTAAACTTTTAAGGTTTAAATTTTAAACTTTCATTGGTCGTAAAATGTGGTTTCAGCAAAAAAATTTTAATTTTTGATTTGAAATTCCAACTTTCTTTTGCGAGAAATGAACAATATAAAAAGCTCATTTATAGTTAAGCCCATATGACACTCCATTTTTTTTCTGGTATTCTACCAGGTTTTTTGTATGAAGGAGATGGTCAAATACAGTTTTGCGTTGGTGCAAGCGAGCAAGCTATATTGAAAAAAAAACCAAACAAAATACCATCTAGGCGATTAAAAACCAACGAGCCAGCTTGTATTTCGGTAGGTTTTTTGGCATTCGGTAATTTTTTCTGACAATTGTTTCAATTTGACAACTAGTAAATAATATATAAAAAATAAAAAATATATGGAAATAGGTACAAATTTTAAATTTGCGTCTTGTAAGCTTCTGCTATGGCCGTAAGGGTAAAGAAGAAGTCCGGAAGAAAAATTATATTGCGTACTGGCTTCCCTTTATAACATGGAATACACAGCTATCCTGCCCTTTTAGTTTCATAACTTTTTTATTTCAGTAATTTAAATTCAAATTTCTAAAAAAATTAATTTTTGAAATATTATTTTCATTTAGTTTGAAGTTTAATGTCAATCAAATTGTTTTTGAGGGAGTATTTGTCTCTTTTCAACCTACAGAAGAATTGTTTTTGTATTTTGACTTTCGGTGGGTTTTCCAAACCAAAAAAACCAAGAAAAAAATGTAGTGTCATATAGGCATTATTAAACAATTTGAATGAATGACTGTGTGGCTTTGTTTGAATGGAGAAACAAACAAACACAAAATAATCATGGAAATAGATAAAATGAAGAAGGAAGAAAAGGAGAAGAAGAGAATAGGAAAAAGACACAATATGAAGGATTAAGGGGATGTTGGGGGGGAGAACAATATGGAGGAAAAGGAGAAAAAAGGATAGGAAAGAAGATACCATAGGGAAAAGCATGAAGAGGATTTGGGAGCAGAATTTATTTTTTTAATTTAAATCAAAAAAAGATTTAAATTTTAAACTTTTGAAAGTCTTAAATTAAATTTTAATTTGGAATAAAATCTAAACCTTAAAAAGTTTAAAAATCTTTTAAACTTTTCAAAGTTTAAATTTTAATAATTTTTCGGTCGTGTCCTATATATCGACCACAAAAGTTCAAAATTTATACCAATATTTATTTGAGTGTTATTATTTTATTTACTCACGTATGCTATTTATTATTTCCTTTTTCTATAAGTATAATATAATGTATAATAATCTCAACTTAATAATTCATAAAATTCTCGTACATGAATTGAATTTGTTATTTAGGGTGAGTACAAAAAAAAAATGGTGGTGTTAACAAAAACAAAAACAAAAACAGCGCAAGTTTGCAACCACAAAAAAAAAACGACAACAAGGCCATGTCACCATGGACATGGCCAGGGGCGGATTTACCTCTAGAAGCGCCCTGGGCAAACAAATCAAGCCGCGCCCCAATATTTCCAAAAAACCGTACTTGCCTTCGTGTGGTGACATTTCATTACTGATATATTTTACGGATTGAAAAAATTTGATTCGAGTTTTCTAATGCCTATATGACACTACATTTTTTTCTAGGTTTTTTTGGTTTGGAAAACCCACCGAAAGACAAAATACAAAAACAATTCTTCTGTAGGCTGAAAAGAGGCAAATACTCACTCAAAAGCAATTTGATTGACATGAAACTTCAAACTAAATGAAAATAATATTTATTTCAAAAATTAATTTTATTAGAAATTTGAATTTAAATTACAGAAATAAAAAAGTTATGAAACTCAAAGGGCAGAATAGCTGTGTATTCCATGTTATAAAGGGAAGCCAGTACGCAATATAATTTTTCTTCCGGACTTCTTCTTTACCCTTACGGCCATAGCAGAAGCTTACAAGAGGCAAATTTAAAATTTGTACCTATTTCCTTATATTTTTTATTTTTTATATATTATTTACTAGTTGTCAAATTGAAACAATTGTCAGAAAAAATGACCGAATGCCAGAATACCTACCGAAATACAAGCTGGCTCGTTGGTTTTTAGCCGCCTAGATGGTATTTTGTTTGTTTTTTTTTTCAATATAGCTTGCTCGCTTGCACCAACGCAAAACTGTATTTGACCATCTCCTTCACACAAAAAAACCTGGTAGAATACCAGAAAAAAATCTAGTGTCATATGGGCTTTAGAAAGAATATTTATGTATTTCATTTTTATTTATAAATGAAGCGTATCGCTCAAAATCAATTGATCCAGTCCACTAGGGTCTTGTGGGGAATTCAAATCTTTATTTTCTTGAATAGGTATGTCACATGTAAGAGGATTTGATGTGACTTTTCCACTTTCGAGTAGAGGTGGGAAACTATCGATAGTGCTATCATCGATAGTTTTTGATAGTTTCAAAAACTATTGATAGTCTTCGATAGTTTTCAAAAAATAAACCATCGATACTACTATCGATAGAACTATCGCCGAAAATTTGAAAAAGTCAAGAAAACATCAAAATCTCAATTTTTTTAAATTCAGTCCAGTATATTTTAGTACACGGAAGTGAAAGTTTGAAGTCGAAACAAAAAAAATCTTCAAAGCCTTTTATAATGTTTACATTTTTTTGTACATACATATACGAATATAAAACCTCAACAGAATCTGAAATAGTATGGTGCAATATGGGGATGTAAAAGTTGTAAAACTATCGATAGTACACATTAATATCGATAGTTCTTGATAGTTTTGAAAAAGCCATCGATGGTCTTCGATAATGTTCAAAAAAATAAAATATCGATACTATCGATAGTGCCATCGATAGTTTCCCATCTCTACTTTCGAGACTTTGACCTATAATGTATAAAACATATGTATATTTAAAACTCTTATATAGGTACCACATTTTTTTCCATTTTCTAACCTTCAAAATGATCTGATCTTAAACCCTCATTATTAGGTGGGACAGATTTCGCAATATCATTAAATTGCAGTTCATGATTCGAATCTGAAAAACAATTTTATAGTGAAAATGTTTCGTACTGAAACTAAACTCACAATTTTTGACAGTAGGGTGCCTCCCAGGTAGCGAAATCTGGCTTTCTGTCCCAGAATCTACCTGTGCTAACCTAGCTGTCGACAGGGCCGCCGAGAGAAAATCCGGGCCCGGGGTCAAAATAACTAAGGGCCCCCATACTAAATGAACAAATTCTCAAAATCAAAATTCAATGAATATATAGTTACGAAATTTAATTTATCTATACATGGCCGCTGTGGTGCAGTGGGTAGAGTGCTCGCCTGCTATGCCAGGCTTCTGTTTTAGCCACTCAAAAAAAAAAAACAAGTAAGGAAGCCTAAGTTCGAGTGGAATCGAACATTAGATACTCAGCTGTATGCTTTCATTGTTTGTTTGCGTTTGATGGAAATACGGTGCATTTAATATAAAGCGAGTGCTGCATAAAATGGGCGTAGCCACGCCCATTTTCTAAATTTTTATCAGTCATCCAACTAAGCATATGAATATTATTCTTTGTGGAAAAATTCCATTCCTTTATGACTTCTAGTTATAAAGATGTCACGTTACAAATTCCCAAAGAGTGTTCCAGATATATCTTTCTTAAAAAGTAGGCGTGGTCATAAACCGATTTCAATAAATTTTTGCGTGGCTATTAACACATGTTATAAAAGTGTATAAACCAAGTTTCGTCATAATATCTCAATTATTTGTCGAGTTATAGGCTAAGAAATCTCGTATATCCCTTTGTGTAAAAAGAGGCGGTGCCACGCCCATTTTCCAAAATTTTTCTATTTGTTGTTTCCGGTCTATTGTAGAAATCATACCACAAAATTTCAATGAATTATCTTTACATTTGACAAAGATATCGCTTAAAATGTTTTTATTAGGTCACTTTATAGTTCCCATATATAAAAGTGGGCGTGGTCGTCAACCGATTTTGCTAAAATTTTGAACATGTACTACCACAAGTAATAAAAGTGTACACACCAAGTTTAGTCATTATATATAAATTATTTGTCGAGTTATGGGCTCAGAAATCTCGTATATTCCTGTTTATAAAAAGAGGCGGTGCCACGCCTATTTTCCAAAATTTTTGTGTTTTTCGTTTTATGTCCGCAGTTGGACTCCTGCTATAAAATTTCAATGATATATCTTTATATTTGACAGAGATATCGCTTAAAATGTTTTTATTAGGTCACTTTATAAGAGCCATATATAAAAGTGGGCGTGGCCCTCAACCGATTTCGGAAATTTTTCGTCCAAATATTTGACTAAGTAAGTATATCACGCGTACCAAATTTTGTCGATATATCTTCAATGGTTTCTGAGTTATGACATATAAAACTTTCAAGGTTTGACCCTTAATAAGTGGGCGTGGCACCGCCCATTTTCCAAAATGTCATCAAATTTCTTCCTAGGGGCCTGAGCTCAACACGTGGGTAAAATTTCATCGCTCCAGCTATATTAGTGACTGAGATACCAAATTTCCGATATTTTCTATATAGGAAAAGTGGGCGTGGTCATAGTCTGATTTCGCCCATTTTCAATACCAACCGTCCCAGTCTCGATACCAACTTGCATTTCAAATTTCATCAAAATATCTCTATTTTTGCGCGACTTAGAGTGTTTACAGACGGACGGACAGACGGACGGACGGACAGACGGACGGACGGACGGACATGGCTCAATCGATTTATCTTTTCACCTTGATCATTTTGATATATATAAGTCTATATCTATCTCGATTATTTCACTCTGTTACAATCCACCGTTATGTTATTAAAACTATAATACTCTGTGTACTAGTACAGCTGAGTATAAAAATGGACGTGTTTTTGTAGCGTCCGGAACGCAGTTTAAGTGGCTAAAACAGAGGCATTAAACTAAATTTCTGTCGCTAACATACTTTAATCATTAGCTGTGGCCTAAATCTTTCCTTTTATCATAAAACGATACAATATTTCGCGATATTTCTGCCTCAAAAGTTCAAAAAATCGTGCGAACATACCGTCCGAAACGCCCAGGATATACCCATATCGCTGTATAAGAATTTGCATTATACCGAATTTTTCTGTTGCAACAGAAAACGAATTCAAATTTATGCTGCAAAGTCGACGCCAAAAACCAACAATTCCTTAAGTGGGGTGCAGACACTTTAAGAGATTTATAAAATTTGTTGAAATTTAAAATGATTGCTATCTACGAAAGGTGATTAAAGGTGTTGTTCGTTTATTTTCTGTAAGCAAAAACTTGGATATAATTTTGAGATTCCCGGGCCCTCTAAAGCCCGGGCCCGGGGCAATTGACCCCCTCAGCCCCCCCCCCCTCTCGTCGGGCCTGGCTGTCGATCAATTGACTTATGCGTTTTTACCTTTTTGGTTATGATCAACAATGGAGTCATTTTCTTTTCGAGGAGTTTGAAAAAAACAATCAAGTTTATTGATTTTCGACAGTAAATCTTTGTCTTTCTGCACTTTCTCGGCTGCACGTTTTTTGTTTGCTGCGCCGCACAGTGGTCGGAGAGACCTGGTTTTACAAGAAAAATTAGAAGTAGTGTTACGAACTTAATGAAAATTCGGGAATATATTATTTATGTAATGCTGAATCCGATAATGCAAAAAAAATTTATAATTTGACAGTTGACAGCTGTCAAATAGAATAGAAAAATTAGAAGTAGTGTTACAACCCTAATGAAAATCTGGGATTATATTATTTATGTAATGCTGAATCCGATTATGCAAAAAAAAAATATAATTTGACAGTTGACAGCTGACGCTGACCACAATCAAAAGATCTTAGTTTATTTCCGATAATTTTTTACATATTTTAGTTAAAGTATGGGAAATGATGTACACCATTCCCAGAATTTTCTTTTCCCATAGTGACAACCCTCTATTAGGCACTATTAACCCAATACTACTACACCCAAAGTATAAAAGCTTCATTTTTTACGAGAAATCTTTTATTTATACTGATAACAATGAAACAACATTAATTCTAACAGAACAATTTTTTTACAAATGGTACCATGACCAAAATATCAAAGAAGAAATAAACTATAAAAAATCGGTATTAAATGAACATTTTGGAAGTGGTAGCAAATAGCAGATTTTCACTCTTCTGTAGCGATTTCAACAAAAACTGATTAGTTCTGACTTGGTTCCCGTAAAATACTGATGACTTCTGCAGAAATGGTGTCTGCTTTTCGGAGAGGAAGTGGTCTCATACTCGATATAACTGGATCGGATGTTATGAGTAGCATGTGAAAGAAATCTTCATTCGATTGCTCCCTGCTCATTTTTCGCGTGTTATGCTTAAGTCTTTGTTTCGAGCTTCCTGGGCTTCTTCAGAAAAATTCCCAATTTTGTCTTAAAACATTAAAGCACTCTAAATGTGTCACCATTCCGAATATAACAACGATGCACTCTCTATAAAAACACAGTTTAAGAAGCAAATCGTCCGCGATTTTTTGTGAAATCGTAGTTTTATATGAAGCAAAAAATAACACCAGACTGCAGTTTTACTTGAAACTTGAGTCATCGTGCCTTTAAAATATACACAAAAAAAAAATATATGCAAAATTTAAGGCCTTTAACATTATTAGGTATGTTAGTGTCTAGCACGAAATTATTATTTTTAATTTTAATTTTTATACTTTGGAACTAGCTGACCCGGCAAACTTCGTTCTGCCCAAAATAGATTTTTTTATTAATTTCATTTCAAAAATTGTTATTACACCGGTATTATTTTTAATAGAAAATTAACGATTTTTCACTACTTCATTGTGTATACAACTTCAAAAATATATAATTTAGTATTCAGTTTAAGGCTGCACGATACACAACATTTTTAGTTTTCTGTTCCGGATATTTATTTTCACTGAGTATTGGCTATTTTCACTAAGTAAGTAAGAGGATTGATATAGTATACCATAATGGTTTTCAGGCCCCTCCTCCAACCCTTTTAGATATATTCAGCCTCAAAAGTTTAGTAAGTATGGGAGGTGCAATGCCCCATTTTTCGATAAATCTTTTCTTTTTTTTTGGGTGAACATGGTATTGATATCGTATATCTGCATAGTGATTTCTATGTACATGCCATGAACGCTTTTATGGATATTTAGCCTTAAAAATTAAGAACGCGTGGGAGGTGCCACGCCCGCTTTTCCGATAACCTACACTTTTATGCGCAAAAATTGTTTTGATATCATATATCTCTGCACCAATTTCCAGGTCCCTGACTTAAATCCTTTTAAAGATATTCAGCTTAAAAAATTAAGTGTTGTTGGGAAGTACCACGCCCCCTTTTCGTATAACTCCTATTATTTTGCGTTAATATGGAATTGTTATCGTTTATCTCCACACCAATTTCCAAGCCCCTAGCGTAAACAATTTTAGAGATATTCAGCATGAAAAATTAAGTTTGTATGGGAGGTGCCACGCCCCTTTTTCCGATAACCCCCACTTTTATGCGTGGGAATGGTTTTGATATCATTTAGCTCTATACCAATTTCAGCTCCCTACCTTGAACTGTTTTAGAGATAATCAGCTTTAAAAATTAAGGTTGTATGGGAGGTGCCACGCCCCCTTTTCTGATAACCCCCACTTTTCTGAGTGAGAAGGGGTTTGATATCAGCTACCTCTATACCAATTTTCAGCTCCCTACCTTGAACTGTTTTAGAGATAATCAGCTTTAAAAATTAAGGTTGTATGGGAGGTAACACGCCCCCTTCTCTGATAACCCCCACTTTTCTGAGTGAGAAGGGGTTTGATTTCACCTACCTCTATACCAATTTTCAGCTCCCTACCTTGAACTGTTTTAGAGATAATCAGCTTTAAAAATTAAGGTTGTATGGGAGGTGCCACGCCCCCTAACATTTTTTAATTTTTTCTTCGACTAAACCTTCGCGGGGTGACAACAAACAAACCCCCCTAAGGAAGTATTTGATTTGGTTCAGCCGTTTTCAAGTTTTAGCGTTACAATTAAATACCAAATCATTTTTATATATATAGATAAGCGGAAAAATCCAATTAGCTCATACAGCGATGGTAGATGTGATAGCTATTTCGAAGAAAAACCACTTTCTTCATCATCAGACATCTCCTCGGGAACTACTGTACACAGCGCCCGCTGTCCGTCAGCTGCCAACCAGTATTCAACACTTGCATAGCAGATGTACGAAAATCGTACACTAAGTGAGGTTAGATTGAATAGAGTAATGGCATATATAAGTGAAAAATCCAACAGCTCAGCAGGACCATCGGTAGCCGCAGTGCTTAGCGTTTCGCTAATATTCGACTACTGATGGTTGGAGCGTAGGTTCAAGGCCTTTACTTTTTTGGCCGCCATTTTTTTTCGGGCGGCTAAACTTTTCATGGGTTTTTAGGGCATCCTTTTTTTTTATTCCCCGGTAAAAAAATTATGGTCCCACTCGATTGATCTTGTTAGTTATACCTTTATGAAATAAAATAAATTCTTCAAAAAAAGCCTTTTTTTGTAGTATTGCTAATTTAGTAGCAAATTTTTTTTTGTTAATATTTTTTGTGAAACCGTGGATTTACATGTGTAAAAAGTAAGACTAGACCAAAGAATTTCAGTTCTAATTGAAACACTATGCAAAAAATGCAGGGAAATCTATGCTCAAATAATGACTAAAATACTTCACGATCGAATTTGTGGGTTTAGACGTCTCTAACGGATGTCTCAGCAGATATTTTTGAAAAAACTTATCAGTTCTGAGATCGTTGGACATTTCTGAGTAAGAATGGCTTTTTTCCGGCTAATTTTTAACACAACTTAAAAAAAACGACTTTTTCTTGTAAAAGCAGGTTCGTCCGACCACTGTGCGCCGCTTAACTTTTTGATATTTGCACTCATTCTTCTATTTTTCACAAAAACATTAATTCACTGACACTTTTTTGATGTTTTTAACTCGGAAAGATTTTTAAGATTACATAAAATGTACGCAGCGCATTGTATAGATGCGCGAACTATTCAAATTAACTAGAAATAGAAAATATTCAGATCTTAGTTTCCTTTGAAAAAGTGAGCTCGCACATTTCCCCGAAAAAATACTCCAATGCCTACTTAATTTTTAAATTTGCAGTTTAAATTAAATTTGAATCTTTCACGTCATTTACTGTACACAAGCTGCTAAAACTTATGTTTACATATCGGTCATTTGCTGCAAGACCGGCATAAATCAAAAAACGTGATTTTTTAATGCTGCAGAATAGTTAGTTACATCACACTTCATTTTGAGTAAAAAAATTCTTTATGATTTGTTGAAAACTAAGCGCTTCAGATACAAACCAAATGTTGCATTTACTTGCGCACCATATGGCGGTTGAATCTCAAAATTGCCCTTCCTGAAAAGTTGTGTATTTTGAAAAGTGCAAATGCAGCAAATGAGCGATATGTACGTCCCACTGGGGCGAAGGTTAAGAACTGTACCAATGTTCTGAAATGTACTTTGATTCATTTTTTCTCTGTAAAAAATTGAAAAGCTCTAATTCTTGTTGTAATATTCAAAAAAAAAAATTTTTTTTGATAAATAAAAAAAAAATTTTTTGCCGTCTTAGTTTTGGCGCCCCTATTGAAACGGCGCCCTGGGCAGCTGTCCATGTTGCCCCTATGTAAATCCGCTCCTGGACATGGCATAGGATAAAATTACATACATACATTCTCATAACATACTTAATGCTGCAACAATCGCCTGCGCCAGCGCCAGCTAAGCCCTTCCTACTTCGCGACCGTCCATCCACATTACATATTTGAACGAAATAAGGTGGTAATAAAAGCTGTTGGTGCGGGCGAGTAGCGTAAAATTGCAAACTATTAGTTCGGGGTGCTCTACCCCATTCAGTGTCTCATTCTTTTAATGTTTTTGTCATCGTTTACGTGAAAATTATGCCAGCGCACGCACAGAATTGAAAAAAATATAAATTACAATGAAATTTTTGTAGCGCTTTGACCTGCGCTAGACATATTGAAATTGCAAGGGTGACTGCGCTGTGCGCATAAAAGTATGCAATACTATTTAATAGAAGGAATGTGTAAAGCGGTGAAGAAAAGCTTGTTGTACGAGGGGCATTTGATAAGTCTAATTCACCTCAAATTCAGCTACTTTGGCGTACTGCGACTGCTCCAATATACAGAACATCCAACAACCGCACTACTTATTTCACCGCATTCAACGATTGTGTCTAGCTCATCGGCTTCAACGTTTTAGAATATATCCACCACTTGCGATAATTCACCAGTTCCATTAACTCTTTTTGCAGTAACCGGTTCCACGATGGCTTCGTGTGTAGAAGTCCACGTAAGTGGGGAAAGCTTCTGACTGCCATCCACCTGGGGGTGGCCAGAGCGATTCTTTTACATGCGGAGCAAGCAGCTCACGACTTCCGCGCAGTGTCCTCTGGATAGCCACCGAACACCCGTTTGGTGGTGAACTAAAGTGAGAAGGCGACAACTCGACAAGGCCACTCCGACATATTCGGTTTAAGGGCTTGTTGAGGGGAATAAGTGCAGCGTCTGTTCACCAGTAGGTGCGGCTGCGAGCGGGCGTCTGTTTTGGAGCAAGCGGCTCGCTATATAAACGTGTAACAGTAAACAACTCCTGCAGTGCAGGTTGTGCGTCGGGCTTGGGACCCACCACGTAAATAATCCTATCCAATGAAAAATCCAGCAATGCCTCGGATGAGACCACCTCTTTTTGATGACGACCATGGCAAACGTTTAAAGGACTATGATTTGAGGGTATGCACCTGGAACGTCCGGACCCTTAATAGGGAAGGTGCCGCTACCCAGCTGGTTGATGTCCTCGAAAAAGTAAAAGCAGACATCACCGCTATTCAGGAAGTGCGATGGACGGGGCATGACTCAAAAAAAATCGGGTCTTGCGTCATATACCACAGTGGCCATGCAGAAGAGCACATATTTGGTGTTGGTTTTGTGGTGGGAAAGAAACTCACTCGGCGAGTACTGTCTTTCACGCCAGTGAACGAGCGTCTAGCCGCCATCCGCATCAAAGCGAAGCATTTCAACATATCGCTCATCTGTGCCCACGCCCCGACGGAAGAGAAGGACGATGCGACCAAAGACTCCTTCTATGAGCTATTAGAACAAATCTACGACCGCTGCCCCCGCCGCGATAAAAAGATCGTGCTTGGCGATTTTAATGCCAGGGTGGGCAAGGAAGGTATCTTTGGTGGCACAGTCGGAAAATTCAGTCTCTACGACGTAACTACCCCTAATGGGACGAGGCTGATCGATTTCGCCGGGTCCCGAAACATGGTCATTAGCAGTACCAGATTCCAGCACAAAAAAATACACCAAGCCACATGGCTGTCACCTGATCGAAAAACGCGAAATCAAATCGATCACGTCATGATCGACGGCAGACACAGCTCCAGCATCCTAGACGTGCGCACAATCCGTGGTCCCAATATCGACTCGGACCATTATTTTGTGGCGGCCAAGGTACGCACTCGCCTCTGTGCAGCAAAGAATGTGCCAACAGGGAAGCAAGGAAAGTTTGAAGTCGAGAGACTGCACATGACGCAGACAGCCAATGAATACTCCACCCGGCTCTCACTCCTGCTCTCTGAGAGCAACTCTCCACCAAACGATGTATCCGAGGAATGGGAGCGCATCGCTCGTTCACTTCGTACCGCCGCTGAGGAAATTATTGGATACCAGCGAGCCCGCAGAAAAAACACCTGGTACGGCAAGGAATGCCACGACGCCTCGGAAAGAAAGAACTCCGCCTACAGGGCTACATTGCGTGCGGGCGCAACACGAAGCGTATGGGAGCACTATCGGACGGCTAAGAGGGAGGAGAGGCGCCTTTTTCGAATGAAGAAAAGGGAGGCCGAAAGGCGCGAGTGTGAAGAGCTTGAGATGCTGGCGGGTAGGAATGATGTTCGAAAATTTTATCGAAAAGTAAGGCGGATGACTGAAGGTTTCAAGACCGGGACGAATTCCTGCCGGAATGATAACGGCGATCTGGTAACTGATGTCCAGAGTGTACTTAAGTTGTGGAGGGATCACTTCTCATCCCTGCTAGATAACGGCGACAGTGAAATTGTGGAAGCAGAAGATGTTCGACCCGAATCCCCAATAGCAGATGATGGTAGGAATGTTCCACCACCCGATCATGACGAAGTGCGAATAGCAATGTCTCGGCTTAAAAATAACAAAGCCCCGGGAGCTGACGGCTTGCCAGCCGAGCTATTCAAACATGGCGGGGAAGGGTTGATAAGGAGCATGCATCAACTCCTATGCAGAATATGGTCGGACGAGCGCATGCCCGACGATTGGAACTTAAGTGTGCTCTAGGCATGGGTAACACTGCGCTGCGCCGCGCAATTGCGCTGGCGCCAACCCTGGTGTTATTGCGCTAACTCCGATTTGGAAAATGCGCCAACTCAGTATAGCGCCAACTCAGTATAGCACCAACCCAATATAGCGCCAACACAATGATGCGCTATTGCAATATATCACTGACTGAATTTCGTGCGCTAACACCAGCACCAAAATAGCGCTAGTGTAAAATGGCACCACCACAAAGCCAATAACAGCACAGCGTATATGACACCGTCACAATTATGTATGCCAATACCGAACCATCGCTAATATGAAAGGGCATTGATATTTTACTTTCACAAATAAAGAAGACAAAATTGCCATTATCTGTGAATAGGAGAGAAAAGTAGAATACAAAATAAATTAAATAAAATATTTATTAGCATGTAGTATATTTTTGTTACGCATGGTAAATGGTAAGGGGAAATTTCGATATAATGCGCCCGGACCCGGAATCTTTATTTTTAATAGGGTGGAGCTGACCCTCGTATTTCATAATGAAGATGCCGAAAAACGAGATGCCAGCATATTTTCACAAATATACGCAAATTATTTTTAAAATTAAATTTAATCGTGGCACAATTATGCTGCCAGCGTGTATGTAAGCCGAATTGCGCCAAAAGAAATAAAACGGGTATAGTAGACAGTAAGAAGCGAACAAGTGTTATTTATCGATTATTCCATGGCAATTGCGCTAAAGGTGTTATTGCGCCAGAACCGTGCGCGGCGCCACGGTTGGCGCTGGTGTTATTGTATCAGCGCCAAAAAAATTGCGCCATTACCCATGGCTAGTGTGCTCTGCCCAATCCATAAAAAAGGAGACTCCACAGTACGCGCCAATTATCGTGGGATAAGCCTTCTGAATATCGCATATAAGGTCTTAGCAAGTGTATTGTGCGAAAGATTGAAGCCCACTGTCAACAAGCTGATTGGACCTTATCAGTGTGGCTTCAGACCTGGTAAATCTACCATCGACCAGATCTTCACAATACGCCGAATCCTGGAAAAAACTCATGAAAAAGGAACCGACACACACCATCTTTTTGTCGATTTTAAAGCCGCTTTTGATAGCACGAATAGGAACTGCCTATATGCCGCAATGTGTGAATTTGGTTTCCCTGCTAAACTTATACGGCTATGCCAAATGACGCTGACTAACACCACCAGCACCGTCAGAATTGGGAAGGACCTCTCCGAGCCGTTCGAGACCAAACGAGGTTTCAGACAAGGTGACTCCCTTTCGTGTGACTTCTTCAATTTGATGCTGGAAAAGATAATACTAGCTGCAGAACTTCACCGTGCAGGAAGCATCTTATACCACAAGAGTGTTCAACTACTGGCGTACGCGGATGACATCGACATCATTGGCACTAACACGCGCGCCGTATGTTCTGCCTTCTCCAAGCTGGATAAAGAGGCTAAGAAAATGGGTTTGGCGGTAAACGAGGACAAGACGAAATACCTCCTATCATCACACAAAGAAACAGCACGCCTTGGCAGCCACGTCAATGTTGATAGCTACAAATTCGAAACTGTTAAGGACTTCGTCTATTTGGGAACCAGCATTAACACCAAAAATAATGTCTGCACTGAAATCCAACGAAGAATCACTCTTGCCAATAAATGCTACTTTGGACTAAGTAGGCAATTGAAAAGTAAAGTCCTCTCTCGACGAACCAAAATCACACTCTACAGGACACTCATCGTTCCAGTCCTCATGTACGGCGCAGAAGCATGGACTATATCAAAAGCAGATGAGATGGCGCTTGGAGTATTCGAGAGGAAAGTTCTTCGGAGGATTTATGGACCTTTGCGCGTTGCCGAGGGCGAGTATCGACGGAGATTTAACAATGAGCTGTACGAGCTTTACGCAGACATCGATATTGTTCAGCGAATAAAGATTCAGCGGCTCCGCTGGGCAGGTCATGTCGTGAGAATGGACGAAGATGCTCCGGCCAAGAAAGTATTTCTGTCGAAACCCGCTGAACGCAGAAGAAAGGGGAGACCTACACTGCGTTGGGAAGATCAGGTGGACAGTGATGCTGGCTCCCTAGGTATTCCCAAATGGCGCCACGCGGCACGAAACAGAAATAGCTGGCGCGCTATGTTGGATTCGGCCAAAATCGTCTAGACGGTTACGTGCCAATTAAGTAAGTAAGTAAGTAAGGTTCCACCAATTGCAAAATTTCAATAATTTCATCAATTTTGTTGCATTCACCATTTCCACCAGTTATAAACCCTTCCACCGATTGTGAATACTGATCGGTGTCATCGTTTTTGTTGCATCATTGGTTCCGCCAGTTAATGGTACTTCCATCGACTGCTAATTTTCACCGTTTTTATCGTTTTTGTTGCATTCACCGGTTTCATCAATTATGAGCACTTCCACCAATTATGAGCACTTACACCTATCGCCATTATTCACCGGTTTCAAAGATTTTGTTGCATTTATCGGTTCCATCAATTATGATCTCTTCCACCGATTGCTATTATTCACCGGTTTTATCGATTTTCTTACATTCACTGGTTCCACCAATTATGAGCACCTCTACCAGTTATGAGCACTTCCACCGATTGCTATTATTTGCCTGTTTTATCGTTTTGCATTCACCGCTTCCAACAATGGTGATGGTTCACCAGTTTCATTATTATTGTTGCATTCATCGTTTACACCTATTATAAGCACTTGCACCAATTGCAATAATTCCCCGGTTTTATCGATTTTTTTGCATACATCGGTTACACCAATTATGAGCACTTCCACTAATTGCGATAATTCACCAGTTTCTTCTTTTTGTTTGATTCACCGGTTCCATCAGTTATGAGCATTTCCACCAAGTGCGATAATTCATCGATTTTATTTATTTATTAATTGTTGTAGCGAATGAATTAGTGTTCTTATTCAGTATTAAATATTCCATATTAGGAATTAGATTTCGGTATTCGGTATTAATATTTGGCATCCGGTATTAAAATATAATAATCATATTCGATATGCGGTATTAATTTTCGATTTACGGTATTAGCATACGGTATTCGGTATTAATATTCGGTACTCGGTATTAATCTTCGGTACTCGGTATTAAAACTCAGCATTCGGTTTAAAATGTGATATTAATATTCGATATTCGGTATTAATTTTCGGTTTACGGTATTAGTATTCGGTTTCCGGTATTAATATTCCGATTTTTGGAATTGGTATTCGGTACTAATATTCGGTATTCGATATTAAAATTCACCAATCAGTATTAAAATTTGATATTCATATTCGGTATTCGGTATTAATTTTCGGTATAATGTACTAATATTCGGGTTTCAGTATTAATATTCGGATTTTTGGTATTGGTATTCGGTACTAATATTCGGTATTCGATATTAAAATTCAGCATTCAGTATTAAAGCTTGATATTAGTATTCGGTATTCGGTATTAATTTTCGGTTTACGGTATTAGTATTCGGTTTTCGGTATTAATATTCGGACTTTTGGTATTGGTATTCGGTATTAATATTCGGTATTCGATACTGTGGTCGCTGTGGTGCAGTGGGTAGAGTGCTCGCCTACTATGCCAGAGGTCTCGGGTTCAAACCCCAGTCCGAGCAAACACCAAAAAAATTTTTCTAATTAGTAAAAATCCAATTATTGGGTTTTTTAAGAGCAGCGGTCACCTCTCGGCAGTGGGCGGCATACCCTCCGAGAGTATTTCTGTCATGAAAAAAGCTTCTCACAAAAAATGCATTCGCCGTTCGGAGCCGGCATAAAACTGTAGGTCCACCCAATTAGTAGGAAAAACAAAAAGGAGAACACCTAGAATTGGGAGAGAAGCTCGGCCATAAAACTCGTCAGAGTTATAATAGCGCCATTGTATTATTATATTATTATTATTATATTATTCGATACTAAAATTCAGCATTCAGTATTAAAATTTGATATTCATATTCGGTATTTGATATTAATTTTCTTTTGACGGTATTAATTTTCGGTTAACAGTATTAATATTCGGTATAAGGTACTAATATTCGGTTTTCGGTATTCGTGTTCAGTATTAATATTCCACATTAGCTATTAATATTCGATGTTAATATTCAGTAATCGGCATTGACATTTGTTATTCATATACGGTATTCGAGTTCGGTATTCGTTTTTTTTATTGATATTCGTAATCGCCTTCATCCTGCTATGAACTTATCTTATTCTTCATTCCTGCTACGAACTTATCAACCGCATCTCGTGCCTGATTGCGCGCTTCAAATTAAAAACTTTGCCCCACAACATCAGCCTCAGAGTCCACCAGCTTTAGCGCTTCGTTTACAGTCTACTCGAACGTGCGGACAGCTATTCATCCATCCATCGTACATCAATAAAGGTTAATCCGCAACAAATGGCTTTTGCAACGACAACACCGAGGACGACATAGCCATATACATACATACTCGTACCTTTTATGCAGACCCAATATTGCTTGGCGCATTTACTCGTGTGTAAATAAGAATGTATGAGTTTTTTTCCTTCTTCATTTGATTTTGTTTTCTCTAAGAAGCTTGTTGGCATTCGCTGAGCTACGTGAACCCCTGATTTGTTTTTGTTTGTACTTAAGTCAGTTAAGCTTACTTAGTACATTACCTCAAACATGGCACGTCACACCTCTGCACTCTACAATTACCCCTGTGACACACTTCTCCCACACACAATTCTCTAATACAATTCTATGCGTTTTTTTTTTGTTTTGTGTTAGTTCTTTTGGGTTCAATGCACATGCTCATTATAATCTAGTTTGGCCATTTTTCCCATTCTCCTACCAAAACAGGCGGTGTCACACGGACGCCCTGAGAAGCAACAGCAACAGCAACATTATCTAAACTACACAAATCCAATCATTTAAGCATTTATTCATGCATCGTTGCCATTTTACCTTTAACTTTATTACTTTGTCATTAGTGCGCCCAAAATTATGCAATAAAAGTTCTACGTATGACATTGCTGGCTGCCGTTAGCTGAGCTTAGTAATTTGATTTGGCCACACTTCATGTACGAAAGCACACATTTTTGAGGTTATGTGTGCAAAAAGCGCTTAAAGCATCTAATTGACTAATTTTGTGGTAAATTTTGGGCACAATTTTATTTTGTGTGTTAATTTTAATATAGCTTATTTTTATTATTGTCATAAAATAAACCAAATGCCAGTTTAGAGTATTAATTTAATGCTTTTTTGCTGCATTAAAGAAAGTGTTTTACAAGTTCATTAAAAAAAAAGTTATGCCATATAATTAATGACCTTTTGTAGGTTATGTGTTTCATTAGTTCAGCTGTATGAAAATTTATTGACATTTGTATTAAATTTTTATAGGTCATGTGTTTCATTAGTTTAGTTGTACAAATTAAGTGCGCTGGAATAACACGCCTAAAGACATAAAAGTTGGTACATTTTATTTCTAATGTCAAGACATGTAGCGTCTTCAAAAAGTTGTTATAAGTATCTTCAGGAGAAGTTGATGACATTTTCATGACAAAAATTGGTTTGTCGAGACGAATATGGCATGCGAATGTTTAGTGTTTAATTTATGAAATCACAGCTGCAGCTCCATCACCATTTGCGTAAGTAGATCGTGATGGAAAAGCTGGTAGATTAGCAGCTTTATGGTTTACAGGTGAGTTAGAAGATCGGTATTAGCATAAAGTTGGTACTAATAAGAAATATTGCTTTTTGATAAATATCATATCTTTCGTTGAAGATCCATGTCACAGAAAAATGGTGCTATATTTTGGATAGTTTTGAACAGCCTAAGGATCAAAGATTGCCAATTGCCAAACCAATCTTGTTTTCTTAGTTTAAGGCTTGGAGTTCCGCAAAGGTATAGGAATAAGGAAAAGGGAATAAAAATCCGATTTCGAAACTGTTTACACATCAATATTCATGAATACTCGTTACTAACGCTTTAATTTTTTTTTTTATTCTTTTTGATCAAAATTTTTCCGTCAACATTAATGTCCGAAGAGAATTATCAATTTATTTCTTTTTTACCAACCAAAGTTAATTCAAAATGATTTTGCATACTTTTTGGCGCGTAAGCAAAAGCAAATCGCTAGAGAACTAAATTCTCTTCTGGTCTTAATACAAAAATATGCACTTTATAGAACTTCCATGAAATGGGCAAAGCAGCGCACTGATTTGAAAATGAAAATGAAAGACAAAAATTTATTTATGCGTTACGCGTAAGTAAAACATGAATTTGGGAATTGCATATTTTTTTGATTACAAGTAAATGGTTGTGTGTTTGTTTGGCAAACTTTTCGACAGGAAGAACAGCATGTAGCTGAAAATTACGAGAAAAAATTTATGAATATCTGTTTTTAGTTAAGCATGCAAATGCAAATTTACGCAAAACCGCAGAGTGCAAAGCAAAGTAAATGCGGTGGATTGAGGATTGAAATTGGAAAGTTGTTTGAGATGGTAGTTAAAGATAAAACAAATAATTTAGAATTTGCCTTGAGTGTATGTATGACCCAAAAAAAATCATGACCCAAATGTGCACAATAAAATCAAATGTATAATCGTCGGTCAGCTGCCAGAAACACGAATGTGAAAATTTTTTAAGTGCGATGTCTGCTCTTTGTCGAGTATATATTGATATAATAACAATTAATATTTGTATATATGCTTATGTACATACAAGTACATATTATGTATGTATGTTTACCGAAGAATTTATGCAAATATTAATTTTTATTACATTAATATATACCCGATAAAGATCAGACATCGCACTTAAAAAATGTTCACATTCGTGTTTCTGGCAGGAGACCGACGATATGTATATGCAATACATACCCTGAAGGAAAGATGGGGACAATTGTCTTAAAATTATAGCCCGAGGTATATGTAGTTGCATTGTAACTAGACCAAATACACTTCAAAAAATTAATGCAATGTAATGCTAAGCAGGTAAATTGTCTCGAAAATGGGACTAATGTAATGCGGGGTAGGTCAATTGTATTTAAATTGGTCCGAATGTAATGCACATTGTGCATTGTTTGTTATACGTAATTTGTATACATATATCAACTTTGTATTTTGTTATATTTTTAACCATGTTAACTTTTCTTGCTGAAAATTTTTGATTATTAAAAAATATGTATGTAATTTTTTCGTTATTTCAAAATGTTTGAGAATTTTCAAGATATTGATTTAACTAGTTAATTGTAACATCTTAAACGTTGGAAAAAGGTATTGTGAAATCAATGTAGCTAGATTTTAAAACATATGTATTTCAAATTAACATCTTTATATATATTACGCTAAGCGATTTTTTGTAAGCACCATAACTTTTACACCGTTATACCGATTTTCGAAAATGTGGTGTCAGATGAAAGGGCTTGACCTGTAGATGTGCAGGAAGTTTTAATTTTTTTGAAAAATGTTGCTAGATGTTTGAAAATTTAATTTTACTGTATAATTTGTTTGATTTTAAAATTTTTGGTACCATATGAAGGGGCTTGACCTGATATTGAGCAATTTAATAGAAATTTTTCAAAAAGGGTTGCCACCTGTTCAAAAATTCAGTTTTACGCTATAGTTTGTTTGATTTTTAAATTTGAGGTGTCATATGAAAAGACTTGGCATGGAAATGAGTAATTTATTAAAATTTTTACAAAAAGGGTGCCACCGTTCAATAATCCATTTTTACGCTACAGTTTATCTCTTTTTTAAATTTGAAGTGTCATGCAAGGCCTAGCACTGAAGATGGGTAATAAAAGGAAAGGGAAGAGGAAAATAAAAGGGACGGATATGGCGAAGGACAGGAAGCGAAAGAGGAAATATGAAAAATAAAATAGATAAAGGGAAAATAAAGCGCAAATAAAGGGGAAAGGCGAAGAGAAAGAGAACTAGAAAGAAAAGGAGGAGCGCGCCAAATGGCCTTTTGTAGGTCGCTTTAAGGTTACCATAGTCTAGAAAAATATTCGGCACAAAACTTCACTATGGGGCTCCTTGGTCAAAATCTATGTATAAACAAGTAAGGAAGCCTAAGTTCGAATGGAATTGAACATTAGATACTCAGCTGTATGCTTTCGTTGTTTGTTTGCGTTTCATGGAAACACGGTGTACTTTATATAAAGCGAATGCTGCATAAAGTGGGCGTAGCCACGCCCATTTTCAACATTTTTACCAGTCATCCAACTAAGCATATGAATATTATTCTTTGTGCAAAATTTCATTCCTTTATGACTTTTAGTTACAAAAATGCCACGTTACAAATTCCTAAAGGGTGTTCCAGAAATATCTTTGTTAAAAAGTAGGCGTGGTCATAGACTGACTTCAATAAATTTTTGCGTGTCTATTAACACAAGATATAGAAGTGTATAAACCAAGTTTCGTCATAATATCTCAATTATTTGTCGAGTTATGGGCTCCGATGGCCGCTGTGGTGCAGTGGGTAGAGTGCTCGCCTGCTGTGCCAGAGGTCTCGGGTTCAAACCTCGGTCCGAGCCAAACACCAAAAACCATTTTTCTAATTAGTAAAAAGAGCAGCGGTCACCTCTCGGCAGTGGGCGGCATACCCTCCGAGAGTATTTCTGCCATGAAAAAGCTTCTCACAAAAAAAAAAAATGCATTCGCCGTTCGGAGCCGGCATAAAACTGTAGGTCCACCCAATTAGTAGGAAAAACAAAAAGGAGCACACCTCGAATTGGGAGAGAAGCTCGGCCATAAAACTCGTCAGAGTTATAATAGCGCCATTGTATTATTATTATTATATATGGGCTCCGAAATCTCGTATATTCTTTGTGTAAAAAGAGGCGGTGCCACGCCCATTTTCCAAAATTTTTATATTTTTTGTTTCCGGTCTATTGTGGAACTTATGCCACAAAATTTCTATGAATTATCTCCATATTTGACAAAGATATCGCTTAAAATGTTTTTATTAGGCCCCTTTATAGTTCCCATGTATAAAAATGGGCGTGGTCGTAAACCGATTTCGCTAAAATTTTGAGCATGTATTACCACATATTACGAAAGTGTATACACCAAGTTTTGTCATAATATATCAATTACTTGTCGAGTTATAGGCTCCGAAATATCGTATATTCCTGCTTCTAAAAAGAGGCGGTGCCACGCCCACTTTCCAAAATTTTTGTGTTTTTTGTTTTATGTCCTTAGTTGGAATCCTGCCATAAAATTTCAATGATATATCTTTATATTTGGGAGAGATATCGCTTAAAATGTTTTTATTAGGTGACTTTATAATTCACATATATAAAAGTGGGCGTGGCCGTCAACCGATTTTGACAATTTTCCGTCGGAATTTTTCACTATGTAAGTATATCACGCGTACCAAATTTCATCGATATATCTTCAACAGTTTCTGAGTTATGACTCATAAAACTTTCAATGTTTGCTCCTTAATAAGTGGGCGTGGCACCGCCCATTTTCCAGAATTTCTTCATAATGGCCTGAGCTCAATACGTGGGTGAAATTTCATCTCTCCAGCTATATTAGTGGCTGAGATACCGAATTTCCGACTTTTTCTATATAGGAAAAGTGGGCGTGGTCATGGTCCGATTTCGCCCATTTTCAATACCAACCGTCCCAGTCTCGATACCAACTTGCATTCCAAATTTCATCAAAATATCTCAATTTTTGCGTGAGTTAGAGTGCGTACGGACGGACGGACATGGCTCAATCGATTTCTCTTTTCACCCTGATCATTTTGATATATATAAGTCTATATCTATCTCGATTATTTCATTCTGTTACAATCCACCGTTATGAAATCAAAATTATAATACTCTGTGTACTAGTACAGCTGAGTATAAAAATCTAGGTCCACAGAAAATAAAAATAACCAGTAGCTATGAAGGTATATCAAAAAATTTTCAAATGTGGCAATAAGTGGTCTTCCACTCTCAAATTGTCGCACAGTGTAATTGAAAGCCACAGCATCGCGTGGCCGGGTTTACTAATATTCTTTATTCTCATAGAAGCGCTTGAACCAGATCAATTATTAAGGAACATGGAGAAAAATATAGCTAATGCCTGCATTGCCTCACAAAAATAATAATATACATACGTATGTACATATGTATAGTTTGCAATTTATTTATTTCAACATGTATGTATTTATTTATTCTTTCCAACATGAATTTATTTAATTAACTTTAAAATATATTAAGATACCTATGTATGTTAACAAGGCCGTATTTAGGGGGGCGGGGTTTGGGTGTTTGAACCCCCCACGAAATTCTGGTTGATAAATTTTACTTCTATCATATTCAAAGCTATATGTTGAAAACACTAGTTTACAAATAATTAATTTGAGAAAATACCAAGAATTTCAGGTATAGGGGAGGGCTGGCATGAACCTGCTGAGGTCAAAACCATTTTTTATGGTTAGGGTTTTGAGATAACGTAATTTTGGGTTTTTTTGGTTACAACTTCAATCAAAAATTCTTTTCGCTGAAGTTACAAATACCCGCAAACCGTATCTACTCCGTTCGAAAGATAACACTGGATCACAAAATGAAATTTTTTGTCTGTACTTTGGACGTGACCATCCTATCTATATGTAAAATCGGTCGCTGATTCCGAAAATCGGGCTCATTTTTAATTCTATGGGAAGGTTTTTGAGATATCGGCAATTTACCGTTATTTGGCCACTGGCTCCACTTAATCCTGTATACCTTTTTAACGCAGTGAGCTATCTTCCTTGGAGTGACACTCAACGAAAGAAAATTAAATTTCCTTTTCATCGCTGCTATAATATTTTTCTGTAACTCTTATAGTTTCTGAAATATTGACGATTCAATTTGAATTTTTTCGATTTTTTACCATTTTTTGAAGAAAAAATTGAATTTGTCAGGCAATATCTTTTAAACCAATGTCTTCACCTTCGGTTTTACTCCTTTACATGAAGCTCCATTCTATTGGGAAAAATATAAGCTATCAACGAAGAAAATCCATGGTAAAATGGAAAAGTTATAGGCGATCAAGTAAATACATCCAAGTCGCGCAATGCCTCTGCACGGGTATATTCTATGCATGTTATACCAATACCTACACATCTGCAGTAGCAGCACATTGGCAGCGCAGTAGATAAAAGCCCATTTACGGGTATAACATG
Source organism: Urophora cardui (assembly GCA_960531455.1). Lineage (NCBI taxonomy): Eukaryota > Metazoa > Arthropoda > Insecta > Diptera > Tephritidae > Urophora > Urophora cardui. The sequence continues at coordinate 14,360,301 of OY482670.1, read as the reverse complement.
CATAGAATATACCCGTGCAGAGGCATTGCGCGACTTGGATGTATTTACTTGATCGCCTATAACTTTTCTATTTTACCATGGATTTTCTTCGTTGATAGCTTATCTTTTTCCCAATAGAATGGAGCTTCACGTAAAGGAGTAAAACCGAAGGTGAAGACATTGGTTTAAAAGATATTGCCTGACAAAGTAAATTTTTTCTTCAAAAAATCGTAAAAAATCGAAAAAATTCAAATTGAATCGTCAATATTTCAGAAACTATAAGAGTTACAGAAAAATGTTGTAGCAGCGATGAAAAGGAAATTTAATTTTCTTTCGTTGAGTGTCACTCCAAGGAAGATAGCTCACTTCGTTAAAGAGGTATACAGGATTAAGTGGAGCCATTGGCCAAATAACGGTAAATTGCCGATATCTCAAAAACCTTCCCATAGAATTAAAAATGAGCCCGATTTTCGGAATCAGCGACCGATTTTACATATAAATAGGATGGTCGCGTTCAGAGTATTTTTTGGCTGTAGAGCAGTGTAATTAAAGTACGCTTCTAACGACATACCACTTATAAATTAAATTATGTTACATACATTTTCTAAAATTTTAGCATATTTCCTTAAAACTGCATAAAATCATTGCATGGCTGAAAATTCATTACTAGGGCTATATTAGTGTCTGAATTAAAAAATTTTGTGTGTTTTTCGTAAGATCCCATATATGGGATGTTCGCGTTGTTATAGTCCGATTTCACCTATTTTCAATACTAACTTTTCAAAGTCAACATTTTATTGATTTTTTGCGATTATTGAAAAAATGTGGTTTTTATTGGGGTTTTTATAAGAAGTTGTAAAAATCAGGAAACTTTTATTCTTTTTAAAATTATTCTGTTTTATTGCAAACATTTTAAGCGTAATATTAAAAAGATTCGATGAATACTTTATCTTTGGCGATTTTTTCCAAGTGAAACAAAAAGCATGTTTTATGGTCGAAAAACTCGGTTAGGTGACCCAACTATATGAAACCGCCTTCACAGATCAAACGAAATTAGAGGGAAATATAAAGCTTCCCAAGCACTGTTTGACAGCATAACACCAACAGTCTCAAAAAATAAGCCGTTGCTGTTCTGAAAAAGTTATCATAGTTTTTTGAGAACTTTTGAATTTCGATTTCCTTTGAAAATATCTGAAGTCGAAGCACAGAATAGTCGAATATATATATTTGTTTGTTTATTTGTGCTGTTGCTTTACTGTGTAATTTCAAGCAGATCAGTCGACATCAAAGCACAGATAAACAGAATTTTAGTTTTAAGTGCGGCTTTTTAAAATTGTTTTTTTTTTACATTACAATTTCGATTGTGTTCCCATAAATTCAAAAAAAAAAAAACAATAACAACAGTGCTGTAAAAACTCGAAATTATGTTTGCCCTTTGCTCTGCTGTACAAATTTCCACAATACAGCAACAGTCGACTATAATTTTTTGAAACTTAAGGCTGCGCAGTTGCAGTACAGTAGAAATTTTTATTTTGTATACTTCTGCCGCGCTGTTTATTTTTTAATTTTCAAATGAAAATGAAATTCAATGAAAATAAAAAAAAAGTTGAAAATAATTTCAAACTCTGCTCAAAAGACTAAAATAATGACATATCTATCAATTTTAAAAATCGGATGTCAAATAACAAAGTTGCGAAAAAAAAACAAGTTAGAGTCCAACATAAACTAAAAATCTTGGGGCGGACTTTTACAGCTGAAAACAGCTGGGTAATATAACCGATTTTTTCGTCCATAAAATATTATTTTTTTTTCACTTGGATAAAATCACCAAAAATAAGGTATCCATCGTGTTTGCAATAGCACAGTCTAATCTTTAAATGAATAAAAGTTTCCTGATTTTTAAAACTTCTTATAAAAACCCTAATTTGAAAATCAAGTTTTGTAAAAAAATTTTTCTTCTAAATAGCACTTTAGAAACCAGATTTTTTTTTAATTATTTTTATTTAGTGCACAAAATAGGTTATATGTTTTTCTCAAAAAAAAAAAAAAAAAAAAACAAAATCCACAACCCCCCACGAAAAAAATTCCTGGCTACGGCCCGGTATGTTAATATAATCTATATATATAAAAATGGTGTAAAAAATATTACTAACCTCATCAGATGAGAACGGCTGAGCCGATTTTTTTTTAATTGTTTGCCAGTTGTTCGAATTCTCGAGGAGAAGGTTCCTACGGAAGAAAATTTTGGAAAATCCCTCCGGAAAAGTCCGAAAATTGGTGAAATCCGTGAGTATGTGTGTATGTGTGCATGTGTGTCCTTTATAGACTCCCAAAATAATCAACCGATCTTTATGAAATCTTCGAGTCTTCGAGCAATATTGGTATCAAATAAAAGGTGTTGAACAGGCCTTCAACATAAAGTTATTTTCATTGCGATGCCTAGGCCGGGTCCGCAGATATGGGTCAAAACGTGGGACGGAGTGACCCTGGAAAGTTTTTGAGCGATATTGGTATCAAATGAAAACTGTTGAGGAGAACTTCAACAAAGAGCTCTTCAAATAGTGATCAATAGGCCGGGTTCCAAGATTTGGGCCAAATCGTGGACCCGGATAACCCCTGAATGTTTTCGAGCGATATTGGTAGACGTTGAGCAGGGCTTCCACATACAGCTATTTTCATTGTGATTTCTAAGGCTGTTTCCCAGAGATGGCTAAAGTAGTGGGCCCAGATGGTGATGGACGGTCCCGGTAAGGTAAAGGTAGATAGGTATAGGGATAGGAATAGGGATAGGGATAAGGATAGGGTTAAGGATAGGGATAAAGATAGAGATAGAGATAGAGATAGAGATAGAGATATAGAGATATAGAGATAGAGATAGAGATAGAGATAGGGATAGGGATAGAGATAGAGATAGAGATAGAGATAGATATAGAGATAGAGATAGAGATAGAGATAGAGATAGAGATAGAGATATAGAGATAGAGATAGAGATAGAGATAGAGATAGAGATAGAGATAGAGATAGAGATAGAGATAGAGATAGAGATAGAGATTGAGATTTGGATTGAGATTGAGATTGGAATTTAATTTGAGATTGAAATAGAGATAGGAATTGAGATAGAGATAGAGATTGAGATTTGGATTGAGATTGAGATTGAAATTTAATTTGACATTGAGATTGAAATAGAGATAGGAATTGAGATAGAGATAGAGATAGAGATAGAAATAGAGATAGAGATTGAGATTTGGATTGAGATTGAGATTGAAATTTAATTTGAGATTGAAATAGAGATAGGAATTGAGATAGAGATAGAGATAGAGATTGAGATTTGGATTGAGATTGAGATTGAAATTTAATTTGAGATTGAGATTGAAATAGAGATAGGAATTGAGATAGAGATAGAGATAGAGATTGAGATTTGGATTGAGATTGAGATTGAAATTTAATTTGAGATTGAGATTGAGATTGAAATAGAGATAGGAATTGAGATAGAGATAGGGATCGGGGGAAGTAGGTTTGTCGAGGCGAATATAACTATAACTTTTATTCACAGAATAGACAACTTTTTATTATTCGCAGTCATTAAGATGGACTCTAAGATAATGGTTAGCAATACGTTAATCAAAGACTTTTCTTTAGGCTTCATCGGAATAAATTTTATCAGAACAACGTCTGCCGGGTCAGCTAGTAAATAAATTAAATATGGAGAAATTGTTTAAAAAAATAAGAGACGAGAAATGGTTTCTATATATGTATGTATGTATACTCCGATTTTAATGAGAAAGGGTCTAGACCAATGTATATAGAAAAAGTATATTCCGATTATAATGCACAAATGCCCAATCGACCTAAAGCTGGTCCGAATGTAATGCAGACAGGGACAATTGGTCTTAGCCTAGGACATGCAGTGTTAAATGTAAATAGAATTTTATATGGGATTGGACCAAATTTTGGACCAGTTACAATCTTTTCCAGTCTAGTTTATGGAGTATATTAAGTCTACTCCGAAATCCTACAGGGTACAAGTAAGGCAAACATATGTATTGTGTTACTGACATTTGTGGCATGTGTGGCAAGTGCGTGTATTTCGCATTGCTACAGTGATTAACGCACCAGCGCGCAACAATGCTACTTTAGACACGCACTCGCACTGGCACACAAGGAACTTTTTGCATTTGTAGTAGTGTTGCCATTGTAGCAGTAGTAGTAGGCGTGTGGCAATGCGTTGTTGTCATTAGAGCGGCACACTCCTATTTCCGTCTTCAATCCAATCCCCACTTCCACTACATGCAACCAATCTAACACTGATCACGATTAACTGATTAGCACAACACTTGCTTGCTTTGGGGGGCTGGCCGATTCGTGAAATTGCTTGCGTTGCATACATTCAGGCGCTGCAGCCTTAGCTCATTTGCATTTTTCGCACACTTTCTCTGTGCTGTGTGCTGTGTGCGTGTGCGTAATTGTTGTTTCTAACTTATTCCTTTGGCAAAAATATATTATTTGCAAATAAATACTATTTTCTTGATTTGAATTGAAGACGTGCTTCTACGTGCCGTTTGTGTTGTTGCCACTAAGGGCAAAGGCGGTGGCGGCGAGGGCTAGGGTGGCAATGACGCTCAGTGACTTGCCTCAAATCTCAGCATCATCAATTGCAAATGACTTTGTTTTGTTTTGCCTTGTCTTTCGCTGTAATCCAATCAACGCAAAATAGGATTTTAATTTAAAACTTACGGTTTATTTTGTTGCCTTCTGCATACATATGTACATATGTACATTAGGGTGTCCCGTTCATGTATGAAAAAAAGTTTTTTTCGAGCTACGCTATCGCAAGAGGTATCAAAAGTTGCGTAATTGAATACAGATCACAAAAAAAAGTAAAAACCCCGGAATTGAATTCGATCTTGAGGGCTCTACCGAGATCTGAAATTTTGTTAATTTCATATATTTAGAAACCTAAACTTTAGAGCTAAAATAATAAAAATGTCATACTCAAAAGTTATTTTATTATTGAGATTAACCATATAAGTACAGAGAAACAAATTTATTGCATTTAATTAATTTAAAAAACTTTAAATACAAATATATTTTTGTGTCCAAATTTTGGTATTTCTGCTTGAGATTGCGACTATAATATTCCTTTGAACCAGTGGGGATATTTTTGGCTTCCGTCCGCGTGTTTATACTTTTGTATTATATTTTTCAGCATTTTCCAATATTATTTCAAAGCAATTTCACATTTCGTCAATTTTCCGGCACGAAAAACACTTATTTTGGAGATTTTTTCTTTTTGCTATAAGTTCAATAGTGCAGGGGTTTCCTCGATCCAATCTGAGTCGCTGGTGGCATTACAGGGTTAAAAGCCTAGTATATTATAAAACTTTATTTCATATTCAGTGAATTAGTTTTTTATTATCTACAAAAATCTCCACCCTTTCGAAAAAAATTTTAATTGAAGTTTGGTGTCCCTATTATTTTTCACAAGCTGAAACGAACTCACTCCACAAAATCATCAGCCATTATGAAACGACGCAACAAATGGCCGATTAAATAACTGTTCCTTACTTCGGAGACATCTGAGCAAGAAATTAATGTATAAGTTTTGACCATTGTTTAGAAATTGAAGCAGGATCGATCTTTGAAATATTTCAAGGCAAGTGTCCCTATTATTTTTCATATGACTGTACTACCTAAAAAAATTAATTGAATAAAGAATTTTTAACTGAATTATTTTTAAAATAAAAAAAAAGTGCTGCAAACCTATTTCTGTGTTCAGGGGATTTTTGTTTATCTGATATATATATATGACTTTCGTTTAAATAAATTAAATAAAATAATTTTAACATAATTCGTTTTAGTAAAGTACATTATTCATATAATTTTAATTGCGAATTCTGTAAGGCTACCAAAGAAAAATTTGTACACCTATTTTAGTGTCAATATGTGTATATTTGAATTTGATGGATTTTTTTTTTGCATGTTAGAAATAATAAAAATAATATATCGTTATGAAGTTAAAGAATTTTATTTTATATGTGTGAAGTTTTAATAGATTTCCTCTGAGATGATACTTAAAAACAATATACATATATTATTCTGTTTTTACGATCCAAATTTTCTTGAACTCGCGGGAACAATGAACGTATGAAAACCCATTTTGCGGTGACAACACTGCATACTAGTACCTTCGCCCAGGGCTTGTAGTCTCTTCTAAATCTTTTCTGATTCCAGAATATTCGTAACGTTATAAAATTAAACTTTAGGCAAATAAGAACTTTATGCTTTAGTTAAAGAACCGTATTGTTTTTTTTTTATCGAACTGATTCTCCACGATTGAAAGGCAAATAAAATGCAGAAGCCGAATCAAACCCATTGTAGAAAATATGTGTATGTACGAGTATTTTCATTGTAACTACTACATTGAATTCAGATTTTTGCACTTAAAAGTAAGTTGCATAAAAAATTAAGCGAATAGAACTTATAAGAACGAAAAGAATTACATAGTAAGCATGTAAACAATATGCGGATGTAATATATGTTGTGGTGAGTGGGCGCTCTGCATGAATGACAAAACCGCAAAACTTTGAAGATCGGTAGAGCCCTGAAGATCTAATTGTATTTAGTTTTTAAAACTTGTTTCGTAATTTGCGATCAAAACCGCAAATATTGAGGAGTCTTGCGTTAAGGAAATCCAAAAAAAAATATTTCGGGACACCCTAATGTACATTACTGCTCGTATCTCTTATGACTTTATGCGTTGTCAACAACAACATTTGCTTTGCCACAAAATGGCACGATATCAGGGATGCCACTAAGAAATTTTTTTTCCTACCAAAAACCTACCAAAATGACGTCGAGCCTACCAATTTTTTTTTTTTTTTAAATATGAGATTTAACCATATTCAACAAATTCATCTAGGGAAACTGTGCCAGTAACCGACCACCCCGCAGTAACCGGACACTTGTTTTTTTACCGCTTAAAATAAAAAAAGTTTATTATTATTTTTTTTTTTGAAAAATTTACTTTTATGCTTGTACAACAAATGCAGGTTGCGCTTCAAACTGAGTTTCTGAACAAAGCCATACTTGGACAGGTTGGAGGAAATCAGGATTTACATTTTGTGGAATAACATTTGAGAAATAATGAGGGCAAGCAACTGATCCTCAAGGAAATGTTAGAAGATTTATCGAAGGAAATAGCGGGCATTGTTTCCACTTGGTACAGCAAACACATTTACTACCTACGTAGGTCTGATAACTTGTTGTGATACCACGTGGAGGTATTCATTACACACCATGTATACGAACAACCTGGTTTGCTTCGCATAGCGTAAAATATCAGATGCCTTTCTGTTTTCAATCTCCTCCAGCTGTGTTTGTGGAGGCAAGCGTGCCTGGAGTTGGACAGCGCGGGACAAGAGTATAGGTAGTGCCCTACGCATTATACTTCATCATCCCTGCAGATGCGACAGAACTTGTTTGTAAGGAGAACCATGCGCGTTCCATGGATGCTCATGAGGCAGTGGTCTGTTGTTATGCCAGCTAGAGGCCAATGTGGGGACGGCTGAGAAGAGATATGTATGTATCAAGGATGGGCATATTTGTGAATGGTAGTCAATAGTGAATGGTAGTGCAAAATTGGTTTGCATTACCATTCAGTAGTGAATGGGAATGAAAATGTGGTTTGCATTACCATTCAGTAGTGAATGGTAATGCAAATGTGATTTGCACTACCATTCAATAGTGAATGCGAATGCAAAGGTGAATGCATTCCCATTCATTGCATTCCCACTGCAAATGTGATTTGCACTGGACTAGTACTCTATTCGGAAAAGTTGGTCTGAGAGGCATCCTCTTTCATAATAACTAGCGTTTGTTCGTGTTGAGTAAAATTTTTGTAAATTTGTTGAACTGTGTAATTATAACCTCAGAAGTTGAAAGAAATACTTTTACTTACAGGTATAACATATAACATATGTACATATTACCAGGCCGTGGTGGTTTCCCTTTACTTTGCTAAGCCTAATTCCATATTTATAATATCCCATAAACTTCCTTTCCGTTAATAAATAGATTAGCCACTTAATACCTTAACTATGGTCACAGGTTTTAACTGCTATTAAATTATGAATGGTTGTCCAAATCACTCGCACTCATTTTTAATTAATAGTCCAAATCACATTTGCAGTGGGAATGCAATGAATGGGAATGCATTCACCTTTGCATTCGCATTCACTATTGAATGGTAGTGCAAGCCAGATTTGCATTCCCATTCACTACTGAATGGTAGTGCAAGCCACATTTGCATTCCCATTCACTACTGAATGGTAATGCGAACCACATTTTCATTCCCATTCACTACTGAATGGTAATGCAAACCAAATTTGCATTCCCATTCGCTACTGAATGGTAATGCAAATCAATTTTGCACTACCACTCATCATTGATTGGTGGCTGCAAGGCTGAATGCAATCAAAATTGAATGCAGCTTGCCCAACCCTGGTATGTAATATAATAATATAATATAATACAATGGCGCTATTATAACTCTGACGAGTTTTATGGCCGAGCTTCCCTCCCAATTCGAGGTGTGCTCCTTTTTGTTTTTCCTACTAATTGGGTGGACCTACAGTTTTATGCCGGCTCCGAACGGCGAATGCATTTTTTGTGAGAAGCTTTTTTCATGGCAGAAATACTCTCGGAGGGTATGCCGCCCACTGCCGAGAGGTGACCGCTGCTCTTAAAAAACCCAATAATTGGATTTTTACTAATTAGAAAAAATTGTTTTGCTCGGACCGTGGTTTGAACCCGAGACCTCTGGTACAGCAGGCGAGCACTCTACCCACTGCACCACAGCGGCCACACTGGTACCCTGGTATGTATATTCGGACAAAGTCAATGAGTATCCGGAAAGTATAGAAGCTCTAAGAAAACGTTTCTATTTAGCAGAGTTTTGTGACAAAGCTCTACTGAAAAGACACGTTTTCTCAACAGTGTTGTGGCAAATCAATGATGTTAGTTGCACGAAGGCAAAAACCTACCAAAATTCAAATCGTCCTACCAACCTACCAAAAGGTATAAAACCTACCAGTTTTGGTAGGAAAAGCCCAAAAGTGGCATCCCTGCACGATATGCGTGTAATGAACGTGGCTTTGTTATTATTGTACACGTCATTTATTGCATACCGGCATTGATAGGTACATACGTATGTGAAAGGGGATTTTGTGGCGTTTGGGGGTTTTCTATTATGCCACGTAGCTCATTTTGTTTATTTACTTGCTATTGAATTCACTAAGGAAAATATGAAATCAACTTTATGCAGTACATAAAGATAAGCTTTTGCTATTTTCCGCTAGAGGGCACTATGCAATTGATCGAAATGTAAGCTTTCTAAGCTTTCTAATTCTTTATTGAAAGCTTTCATTCAAAAGTTAGTCTTCTGGGAGTCCACTGTAAAAAAATACCTTCCAAAATGAGCAATACGTTGATCTTAATCTCTAGAACATACATGGCCAGCCAATGGCTCCAGTGACTCCGTTTGTCTCCCAACAACATCGCGGTGGCTCCGAGTGGCTCCCAACAACAAGCAAATCAATTTCGACAGAATAACGCACATTTCTTTTTTTCACAGAAATCGTTGTCGCGGCGAGCACTCAAACCTAACGGTCCAGCATCGGCCAACATTCATGCGTAGATACAGCTTCGACATTCATTCTGTAGTTACGCCTTCATACATACATACATACATACCTTCATATGTACATTAGACCGTATCGCAAAAAATAAAGTTCGCCGTACGCCCCCCCCCCCATATGATGTCTTTTTGGAAAACATTTCCGGAAAATTTTTTAATTTTTTTTTTTGGACGCCGCTAGATGTCGTTAAAATTTATTTTTCTCATATCTTCGGTATTTATAGTCCGATCTCTAAGTTTAATACAGACATGCCCTTGGCTTGAAAGGGCGGCTTATACTGTAGAATATTATTAACCCTATGTGCGCCATTGGGGTCACTACCAACCAGTACTTAGTTTATACCACCCTAATGTACCTTTTTTACGTCTGCGTAAACGTAGTCAAAAATCATTAATCTTTTGCAAAAGAAGTATTTCGATTGCTTCAGCTGAACCCGAAATAAAACACGTTCAACATCCCGAGGAATATAGGTTTGTCGGTTCCTTTGGTCGTTTAGGTTAATTTTACAGAAAAATTTTCTGAGGAGACCCATAGTAAAATTTTATGCCAAATAATTTTCTCGAACATCTTAAACCTCTAGCGACCTTAAAAATACTATTTTTCCTGATTTTCTAAAAAAAGGGGGTCAAAATAACCCTTTATTGGCGGTGATAGAGGGTTAAAATGTTCTAGAAAATTATTCGCCATAAAATTTCAGTAGGGGTCTCCTCAGAAGAAATTTTTGTAAAATGAACCTAAAAGACCAAAGGAAGCGAAAAACTTATATTCCACGGAATGTTGAACGTCTTTTATTTCGGGTTCTACTGAAGCGATCGAAATACTTCTTTTGCAAAAGATTAATGATTTTAGACTACGTTTAACATGCAGGCATAAAAAATTGCATTAGGGTGGTATAAAATAAATACTGGGTGGTAGTGACCCCAATGACGCACATTGGGTTAATAATATTCCATAGTATAAGGCTTCCTTTCAAGCCAAAGACATTGCTGTATTAAACTCTGAGATTGGACTATAAATACCGAAGATATGAGAAAAATAAATTTTAGCGACATCTGGCGGCGTCCAAAAAAAAAAAACTTTTCCGGAAATGTTTTCCAAAAAGACATCATATGCGGGGGCGTACGGCGCACTTTATTTTTGCTTTCTTATAACGCGAGACGGCCTAATGTACATATGTATGATGTACATTTATATCTGCTACCTCGTTTATGTTGTTTAGCAAAATATTTGAATGCCTAGCTGCAGCATATCTGTATGTACATACAAAAATATGTACATGTTATTGCAATAAACCGTTATTTGGCAAAATAATATTTTTATAATTCCGAGAAGAAGGTTGTTGCAATTTTTATTGATGTTGTTGTCGTGTGGCTCCTTACGCTTAAATCCTGGCCACCTATGCTCTAGAAAGTCATAATGATAAAGGCCGAATAAGGCTTTGTACGGTATTCCATTTATCAACTAGCAAAGCGAAGAAGTCTTTGGGAGCGTTTTTTTTTTGTTTGTTTTGAGCATTTGTAGGACATCTTTTCAAAAGCTTTCAAATGACCAGAGAGCCATTTTTTCGTGTCATGCAGTGCTCTTAAAAATAACTAGTAAACCCTGCCACGCGATGCTGTGGCTTTCAATTCACTGTGCGATAATTTGAGGGTGGAAGACCACTTATTGCCACATTTGACAATTTTTTTGTATTGCCATTTTAAATTTGACTTCCCCATAGATTCTTATTAATAAAATATAAAATGAAGCATATATGTAGGTACATACATACATAGTTACTGGTAATTTTTATTTTCTATGGACCTAGATTTTTATATAAATATTTTGCCCGAGGAAGCCCATAGTGAAGTTTTATGCTGAATAATTTTCTAGAATATGTTAACCTTAAAGCGACCTCCAAAAGGCTATTTATCGCACTCCTCTTTCTCTTTCTAGTTTCCTTTCTACTCCTCTTTATCTTCCCTTTCATATGACACATCAAATTTAAAAATCAAAAAAACTATAGCGTAAAAATTAAATTTTGAACAGTTGGGAACCCTTTTTGTAAAAATTATAATAAATTACTTATTTTCAAGCAAACCCCTTTCATATGACACCTCAAATTTAAAAATCAAACAAACTATAGCGTAGAACTGAATTTTTGAACAGGTGGAAACTCTTTTTGTAAAAATTTTAATAAATTACTCATTTTCAGCTCAAGCCCTTTCATATGGAACCTGAAATTTAAAAATCAATCAAACTATACATGAGAATTAAATTTTTAAACAGGTGGCAACCCTTTTCAGAAATATTAAACCTTCCTACACATCTACAGGTCAAGCCCTTTCATGTGACACCCCATTTTCGAAAATCGGCATAAAGGTGTAAAAGTTATGGTGCGTACAAAAAATCGCTTATTACCGTAATATATATAAAGATATTTATTTAGAACAGGGATTATCACGCTCTCACTTTCGCATATTGTGCATACGTTAAAAGCACAAAAAAAAACTGAAAAAATTTGCAAACAAACAAAATTTCTTCGTATGAGCGAAAAGCTCTGTAGTGTCGGTGTGAGGATAACGGTGTGAAAGCTATAAAAAGCTTATCCACGCATCGATAGGCGCTGATAATCACTGATTTAGAAATATTAGTTGAGTTTAGAAAACAGCAGCGACATCTATCGTTAGATAACGACATGCCGATGAGCTTTTATTGAAGTGAAGGGAAACTATTTAGCTTCTTTGTACAAAGATTTTGTCTGAGCGGACCTTTGGTGAAATTTTGTAGCGAACCTTTTTTCTAGAACATTTTAACCCTCAAGCGGCCGTCAAAACGCTATTTTTTCGAACTTTATTAAAAAAGTGGCCAAAACGACCTCTTCGTGCATGTGTTAGAGGATTGAAGTCCCTCAGTTTTTGAGATATTTGATTCAAATTTGGAACACGAATGAGTTTTGATGCTCAATCGATCATTTGTCGGAATTGGCCGAATCGGACCACTATAAGATATAGCTCCCATACAACCGATTGTTCAGATATACACATTTTGGGGTATAACTTCTCCCTTCTTACAGCTAAGAACACGAAACTATGGAGTATTTGTACCCATATTGACCCAAACAAGGTTACCGAAAATTGTCAAGATCGGACCACTATAACATATAGCTGCCATACAACCGATTATTCAGATATACACATTTTGGTGTATAACTTCCCCATTTAAACAGCTAAGGACATGAAATTCTGAAGTATTTGTACACATATTGGCCTAAACAAGGTTACCGAAAATTGTTAAGATCGGGTCACTATAACATATAATATAATATAATATAATACAATGGCGCTATTATAACTCTGACGAGTTTTATGGCCGAGCTTCTCTCCCAATTCGAGGTGTGCTCCTTTTTGTTTTTCCTACTAATTGGGTGGACCTACAGTTTTATGCCGGCTCCGAACGGCGAATGCATTTTTTGTGAGAAGCTTTTTCATGGCAGAAATACTCTCGGAGGGTATGCCGCCCACTGCCGAGAGGTGACCGCTGCTCTTAAAAAACCCAATAATTGGAGTTTTACTAATTAGAAAATTTTGTTTGGCTCGGACCGTGGTTTGAACCCCAGACCTCTGGCATAGCAGGCGAGCACTCTACCCACTGCACCACAGCGGCCACTATAACATATATCTCCCATAAAACCGATTGTTCAGATATACACATTTTGATGTATAACTCCTCCATTTTGACAGCTAAAAGCGTGAAATTTTGAAGTATTTGTACCCATGTTGGCCCAAACAAGGTAAGCGAAAATTGTCCAGATCGAAACACTATAACATATAGCTCCCATACAACCGATTGTTCAGATATGTACATTTTGGGGTATAGCTTCTCCATTTTAACAGATAATGACATGAAACTTTAAAGTACACATTTAGGGGTATAACTTCTCCCTTCTTACAGCTAAGAACACGAAACTTTGGAGCATTTGTACCCATATTGACCCAAACAAGGTTACCGAAAATTGTCAAGATCAGACCACTATAACATATAGCTCCCATACAGCCGATTGTTCAGATATACACATTTTGTCGTATAACTCCTCCATTTAAATAGCACAGACACCATTTTTTTTAATAAATCGTTCCATAAATAACCCACAAAATTGAAATTATAAATTATACTAAATCAGGCTATGTACAATAAACAGTATCACGTTATATGGACAAAAAAAAAGTTTAGTGTGTGTCAGCTTTATTTGAACACTAATGTCGAAAAAATAGTTTTGGTGTAAAATTTTTTTTTTTAGGCCCGCGTTAAAAACAGCTAAATCGCGTTTTTTGTAATAACTTCCTTATTTGATGTCGGATCTCTATGATCTTAATATCGCAGAAAAGGTCTCGCTCAGCACTATATTTGGCCCATATAAAGTTTCGACCTCAAAGGTTGTTCTGAGTTTTACCTTTAAAAATTTTGGAGTTACTATCCCTAGATTTTATTTTTATCACTAATACAAAGCTCTCAAAAAACCATGAGGACACCGCTAAAAAAATTGTAGCCTTTATTCACAAACAAAAAAGTTATAACGTTGTAAAATTAAACACTTGTTTTTTTTATAAAAAATTACACAGTAGGGAGGCAAAAATACCACAGAGAAACGGCGAAACACGTCAGCTTAATTTTTGGCTCCAAATTACGATGGCGTTTTTAGAAAATGCGGATTAGCTTCCATTTTCGAGATATTTAAAAAGGAATTTTCAGTTTTCACATACAAAGCGATCCGATGGAGGGGGGAGTATGAGTAACTAAAGTAAAGTTCGTTGTTTTCAATTGTTGGCTGCATTTCTAGGGGCAGACGACGCGTCGCGACGCACCCAGCGCAAGTATTGATAACACATTTAGACTTCCGTTGTCTCTTTCGGCGCGTATAATTTTACAACGAACTCTAGCAGTTTTTCTAAATAACTTGGATGATTTTACGATACGCATGGATGCAGAAATCGTGAAGCCTTTGTAAGCCAGCGCGCTGTGCTTAAAGGTCCCACTTGAATACTTGCCAAATCTTCACTACAGCCATTATCATTCAATATAAATAACGTTGATCAGCACGAATAGTCTAATCATCAATAATTTTTTGTATATTATGTGTCCAGTATTGGTAGCTGTTCCATCGCAACATTCTCAAGTCAAGCGAGGACTTAGAATACTTTTTAATCAAAACCTCATACTATATGGCGTTACTGCCTCATATAAATAAGAACTTGGTATAATTTTTCAAAAAACACGAGTTCCCTTATTTTAAAACGGTATAACTTTTTGTTTGTAAATAAAGGCTACAACTTTTTTAGTGGAATCCTCATGGTTTTTTGAGAGCTTTGCATTTGTGATAAAAATAAAAAAATCTAGGGATAGTAACTCCAAAATTTTTAAAGGTAAAACTCAGAACAACCTTTGAGGTCGAAACTTTATATGGGCCAAAAATAGTGCTGAGCGAGACCTTTTCTGCGACATTAAGATCATAGAGATCCGACATCAAATAAGGAAGTTATTACAAAAAACGCGATTTAGCTGTTTTTAACGCGGGCCTAAAAAAAAAATTTTTACACCAAAAATATATTTTCGACATTAGTGTTCAAATAAAACTGACACACACTAAACTTTTTTACGTGATACGGCTTAATGTACATACATACATAGGTAACTTTTCATTTCCCCACTCATGAAAGGTATGAAGTCTTCGGTACGGCCGAAGACAGCCGCGCTCTTACTTGTTTTTTAATTAATTTTTAATTTTAAACTTAAAATTTTTAGTTTTTAGTTTAAAATTTTTAATTTTTAATTTTTTAATTTTCAATTTTTAATTTTTAATTTTTTAGTTTTTGATTATTGATTTTAAATTTTTGATTTTTGATTTTTAATGTTTGATTTTTGATTTTAAATTTTAAATTTTAAATTTTTGATTTTTGATTTTAAGTTTTTGATTTTTAGTGTTTGATTTTTGATTTTGTTTTTGACTTAATTAAAACTTTTTTTTAATTTTTAAATTTTTATTTTTTTAATTTTTTAATTTAATTTTTAATTTATAATTTTAATTTTTAAGTTTTAATTTTTAATTTTTAATTTTTAGTTTTTGATTTTAAATTTTGAATTTTAAATTTTAAATTTTTTTAAAGTTTAATTTTTGATTTTTAAGTTTTAATTTTTAATTTTTAGTTTTTGATGTTAAATTTTAAATTTTGAATTTTAAATTTTTTTAAAGTTTAATTTTCGATTTTTAATTTTTGATGTTTAGTTTTTCATTTTAAATTTTAGATTTTTAATTTTAAATTTTTTTTTAATTTTTAAATTTAAATTTTTAATTTTGTATTTTTATACTCAGCTGTACTAGTACACAGAGTATTATAATTTTGATTTCATAACGGTGGATTGTAACATAATGAAATAATCGAGATAGATATGGACTTATATATGTATATCAAAATGATAAGGGTGAAAAGAGAAATCGATTGAGCCATGTCCGTCCGTCCGTCCGTCCGTAACTCGCGTAAAAATTGAGATATTTTGATGAAATTTGAAATGCAAGTTGGTATCGGGACTGGGACGGTTGGTATTGAAAATGGGCGAAATCGGACCATGACCACGCCCACTTTTCCTATATAGAAAAAATCGGAAATTTGGTATCTCAGCCACTAATATAGTTAGAGTGATAAAATTTTACCCACGTATTGAGCTCAGGCCCATATGAAGAAATTTGATGAAATTTTGGAAAATGGGCGGTGCCACGCCCACTTATTAAGGGTCAAACATTGAAAGTTTTATATGTCATAACTCAGAAACCGTTGAAGATATATCGATGAAATTTGGTATGCGTAATTTGCTTACCTAGACAAATGTTTTGGAGAAAAATTATCAAAATCGGTTGACGGCCACGCCCACTTTTATATATGGGTATTATAAAGTGACCTAATAAAACCATTTTTAGCGATATCTCTGTGAAATATAAAGATAATTCATTGAAATTTTGTGACATGAGTTCTACAATAGACCGGAAACAAAAAATAAAAAAAAGTTTGGAAAATGGGCGTGGAACCGCCTCTTTTTATACAAAGAAATCTACGAGCCTATTACTCAACAAATAACTGAGATATTATGACGAAACTTGGTTTATACAATTTTATAACATGTGTTAATAGACACGCAAAAATGTATTGAAATCGGTTTATGACCACGCCTACTTTTTAACAAAAGATATTTCTGGAACACCCCTTTGGAATTTGTAACGCGAAGTCTTTGTAACTAGAAGTCATAAAGGAATGAAATTTTGCACAAAGAATAATATTCATATGCTTAGTTGTATGACTGATAAAACCTTTGAAAATGGGCGCGGCTACGCCCTGTTTATGCAGCACTCGTTTCATATAAAACACACCCTATATCGAACAAACGCAAACAAACAATGAAAACATACAGCTGAGTATCTAATGTTCGATTCCACTCGAACTTAGGCTTCCTTACTTGTTTAATTTTAAATTTTAATTTTTAATTTTTAATTTTAGATGTTAAATTTAAAATTATTATTTTTAATTAATTTTATTTGGCGAAAAGCGAACAAGTTCAAGACTACGTATTACCAGCGATGGTAGAAATGATAGCTATTTCGAAGAAAACCAATTCTTCATCAGATTTCTTTATTATTTTTAATTTTTAAGTTTTAATTTTTAATTTTTAATTTTTAATTTTTAATTTTTGATTTTTGATTTTTAATTTTTGATTTTTGATTTTTAGTTTTTGATTTTTAGTTTTTATATGTATTTGTTTATGAGCTCAAGGCCACGATTAAAAATTTAAAACACAAATTTTTAATTTTAATTTGGTTTTTATTATTAATTATCGATATTTCGACTCCAGCCTGGAGTCATTATCAGGACTGAAAACAATAATAAACACAGATTGTTACA
Organism: Urophora cardui; assembly: GCA_960531455.1. Lineage (NCBI taxonomy): Eukaryota > Metazoa > Arthropoda > Insecta > Diptera > Tephritidae > Urophora > Urophora cardui. Next base: position 14,342,699 of record OY482670.1, on the reverse strand, counting down.
TTTAGGTATACATATGTATGTATGTATAGATACATATTCTTAAATGTAACCAAAAAACGAAACTTACACTAATGCTTTAGTTTGATCGACTGACAATAAACTTTAGAACAAGGTGGAATATGGAAAAATGCGAAGCACACGGTGAGCTTAAACAACTTATTATGAAAAGTCAAAGTAACCAAGATATTATTTCATGGTTGTATTCTTGGACATATTAGAAGATGTTCTGAGCCAAAATTGAAATCATTCATCGGACACATTTTGAGAAATTCCATGTTTTTTTTAAAATGGTCAATTTTTTCTTTTCATGCGAGCCCCTGTTCTTTTTATGGCACCCACACGGTAAAATGACTGTTCTGTTCTTCTAGTATATAAGTGTATAGTAAAATTCATTACAGTAAAAATACATTTTAAGACGTTTATTATTTATTATTTATAATGTTTTAATATAAACATAAAAAGGTTGACAGTTTTTTTAAATATGAAGAATATTATATTCACATACAGTTTTCTTCAAATTCTCCATATAATTTGGGTTATTTGGTCTAGTTCGATACTTATAATCCCATGTTTTTTTGAAATCATAATGCACAGCCTCCATGGCTTGCTCTGAATGATACCCTAATCCTATTCCCTGCCTTGAACAAAAATCTTCTATATGAAAAAAAAAAACTGTATGCACTTTTGGGGTTATGGGTATAGAAAGATCGTTGTAACTCTTTCGGAAATTAGAAATACAGTTAATATAATTACTTTTCAAATCAATAGTGAAGCAAGATTCGACCACTGAATGAAAATCGTTAAAAGCTTTTACGTATTTTAGGCGCTCTAAAGGAAATATACTTCTTAATACATCGGTGTTTTCCAATAATTTCTTACAACTATTCCCATCAAAACCTGAGCAACCACGAAAAATCTTTTATTGGACATAGAACTTCTCATCCCACATTAACGCAATAGTTGTAAGAAATTATTGGAAAACACCGATGTATTAAGATGTCTATGCTCCATGGATATTAATCCAGAAAGAGAATTCTGCCGGCTGAGGGTAATTTTATTGAAGCGCGGCCAAAAGCCGCCAACGCAGAAAGATGTTCTACACATACATACATTAATTTAACAAGGAATGTCTCCTGAACTATAAGCGTCCGGAGGGTAGTACTTTGTTTTTTGTGATCTGTGAGACCACCCCTACCCTCTGGAAAATTAATTGCTATCGGATCGTGGATCATTATATACAAATTTTCCCTCTATCCAGGCTGGGGATCCAACCCATGACCTCTGGTATGGCAGACTAGCCACTGTCCGCCACACCACGGTGGCCACAACACTCCCCACTGCACCACAGTGGCCCCGTTAATATATATTCCCGCAAAGGAGATTACAATTTACTAAGGTACATAATATGCATATAAATACTTCGCAAAAAGTATGTAACTTATTTTGCATATTTAATTTATCCATATTTGTTGCCAATTTAGTGTAATTTTCCAATTTTATAATTGATTTGTATATTTTGCAAATCTTGTTACTTGCAAAAATTCAAGCCAGCTGTTGTTTGATCAGCTGTTTTCCTGTTGGAAAAGTGCTGTTGGCAAAAATTTGTCCAACAAAATTCAACAGCTTCTCACAAAATGAAATGTCAGTTTTCTCTCTCAGTTGGTTCTCTTCTGTTGGAGATTTGGCGTAAAAAAACGGCGACAAAGTGTTTGTTTTTAAAAGTTTTCGAAAAACATCAAAAAATATCCGTAAACGAACAAAGCTATTATAAATAATAAATAATAAACGTCTTAAAATGTATTTTTACTGTAATGAATTTTACTATACACTTATATACTAGAAGAACAGAACAGTCATTTTACCGTGGGTGCCATAAAAAGAACAGGGGCTCGCATGAAAAGAAAAAATTGACCATTTTAAAAAAAACATGGAATTTCTCAAAATGTGTCCGATGAATGATTTCAATTTTGGCTCAGAACATCTTCTAATATGTCCAAGAATACAACCATGAAATAATATCTTGGTTACTTTGACTTTTCATAATAAGTTGTTTAAGCTCACCGTGAGCATAGAAATGTAAACAATTAAAAGTACCGTAAATGTAAACAAATTTTGGAGACATCATAACATAAAAATGTAAACAATTAAAAATGTACCGAAAGGGTAAACAAAAATATAGGAACAACAATACATAAGAAGACACGAACAGTGAGACGTAAACTGTGTATTAGGCCCGTCACATAGCATACGTCAATCCGTCTACGTCGACGTATGTGACTGACAGCTCACGTACTTGACGGAGAGGTCGCCACATAGGAAACGTTGGCGGATATACACAAATCAGCTGTTTGATTAACCTTTAACTACAGAGGTGGTGGCAAAAATTTAACTCTTTAGAATATTTTGTAATTTCTCTTTTAAGTTGCCCTATTGAAATTCAGTTTTCAGTAACTTCACATCTCCTGATAATTCTTGACCATTTTGTTTAATGGAGGAATGTTATACAAATGAGAAAAAACTCGAAAAGCAAATTGCAAAAAAAGTGAAATTCAAGAGTAGCTAAAGGTTAACAATCAAAAGCAATCAGCTGACATAGCGACGGATTGACGTATACCAAAAGTTGACTTTTGGGCAACTTCGGTACGTTGCGGCGCCGGATCCGTCGTACGTGTGACGACGTACGTTTAAATGCCGACATTTTACTGAGCTGTCAGTCACATACGTCGACGTAGACGGATTGACGTATGCTATGTGTCGGGGCTATATATCACTGCAGCTGTTCTTTGTTGTTGTTGCTCGAAGCTCGCGTTGAACACCGGTTTGGATGGGGGATGCGTACGTACCTACAAACATTTATTTGGACAATTGTTGGTGTTTGAGTACTAAATTTCGATACACATGAGCGCAGTTGTCCGTGTCAGATTTAAAGTTAATTCTCTTGTTATTAGGGGTGTTCAAAATATGTAACATTTCCAATGTGTATCGTTTATGATAATGCTTCTCATTGTCTAGGATTGTTACACTATCGAAATCTGGGTAATGTCCAGTACTGCCGCAATGGTATGACAAGGCCGTCTTGTCGTCCGAAGAATTATTGCGTACTTTGATATTGGACTTATGTGCGGAAATCCTTGTCTTTAGTTTAGATTTAGTAGTCCCCACATATACTTTTTCGCATACGTGGGACCCGTCACCGTTGCATGGGATTTCATATACCACGTTTGATCTCTCGTATTTCGGAATTTTGTCCTTTGTATTGCTGTAGAATCGTTTTAGTGAATTTTTGTACGTGAACGCGACGTTGTAATTTTCCTTGTCATATATACTGGAATTTCTTATTCTCTCTGCTATCCCTGAGACGTATGTCATTGATTTATATATTTTATTCGTTGGTTCTTACGTTGTTCTCTCTAAATTATTTCCAACGCGGTAGAGGTGGATTAGTTTATTTGTCAAATGGGAAGGAAAATCATTGTTCGTCAGAATTTGCTTAATAATAGGGATATTTTTCTTATGATATATTTTGTCGCTTATCGAGAGAACTCTTGTGATGAAATTTTTGGCAGTATTTATAATGATGTTCCTTTCGTGTTTTGAGTAGAAATTTATGAGCCTCCCTGATGCCGTAGGCTTTTCGTACCAGTCTAGTGTTATTGTGTTGTTTTTCCTTATTATTAGGGTGTCCAAATACGGTAACTTTCCATTGTTTTCTTTTTCTATTGTAAACTTCACCGATCTATTGTAATTGTTCAATGTATTCAGCAGAGTATCGGCTTCTTCTGTTTTGACTATTGTAAATAAATCATCAACATATTTTGTAAGTAATCTAGGTTTGCTGACAGAGTCTCTTTCGAACTTAGTAAGTAAATCTTCCATAAATATGTCAGCTATTATGGGGGAAGCCGGCGAACCCATTGGCATCCCTGATCTCTGCTCATATATTTTGTTATTATATTTGAAATACGAATTCTCTTTTATGCAAAATTTTAGAATTGTTAGGAATAATTCCTTCGTCATAGATGTATGTTTCCGGATCTCCTCCCATCTTGAGGATATAATTTCTATGGACAAATCAACTGGGACACTAGGGAACAACGATACAACATCTAATGACACTAAAATCTCGTCATCATATATATATGAACCTCCAACCTTATTTTTGAATTCCACTGCATCTTTGACATTATATTTGGAGGACTTGGTCAAATTTTTAAGGATGTTTGTCAGATATTTACATAGATTGTAGGACGGTGACTTGACGGACGAACAAATAGGCCTGAGAGGAGTGCCTTCCTTGTGAATTTTCGGCACACCGTATATTCTCGGCGGGTTGGCCGTTTTACATATAAGTTGGTTCCTTTCACTTAAATCAATAACTTTATTTTTGTACATTCTTTCCACTATATCACTATTCTTATCCTGTAGTTTGTTTGTGAGATCACGTCTTAGCACTCTGTACGTAGTGATATCATTAACTAATGTTTTCATTTTCGACTCATATTCGTATTTGTCCATTAATACTGTTACATTTCCTTTGTCCGCATTTAAAACCAAAATCTGTCTGTTGTTATTCAAAAACTTTTGCGTGGAATGTAATGTATTGATCATGAATTTTTCCCTAGCAGTAGTTGTTGTTTTTTTCTTGAGGTGATCACGTATTATTGTCGTCAAGTTGTTTCTTTCTATTTCTTGTTTTTCTTTATCCTTTATTGTTTGTATGCAATTTTCACCGTCTGCTATAAATTTAAACAGTGGAAAGCTCTTATTCTCTGTTGGTAAAGCGAACTTCGGACCAAGAGATAGAAGCCATTGGGAGTCTGTTGGTATGTTGACATTTGTTTTATTGCAAAACCATTTTGGTACCACCCTAATGTTCCATAGTTGTTTTTGGGTTCTCTCAAGTTTTCGTATTTCTTTTTTTGTCTGTTTTTAACTATTTCTCTGAGCTTGTCTGTTAATAATTTCTCACTTTCGAACAACGCTTTTGTGTCCTGTATGTCAATTTGTTGTTTTATTAATTTTTCCAGCCTATTTACCTCTTTTTGTTTTTGTCTGTATATTTCGTGCTTAATTTCGATGATGATATTTACCAGCTTTACCTGTAATTTGTCGATGAAAGTGGACACTTTGTTGGAAAACTTAGCTGGTATCTTGTTGTTGCAGGTGTTGTTTTCTATTGTTTGCATGATGTTTTTGGTAGTGTTGTTAATGAAATTGGGGATTAAGCCACTTGTTCTGCATCTCTCCATGTACTTTGTCGATTCCGCCAGTCTAGTGGTTTGGTGTAGATTTCGTTGGTAGTTCTTAATGTGTTTGTTTGTCCTTGTGTCATATTTATTTTTGATGATTGTATATATTCCACAACCTTTGCTTTCTTTCCGATGTGCTCTTCGTATAAACATTTTGATGTAGTTTTTTGGCCGTTTTATTGCAATTATATGTATTTGTTTATGAGCTCAAGGCCACGATTAAAAATTTAAAACACAAATTTTTAATTTTAATTTGGTTTTTATTATTAATTATCGATATTTCTTCGGACAACAAGACGGCCTTGTCATACCATTGCGGCAGTACTGGACATTACCCAGATTTCGATAATGTAACAATCCTAGACAATGAGAAGCATTATAATAAACGATACACATTGGAAATGTTACATATTTTGAACACCCCTAATAACAAGAGAATTAACTTTAAATCTGACACGGACAACTGCTCTCATGTGTATCGAAATTTAGTACTCAAACAACAACAATTGTCCAAATAAATGTTTGTAGGTACGTACGCATCCCCCATCCAAACCGGTGTTCAACGCGAGTTTCGAGCAACAACAACAAAGAACAGCTGCAGTGATATACACAGTTTACGTCTCACTGTTCGTGTCTTCTTATGTATTGTTGTTCCTATATTTTTGTTTACCCTTGCGGTACATTTTTAATTGTTTACATTTTTATGTTATGATGTCTCCAAAATTTGTTTACATTTACGGTACTTTTAATTGTTTACATTTCTATGCTTCGCATTTTTCCATATTCCACCTTGTTCTAAAGTTTATTGTCAGTCGATCAAACTAAAGCATTAGTGTAAGTTTCGTTTTTTGGTTACATTTAAGAATATGTATCTATACATACATACATATGTATACCTAAATGTAACAATCTGTGTTTATTATTGTTTTCAGTCCTGATGATGACTCCAGGCTGGAGTCGAAATATCGATAATTAATAATAAAAACCAAATTAAAATAAAAAATTTGTGTTTTAAATTTTTAATCGTGGCCTTGAGCTCATAAACAAATACATATAATTGCAATAAAACGGCCAAAAAACTACATCAAAATTTTTAGTTTTTGATTTTTAGTTTTTGATTTTTAATTTTTAAGTTTTACTTTTTAATTTTTAATTTTATTTTTTTAATTTTTAATTTTCAATTTTTAATTTTTAATTTTTAATTTTTAATTTTAAATTTTTTATTTTTTGATTTTTAATTTTTGATTTTTAATTTTTAATTTTTGATTTTAAATTTTAAATTTTCAATTTTTTAATCTTTGATTTTTGATTTTTAATTTTTGATTTTTGATTTTTAATTATTGATTTTTAATTTAAAATTTAAAATTTTCGATTTTTGATTTTTAGTTTTTGATTTTGTTTTTGATTTTTAGTTTTTGATTTTTAATTTTTAATTTTTAAGTTTTACTTTTTAATTTTTAATTTTAATTTTTTAATTTTTAATTTTCAATTTTTAATTTTTTAATTTTTGATTTTTGATTTTTAAGTTTTGATTTTTGATTTTTAATTTTTAATTTTTGATTTTAAATTTTAAATTTTAAATTTTTGATTTTAAGTTTTTGATTTTTAGTTTCTGATTTTTGATTTTGTTTTTTGATTTTGTTTTTGACTTAATTGAATTTTTTCTTTATTTTTTAATTTTAATTTTTTTTTAATTTTTTAATTTAATTTTTAATTTATAATTTTAATTTTTAATTTTTAAGTTTTAATTTTTAATATTTAGTTTTTGATTTTAAATTTTAAATTTTGAATTTTAAATTTAAAATTTTTTTAAGTTTAATTTTTGATTTTTGATTTTGGATTCAAGATTTTTGATTTTAATTTTTGATGTTTAATTTTTCATTTTCAATTTTAGATTTTTAATTTTAATTTTTTTTTAATTTTTAAATTTTAATTTTTTAATTTTGTATTTTTTAATTTTAAATTTTAAATTTTTAGTTTTTTATTTTTGATTTTAATTTTTAATTTTAGATGTTAAATTTAAAATTATTATTTTTAATTAATTTTATTTGGCGAAAAGCGAACAAGTTCAATACTACGTATTACCAGCGATGGTAGAAATGATAGCTATTTCGAAGAAAACCTATTCTTCATCAGATTTCTTTATTATTTTTAATTTTTAAGTTTTAATTTTTAATTTTTAATTTTTAATTTTTGATTTGTGATTTTAAATTTAAAATTTAATTGAAATTTTAAATTTTGATTTTTAATTTTTAATTTTTATTTTTAATTTTTTTTAATTTTTAATTTTTAATTTTCGATTTTTGATTTGTGATTTTAAATTTTTATTTTTAAATTTTAAATATAATTATTAATTTTTTTTAAATTTTAATTTCTAATATTTAATTTTGAATTTTTAAATTTTTAATCTTATATTTTAAATTTTATATTTTAAATTTTATATTTTAAATTTTTAATTTTTAATTTTTAATTTTAATTTTTTAATTTTGATGAGAGTTTAAACACAATGTCCATTTCACATTTATAATATGGAAGAAGAAGAAGAACATAACAGTCTTGCACAAATAATATTATTCAAAAGCTTATAAAAATCTATAATTATTTGGGTAGTCTTTAGTTTACTCAAGTATTTCTCAAGCTTAACGCTTATATACATAAATATGTACGCTTGTTATAATATTATTATCAAGCCTTGTGGTCTGTTGGGTAGCCGTTTGTTTGTTCGAGCAATTCGAGCTTTCGAGTATTTTGAAGTTTGTTTTTCTCTTGCTAATTTTTATACTCAGCTGTACTAGTACACAGAGTATTATAGTTTTAATCACATAACGGTGGATTGTAACAGAATGAAATAATCGAGATAGATATAGACTTATATATATCAAAATGATCAGGGTGAAAAGAGAAATCGATTGAGCCATGTCCGTCCGTCCGTCTGTCCGTCCGTCTGTAAACACTCTAGCTCGCGCAAAAATTGAGATATTTTGATGAAATTTGGAATGCAAGTTGGTATCGAGACTGGGACGGTTGGTATTGAAAATGGGCGAAATCGGACCATGACCACGCCCACTTTTCCTATATAGAAAAAGTCGGAAATTCGGTATCTCAGCCACTAATATAGCAGGAGAGATGAAATTTCACCCACGTATTAAGCTCAGGCCATTATGAAGAAATTCTGGAAAATGGGCGGTGCCACGCCCACTTATTAAGGAGCAAACATTGAAAGCTTTATGAGTCATAACTCAGAAACTGTTGAAGATATATCGATGAAATTTGGTACGCGTGATATACTTACATAGTCAAACATTCCGACGGAAAATTGTCAAAATCGGTTGACGGCCACGCCCACTTTTATATATGTGAATTTTAAAGTCACCTAATAAAAACATTTTAAGCGATATCTCTGTCAAATACGAAGATCTATCACTGAAATTTTGTAGCAGGAGTCCAACTGCGGATATAAAACAAAAAACACAAAAATTTTGGAAAATGGGCGTGGCCACGCCCACTTATTAAGGGGAAAACATTGAAAGTTTTATGAGTCATAACTCAGAAACCGTTGAAGATATATCGATGAAATTTGGTATGCGTGATTTACTTACTTAGGCAAGATGTTTGGACGAAAATTTTCCAAAATCGGTTGACGGCCACGCCCACTTTTATATATGTGTATTATAAAGTGGCCTAATAAAAACATTTTAAACGATATCTCTGTCAAATATAAATATATATCTTTGAAATTTTATAGCAGGAGTCCAACTGCGGACTTAAAACGAAAAACACAAAAATTTTGGAAAAGGGGCGTGGCACCGCCTCCTTTTATACAAAGGAATCTACGAGATTTCGGAGCCCATAACTCGACAAATAATTGAGATATTATGACGAAACTTGGCTTATACACTTTTATAACTTGTGTTAATAGACATGCAAAAATTTATTGAAATCGGTTTATGACCACGCCTACTTTTTAACAAAGAGATTTCTGGAACACCCTTTGGGAATTTGTAACGTGGCATCTTTGTAACTAGAAGTCATAAAGGAATGAAATTTTGCACAAAGAATAATATTCATATGCTTAGTTGGATGACTGATAAAAATGTTTAAAATGGGCGTGGCGGCGACCACTTTATGCGGCACTCGCTTTATATAAAATACGCCGTGTTTCCATCAAACGCAAACAAACAATGAAAGCATACAGCTGAGTATCTAATGTTCGATTCCACTCGAACTTAGGCTTCCTTACTTGTTTTCAAAATTTTTGTTTTGCTGATACGCACTTTTTTCTTTGCCAGCTCGAATATTTGTTTAAAAACACGAGCTGCAAACTAACTTGAATACTACAAACATACGTACATATAAATAAACATTACCAATTTCCCCCGGAACCTCCGAAAACACCTTCTATTTTACCTATAAATAGCGGCGAAAGTGGCAAATTTCTTCACAGTATCTCATAACGTACAGTAATCTAGTAATGAATTCGAGCAGTGTATCTCTGGTGTTGGCGTTCATATTGAGCTTTGTGTGGCGGACGACTTCTACAAATACTACCAGTTTCCGCATCGTTAATGGCAGGGTTGCTAGTACAGAGGAGGCTAAATACACGGCAGCATTGTTCGAACTTGGGGCTTATGTTTGTGCGGGGACATTGGTAACACATCAGCATGTGGTTACGGTGGCGGAGTGCGTATACAATAAGCGTGCAGACCATTTCCTTGTGTCAGTCGGTGTTGTCGATTGGCGAACTGCAAGTAAAGAGCAAAAATTAATAGCAGACGAGTTTTCTTGGCCACCTACTTACGATCCTAGAACAAAAAGTATGAATATTGCCGTTGCTAAAATCTGGCAATGTTTTCCCGATATACCAACAATAAAACCAATAGATATCTGCGACTTTCGTGTGGAGACAAACAACGAATTGCGGGTGAGCGGTTGGGGCAAAACAAGCGAACAACAAGACTACTACGACTTCTATTTACGTACGTGTGAAGTACGCGTAAAAGAATGCAGCGCTAATTCTAGAAATGCAAATATGAATATGTGTGCTGCTAGCAAGAGTGGATCGGGTACGTGTTATGGCGATATCGGTGATCCTGCCGTCTTCCAGAACAAGCTATGCGGAGTGGCAACTGGAGTTCTTGATTCTACAGGCATATATACCAGATTGGATAATGCAGATATGAATCTTTTTGTAAATAATATAATTAAAAGTAGCAAGGGTCGGCACAAATTGCAAAATATGTCCTCCTTTAAGGATAGGAATTCTTAAATACCGTTATCTCATAAACCGGAGTCAGTTTGCAAAAGCTAATGATGGCATTGAATTTAGAATGCCCCAATTAAGTAAGAACAACCGCCAAAATCCTTACGCGGGAAAAAGGTTCAAAACCTAAGTAAAATTTTTATACGAAAAAAAATTACACTCAGGGAAAAAACAAGCTAAATTTTAGTCTAACGGGATTGAAACAAGCCGAATACGTCATGATAGTCTGTTAACCTTGAAAATGCTAAAATCAAGAATGTATTTATAAACATAATATTAAGGGTGTGCAGTTTTGAAACAAGCTTGTGTAAACTTATTTTGAGCACAACCCATGCCTGATTCAAGCCTGCACAATCTTATTTTAAGAATGCTTATACTTATATTGATAATTTCATTCTTGAATCAAGAACATTATACTTAAATCAAATTTTTTCAGTTTTTTACCTTGTTTCAAGTTTGTGAAAACTTAAATTTAATTTATGTGTCTTTAATTTCTGCAATTCTTCAATCAAGTACGACACAGCTTGAATTTAGTCCGCAACTTTTCTCTTCTTTCCTAAATTTCTCGAAAACGAGAGCTAACTTTCACTTTCTGAAAACGCCATCGTATTCTATAGGCAAAAATTAAATTGGGGTGTCTCAGCGTTTCGCTGTGATATTTTGACCTCCCAACAGTGTTATTGATTTTAATGGATTTTGGTTCGCTGATTGCGAAAATCATATTGAAAAGGTGCCACCACATCAGGTTTCGAAGTTTTTTAGCAAAAAAATGTTGGTCTGACGTGATAGGACTTTTTCAATAAGATTTTCAGAATCAGCGCCCCAAAATCCATTAAATTTAGTCATCAAATCAAAAAGGAGGATTTCCTTGCCAACCAGTGTAATTGGCACTTAATTTTATATGAATATATGTATTTAAATACGGACATATATATGTATATACTTATGTAAAAGCTTTGATGCTTTCCCACTTCATTAATTCAATAAAAGATAAATAACACTGTGAAAACAAATTGAGGGTTGTTTTTTTGGAGGCGGAAAAATATACTAAAAATAATATTTCGTAAACGAAAGAATTTCGTAGTCTAGAGTTTCGTACAATGTCAGAAAGTTTCGCATTTTTCTCAACAAAATCAAATTTTCCAAATCTTTGGCAAATATTACGAAAGGGCTTTCGTAAAGCATTTTCTGATATTTTTTTTCGTATACATATGTATGTACATATATCACGAAATAATATAATAATATAATACAATGGCGCTACATATTACAACTCTGACGAGTTTTTAATTGGATTTTTACTAATTAGAAATTTTTTTTTTGTGTTTGGTCGGACTGGGGTTTCAACCCGAGACCTCTGGCATAACAGGCGAGCACTCTAACCACTGCACCACAGCGGCCACACAAAAAATATTTTATATATGTATATTACGAAACGCTTTCGTAAATTTTCTTAAAATTGTCTTTAGAAATAATTTCGTATATTGTATATCTATATCTATATCTATATCTATATCTATATCTATATCTATATCTATATCTATATCTATATCTATATCTATATCTATATCTATATCTATATCTATATCTATATCTATATCTATATCTATATCTATATCTATATCTATATCTATATCTATATCTATATCTATATCTATATCTATATCTATATCTATATCTATATCTATATCTATATCTATATCTATATCTATATCTATATCTATATCTATATCTATATCTATATCTATATCTATATCTATATCTATATCTATATCTATATCTATATCTATATCTATATCTATATCTATATCTATATCTATATCTATATCTATATCTATATCTATATCTATATCTATATCTATATCTATATCTATATCTATATCTATATCTATATCTATATCTATATCTATATCTATATCTATATCTATATCTATATCTATATCTATATCTATATCTATATCTATATCTATATCTATATCTATATCTATATCTATATCTATATCTATATCTATATCTATGTCTATATCTATATCTATATCTATATCTATATCTATATCTATATCTATATCTATATCTATATCTATATCTATATCTATATCTATATCTATATCTATATCTATATCTATATCTATATCTATATCTATATCTATATTGTTATTCAAATTAAGGAATAAAACCACGTTTTAAAGAAAATATGCCATAACAATTTTTGCAAACTTTTTAGGTTTCTTCCCGACGCCCAAAGTAAAGATAACCCCAGGATCTATAGGATCTGCAGTTTTGGCGTTTTTCAACTTAATTCCAGCAAAGGCCTTGAAGCAAAAGTGTACTAGCAATATTAGTCATATTATGCAGGGATTGCAAATAATCGTTATTTTTTAAATTTTGACTAAAAAAATCATACTGAAGGAGAAACGCTAAACGCAAAAGAAGTACACAGATGTAATCACCGTAACGCAGACTACCTCTAGGTGCATTAACTTTTATTTTTTCAATTTTTATAAAAAAAAATTGATTTTTAATCGTTATTTTCTGAGTTTTATTTTTCCCTCAGCAAATAAAAGTAATTTTTTGATTTTTATATTTCGCTCAGAAAATAAAAGTTATTTTTTGAGTTTTATTTTTCGATCAGAAAATAAAAGTTATTTTTTGAATTTTATTTTTCGATCAGAAAATAAAAGTTATTTTTTGAGTTTTATTTTTCCCTCCGAAAATAAAAGTTATTTTTTGATTTTTATATTTCGATCAGAATATTAAAGTTATTTTTTGAGTTTTATTTTTCCTTCAGAAAATAAAAGTTATTTTCTGAGTTTTATTTTTCCCTCAGCAAATAAAAGTTATTTTTTGATTTTTATATTTCGCTCAGAAAATAAAAGTTATTTTTCGAGTTTTATTTTTCCCTCAGAAAATAAAAAGTTTTTTCTGAGTTTTATTTTTCCCTCAGCAAATAAAAGTTATTTTTTTATTTTTATATTTCGCTCAGAAAATAAGTTATTTTTTGAGTTTTATTTTTCGATCAGAATATTAAAGTTATTTTTTGAGTTTTATTTTTCCCTCCGAAAATAAAAGTTATTTTTTGAGTTTTATTTTTCGATCAGAATATTAAAGTTATTTTTTGAGTTTTATTTTTCCTTCAGAAAATAAAAGTTATTTTCTGAGTTTTATTTTTCCCTCAGCAAATAAAAGTTATTTTTTGATTTTTATATTTCGCTCAGAAAATAAAAGTTATTTTTCGAGTTTTATTTTTCCCTCAGAAAATAAAAAGTTTTTTCTGAGTTTTATTTTTCCCTCAGCAAATAAAAGTTATTTTTTTATTTTTATATTTCGCTCAGAAAATAAGTTATTTTTTGAGTTTTATTTTTCGATCAGAATATTAAAGTTATTTTTTGAGTTTTATTTTGTTGCTCAGATAATAAAAGTTTATTTATAAATTTTACGTATTTATGTGACGCGAGCACATATATACTATTAAAAATGTAATTTTATGTATGTATGTGATTAGGTACATAAATACGTACCATTTAGAAATATGTATAAATATGTGTAAATATATATATAAACTTTTATTTTTCTGAGCAAAAAATAAAACTCAAGAAAAAACTTTTATTTTCTGAGCAAAAAATAAAACTCAGAAAACTATCGTTAAAAATCAACTTTTTGGATATCACTTATAACCGTTACGGTCCCTGATATTATGAAACAATTGAGCAAACAATTATGAATCTACTTGCACTTATTTCGGTAACTAGTGATTTGCCATTTTCTTATGGTAAAAAAGTATTTACTTAACTAAATATTTAAACAAAATACCGCAATCCATCGCAAATAGCAACACACGTTTTAGTTTCGTTGTGTATTTGCGTCATTAAAAATTGGAAATTCCCTAGCGGTTGCTAAGTCTAATGTTAACAGTACGTGTATTCTAAGATAAAGAAAAAAATAAAGCGTGAATAACGAGTATTCATGAACATTGATGTGTAAACAGTTTCGAAATCGGATATTTATTCCCTTTTCCTTATTCCTTTCTCCTGGTTTTCTATGGATTGAAGAGTAGAGCTCCATGTAGAAGTCCTGCCGAACACTTTTCATTTGATACCAGTATTGCTCAGAAACATTCCGGGTTAATCCGGGGTCACATTTTGACCCATATTTGGGGACCCGACCTAGGACTCATAAAATGAATAGAGCTCTATGTGAAAGCTCTGCTCAGCACATTTCATTTCATACCAATTTTGCTCAGAAACATTCAAGGATCATCAGGATCATCGTTTTGACCCATATCTGGAGACCCGGCCTAGGAGTCACAATGAAGAGAGCTTCATATCGAAGTCCTGCTCAAAACCTTTCATTTGATACCAATATTGCTCAGAAAATTAGATAGGTAAATTATATAGGATGTAGATATGCATATCCATACATTTTCATACATGTTCAAACAGGTTGGCCCTTTTTAACACGCTTTTATTAGCTTCACCTGTATGTATGTATGTATGTAACTTCATCCCATCCTAAAAGTTGGAACATTTAACTAAATTATTATATCTTTCAAACATTAGCTTTTATTATGTTCTCTCTATTCAGGGCCGTAGCTAGACTTAAATTTAAGGTAGGGCAGCGTTGGTTTAAGGTAGGGCGGAAGTCAGTCTTGGCACTACCACCATTGAGCGCCAGGTCAGTTTTGGCAATTGACATGCATGTGAATAGAAATATAATTAATGGAAGATAGCGACCAACCGCCATACGCAAATAAGCGAGAGACAAAATTGAAGCCGAAAATATTATAAAAAATGTAATGCAACAAAAAATTTAATTTTTAAAATTTTTAATTTTAATTTCATTTCCTTCGATTATTCCATACCATATTGGTATGTGGGTCGCCTGTAGGTATGTACGCAAGTCAAGGTGAGAAAAAAACTCTCGAAAATGATTAAACGATAACCATAGAAAATTTAGACACCTCATTTTTCCAACGAGTAAAATGTTTTAGATTAGCACACAGCCTTAGAAATCATTTCCGCGATTTTGGTGTTGTTCGCTCACAGTGAGATTAGTTTTTGTCAGAAAACTGCCGGAATGAACCATTCCTTTAACCAAACTACAAAAATTTGATGGTCTTATTTAATTATATCTGTGATGCAGGGTGGATTCTCCATATCATACAACCGCAATAATTTTTTATCTCAAACAAACAAAAATTTAATTATAATAACTCTGTAGAGAGGTCAAAATATCACAGCGAAACGCCGAGACACCCCCACTTAATTTTTGGCTGTAGAATACGATGGCGTTTTCAGAAAGTCAAAGTTAGCTCTCGTTTTCGAGAAATTTAGGAAAGAAGTTTCAGAGCTCCGAAGGTAATTTTTTTCCCGTTTATAAACTTTACTTAGGTTTTGAACCCTTTTCTCGAGTAAGGATTTTGACGGTTGTTCTTACTTAATTGGGGCATTCTAAATTCAATGCCATCATTAGTTTTTCCAAGCTGGCTCCGTTTTATGAGATAACGGTATTTAAAAAGTACCATTAATATGGACTTTTTTGTTAATAACTCAGTCAGTTTATGAGCTAAATTGCCCAAACTTTGCACATGACAAAACTATTGTTTGAAAACAATTGAAGCATACTTTTAGGTATTATTTCGAGAAAAATTTTATGAAAAATTAACAAAAAAAAATTATTCAAATGCGTATAAAATCCTCAAACATGCATATATTTTCTTCATTTAAAAACTGTGTAATAGTTCTTTTAATTCTCTGTAAGACGATATAAAGATAATCTAATTCATTTAATACGATATGATGAATTTCATATCAAAGGCTGAAAAAAACGAACATTTTGAACCCGACCCCCTCAAAAATTTTTCAAATTTGAATTTTTTTTTCAGTGTAATATAGAGTTTTTGCAGTGTGTGTTTTCAAAAGATGATTTTAATACCTTTTTAACGGTATAAAAATTTTTGAAATCGGTTGATTAATTTACGCGTGATATCAAAATATAAGAAAGCCAAGAGATGCATTTACTTAAATAAATTAAAAAAAAAATAAAAAAAAAAGGCCATTTTAGTTTTCAGATATGTTATATATATTAAATAGACCTTTCTAAAAAAAGTTCTTATTTTTCAAAATCGCTTGATCTTTGAAGTGTTTTTTCAGTTTCAAATTTTATTTTGAAAAACATTTTTTTTCAGTGTACTAAAACAAAAAAAAAAATTTACAGTGAAAGCTAATTTCAATACCTTTCTAATGGTATGAAGATCTTTGAAATCAGTACAGCCATTCCCTAGTAATCGCACTTTAAAAGTACCTATTATCGTCATTTTTCGAGTATTTTCGAATATTTCGATACCTTGCCACGCCCACAATTTTTCGAAAATGCAATTTCTAAAAATGAGGTTGTGTTTGTGTAGGTAAGATGTACCTCAGTGCAAAATTTCATCAAATTCTGAAAACCATATATCTGAACAATCAGTTGTATGGGAGCTATATGTTATAGAGACCCGATCTTGACAATTTTCAGGGAATAGATTAAGGTCAATACAAGTACAAATTCTACAAAGTTGCATGTCCTTAGCTGTTTAAATGGCGAAGCTATGCCCCAAAATGTCCACATCTGAACAATCGGTTGTATGACAGCTATATGTTATAGTGACCCGATTTCAATTATTTTCAGAAAAAGTTAAGGTAATGCTAAAATATGGTCATGTGCAAAGTTTGGGTAATTTAACTCATAAACTGACTGAGTTATTAACCAAAAAGTCCAAATTGATGGTAATTTTTAAATACCGTTATCTCATAAACCGGAGCCAGTTTTGAAAAGCTAATAATGGCATTGAGTTTGGAATGCCCCAGTTAAGTAAGAACAACCGTCAAAATCCTTACGCGAGAAAAGGGTTCAAAACCTAAGTAAAGTTTATAGACGGAAAAAAATTACCTTCAGAGCTCTGAAAGTTCTTTCCTAAATTTCTCGAAAACAGGAGCTAACTTTGACTTTCTGAAAACGCCATCGTATTCTACAGCGAAAAATTAAGTTTACGTGTTTCGGCGTTTCTCTGTGGTATTTGAAAAGTTAAAAATTTGATCTCACTTGTTGGCCTTTTTAAGGTAGGGCATTCTAATTTTAAGGTAGGGCATTGCCCCACAATGCCCCCCCCCCCCCTAGCTACGGGCCTGTCTCTATTATTTCTATTCTCCTCCGGATTCGAAACATAACATCAACAGCCCAACGGCATCATATAGTAGGACATTCAACATTATACTTCATGCTTCAATGCGGCTTTTAAGTTATCTTTCCTCAAAATAGCCTCTATGAATTTCAATTCACTCCCGTATATAAGCCAATAAGTAACAAGCTTTCAGGGTACGGAAAAACTCACTCACGAACGCTCAAAAATACATTCTTCTCAAATCACAAACAAATGTTCAAAGAAAAACGTATAACCACTCAAATAGCGAGCGAACTAACGCACAACAGCCAGCGATCGCTCATAGCGATGGCGATAAACTCAATGCATAAATTCACTCAAAAATAAAGCTTGAAGCTTTCTGTTTTGGGTTTGTTGTATTTGCAATGAAATCAACCGCATGTACAATGTACATATGTACATACGTATGCAGAGCAAGAACTGGTTTTGTGTTTTGTGTAACAAGCTTTCTGTTTTGTCGTTGTTGTGTTTGCAATAAAAACAATCGCATGTACATACATATGTATGCAAAGCAAGAACTGGTTTTGTTTGTAATTCATTTAATAGTAAGTGCTGAATCAACGAAAAGGAACCCTAATTACATTTTTGTACAATATTTTGTAAACGCGAGGTGAAAAAAATTTCTCTAAAAATAAAAAAATAAAAAATAAAAATAAAAAAAAAAATGCGCCACTCTGGACTCGAACCTGAGCTCCTTGGTCCGTAGGCAGCATACCTCACCATTACGCTACAAACGTATTCGGAGCTTTATTGTCTAAATTCGAGTTTATTCAATCAGGTTTCTTTTTTTTTTTGTTCTTTTCAAATGCTCCACCTCAACTTCTCTTCACTTTGTGATTGTAAAATATAACAAAACGTTTGGGAAATTTTGTATTTCCAAACTAGTTTGGAAAACCTTGAATAAAAGGGTTTGGAAAATATTGCATAATAAGCTAGTTTACTTCACTGCATATTGGGATTTTTGGTAGAAGTTATAAATACATATGTATGTAGATCTATTTCGGAGAACACCACATCCCATCAGACTTCTTTTTACTTTTATTCTTGCGTCCGCATAAAACATCCTTTAATGAAAAATTTCACTAAAAAGTCAAAAATAAATAATAGCTTAAAAAACTAAAAAACACGCTTTAATCTTAAAAATCGTACTAAAAATTGAGAAATAATTTAATTAGAAACAAAATGATGAACGAAAATATAAGTATTTAAGGAAAAGCGTGGGGGTGCTCAATAATATTTGAACATGAAAATATTCGATTCGCACAACTAGTACAAAAATATACCTAGTTGCGAAATTAAAGAGTACGATATATGAAATCTCAAAAAAGTCAAAATAAAATTATTAGTAAAAAAACACCGACTTTAAATATTTTTTGACATACTGAGCACCCCACGCTTTTCCTTAAATACTTATATTTTCGTTCATCATTTTGTTTCTAATTAAATTATTTCTCAATTTTTAGTACGATTTTTAAGATTAAAGCGTGTTTTTTTAGTTTTTTAAGCTATTATTTATTATTTTGCCTATTTGTCGCATTGTTGCAGAAAACAACAACAACAACAACTTCGCTTCGCTTCGTTGCATTTGCGCGACTATGCATGCAAGCATTTGTAAGTACATGCCTAGCTACCTACCTACCTACCACTCACAATGCCAAGGTCATTTACGGTTTACGCATTTACATGTTTACGCGTAAACTTTACCTGTTTTTTGAAATTACTCGTAGCTACAGCAAAGATGTTTACACATAAAAAACCCGCGTGTAGCACGGTAGAAGTTAACTTCTGACATTAAGAACAACTAGTAAACCCGGCCACGCGATGCTGTGGCTTTCAATTACACTGTGCGACAATTTGAGGGTGGAAGACCACTTATTGCCACATTTGAAAATTTTTTGACATACCTTCATAGCTACTGGTTATTTTTATTTTCTGTGGACCTAGATTTTTTATACATAGATTTTGACCAAGGAGCCCCATAGTGAAGTTTTGTGCCGAATATTTTTCTAGACTATGGTAACCTTAAAGCGACCTACAAAAGGCCATTTGGCGCGCTCCTCCTTTTCTTTCTAGTTCTCTTTCTCTTCCCCATTCCCCTTTATTTGCGCTTTATTTTCCCTTTATCCATTTTATTTTTCATATTTCCTCTTTCGCTTCCTGTCCTTCGCCATATCCGTCCCTTTCATTTTCCTCTTCCCTTTCCTTTTATTACCCATCGTCAGTGCTAGGCCTTGCATGACACTTCAAATTTAAAAATGAGATAAACTGTAGCGTAAAAATGGATTATTGAACGGTGGCACCCTTTTTGTAAAAATTTTAATAAATTACTCATTTCCATGCCAAGTCCTTTCATATGACATCTCAAATTTAAAAATCAAACTATAGCGTAAAACTGAATTTTTGAACAGGTGGCAACCCTTCTTGAAAAATTTCTATTAAATTGCTCAATATCAATTCAAGCCCCTTCATATGGTACCAAAAATTTTAAAATCAAACAAACTATACAGTAAAATTAAATTTTCAAACATCTGGCAACCCCTTTCAAAAAAATTAAACCGTCCTGCACATCTACAGGTCAAGCCCTTTCATCTGACACCACATTTTCGAAAATCTGTATAACGGTGTAAAAGTTATGGTGCTTACAAAAAATCGCTTAGCGTAATATATATAAAGATTACACTCAAAAAAACTTCTCTCTATCAAAGACATATGTATGTATGTATTTCTCGTGGAACGATTTTCCGTCATCCCTTGTCAAGTTTGGTTTGGAGACAAACCGGTTTCGGCTAATATGCGCCATCTTCAGTGTCTTCTTTCGTTCTGAGTTATTTTGTGTAAGTTCGATAGTATTTATAGTAACTAACTTCCGTCGTTTTGTTCAGGTACTTCGTGTTCATGTGATGTGTTCGTGCATTCGTGCGTTCGGGTGACGTGCGTGTGTGAGTGAGTCTGTGTTGTGTGTTTAGGTATGCAAATCTATTTTTTGTCATATTTTCATTATTGTACCCTCATTAACCAAGTAGGTAAAAGTCCGTTATTGTCCGTTTGTGTGTTGTTTTGTTTATGTCGATTTTAGGTCTTTTGTCCTCTTTCGGGTATAGTAGCTTAAGCGGTTCAAATAATGTATCCGATGCGGTGTTTATTTGTTCATTTATTATTTTACCTACGAATGTTTTTTGTTTGTATATCTCCATATTTTCTAATATGTTAAGCCGTCTTCCTTTATGCTGTATGTGGAGAATTTTAGCTGTTTTTCCTATTTTCATGGGTGTACACTTGTTTTCTGCCATGTGGTTGGCGAAATTTGATTCCACTGTCGTTGATGATTTTCTTATTTTCTTATTGTAATCTCTTATGTGTTCTCGATATCTCGTCTTGATTTGGCGTCCTGTTTGTCCTATATAACTGTTTTGGCATTCGCAAGTCAATTTGTATACGCCTTGCTTGTCAAAGAGGTCTTCCTTGTTAATGTTGTTTCGTAGAAGTTTTCCCATATTGTTCCTCGTTTTAAATGCTGCATTAATGTTATATTTTTGGAAAACTTTTGCCAACTTGTAAGATGTTGCTCCGGTATATGATAGGACTGCCCATTTCTTCTCTTCTTTTTCTTTGGTTTCTGACTTTCTTGAATTTATGTTTTTTTGTATTTTCTTCACTAAACTTTTTTGATATCCGTTGCTCTCTGCGATTGTGTATATTGTGCTCAGTTCCTTGTTGTAAGCTTCTTTTTCTAACGGGGTTCGTTCAAGTCGTGTTAATAAATGTCTGAAAGCGGCGTTCTTGTGCTGTTGAGGATGGTCAGATTTATTGTGTATTATTGTATCTGTTGCTGTGGGTTTTCTGTATATTTCGTAAGTAAATTTGTTTGTCTCTTTGTTTGTTTTAATTGTTAGGTCCAGGTAGTTGATTTTTCCATTTTTCTCTGTATCCATAGTGAATTTTATATTTTTGTGTTGGCTGTTGAGGTGCTCCAAAATTTGTTGTTCTTTATTTCCCGATATTAGGCAGATGATGTCATCTACATACCTGGCATAAAAATTGACTCCCAAATTTGCCGTCAGTTCTTCCATATAAATTTCTTCCAAATGTTGCATAAATACTTCCATAAGGATAGCTGATGTGGGGCTACCCATGCCTAATCCGTGAGTTTGTCTGTATATTTTATTGTCAAATTTAAAATAATTCTGGTCCAGGGTTACTCTCAGCGTATTTACTATCTCTGTAGCAATGTCTTTGTTCGTTTTCTCTGTCAGTATTTTAGTTAAAGTTTTTAGTGTTTCTGTCGTTGGTATCGAAGGGTATAGATCCTTCACGTCAAATGATACCAGTTTTGAGTCCTTGGGTACGTTCAGGTTGTTCAGTTTGTTGACTAGTTCCGTCGTGTTTTTGATTGTGTATTTATTGGATAGGTCCCGAACGCACGAATGCACGAACACATCACATGAACACGAAGTACCTGAACAAAACGACGGAAGTTAGTTACTATAAATACTATCGAACTTACACAAAATAACTCAGAACGAAAGAAGACACTGAAGATGGCGCATATTAGCCGAAACCGGTTTGTCTCCAAACCAAACTTGACAAGGGATGACGGAAAATCGTTCCACAATACATCATATTCCTACCCTGTCGGAAAAACAAGCAACCAAAAAGTTATGTATTTCTCCTTATTTTGACAACGCGTTCCAATAAAATATTTCTTTGTTTTGAGTAATTTTTCCCAAAAATGTGGAAAAAACATCCAAAAACATTCAAACAAATTTCGTTGCTCCGAACGGCCAATGCATTTTATGTTAGAACCGTTTTCTTGGCGGAAATAGACGCGGGGGATATGCCGCCCACTACCGAGGGGTTACCGCTGCTCTTAAAAAACCCAATAATTGGGTTTGAATTAATTAGAAACAATTTTTTGGAGTTTGTCCGAACTGGGATTAGAACCCGAGACATCTGGTATGGCAGGCGAGCACTCTACCCACTACACCAAAGCGGCCATTAGCTGTACTGGAGTTATTTGCGACTACTTACTACGCTTAACTCATTTATAGATCCAGCGTATAGCAAGTTTATTTTATAGCCACTTTATGCCGTTCTCTGGCTACTTCCGCAATTGCTTTCACCTCGATCGAGTTACCATTTCATGACTTCTCTTTATTTTGTTGTCGCAAACTTTTCGTTACTCGTGTCATGATGTGCATGTTGGTATGAATATCTTGTAGCATATATTTAGGCGTTATGGCTTAAATAAAATGCTTCTGCTATGCAGGTGGTTATTACCTTTTTACTGATTGGGTTTTGTGTACCTGTTCTACTGAAATATCATATCTGTACCTATAGTATTAAGACTGTACCTATGTACTACATATATCAAAGCATAAATATCTCTTTTGCATTTTATTTGGTCGCACCTTAAAGTATGCAATATTAAGCTTATTGGATGAAGTGCACTTTTTATTGTTTGCGGCAGGTGAGAAGATGATATCTGAAGCAAAACGATAACGTCCTCTTCCATTGCAGCCCATTTTCGAAGGAAATTTTGAAGCAAGCATGTTTGCGTTAAAATACGGCACTTTTTTCTCTTGTTAAGGCAAACTAATTTCGGATGTATGTCGATCGAAGCTCAATTTCGAATACTCCCAAAAATATTTACATATATTGCTTTCTGGATTATTGTTTTTGCATTACCCTTTTCTCCCCTCGTCTTTCTCTCATTATTAATTTATTTTACTTTCTTTAATTTCATTAGTCACTTTCAACTTGCTCTCTTTGCTTATATCATCCCGGCAACATCATCCGGCGGCAATTCCGGTTTCCGCATCTTTTCGCCGCTTACTCCTCATTGAATTCGCTGTCCTCGTCGCCCTACTCTTCTCTTCGTTCTACTCTTCGCCCTTCTCTTCGCTCTTCGCTCATCGCTTTTCATTTTCTGTTTGGTGTCAGACGAAACATGCATTAAATTTGTTTTTTTGCTGTGTTTTTGCCAACTTCACACTTGAAGCCAACTTCACAGCCAAGTTACAAAGTGAGAGGCTTCCTCTACTCACACTACTCGCGCAAAAAAGATTCTGCCTGCAGTTCGTTTGAGTGTATCAACTATGAAGTCGTTTCGTTTACTGTTAATTCGCTTGTCATCGTCTTAGTCGAATCTTTGATGTTGTTGATTTTTGTAAATTTTATTCGCTTAGATTTTTTTTTGGACATTTGCACAGGAAAACATTATCTCTTTTCTTTCTTCTTTTTGGCTCATCAGGCACTCAAGTGACTCCACCGCTAGTTGTTGTTGTTATTGCAGTTTTTTGTTGCTTTTGAAACTTGTTGGCTTGTTCCGCTTGCTCTGCTTTGCTCTGCACGCTCTAACTCCTTCATGTGCCATCATCAAGGACATAGTCGGTTTCATTGCACGCTTTGCCCATTCGATTTTGTCATTCCGATTTGACTTGTCTCGGCTCTCTCTTCCCTCCTCTCTTCCCTCCCCTCTCCTCTGTCTTCATCTAAGCCACAGCGGCACATATTCTGTATGTGCCAATAGTTATTTAGTTCACAGTTCACATTAACTTATCTTTTATGTGTAAAGCATCTCCGGCTTTGAACTTCGTGTGTGTGCCGCCGCACAGAACGGCAATTGCTTTTGCATTTTCGCCCAAAAAGGCGTCTTTTGGCGTTATTATTTTCTGGTTTGTTACTCTACTTTTTGGCACTGCGTGGCAAGGCTCTTTATTCTTTCTCCTCTGTGCCCAACTCATCCGCAAAGCGTGCTTGTTCTTGCTGTTGACTCTCGCTTCCCTCTCATGCGTCCAACGTCAAGGTCTTTTCGGTTTGATTCCGCTGCATTGCTTCTTCATTTGACTCGATTTGGCTTGGCTTGGCTTTGCTTTTGACTGTGGCGCTGTGAAATTTTGTGGAGCCAAACGATTTCAAATATCTCTTTGACACGTCTACACCAGTGCAAAGTGTTTCGACATCATCTTTGACCTGCCATTGGGTGTCATTCCACATTATCTGCTACCGTTTGCTGATCACAGTGAGAAAGGATTGAAGAAATTAAGAAAGGTTTAGAAGTAACTTTGAAGGTAATGTACATATATAGTTCCAGAGAATGTTACGGGGAATCGGAATGTCAATCTTAGATATGGCACCAGCGACAAGTCCAATCCAGATATTCGCAAGTTTGGAGCTATGTATTGAAGGTGGATAAAACATGTTAGCTTCGATATGGAAATGGATATGGATATGGATATGGATATGGATATGGATATGGATATGGATATGGATATGGATATGGATATGCATATGGATATGGATATGGATATGGATATGGATATGGATATGGATATGGATATGGATATGGATATGGATATGGATATGGATATGGATATGGATATGGATATGGATATGGATATGGATATGGATATGGATATCGATATCGATATCGATATGGATTTGGATATGGATTTGGATATGGATATGGATATGGATATGGATATGGATATGGATATGGATATGGATATGGATATGGATATGGATATGGATATGGATATGGATATGGATATGGATATGGATATGGATATGGATATGGATATGGATATCGATATCGATATCGATATGGATATGGATATGGATATGGATATCGATAGATAAGAAACTGGGCAAAATGTGGTTTAGAAAATACAGTTAAGGGTAAAGCAGTAGACGGGAAGCCCATTTTGGAGTCTTTCCACCACAACTTCTCTTTCTCTAACAACTTCTTCATGTCCTCTCATACATGATGCAGCCTCGGGTTATGATTTCAAGAAAAAAGTAGACGAAAAATCAAATTCTTGCAGATACTTGTTGTTGACCTGGAGCCAGTACAGCTAGATATATTAATTCTTGTAGATACTTATTTTGTCGAAAAATTATCCCGGTGTGATTAGGGGAGTTGTTCTGCAACAATTGGTGTGTCATTGTTGGCAACTTACAAATGGATTATCTAACTGCAGTTGCTTAATAGTTTTGCTCGGCGGTTGTCCTCTTGGTGATCCCTTCGCCTTTTTGTCGATTTACTTTGATGATTTTGATTTGCTACACTCCTTTCTTTCGTTTCCTTTATTATTGTTATTTTTGTTGTTGTTGTGGCTGTTTATGCATACATAGTTTATTTTGCGGCATTAACCATTCGCTGCTGCAATTTCTACTGCTATTGTTGTTGTTGCTTCTATTTGTTGTATTTTTTTCTTGTCAGCTTTCTTTGCAAAATCTCTTATACTAAATTTCTTCTTCTCCCTTTCCTTTTAGGCAGCTCTCATCTTTTTCCTCTTTCCACTTTCCTCTTTTCCTTTCCTTTCCTTTCCTTTCCTTTGTGAGTATTTACAGTGTATGTTGGTACTTTAGCCTTAATTCACTTTGCCTTTTCGGCCGGATGTCTCAGGGTAATTTAGATAGCGTTGCCACTCAGTCAGTTATATGTAGGTACTTGTTCGTATATAGACGCCGTCTGATATTGTCGTTGTTGTATTCGATTGTTTGTAGTTATTTGCATTTTTTATGGTTATAGTCATGCCGTTGTTGTATATTTTGGACTGAACACTGAATGCTCTAAAAAAATTTAGATTTTTTATGTAAGTGGTGAAGCAAGTGCAGAAATTTCTTGATTGAACAATTGACCAGGGAAATAACTTGAAGAGATACATATATAGTTGGGAAACGTGAGACTGGATTGGGCGGTATTCATACATTTATATAGGCTGCATTTACATATTTTGTAGGCTGCTTTTCCTTGCAAAAAGCAAAAAAAAAACAATAACAAGTAGTTTTGCTAGAAATTTATCATTTAGAAGTGTTCCGAGAAAAACCCAAGAATCCAAATAGGTTACGCTGTGGAACAGCATTTTCGGGGACGTAATAATTACCACACAGAACGAAAGGCCACTATACATATAGTAAAACCCACCAAACCGTTTTGCTCCCTATGGTAAATTTTTTTTATTGCCATTTTAATTTTACGAAATTTTGTCTGAGCGATTTCTAAATAGAGGAAAAAAGGGTTAAAATACATGTCGTATAGAAATTTGTTGTTGGAAAATATACAGTAAAATTGCACGAGCTTTAATTGTGTTGAATACTGTAACCCTCTGAAACCTCCACGAAAAGCTCGTTATGACCCATTTTTTTTTATAAAGTTTGAAAAAAAATAGTATTTTGAAGGTCGTTAGAGGTTTAAAATGTTGTAGAAAATTATTTGCCATAAAATTTCACTAGAGGTCTCCTCAGACAAAATCTTTGTACAACGAATGAAAAAGATCACAAGTGGTTCAAACATTACTTCTCTTTACAGGAACGATATTTTTGAAGAGACCTAAGGGGAAAGCACACAACTGAATGATTACGCCATGCCGGAGTAATATTTTTTTTTGGCTTGAAGCAATACCTCAAACACACTTTTGGCGCTCGAACCGCTTCTGTTTAAAATATGTACATATATCTCTACTTTCACTCGCCTCTCCCTTTCATATTGCATGAGCTAGTACAAGTCGGTTACGTGCTCACCATGCAAAAGGGCGGACAACATAATGTCATTATCGTTAAAAGAGAAACGACCAGCAAGCAAAAAAGCACCGAAGAAGGAGAAGAATTAAGAAGAAACAAGTAAGGAAGCCTAAGTTCGAGTGGAATCGAACATTAGATACTCAGCTGTATGCTTTTATAGTTTGTTTGCGTTTGATGGGAACACGGTGTACTTTATATAAAGCGAGTGCTGCATAAAGTGTGCGTAGCCACGCCCATTTTCTAAATTTTTATCAGTCATCCAACTAAGCATATGAATATTATTCTTTGTGCAACATTTCATTCCTTTATGACTTCTAGTTACAAAGATGTCACGTTACAAATTCCCGAAGGGTATTCCAGAAATATCTTTGTTAAAAAGTAGGCGTGGTCATAAACCGATTTCAATAATTTTTTGCGTGTCTATTAATACAAGCTATAAAAGTGTATAAACCAAGTTTCGTCATAATATCTCAATTATTTGTCGAGTTATAGGCTAAGAAATCTCGTATATTCCTTTGTCCAAAAGGAGGCGGTGCCACGCCCATCTTCCAAAATTTGTCTATTTTATGTTTCCGGTCTATTGTGGAACTCCTGCCATAAAATTTCATTGATATACCTTTATATTTGACAGAGATATCGCTTAAAATGTTTTTATTAGGTCACTTTATAATACCCATGTATAAAAGAGGGCGTCGCCGTCAACCGATTTTAACAGTTTTCCACCAAAATGTTTGTCTAAGTAAGTAAATCACGCATACCAAATTTCATCTATATATCTCCAATGGTTTCTGAGTTATGACATATAAAACTTTCCATGTTTGACCCTTAATAAGTGGGCGTGGCACCGCCCATTTTCCAAAATTTCATCAAATTTCTTCATAGGGGCCTGAGCTCAACACGTGGGTAAAATTTCATCACTCTAGCTTTAATAGTGACTGAGATACCAAATTTCCGATTTTTTCTATATATGAAAAGTGGGCGTGGTCGATTTCGCCTATTTTCAATACCAACCGTCCCAGTGTTGATGCCAACTTGCATTTCAAATTTCATCAAAATATCTCAATTTTTGCGCGAGTTAGAGTGTTTACAGACGGACGGACAGACGGACGGACATGGCTCAATCGATTTCTCTTTTCACCCTGATCATTTTGATATATATAAGTCTATATCTATCTTGATTATTTCGTTCTGTTACAATCCACCGTTATGTGATTAAAACTATAATACTCTGTGTACTAGTACAGCTGAGTATAAAAAAAAACATATGGAAAATAGGAGACTGGAGGAGAAATTACAACAATAAGAAAACAGTATAGTAGAGAGGAATTTGGTGCTAATTTTACATCTACTATATATATGCACATTAGGGTGGGGCGATTTACTAACCTATATCGCGCGATCGAAATTTGGATTCCTCTCATTTTTCTGAGTAGAAAACTCCTCCACGACATTTGCCTAAAATTAATTTTGATGTTCCGGAATTTGGTTTTTATGAACCAAGACGAATTTTTGAAAATAAAAATTTGGCAAAAATCGACAAAAAAATATCCAGGTCAATATGCACATCGAGTTGAAGCAGAATTTTATGCTGAATCCAGATATGAAATCGAAACTAAAATCGGATGATCCGTTTTCTAGATATAGCCTGATTTCCGGTTATGGAGGCTGAATGCCGAAAATCGCATATTTTCGCGATTATCTCTTGCTGTGTACAATATATCTTAATTTTTTTTGCAAATTTCTTAAAGATAGGTCAATACAATATATGAGCAATATTTTAAAATATTAATTTATCTTCCTGTATAGGAAAACTAGAATGCACTCTTTTTTCCTTGGCCCAAAAGCGCGGTATGGGATCTCCATGTTATAGTCATCCGATACCGATGATTTTCGCCGACAGCGCTTTGTGTACAATAAATGCTCTAAATAAAAAATTTCAGAATTTTAGCTGCAAAAATTGAGGAGTTATAACCCAAAACGTAGACGTATGCTGTTTGGGACTTGTTTTTTTACTTTAGTCAACTCTAAAAAAAACTCAAGGTTACTCATACGCCATAGCGTACTATTGGAAGCAAAAAACAAATTTCAGAAGCATAAGTCTACGTTTTAGGGAATAACTCTTCAAATTTTGCAGCTAAAATTCTGAAATTTTGTATTTAGAGCATTTATTGTACACAAAGCGCTGTCGGCGAAAATAATCGGTATCGGATGACTATAACATGGAGATCCCATACTGCGATTTTGGGTTAAGGAAAAAAGAGTGCATTCTAGTTTTCCTATACAGGAAGATAAATTAATATTTTAAAATATTGCTCATATATTGTATTGACCTATCTTTAAGAAATTTGCAAAAAAAATTTAAGATATATTGTACACAGCAAGAGATAATCGCGAAAATATGCGATTTTCGGCATTCAGCCTCCATAACCGGAAATCAGGCTATATCTCGAAAACGAATCATCCGATTTTAGTTTCGATTACATATCTGGATTCAGCATAAAATTCTGCTTCAACTCGATGTGCATATTGACCTGTATATTTTTTTGTCGATTTTTGCCAAATTTTTATTTTCAAAAATTCGTCTTGGTTCATAAAAACCAAATTCCGGAACATCAAAATTAATTTTAGGCAAATGTCGTGGAGGAGTTTTCTACTCAGAAAAATGAGAGGAATCCAAATTTCGATCGCGCGGTATCGATTAATTTCCCTCCATACAAATCGCCCCACCCTAATGCACATACCCAGTTGGAAAAAAATATTTAAAAGTCTAGTACAATTACATTAGCAACATTGGTTGAAATAAAGACATTAAATAGCCGGAGCTTTAGTTGAAATGTAATGGAATAATTTTCAAATCAATAATGTATAAGTTTACTATTTCCATTGAAATTGAACAGAATTAGCAGTTAAGTTAAGGCTGATTGATCTTACTGCTCTCATACTATTACTAACTAGTACATGGATGTCCGAGCTTGCATCGGGTTGCAAAATTTGCGTAGGCCAAATTTCTTCAATATTTCATACAAATATTTCTCAGAAACATTTCTGGGTCATACGGGTCCACGTTTTGATTTATATCTGGGGACCCAGCTTAGGCATCATAATGAAAATATATCTACGTTGAAGCCCGACCGAACTTCTTTCAAATGATATTAATAACGCTCAGAAACAAATTTTGACCCATATCTGGGAACCCGACCGAGGAATCATAAAGACTAGAGCTACATATATGTACTCGTAGAAGCACTGATTTCCACCTTTCGCTCAGAAACATTCCGTTGTCATTCGGCTCCAAATTTTCACCCATGTATATCTCGGCATCCGCAAAAAAAGTAAAGTACCAAGCAAGGCTGCTCAACGAAATGAACAAAATAATTTCGTTTCAAAAAATATCAATAAAAAATATCCAAAAATTATTTTGTTTTGCTAATTACCAAAAACAAAATTTTTTCGTTTCAAAAATTATCAATAGGTAAACCTTTAATCCAAGGCTGCTCAACAAAATAAACAAAAAAAATTTGTTTCAATAAACATATAAAAAAAAATATCAAAAATTTATATTGCTTTGCTGCTTATCAAAACCAAAATATTTCCGATTCCAAAATTACAGAGATGCTTAACGAACGAACGGATTCTATTTCGTTTTGTTAATTCACAATGCTAAATTATCAAAATGGTTTTGTTTCGTTAATTCGCAACGCTAAATTATCAAAACCATTTCGTTTCGATAATTCACAAAACTAAATTATCAAAATGCAACCGATAACGTTGAAACGAAGTAAATCAACAAACAGATTGCCTGAACGAGGCGAATACATACACAGCTGTCACTCAAATCGTAGCAGTTCGTGTGCATATGCATATATGTATGTACATATGTATGCGAGTACTCGGCCGATTGTTCGCGACGGCATTACGAGCGTACTAAGCATTTCAACGTTATAAATTTGGTTATGATAACGTTAATCAACGAAATGAAATCATTTTGATAATTTCTTTTCGCTAATCAACGAAATGGTATTATTTCGATAATTTCATTATCGTTATTTTGCGACTATACATTATTTTGATAATTGTGGAAACGGTAAAAACCTGAATAGTTTCAACGGAAACGATTGCTTTTTTTCGGTAAACGATAATATTAACGTTACGATGCATCCTTGCAAAATTATCAATAAAATTGTATCACAATTAATTTTGCTAATTTGATATCAAAACAAAATAACAAAAAGGATTTCGTTTTGTTTATGTTTGTTTGTTTGTTGCTAAGATATACATACGTATGTATGTACATATGTATGTATGAATGCATATTTATATGATAGGTTTTCAGTTTTTTTTATAGGCACAGGAAACAAAATTATTTTGGTAATCAATTTTTTGTTTGCAGCTGAAACAATATTTTAAAAAAAATTTTGTTTCGGCAATTATCGAAACGAAAAAAATTTTGATAATTTTTTTGATTTTTGTTGAAGCAATTTGAATTTAGTTAAATTTTTTATGCTTTTAAAATGAAAAGTTTCAACATAAACAAAATTATAAAATTATTTTTTGTTTATCGTTAAAAATATCAATAAATTTCAGCCCTGCTTTAATCAAAATAATTTTGTTTCGTTACCATTCACTACTGAATGGTAGTGCAAGCCACATTTGCATTACCATTCACTACTGAATGGTAGTGCAAACCACATTTACATTACCATTCACTACTGGATGGTAGTGCAAACCACATTTGCATTACCATTCAATAGTGAATGGTAATACAAATCAAATTTTCACTACCACTCATCAATGATTGGAGAATGCAAGGCTGAATGCAATCAAAATTGAATGCACTGTGCCCAACCCTGATACAAATATATGTAAAATTATTTTTCTTCATAGAAAACGAAATTATTGAAAAGTCAATTTTTTCGTTTAAATTTGAACCTATATTTTTTTGAAATAATTGTTTTGATAATTATCAAAACAAAAAAAAATTTTGATAATTTTTTTGGATAACAGTTGAAACGAAATGGATTTTGTTATGCTTTTTACGTTTATAAAATCGAATATTTCAACAGAAACAAAATTTTTTTTTTGTTTATTGTTAAAAATAACGCTATTTTGCAGCCTTGGTACCAAGTAAGTTTAAACTTTAAAGGTATTCGATATGTAATCTTAGTCTTATTGATATTCATCAAAATAGATGATGCTTATTTGTTGATTTTACAAAAATGACCGGCAATGTTTGTATCGTTATCCAAAACTTTCAACTTTCAACTTTTCAAATTTCAGCACATCTTTCAGTTTGATCTCTACAGCTAAAAGAAAGGCCTAGGTTGTTCTTAGTGATGTTGTTCTGCTCTTAACCTCATCATATCGATTTTTAAAGCATGTTAAAACAACATTGCATGACGTCGTTTAATTTCTGAATTGGGTAACTTCTATGTTAGTTTTGCTAATTTTGCTTGAAATCCAACACGAATTCTTCATGACTGTGTCAGCTCGTTCGCTGTTAGGGTAACAGTAGCAACAATAAACAAAAACAACCGTAACAACAGTGAAAACAAAACTAAAATTCAACACTACAAATTCACCAAATTATGTATGTAGGTGCCTTATACAAATGCAGGTGTATATCGCTGTTTGAACTTCATAACCGCCTAAGTGAAACTTTCATAACCGCTTAACCGACAATTGTGTCAAAAATTACAGTTGAATTCCTGACGTCCAAATCTACGACCTCAGCGCATAAAATGATATTAGAGAGAAATATAGAGCTTCGCGAGCTTCCCAAAGACCAAATTTATGGTATAGATCGATAGAGTTGGGCGCCAGGAGTTACAGTTTGGCAAATCTCAATTCTGGCATAGGCGGTTATGAAAGTTTCACTTAGGCGGTTATGAAGTAGTGTAAACGACGATGTATATGTATATATGTACCCTGCAGGGAACTCAATAACTAGTGAGCAAAATTTCTAGTTCCGAACTAGCGAAAAGGTGTCAAAAATAAACACATCAATTGTAGTTAGACCCTCACCAGTTCAGAAGGAGTGAATTGAGTGGCCATTATAAGACACACTTTGATTTGTAAGCAATTTCGAAGTCACAAAAATTCTATGAAAATTTTTCTTTCTATATTTCTGCCATTCTCAGATGTTTAGTGAAGGGTTTTATATAAAGAGTTTTCTATTTGCATCTTAACTTGTATGAAATTAAATGTTCCCCTAACTATGCTTTTTCGAGCCCTCAGGCTTATTTTGAATTTTTTTTTATTATATTACTTTTTAAATATTTTTGTAAATTTTTATTAATTAAATAAATAAAGAAATATTGGTTAAAAAAAAATTAAAAAAAAATTATCAGCCTCCACACCGACAGGATTCGAACCCGCGCTCGCCAGTGTGCCATCGCGCCACTTGCATGAAGTGTGTCAAATGCTGCACTTAAGCGGTATATGTAAAACTGTAGAATTTTTAGGTACTTCTAGTTGGCTCAGAATTATCGAAATTGTGCCAATAAACGAACTAGTGAAAACTGTAGAATTTAGTACTAGTTCCGAACTATCGAAAATGTAGTGCAGAGGGTGAAAATTGACACCGCCTAGGACATCGCCGTGTTAAATTCGCCAGTTGATAACATGCAAAAGAGATTTAGGTCGCACTAGTAGTTGCGAAAAATGCACTAGAAGCGACCTAGTTCGGAACTAGAGATTTTCCCTGCAGGGTAGTTTCGGTTAGAGCTGGCCACACTTGCACTGCTCTGTATGCAGTTGACTCGTGCTCAGTGTTGTCAACGCCAAATTTTCGAGGTTAAGCGGCGGAAAAATCGAAGTGATTCGAAGTAAATCGAAGTGAAGCGCGCCTGAGTGGTTTTTTTATACATTCAGCGTTCGCGTGAGTTCAAGAAAATTTGGATCGTATAAATAGAATAATATATGTACATATATATTTTGTTTTTAAGTATCATCTCAAAGAAAAAGTATTAAAACTTCATATATGTGCATTAGATGCGTTTTTTTTTAGATATTCTCTCCGGCACCGGAATATGAAAACAGGATGTTTTAGAGTAAGTAAACTGAAAAAAAAAAATTTCACTTTTCCAAAAACTGGATGGAGCTACACCGAAAACCGCGCAAATTCCCAGAATTTCAAGGTATGTTTAGATTTATGTATGAAAAAAGTTGGACTTTTCCACAAGAAAAAAAATTGATATGTGCCCATACGTAGAATTAACCGCTAAATCGAATGGCGTATTCCGTTTTTTGGTGCACTACCCGGGGAAGGTAATATCGCGGTCTAAAGTGGTCATTTTCTTTTTTTTGCTCATGAATCTTCAATTTCTTGCCCTATACTCTTCGCGAAATCGGAAATTATTTTTTAACTAAATCGCACGGTAGGCTGCGCCATTTAATGCGCTTTCCAGAAATGTATAGCTATTAAAAATCTAATAAAAATTGGATGAGTTCATCAAGTTTAAGTGAAGTAAAGTCGGGTATAAAAGGGTAACATACCTTAAAATTTCTTAAATTTTTTAACAATTTTGCTCTTGAAGGCGGTTTTTTGGGTTATTCGTGATTTTTTTATGTGGGTGGATAACTCCACAAATGCAAAAAAATACAAAGTTCGAGACCGTGGATAACGGACAAAAAGTGGAGCCGGATGGCGCCAAAACATTTTTGGGCAATATGGGTATCAAAATAAAGATTTTACCTAGGACTTCAATGTGAAGCCATTCTATTTTGCTTTGTCCACCGTTTCGACACATACTTATAAGTCAAAAATTAGACTCAAATGTCGTCGATATCCTTTAAAATATTCTGTAGTCATCCTGGACCACTTATTCGCCAGTATATCGGAAATTGGCTAAGAAATTGGCATGTAATGAGTTCCGCATGCAAGCCCTAGTTAAGACCTTTAATTTGATACCAATATTACCCAATAATATTTTGGGGCCATCCGGGTCCAGGGTTTTTCCTCTATCCACGGTCTCGATCTTCCGAATTTTTTTACATTTGCGGAGTTATCCAACCAAATAAAACAATCATTAATAACCCAAAAAACCGTCTTCAAGAGCAAAATTGTTAAAAAATTAAAGAAATTTTAAGGTATGTTAACCCCAAGCTAAATGGTCAATTTAAACCTTCCACACCAAGCTATATAG
Source organism: Urophora cardui (assembly GCA_960531455.1). NCBI lineage: Eukaryota > Metazoa > Arthropoda > Insecta > Diptera > Tephritidae > Urophora > Urophora cardui. The sequence continues at coordinate 14,307,323 of OY482670.1, read as the reverse complement.
TCGATTTAATGCATCACAGAGTGAATTCTTTGTTTACATGTCTGTGGGCATGATTCCAAAGGATTTGCACCATGCTACAACTAAAAGATGAATAGGCATGTGGATTGAAACATAATGTATCACTCACCTCTCAATGAGGGATGCCATCTATCTATCTCTATATATATAAGGATGAAAGTTTGTTTGTTTGTTTGTTTGTTTGTTTTTTTGTTTGTATGTTTGTTCCCTATGGACGCCGAAACTACCTGGCCGATCAAATTCAATTTTTGACACAATGATCACCTGGTATTAGATTAAAATGATGACCACATTTAATTCTGGTATCTCAACCCCTTCCCGAGATATAGGCCAAAATATGGACCCAGATTCCTCCGAAATATTTTTCTGCATTATTGGTATCAAATTAAAGGTATCAATCAGAGCTTCAATAGGGAGTTCATTCCATTCCAATTTTCCAGTCGGTTCTCTAGATAGAGACCAAAACGTGGACCCGGATGACCGCAAATATTTTTTCGTAATCTATATATATAAGGATGAAAGTTTGTTTGTTTGTTTGTTTGTTTGTATAGTTTGTTCCCTATGGACGCCGAAACTACCGGGCCGATCATATTCAAATTTTGACACAATGATCACCTGGTATTAGATTGAAATTATGACCACATTTAATTCTGGTATCTCAACCCCTTCCCGAGATATAGGCCAAAATATGGATCCAGATTCCTCCGAAATATTTTTCTGCATTATTGGTATCAAATTAAAGATGTTAATCAGAGCTTCAATAGAGAATTAATTTCATTCCAATTTTCCAGTCGGTTCTCCAGATAGAGACCAAAACGTGGACCCGGATGACCCCAAATATTTTTTCGCAATATTGGTATCAAATTAAAGGTGCTGATCAGGGTAGCCATATATATTTTACACTATACGGATATCTCAATCGGTTCCCGGGATTGAGGCCGAAACATGGACCTAAATAGCCCCCGAAATATTTTTGGCCATTATTGGTATCAAATTAAAGGTGCTGATCAGGGTATCCATATATATTTTACACTATACGGATATCCCAATCGGTTCCCGGGATTGAGGCCGAAACATGGACCGAAATAGCCCCCGAAATATTTTTGGCCATTATTGGTATCAAATTAAAGGTATCAATCAGAGCTTCAATAGAGAGTTCATTCCATTCCAATTTTCCAGTTGGTGCTCCAAATAGAGACCAAACCGTGGACCCGGATGGCCCCAAATATTTTTTCGCAATATTGGTATCAAATTAAAGGTGCTGATCAGGGTATCCATATATATTTTACACTATACGGATATCTCAATCGGTTCCCGGGATTGAGGCCGAAACATGGACCTAAATAGCCCCCGAAATATTTTTGACTATTATTGGTATTAAATTAAAGGTATCAATCAGAGCTTCAATAGGGAGTTCATTCCATTCCAATTTTCCAGTCGGTTCTCTAGATAGAGACCAAAACGTGGACCCGGATGACCGCAAATATTTTTTCGTAATCTATATATATAAGGATGAAAGTTTGTTTGTTTGTTTGTATAGTTTGTTCCCTATGGACGCCGAAACTACCGGGCCGATCATATTCAAATTTTGACACAATGATCACCTGGTATTAGATTGAAATTATGACCACATTTAATTCTGGTATCTCAACCCCTTCCCGAGATATAGGCCAAAATATGGACCCAGATTCCTCCGAAATATTTTTCTGCATTATTGGTATCAAATTAAAGATGTTAATCAGAGCTTCAATAGAGAATTAATTTCATTCCAATTTTCCAGTCGGTTCTCCAGATAGAGACCAAAACGTGGACCCGGATGACCCCAAATATTTTTTCGCAATATTGGTATCAAATTAAAGGTGCTGATCAGGGCAGCCATATATATTTTACACTATACGGATATCTCAATCGGTTCCCGGGATTGAGGCCGAAACATGGACCTAAATAGCCCCCGAAATATTTTTGGCCATTATTGGTATCAAATTAAAGGTGCTGATCAGGGTATCCATATATATTTTACACTATACGGATATCCCAATCGGTTCCCGGAATTGAGGCCGAAACATGGACCGAAATAGCCCCCGAAATATTTTTGGCCATTATTGGTATCAAATTAAAGGTATCAATCAGAGCTTCAATAGAGAGTTCATTCCATTCCAATTTTCCAGTTGGTGCTCCAAATAGAGACCAAACCGTGGACCCGGATGGCCCCAAATATTTTTTCGCAATATTGGTATCAAATTAAAGGTGCTGATCAGGGTATCCATATATATTTTACACTATACGGATATCTCAATCGGTTCCCGGGATTGAGGCCGAAACATGGACCTAAATAGCCCCCGAAATATTTTTGACTATTATTGGTATTAAATTAAAGGTATCAATCAGAGCTTCAATAGAGAGTTCATTCCATTCCAATTTTCCATTTGGTGCTCCAAATAGAGACCAAAACGTGGACCCGGATGGCCCCAAATATTTTTTCGCAATATTGGTATCAAATTAAAGGTATCAATCAGAGCTTCAATAGGGAGTTCATTCCATTCCAATTTTCCAGTCGGTTCTCTAGATAGAGACCAAAACGTGGACCCGGATGACCCCAAATATTTTTTCGTAATATTGGTATCAAATTAAAGGTGCTGATCAGGTAGCCATATATATTTTACACTATACGGATACCTCAATCGGTTCTCGGGATTGAGGCCAACCAATGGGCCTAAATAGCCCCCGAAATATTTTTGGGCATTGTTGGTATCAAATTAAAGGTATCAATCAGAGCTTCAATAGAGAGTTCATTCCATTCCAATTTTCCAGTTGATTATCCAAAATATATTAGTAATCATGATGTACACCGATATGAGCACCGGATGGCCATGGAAAGTTGTTGATAAGGAACGTGAGACGGGGAGAGAGAGAGAGAGTAGTATAAGAGAGAAAGAGATAGGGGGAACGGGAAATGCTGACTGGTGGGGATAACGATAGGGAAGGGAGTGGCATAGTGTGATTTGTCGCAGCGAAGTGTGACGGGTATTTGCTAGTCTATTATATAAAAAGAATGTGTGTGTGTGTGTGTGTGTGTGTGTGTGTGTGTGTGTGTGTGTGTGTGTGTGTGTGTGTGTGTGTGTTATTTATGGACTCCCAAAGTAATCAACCGATCTTTATGAAATTTTCACAGTACATTCATATGGTATATGCGCTGGTGATAGGGTATACAGACTTTCGGAAAAGTGGGAACTTTCCGGAATATAGGCCCAAATGTGGACCCAGAGTGACCCAGAAAGTCTTTGAGCAATATTGGTATCAATTGAAAGCTGCTGAGCAGGCCTTCAACATAGAGTTATTTTCATTGCGATGCCTAGACCGGGTCACCAAATATGGGTCAAACCGTGGACCCGGATGACCCTCGAATGTTTCTAAGCGATATTGGTATCAAATGAAAGGTGTCGAGCAGGGCTTCAACATACAGATATTTTCATTGTTATTTTTTAAGTCGGTTTCCCAGAGATGGTTCAAGTAGTGGGCCTGGATGGTGATGGATGGTCCCGGTAAAGGTAAAGGTAAAGGTAAAGGTAAAGGTAAAGGTAAAGGTAAAGGTAAAGGTAAAGGTAAAGGTAAAGATAAAGGTAAAGGTAAAGGTAAAGGTAAAGGTAAAGGTAAAGGTAAAGGTAAAGGTAAAGGTAAAGGTAAAGGTAAAGGTAAAGGTAAAGGTAAAGGTAAAGGTAAAGGTAAAGGTAAAGGTAAAGGTAAAGGTAAAGGTAAAGGTAAAGGTAAAGGTAAAGGTAAAGGTAAAGGTAAAGGTAAAGGTAAAGGTAAAGGTAAAGGTAAAGGTAAAGGTAAAGGTAAAGGTAAAGGTAAAGGTAAAGGTAAAGGTAAAGGTAAAGGTAAAGGTAAAGGTAAAGGTAAAGGTAAAGGTAAAGGTAAAGGTAAAGGTAAAGGTAAAGGTAAAGGTAAAGGTAAAGGTAAAGGTAAAGGTAAAGGTAAAGGTAAAGGTAAAGGTAAAGGTAAAGGTAAAGGTAAAGGTAAAGGTAAAGGTAAAGGTAAAGGTAAAGGTAAAAGGAAAGACCCATTATAACATAAAAGCTTTTGTTCGTCGCGAAGCAGGACGGATATTTGCTAGTAACTTATAATTGTATAAACATCAACTTCTTGCATACTTGCATATGCAAGTATGTGTACATACATACATATACATATACATATGCGACTTTTATTAGAATTTTTAAGAATAAATTATAAAATCAAATTAATTCTGATTGGTCAAAATCGAAGTGATTTTGGGAAAGAGGAAGTGTCGAAGTGACATGTATAAAAGTGAAGTGAAAAACTTCGCTCGATGTGAAAATGACATCAGTGGTTGCAATACATTTTGTTCGCGCCAATGTGCTACGTGTGGAATGAGTAACCTTTTGTCGTGCTGGCTGGCAAAAATGTTACTCATACCACACGTAGCACATTGGCGAACAAAACTGCACTGCAACTATTTTTATGAGCAAGGAAATGCACGTACATACATACATATGTAGATGAAAATAATTGTGCATGCATTTATGGATGTATGTATGTATGTAGATAGTAGTGTGGCAGTTTTGTAAGCAACTTCTGTTGTTGTTGTTGTTGCTGTTATTGGTGCTGTTTCTGTTTTCTACTTTTACTGCTGTGTTGTTTTTTTGCAATTTCTTTTGGTGTCTTTTTTTGCTATTTTTACTACTGTCCCCTACGTATGTACATTAGGCCGTCTCGCCTTTTATGGACCAAAAAAAGGCCACCGTACGCCCTCCCATATGATTTCTCTTTCGAAAACATTTCTGGAAAAAATTTTAATTTTTTTTGGACGCCGCTAGATGTCGCTAAAATTCTTTTTTTTTTTCATATCTACGGTACTTATGGTCCGATTCCTAAGTTTGATACACAAATCTCTTTGGCGTGAGAGGACGGTTTCCACTTTCTAATTGCATTAACCCTATGTGCGCCATTGGGGTCACTTCCACCCAGTACCGTGTTTATACCACCTTCACTGAAAAAACAACTTACTCAGATTATGGAAAAGTGGGAATGATTCGGCGCTAAAGACATATTTCCATATTTTGATGTACGATTTTCTTCAAATCAAGGAATAAAAACCACGTTTTAAAGAAAATTGTACATAAAAATATGGAAATATGTCTTTAGCGCCGAATCATTCCGATTTTTCCATAATCTGAGTAATTTTTTTTTTGAGTGTTAATGTAACTTTTTTCCGGAATGTTAAACGTCGTTAAAAAGCATTAATCTATTGTAAAATAAGTATTTCGATCGCTTCAGTAGAACTGAAAATACATAAAACACTTTTAACATTCCGAGGAATATAAGTTTCTCGCTTCCTGTGGTCTTTTAGGTTCATTTTGCAAAGATTTTTTCTGATGAGACTCCTACTCAAATTTTATGGCGAATAATTTTCTAGAACATTTTTACCCTCTAGCGACCTTAAAAATACTATTTCCTGACTATACTCTATTTCCTGACTGTACACTGAGAGAAAAAAAATATATGGAGGGGTCAAAGAAATTGTTTACCTATTTTGAACACTACTTTCTTTGTTTTGAGTAAATTTTCCTTAAAACATGTTAAAAGGTTTATAAAATATTGTTGTTACATGCGTTACCATGGTTTACTTGTTTTGAAAAAATTCATACATTAAAATAATGAAAAACTCTTTAAGCGCCATTCCATTCCCAACTTTCCTTGTTTTGAAGACTTGATTTCTTTAATTTTGAGAAATTAAATTCCCATACAAATCCCCATGGCAACGCATTTGTTTGAAAGTTTTTTTATGTTTTTTCCACATTCTTGAGAAAATTTACACAAAACAAAGAAAATTTTGTATTGGGACGCGTGTTCAAAATAAGGAAAATTATGTCTTTGATCGAGAGAAATTTTTTTTTTTGAGTGTATAAAAAGGAGTCAAAATAACCCCTTTTTCAGGGGTGGGAGATGGCTAAAATGTAAAATGTTCTAGAAAATTATTCGACGTAAAATTGCAGTAGGAGTCTCTTCAGAAAAAATCTTTGTAAAATGAACCTAAAAGACCACAGGAAGCGAAAAACTTATATTCCTCAGAATGTTAAATTTGTTTTATTTCCCGTTCTACTGAATCGATCGAAATACTTCTTTTGCAAAAGACTTATATTTTTTGATGGCGTTTAACATGCCGGCAAAAAAAGTTACATTAAGGTGGCATAAACTAAGTACTGGGTGGAAGTGACCCCAATGGCGAACATAGGGTTAATGCAATTATGAATTAGAAACCCTCCTCTCAAGCCAAAGAGATTGGTGTATCAAACTTAGGGATCGGACCATAAATACCGAAGATATGAAAAAAACGAATTTTAGCAACATCTAGCGGCGTCCAAAAAAAAAAATAAAAAATTTTTCCAGAAATGTTTTCGAAGAAGATATCATATGGAGTATATCAGGGGGTTGGGTTGGGCGAACTTTTTTTTCGCGATACGCTCTAATGTACATTTCATATTTTGTTGTTGCTTTCTTTTCTTCCTTCTTATAATTTTTTTGTATGTAAAGCTTGTTGTTGTTCTCATTTTTGTTTAATTTTTTGCTGTTCTTTTGCCGATGTTGTTGTTGTTGTTGTTGCCTTCTGCCATTCTTCTGCGCACGAATGGCGTGTTACAGCAAACGAAACGAAATGAAACGAACAAGCATATTGCATAAACGAGGTTAGGTAACGCCCCAATACGTGACTTTCGGGCACTAAAAGGCGGCACCCGATTGGCGTGGCACTTCAGAAACACACACAAACACACAAGCAAGCAAATAAGCACAAGCGGAGGAAATTCCTCTTTTACATGTTTTCGACTGTGTGATTTTCTTGACAAATATATGTACATAAATATAATGTAACAACACTCAGGGAAAAAAAAATTATAAAAAAATATGAAAACATACTTAAAATGGGCAAAAACGTATTTAAAAGTGATGTAAATACCAACATTTTTATTTTAAAAATGTTCATTGTAAAATTTTTAAATCAAGAAAAAAACATTTTAAATTAAAAAAAAATTTTATTTTTATTTTAAGCACTATGAGAAAAAAAAAAAACGCTGCAATGTTCTCTATATCATTTTCTCTTCCGGATTCGAAATTGTATCCAACGCCATTCTCTTCATCTTCTCTCAATTCGACTTCCAACTACAAAAATATAGCCTCCGCTTGTTCTCCTCTTCTTTTCTACTTCGCTTTAACTGTTTGCTATCTTTATTTCTTATTCTCCTTATTCTCATTTTTCTTCTTTATTTTATATTCTCCTCCGGATTCGAACCACCACATCAATCTGAAATTCAATCCAACGCCATCACATAGTGGAACATTACTTATACTGAATTGTAGTAACCTATTTATACTTCTCTTTTCCTAAAAACGAATCCATGAATTATATGAATCATTATAAAAACAAAATTAAAAAAAATCGATTTCACTATTGTTTTTGTTGGATTTCTCACAAAAAATATTTTCTCACAAAAAATTTTAAACTACGAGCAAGTTTTTGAAACAACAATAATTTTCATTTTTAATTTAGGTATTTTCGTTTACAAATCAAAAATTTCCTTCTTAATTCAAAAATTTAATTTTTAATTTAAAAATTTTCATTGTTAAAATAAAAATGGTTTGGTTTAAAATGTGCATTATGAAAAAAAAAATTTTATTTTTGATTTTAAAATGCTGTTTTTCCCTGAGTGTACATATAAATGTAGGCACTTTTCATGCTTGTAGGGAGCAGCGCATACGTCACGTCATGTATGTGTGATAGTTTGTTGGCGGAATAGGCGCCTGTAAGTATGTATGTATGTACTAACGATTTTTACATAGTTGTGTGTATAGCTGCAGCTACTGTAGGGCGCATTTGTGGAGTTCATCAGCCTATAACATTTCTCTTTTGCAAGGGTTGCTGTTCGGCCCGTTAGGAATTTGGAATTTGTTGTTTCTTTAAAATTTATGGTAAATACTAAGTTTTAAAGTTTTTAGTTCTAGGCAAAATCACTGCCGGTACATACCTAATACATACTATCTTCTATATGTATAAAATGGTTGAGGGTTTTATGTGACGAAAGCGCTTGGCACTGTCACATGTAGATCACCTGCAGATCTCTAATGAAGATGACAGAGCAGCTTGCCATGTCAGGCAAACTTGCTAGAGGGACTTCGGATCAACGTGGCATCATAATGGGACTTTCGTGGCTTAAGTGTGTTGTGTAGGAAATAACAGATGGCGCTGGAGTCGCTATATTCGAAAAATTCGTATGTAAGAACCGTTTCTGTTCGTTTTGGGCATGTATGTATGTTTGTATGTAATTAGGAACTCCGTTACAAAAAAAACCCACTAGCTTCTAGATATGGGTAAAAACGTGGACCTGGATTACACCGGAATATTTCTGATCGATATTGGTTTCAAATGAAAGGTGGTGAGCAGGGATTTTTTTATAGATCTCGGTTCCCTATTGAAAGGGAAAGAGAAATAGAGGGAGAAAGGGTCCGGGGAAGGGTAAAGTAAGTGGGAAAAGGAAAGAAAAGAAAAGGAAAGGAAAGGAAAGGAAAGGAAAGGAAAGGAAAGGAAAGGAAAGAAAATAAAAGAAAAGTAAAGAAAAGAAAAGAAAAGAAAAGAAAAGAAAAGAAAAGAAAAGAAAAGAAAAGAAAAGAAAATAAAAGGAAAGGAAAGAAAATAAAAGGAAAGGAAAGCAAACGAAAGGAAAGGAAAGGAAAAAAAAAGGAAAGGAAAGGAAAGGAAAGAAAAGGAAAGGAAGGGAAAGGAAAGGAAAGGAAGGGAAAGGAAAGGAAAGGAAAGGGAAGGGAAGGAAAGGAAAGTAAAGGAAAGGAAAGGAAAGTAAAGGAAAAGAAAGGAAAGGAAAGGAAAGGAAACGAAAGGAAAGGAAAGGAAAGGAAAGGAAAGGAAAGGAAAGGAAAGTAAAGGAAAGGAAACGAAAGGAAAGGAACGGAAAGGAAAGGAAAGGAATGGAAAGGAAAGGAAAGGAAAGGAAGGGAAAGGAAAGGAAAGGAAAGGAAAGGAAAGGAAAGTAAAGGAAAGGAAAAGAAAGAAAAGGAAAGGATAGGAGAGGAAAGGAAATGAAAGTAAAGGAAAGGATAGGAAAGGAAAGTAAAGTAAAGGAAAGGAAAGGAAAGGAAAGGAAAGGAAAGGAAAGGAAAGGAAAGGAAAGGAAAAGGCACTGAAAAGGCAAATCGAAAATGAAATGAAAAGGTAATGGGTGGCGGAAATGAAGAGTGAAAGTGAAAGATAAATATAAATCGAACGTTAGAGGTAGACGGAAAGCCTCATTAAAACATAAAAACATTTTCGTCGCTGCGAAGCAGGACGGGCATTTGCGAGTATACCTATAAATTTGGAACTTGTTTTTTATTAAATTTGTGCACAATTTTTCTCCATACTTCTTTCACGCTCTTGAATACTTTGGTGCTTCCTTCCTTAGGCACTGATTACCTTGTTCACTTAATAAAACTTCTTTTGCCTACGTTTTCCAGACATAAAAGCCAATCATACGTGACTACCAAACACACTCACTCAGCTTAACTTTTAATATTCACTCATCTTTTCCCACACCTTTTCAACTCATCTTTTCCCTCAACTTTTTGACTCATCTTTTCCCTCACCTTTTCAACTCATCTTTTCCCTCAACTTTTTGACTCATCTTTTCCCTCACCTTTTCAACTCATCTCTTCAACTTTCAAACAAACCGCTTGTTGGCCTCTCAAGTGTTTTTCTTTCCAAGTCATACTTTGCCTGTTTCCTCACTTTTGCCTTACAAGTGTGAATAAGTTTTATTTGTTTCTAATAATAAGCAATCAATGACCTTTGACCAAGAGCCAACATCCAACATGCAAAGATGTGTTGCTTGAGCTTGTTATGTGTTGAATGAAAAAAAAAGAAAAAATCATTGAAAGACACACAAAACTTTGCCATTTCATATTTGCTTATGATTTGATTTTGAACATACAAGATAAGTAATGAAATTGAAAAAGTTTTAGCGCGAAGAGTGTCTGGTCGAATATTTGTATAGTCCAAGCAAGTGTGTAAGTTGTGTTTGAAGTGGACAGTTGAAGTTTAGATTCTAAACTTTGGAATTAACTTCATATTTACTCCTCCAGTGGCATAGGCACATGTAAAGTAAAGTATGTGCCACCTCAGCGCACTCACACCCATTGGCGTAGTAACGGGGGGGGGGGAGGGGGGTTTGTCCCGAAAGATTCGTTTTGTATAAAATTGATCTGACCATAAAACCATCTTTAACTAAGAGATGCTTTATTAGCATACATTTCTTATTCAGGAAAAAATCTATGAGAATAGTAATTTTTCGAAATTGGTAATTCGAAATTTTGCGCTTTTTCACGAAGTGTTATTTATAATTGTAGCATTTGTTGAGCCGTAGGAAAGTGCAAGAACCGTAGGAATTTTACCACTTTCTTTGTACTAACATTCGCTCTTTTGTGGTAAAATTTCTACGGTTCCTGCACTTTCCTACGGCTCAACAAACGCTACAATTACAATACTCGACACATTTTCACCAACTTTAACCACCAAAAATGAAATAATACTTTTCTAAAGCGAAATTTTACGCTGATTCCGAATATCATCTCCATTTTTTTGTGGCAGAGCCAGTTTTTGAGATATTTACTGGTAAAAATGTGGAAAAAGCCATATATGCAAGACATTGCATCACATAAGTGCATCAAAAAGTTTTATTGGACATCGTGGCTTTTTGACTGCTAGGAAGAGCTGGTAGAGAGAGCTCCAAGAAACATTTTTTGCCTTGACACTCAAAACTTGGTCAAGTAGTTTGGTTAAAATGGCAAAAATAATGAAAAAAAAATTAAAAAAAAAATCGAATTTTTTGCCAGAAATTTCAGATTTGACTGTCCTAAAATCAGAAAAATTGTATTGGGGTGAAAAAGTTAGCCCCCTTGTCCTATAGACTGTAGGTCCACCCAATTAGTAGGAAAAACAAAGAGCACACCTCGAATTGGAAGAGAAGCTCGGCCATAAAACTCGTCAGAGTAATAATAGCGCCGTTGTTTTATTAATATATTAAAAATCGCGAAATACAGATATTTTTTTATTCAATTAATTTTTTCCTATTAATCGCTGTTTTGAGAGACATTGTGCACTTCAAAACACGTAATAAATGGAATGAGATAATCTTAAGTATTACTCCTTAATAAAGTTTTTTGAATAAACCCAATTTTGTTGCTGAAATTTTACTCTTCCGGAAAATTTTTGGTTAAGGAATTTCAATAAAAATAGGTAAATATAAAGAATGGTACATCCGATTATTGCACAATTAGTTGTTCATAATCAAATTCTGTATAGGACAAGGGGGCTAACTTTTTCACCCCCATACAATATTTCTGATTTTAGGACAGTCAAATCTGAAATTTCTGGAAAAAAATTCGATTTTTTTTCAAATTTTTTTCATTATTTTTGCTCTTCCTAGAAGTCAAATCGCCACGTTATCGAATAAAACTTTTTGATGCACTTATGTGATGCATATATGGATTTTCCACATTTTTTCCAATATCTCAAAAACTGGGTCTGCCACAAAAATATGGAGATGATATTCGGAATCAGCGTAAAATTTCGCTTTAGAAAAGTATTGTTTTATTCTTGGTGATTTTTTGTGTCGAGTAGTGTTATTACCTATACGGTATTGCTGTTATTAACATGCTAATTACAGAAAAGTAACGCCAAAAATGTCAATAAAAAATTGGATAAGAAATTCAACTGGTGAAGATAGGCTGAAGGGACTTACCCTAATGAGTATTAACAGAAATATCGATATCACAGTGCAAAAATTTATTCACAGATTGGCACAAAAACATAGGAAAATCAATCTGCGATTTCAATAAATTGAATTATATTAATTATATTAATAGAATTTAATATAAGTAATTATTTTTTCCAACATACAATTATTCAAATTTCAAGTTTTCTTTCAATTAAGTACTTATCATCTTAGTCAAATAATAATGTTAGTATAAACTACATTGGGAATAAATATGCAATGTATAAGAGTATCTGAACTTGAGATTCTATTTAATGTCTATCAAAATGGAATATTAGAAAACTAAGTTATATAAGAAAATTATTATTTATAACCGTAGCTTTCCAGAAGAGAATATGTGACTTACTTTTGAAGTATAGTTAAAGGCCCTTGGCAACTGACCATCTGGCATGTCAAGCAGTGTGTATGTGTGAGTTTTTCTTGTGTGCGTTAGTGCAATCGCCCTGCAGCGAAATCAACTAGTTGTAAACTAATTGACAACTAGTTGGCCATACGGCTCAACTAGTCAGCCATCTATCTTTTTTCCATATTAGCAACTGGTATTTTTAACACGGTGATGACCTAGGAAATGGCAATTGTCAGTATCCACACCAGCATCATACCACTTGACTGACTAGTCAGTATCCACACCAGCATCATACCACTTGACTGACTAGTCAGTATACACACCAGCATCATACCAATTTGCTGACTAGTCAGTGTAGATATCAGAACTATACCAGTTGACTGACTAGTTTTACATGCTACTCCAATGAAAATAAAAATTGCAAAATAAAGTTTCTAATACATTTATTTAGTTATTAGAGTATGATATTTAAATTAAAGAATTCAGGCACATTAGATTGTGATCTTGCATATTAAATATTTAGGAAAATTAACATTAACATTGTCAATAAGTAACACGTTGACCATTCTAAGCTTGGCATTTATATTGATGATTTTCTGACTTTATACAAACATATCATGTACTTTTTTCTATGGCTGAAGTAGTATCTAATATACAGGGCTATATTAACATCTCAAACTATGTTATATTTGTGGTATTCACCTGATTTATTGATCTAACAATTTGCACCCAACTAAATCTACAAGGGGCCTACTACGCAGGGTTCGAATACTACAACAACAATAAAGAAGTTGCTTTACTTTTACTGCATACGTGTTCATTGCAACCTCCAGAAACCCCGGATACATTCGTTTTTAATTTAAAACCCTTTTTTTAGCAAAACTTCCTGTTTCATAACTAATCTCAATTTGTCCTCTATGAATCTAGTTGGGCAACTCCCATAATTTATCTAGTCAGTTAACTGGTAGGTTGGCTGACTAGTTTGGACTTTCGCTGCAGGGCGGCAGTCGTCATGCTACACGTTCTTGTTGTCGGGCTCGCGTTGATGAGAGTCAAAACTTTTAGATATTTGCGTCAATCACCGACACTCACACATATACACTGCTTGACAGTCCAGATTTTAAGTGGCCAAGGGCCTTAAGATTTGATATATGTATAATAAGCGATATTTGTGTACTAAAATGTTAAATTATAGTCTGAAAAAATTACATTTTTATTATTTGTAAACAAATTGTAGTTTTTTGTTAATTTTTCTTTTAATTTTGGTAAATTTTTTACATTGGCTGTGACCTCCCCCCCCCCGAAAAATTCTCTTACTACGCCACTGCTCACACCCCTCTCACACACATCTGAGTCTAAAACAATGCGCCTAAGTTGATAAGAAAGTACTCAGAAATTTCTTGACCAATCACATTTGTGTTAGAATATTTTCTTGCTTGAGTTTGTCTCATGTGCTCTCAAGTATTTTAATTTATTTAAAGCGCGTTTTAAATTAGTTTTATTGAAGAATATATTAAAAGTGGCTTGTCTTGCAGTATTTTCAATATTTCTTTTTACATATTTTTGGGACACTGTGGTGCAGTGGGTAGAGTGCTCGCCTGCTATGCCAGAGGTCTCGGGTTCAAACCACGGTCCGAGCCAAACAAATTTTTCTAATTAGTAAAAATCCAATTATTGGGCTTTTTAAGAGCAGCGGTCACCTCTCGGCAGTGGGCGGCATACCCTCCGAGAGTATTTCTGCCATGAAAAGGCTTCTCACAAAAAATGCATTCGCCGTTCGGAGCCGGCATAAAACTGTAGGTCCACCCAATTAGTAGGAAAAACAAAAAGGAGCACACCTCGAATTGGGAGAGAAGCTCGGCCATAAAACTCGTCAGAGTTATTATAATAGCGCCATTGTATTATATTATTATATAAATTAGGAGCACACCTCGAATTGGGAGAGAAGCTCGGCCATAAAACTCGTCAGAGTTATAATAGCGCCATTGTATTATATTATTATATTGGGACACACTAACTCAAGAGCACCAATTCACTTGGTTGGCTCATCTGCCTGCTTTCGATCCTTTGCAGTTATCAATTTTTTCCTTCTTGTTGTTGTTTTTCGTCTTTTTTGTTTTTCTTTTTCCTCCTTCTTCATATTATTCTGGTTATTTTTCTTCTTCTTCTGATTTTTCCTTTTCTCTTTTTCGTTCTTCTTCTGATTTTCCCTTTTTTCGTTCTTCTTCTTTATCCTCTTCTTTCCTTGTTGTTTTTCTTTTTATTTTTTCGTCTTCTTCTACTTCCTCTTATTTTTCTTTTTCTCATTCTCATTCTCTTTCTTCTTCTTATTTCTTTTGCTTTTCTTCTTCTCGCCCTTCTTTTTCTTATTCTTCTCCTATTTCAACTTCTTCTTTTTTCTTTTTCCTCTTCTTCTTCTCCTTCTCCTGCTTTTTCCTCTTCTTCATTTTTTCTTCTTGTTCTTTTTCTTCTTTTCTTCCTTTTCTTTTCTCATTATCTTCTTCTTTTAATTCTTCTTCTCCTACTTCTAATTGAGGCGCTCAGTGCCAAAATGGCCTAACCCTCATTTCAAAAAAAATCAAACTGACTATGCTGATCTAACCGGAACCTTTCGAAATAAATACTAAAAAAACTCCCTATTGTATAGTATAACACTAAGTTATACTACCTGCTGAAAACTGTTTTTCGTCTATGCAAACTTCAAACAAATGTGGATGCCATAATGGCCTAAGCCGCTTAGGCCAAATCGAATCCTAGAAATAAAAAAGATGTGTTGGTTAGGCCAAAAACGAATGTTACGTTTTAATCAAGAGTATGTTCGAAAAATAAACCAAGTTAGCCATGTTGAACCATTTCACTAGGTAAAGATGACGGCAGATGCTATTAAAAGCATGTCCTTAATCGAGAAACTGTGACAAACATAAAAATCTCCCCAGACAAGACTTCAAAAGTTGAATGGCTTAAGATTCAGTGGCTTCGATTCCAAAATGTGAATTCATTTATAATTCAATACAAATATTCAAATGACATAAATGTTTATTTCAAGAAGTTGATATTTCAAAGAGGAACTCCTGCAAGTTCGTAGACTGGAATTGGAACCGCTTTATCCTGGAGGAAGATTCATTGATTAAGGATTTACAGGAACTCAAAGAGTTCATACCTCCCATAAAGCATGATTTTTATAATAATTCAAAAATAAGTTCGAGAGCTGAAGGCGAAGATATTCAGAAAGAACACGAATAACAATTATTATTAATTTTTATTATTTAAAACGCTAAAAATTATTTTTATTATTTATATGAAGAAATTTTGTATGTTTTAATTAATGGAGCCAAAATGGCCTAACCCTCAGTTCCTATCAATATATTTTTTTTATATGGATTCCAAAATGGCCTAACCCACTTTAATTATTGTATTAACCGTTTAAAATATTCTTTATGTAATTTAATTAACACCTAATGATTAACCTTAAACAAGTATTACAACTAATCTTTATTTACGATTAATAAAAAATCAGTAAAAATATTTTAAAAACGTATTTTCTTTTAACTTTGTTTTTCTCAGAACCATTTTTTTTTTTTGGCTTAGGCCGTTTTGGCGCTGAGCGCCTCAATTCAACGTCTACTTCTTCTTTTTTATCCTCTTCTCCTTCTTCTTTTCCTTATTCTTCTTCTTCCTCTTCCTTTTTTTCTTCTTTCCTTCTTATTTTTCTTCTTATTTTTTCTTCTTTTTCATCGTCTTCCTCTTCCTCTTCTTCTTCCTCTACTTCTTGTTCTTCTCTTCTTTTTTTTCTTCTTTTTTTGTTTTTCAAATTTTTATTCTTCTTCTACTTTTTCTTTATCCGCTTCTCCCTCTTTTTCTTCTTTTTTTTCTTCTTTCCTTCTTATTTTTTTTCTCATTTTTCGTCTTCTTCTTCTTTTTTTCTTCTACTTTTTCGTCTTCTTCTTCTTTACTTCTCCTCCTCAATACTCTCCCAATACACCGCGTGGATTACCCAACCATGAATAGACTTCCGGACAGCTGCCGCACACGCTCATATAACGCATTTAATCGGCCTCCGGCTTCAGCAACGCGCACTGGTGTTTCACACATGTTGTTTGTGGTGGTTTTGGGGCGCAGCTACAGAATGCCTGGCTCCGTTTGGGTTGTTTCATAAACTCGCTAACTTGCTTTGTGGGTGTAGTAGACATTGGGTAAAGTATTGACGTGCGCGAGGAATCTGTAAAGGTAAATGGAATTATTTAAATGAGCCCTGAGTAGCACCGAGTTCAAAATACTGCTTTCTACTCACCTCCTCAACGCCTCAAAATGTTGGCGACCACGTTAATATTTGATATTTTATATTTGATATTTGATATTTGGCATTTTACATTTGATATTATATATATGACATTTGGTATTTGACATTTGAAATTTGACATTTGGCAGTTGATATTTGGTGTGTGATATTTGATATGATATTTGATATTTGATATTCGATATTTGATATTTGATATTTGATGTGTGACATTTGATATTTGATATTTCAGATTTGATAGTTGCTATTTGATATTTGATATTTGATGTGTGACATTTGATATTTGATATTTGATGTGTGACATTTGATATTTGATATTTGAGATTTGATAGTTGCTATTTGATATTTGATATTTGATGTGTGACATTTGATATTTGATATCTGAGATTTGATAGTTGCTATTTGATATTTGATATTTGAGATTTGATATTTGATATTTGATATTTGATATTTGATATTTGATATTTGATATTTGATATCTGATATTTGATATTTGATATTTGATATCTGATATTTGATATTTGATATTTGATATTTGATATTCGATATTTGATATTTGATATTTGATATTTGGTATTTGATATTTGATATTTGATATTTGATATTTGATATTTGCTATTTGATATTTGATATTTGATATTTGATATTTGATATTTGATATCTGATATTTGATATTTGATATTTGATATTTGATAGTTGCTATTTGATATTTGATATTTGATAGTTGCTATTTGATATTTGATATTTGATGTGTGACATTTGATATTTGAGATTTGATATTTGATATTTGGTATTTGATATTTAATATATAAATAAAGAATAAATAAATAAATATTTATTTTATATTTGATATTTGACATTTGACATTTATCATTAATCATTTGTACCATCTGTTACTTGTCATGTGTCATTAATTTTTTTATCATTTTCTTTTGCATTTAATTACTTTTGCATCCGTACACAAGAAAATAAATTAAACTAAACTTCTGCTACTGTCACGGTCTTTAGCTTAAACCACACTCATCTTTAATAACTTCTTTCATTACCCAAGGCACTGCCACCCGCTGAAATCCCTCACAAAAAAAAAAAAAACAAAAACACAACTTCCACTTAAATGCTTATTGCAGGTCACTTAAGCGCATCTTAAGTGCTCCTCCGTTGCCAGTCGCCAACTTTGCATGTTCATAACCATAATCTAATTCATCACGTTTTTGCCACTAACTGCTCTTCACTCTAAACGCTTTCTTTCTTTATCCTTCTTATCCTTGCTCGCCTTTTTATCATATTTCTTACTCTTGCTATTTATCTTTTTAAGCTTGTTTAACCTGTAAAGCTTGCGGGTGCTGGGCTACTTTATTCTCTAAATTACAATATCGTGACCGTTGTCCATAGCAACAACAGCAAAAACAAAACTTAATTGTGCAACAACAAACATTTTTCAGTATTTTGTTTTGTCCCCGACTCTTAATGTATTATAATGCAAAATTATGTGCAATAATAACGAAAAGTTTTTGGCATCTGCATACTTACTTTGTAACTCACGTAATTGCATAATTTTTTGATTTTTCCTTTTTTTGTAGGTTGCATTTATCACTCGTTATTCGTATTGGTTAAGTAGCGAAGCCCTTCTACCTTTTTTTTGAATGAGTGATGGATTTTTTCATGGATGTTTGCTCTTTTTCTTTTCGCCTTTCGCTGTAAACTTTTTTCGTGGAAAGTTGTAATAAGAACTCTTTCCTACTCTCGCACTCTTTGCGCTACTTGCCATTTTACGGCCGAGCAGTTGATCTGTTGGAATCATAGAGTTATTGGGCTTCTCAGGGGCCATCGCAGTTCTTGTAGCATTTTATGACTAATTAAAGTTGAAGCGTATCTTAAGGGCTCCGCTCTAAGCTTTAACTTCTACTAATTTCGCACTTAGACATACATATTTTTCCATTGTACTTAAGCCCTCTAAAAAGGATATGTATATAGGGGTAAAGGTGGCATAGTGGAATCAGAATTCCTCAAAAAATTTTCCAGATTATTTTAAAAATCTGAGAAGTTTGTCGAGTGGTGCGCATCCGCGATTCTCTATACATCTGAGCCGGGAATGCACAATCCTAGTCTAGCGAAAGCCGTACGGGTGTGGAGAAAATATTCTGTGCCACCGTCGTCCGTCTACAGACAGGATAGGCAAGCATACTGAGCTCTCTATGATGCCTATGGTGACCATGTGCTGTCCCCATGGATTGTGTACTGTAATCAACCGCACAATGCCCCGAATTTCTCTACTTCTCTGCTTGAAGAAGAAGTTTGCTATCTCGCTGCTAGCTTATTTTGCAAAAATCACTTTGTAATTTTACAGCAATCTCTAGAGTTCCAGCGTATTTCGTGAGTTTTCTCCATGGAGTCCCTGTTGTACTTCACAGTGCCCGCTATGCTTGGTCCTACGATTGGCTGCGGTCCATTTGGGTGTTCCGCTTATCAGCAATTTGCCAATTCATCGGCTTGAACACCGCTAGGGATGGCGAAAAAAATGAAATAACCGATTAATCGCTTTTTAGGCGAATCGAAAGCGTTCGATTATTAATCGCGAATAATTGTGTGGAACTAACCGATTATAACCGTTTTTCGATTACAATTATTCATTAAAAAAAATATATAATAAACGAAAAAAATCATCATTTATTAGGAAAAATCGTCAAATCGTCATTGCTTAGAAAAATCGTCAAAATTACGATAAAATCGTCTATTCGGAAACTGGAGGGAACATTTATTGCGGTTTTTCGGATATACTCACAAACCCGTAGATAACCGCATCCGGACTCGGATGAAAATTCTCAACATCGATTATTTCCCTTCGATTATTTTCGACTTGAGAGGAAAAAGGTTAATCGAAAAAATAATCAAAAGGAAAAAACCGATAAATTTTAACCGTTAACCGAAAGAAATTAACCGATTATAATCGTTTTTCCGGTTATTGTTGCCATCCCTAAACACCGCATTGTTCGAATACCCACATAAGATGTAGTTTATTTCATTTTGCTACGGAGCCAAGCTTCGTCATATATTCGTTGAACAATTTTTGAAGAGGTGTGTGCAGTTTGCTGTGCCTTCAGTGCAGTATGGCATAATAATACGATTGGAAAACCATCGCCCTTGTAGCTAAAGCATAATGGCACCTGAATTTGGCCTGCAAGTGCCAGCCGGACCCAGTACAATATTCTGTTTTTGGTTCGTCTGTTTTGGATTAAGTCGTGGAAAGTGTCGAAATATAAGAAGATGGAGGTAGATTAGGTTAGGTTGGCCAGTATACAATGATCCCTCACATATGATCCTTAGTGTTGCAAACATCGTATTGGAGGCACAATACTAATCTTGGAATGCAAGACTTTGCAAGTTTTAGTATTTTGTGTATTTTCTGATATGCAGTGCCTTCTAAGGACGAGTAGTGTGCGGAACCGAGGCAGTTAGGGCGGAGTCTGCTAAGAAGCTGGACATTGACAGAGAAGGTGTTCCAGAGTGCCAACAGCATGGGGTTCGTTGCATACCGTGCACGCCTGCCTCTGCACCAGTCCGCATGAGATGGTGTGAAATAGTGCCCTGTTAGTATACTGGTCGCCAGTTTGCTGTCTATTCTGGTAAGTGTGAATAGAGAGTCTGCAGTTTTTACGTTGTATCACCAAAGCAAAATTTTTGGGGATCTTGCAGTTTGACAAGATCTTCCACTGCGAATCGCCTGTACGTATCATTGCCTGATCTATTTGAGATTTATGGTAATTTAGAGAGGAGAAGATTTAGAGACGGGAGGTAATACACACACACACATTTTCTCCCATTCCATTAATTCAACATAGGGATGTACATATAGGGTTTGCGCTGCCAAGTTCAGTTGTTTTTGTGCCAGTGTTGCTTTTCTGTGCTTGCCGCTCTTGCCCGTAAAACTCTCTCTTAAAACTATCGAATGGCAAAATATCAGCTAGACAAGGAAACAAATTCATTCGCAAGAAAATTAAGCAACACATGCAAGCATTTAGGTACAGCACACGAAGAAGAAAGAAAAAAAAAATAAAGAAATAAATTTAATTTAGCGCCAACGTCTGACAGGCGAACAAATGGAAATTCTACGCAAAGTGCATTACATCTTGCTTGAAATTTGCAAAAACCAGAGCGAAAAGTGAAAAGGTCCTTTTTGCTGCGACCCCTGTCTTGCCTTCTTGTTTTATGTACACACCAAATTTTTACTTAATAATTATTTAATCTTTTTTTTTCTCTGCGTGTGTGTATTGTAAGTACACTAAAAGTCACGTACGCGTGCGTGTCACACTAGCACAGGAACGAACGAACAAAGCGAGAGCACACAAGTGACATGTCTTAAGAGCGTGCAAATAGCAACAAATGCCAAAGAATGTCCCACACACACACACACTCTCAGCACACTAAGCTCGCATTCCTTAAAAGTCAACATCCCTGCAAAAAATGCGATCACTCCGGGATACATCCGGGACAACTCGCAAGGGAGCATGCGATTACTACCCATTTGTATCTCTTTATATGGGTTGAAGTGTTCTCTTTTGTTTGAGCATGTCCTATGAAGAGACTAATTGTACCCAGTTTGTACCCGAACGGGTAGCAAAAGCGCACAATTGTACCCGTTTTGTACCCGAACAGGTAGCAAATGCGACACATCCATTTGTGCGACTAATTGTGCCCGTTTGATACCCTTTCGGGTACAATTCGTCTACAATTAGTATACATATGTACCCGTTCGGGTACAATTGGGAACAATTGTAGACTAATTGTACCCGAAAGAGAGCGCTCCCGGACAAATCTTTTTAGAGACTCGTCGCACACTTTTTTACAGGGATGCCAAAAAATATTTTGCGTGTGTGTTCGTACGGGTTTTTTGCGCTTTTGGCTGCGTGTCACGCACGTCGCGTCGCTTCTTGTGCAACTAAATTAAATGCAAAATTCCATTTGTCTCTTTTTCGTGAAAGAAAATAACAACAACTTAAAAAAAAAAATAAAAATACAAACAAAATATCTTTAAGTGTTTTTGGCCATCTTGTGTAGCCATAAGTGTGCCCCAAGGAAAAGTATCTAATGCTGGCTGCCGGGCAGAGCTTAAGAAAAAGTGGACATACGCTGTCTTATTGTTGGTTGTGGTCACGCGCTGAAGGATATATGTATGTACGTATGTACGAATGTACATATTTAAATATTCGTCGACTTCCAAAACTGCAAAAAAACTATCTAAGCTAGCTTGTCTAGTCTGTGCAGGAATGCAAGAAATGTTGGCGTAGAAATTGATTAATTGATTGATATCAAATTGCGTTAAAAAATAATAGATTTTTTTTTTTTAATTTAAACGATCGTCTAGTTTTTCTCTTTTTCTCTGTGTTTGAGCCTCTAGCCTGTAGTTTAGGCTGTTCTGGAATTTATATGAGACACTCTCAATACGCAAGTTGCCAATTGTTATTATTATTATGCTGCCCGTCCCACTTCACTGCGACAAATCACACTATGTCACTCCCTTCCCTATTTGCCTCCCTACCACTCAGCATTTCCCGTTCTCTCTATCTCTTCCTCCCCTGTACTATTTTCTCTGCTCGTCAACAACTTTCCATGGCCATCCGGCTCCACAAATCGGTGTATATCATGATTACTACCAGCGTTGCCGTTTGGGCCACTAAAGTGGCAATTTGAACCTTTTTACCCTTTTTAAAGCCAGCCCACCTGAACCCAACTTTTTGAAAATATGCAATATTTGAACCTTTTTAAAAATTCGGGCCACTTTTGGTCCTTTTTTACTTTCAAAACTATAATTATAATTAATAATTATTAAATAATTTTTAGTTTTTTCTTAAATATAAGAACAAAAAACCTCTTTGTTACTATTTTACTTTGCATTAGCAACTGTCCGCTACGAAAGGTTCTTTATTTAATTTGTTTGCCAACACTACCCTTGAATACTTTGAAATTTGGGCTGTTCGTTAAGATAATGAAAATGCACGGAGCAGCCCAGACACACAGAAACACATATAGCGTTCGTTGATCCGTAGGAAAGTGCAAGAAACGTAGTAATTTTACCACAATTTACATTCTTTGCACTCATATTCGCTCTTTTTTTTTGGTAAAATTCCTACAGTGCTTGCACTTTCCTACGGCTCAACGAACGCTATAACAGCTTTTTTTAATTCCTTGCCTTTCTCGGGTTATTCCGTCTGCTCAACGAACGATAATATTAACGCTGCGTTAGTGTAGAGAATATTTTAAATTCCATTTTCTTTAAGCATTAAATAAACCACAAAAATATATAAAAATGTGTTTTAGCTAAAAAAAAATTGGGGCAACTTTTTTTAATTTTTTGGACCACCTTTTGAAATTTTTGAGCGGCAACACTGATTACTACTATATTTTGATACAAATATTGCTCAACAATTTTTCGAGCTATTCCGGTTTATGTTTAGGCCTCAATCCCGGGAACCGATTGAGATATCCGTATAGCATTAAATATATGTATATGGAAAACCTGAGCAGCACCTTCAATTTAATGCCAATATTGCGCAAAGATATTTCGGGTCATCCTGGTCCACGTTTTGGTCCACGTTTTGGTCTCTACCAACTGGAAAATTGGAATGAAATGAACTCTGTATTGAAACTCTAATTGATACCAATATTGCTCATCTGGGTCCATATATGTATTGGCCTATATCTCGGGAAGGCGTTGAGATACCAGAATTAAATGTTGTCATAATTTTAATCTAATACCAGGTGATGAGGTGATAGTGTGAAAATTTGAATGGGATTCGCCCGGTAGTTTCGGTGCCCATAAGGAACAAACAAACAAACAAACTTTCATCCTCATATATAGAGATAGATCTTCCTCGCAGCTCGTGTTCGTCATTCCAGTTTTTCTAGCCAAAACTCTAAGGCTTTGCACTTAAAAATCTCGGGTTGACTGAGGTCTTATAATGGGTCCTCGCAGTCCAAAATGTTAGACATGCGACAGCAAAATGTGCATGCAGAAAGTTATTGAAGGGGAAAACTCAGTTCATCAACCTTTTTTAACCTATCAAAAAATACGTACTCGGTCAAATGGAGTCTTCCCTTACGAGGAGAAGGAAAAGTTTTTCTTCTTCTTCTTCTTCTCCTTCTTCTTCTCCTTCTTCTGCTTCCCCTCCTATTCTTCTTCTGCTGAATTGGCGCACAAACGTCTAGGCGATATTCCAATAAATTGAACCACTCATTCCTGCTTCATACTGCCTGGCGCCAATTGAAAATATCAAGCGAGGATGAGTAAATTTTCACCTGATCTTCCCAATGCAGTGCAGGTCTCTCGTTTCTTCCACCTTAAGCGGGTTTCGATAGAAATACTTTCTGGGCCGGAGCACCTTCATACATTCTTACGATATTACCTGCTCGTACAGCTCATCATTAAACCTCCCTCGCCATCGCTAAGGCGCAAAGGTGCTCTGTGATGACAGGAGGTACTTCGTCTTGTGCTCGGGGGGAAAAGCTACCTTCTTTCAATGTAAGTATGTATAAGGTTTCTGCTAGTCTTTCAATGAGATTGCAGGTTTTTTTTCCCAACGAAATGGTGTTTGTGATCGGTGTCGGACAGCGTAACGCACCAGGCAAGCGAACAGCGCACGAACTTACATATATCAGGAAGAACGTACCTCTGCTGCATCTCTAATATCTACAAGTTCTGAGGCATTTCTCCTTCAGAAGGATGCATAAATATCCACTAATATTTTAGAACACTCTTTTGGTTGGTTGGTTGGATGGTCAGCTGTGATGTGATTAAAAAGCAAGTTGTGGGTCAGTAAAAAAAACTGCTGGTCTCATAAATACTACGCTTACATTATACTCGTACTCACCTAAAAAGTTTATTTTCGTAGATAAATATGTTTATTTAATAACATGCCCACCGATATGAATCTGCTTTAAAGGTTAAACACGATATATAAACATTTACACTAAACAAGACAACCCAAACAAGATATCAAGTGTCATTTTGCGCGCTGCTGATAAATGACACTAAATTATGGCGCGCGCCGTGCGGAGCTTAATTAACTCATTCAGCTGTTGGCAAACATATGGGGATAGGTCAACATGTGTGAGAATCTGCATATGATAGCAAAAACAACACATAAAACTTGTATGTATATAAGCAGATATGAACCGAAGTAAAACTAAATGGACAATGAAAATAAACGGGGGAAGAGGTGAAAGAGTTTGCACTTAAAGCTATGTATGACAGAGCCAACAACAATTGCGCTAAATTGCTCTAAACACCCAACGTACCTCCCACTTATGTAATACATTCTATATCTATATATATAAAAATGGTGTAAAAAATGTTACTAACCTCATCAGATGAGAACGGCTGGGCCGATTTCTGTAAAATTTTTTGTCAGTTGTTCGTATTCTCGAGGAGATGGTTCGTACGGAAGAAAATTTTGGAAAATCTCTCCGGAAAAGTCCGAAAATTGGAAAAATCGGTGTGTATGTGTGTATGTGTGCATCTGTGGATGTGTGTCCTTTATAAACTCCCAAAGTAACCATCCGCTCTTTATGAAATATTCACAGTAGATTCATGTGGTGTTCGTGCACATAGTAGGGTATATAGAATTTCGAAAAAAGGAAGCTTCTCGGAATACAGGCCTAAATGAAGACCCAGATCGATCCAGCAAGTCTTCGACCAATATTGGTATCAAATGAAAGGTGTTGAACAGGCCTTCAACATAAAGTTATTTTCATTGCGATACCTAGGCCGGGTTCCCAGATATGGGTTAAAACGTGGGACCGAGTGACCCTGGAAAGTTTCTGGGCAATATTGGTAGCAAATGAAAAGCGTTGAGCAGGCTTCAACATACAGCTATTGTCATTGTGATTTCCAAGGCTGTTTCCCAGAGATGGCTACAGTAGTGGGCCCGGATGGTGATCGTCGGTCCCAGTAAGGTAAAGGTAGGTAGGTAGCTATAGGGATAGGGGTAGGGATAGGGATAGATATAGGGATAAGGATAAGGATAGGGATAGGGATGGGGATAGGGATAGGGATAGGGATAGGGATAGGGATAGGGATAGGGATAGGGATAGGGATAGGGATAGGGATAGGGATAGGGATAGGGATAGGGATAGGGATACGGATAGGGATGGGGATGGGGATAGGGATAGGGATAGGGATAGGGATAGGGATAGAGATAGAGATAGAGATAGAGATAGAGATAGAGATAGAGATAGAGATAGAGATAGAGGTAGAGATAGAGATAGAGATAGAGATAGAGATAGAGATAGAGATAGAGATAGAGATAGAGATAGAGATAGAGATAGAGATAGAGATGGAGATAGAGATAGAGATAGAGATAGAGATAGAGATAGAGATAGGGATAGGGATAAGGATAAGGATAAGGATAAGGATAAGGATAAGGATAAGGATAAGGATAAGGATAAGGATAAGGATAAGGATAAGGATAAGGATAAGGATAAGGATAAGGATAAGGATAAGGATAAGGATAATGATAAGGATAAGGATAAGGATAAGTATAAGGATAAGGATAAGGAGAAGGATAAGGATAAGGATAAGGATAAGGATAAGGATAGGGATAGGGATAGGGATAGGGATAGGGATAGGGATAGGGATAGGGATAGGGATAGGGATGGTGATAGGGATAAAGATTGAGATTGAGATTAAGATTGAGACCGAAATAGAGATAGGGATTGAGATAGAGATAGGGATCGAGGGAAGTAGGTTTGTCGCGGCGAATATAACTATAACTTTTATTCAGAGAATAGACAATTTTTTGTTATCATTATGTAGTCATTAAGAAGGACTCTAAGATAATGGTTAGCAATACGGTAATCAAAGACTTTTCTTTAGGCTTCATGGGAATAAATTTTAGCAGAACAACGTCTGCCGGGTCAGCTTGTATATATATACATATGTAATAGTTATCTTTGTAGCATTTTTTGAGGCATATTTTGGTAGCATATTTAGCGACAGAGTGACCCAAAGGCGTAAAATACTACATATATGACACGGTTTATTTGCTACATGTATGCCGGCAAAGAAAATTAATAAAGCTAGAGACCGGCATGCAGCGATACTATCGTACAAAGTAGCAAGAGAAATGAATATATTTCCGTGAACATACTTAGAGTTTTCATGTTCAAACACATCAACTGCACACCTTGTTCATTCGCTGAAATGATATGACAGGACAGCGACATTACAGCAAGTTGTAGGCTATGTGATATGTGGCGGTTGGCTAAAATTGGGCGTAAAGCTGTAAGCGAAGAAAAAAAGATGGGGGCCCCTTTTACAAAATGTAATCAAGCAGAGAACTTAAGTTAAGTTGGGTTGGCCAGGATACAGTGATCCCTAGCATAGACCACACATCTTCGCTAGTGTTGCCAACATTGTATTGGAGGCGTTGTACTAAAAAAGTTTTCGTATTTTATGTATTTTTTGAATAGAATTTTGTGCATTTTCTGAAGAGAATTTTGTGTATTTGTGAAGAAAATTTTGCGCATTTCTGAAGAGAATTTTGTGTATTTGTGAAGAAAATTTTGTGGATTTCTAAAGAGAGTTTTTGTATTTCTAAAGAGAATTTTGTATATTTCTGAAGAGAATTTTGTGTATTTTCTGAAGAGAATTTTATGTATTTCTGAGGAGAATTTTGTGTATTTTCTGAAGAAAATTTTGTGCATTTCAGAAGAGAATTTTGTGGATTTCTGAAGAGAATTTTTTGTATTTCTAAAGAGAATTTTGTATATTTCTGAAAAGAATTTTGTGTATTTTCTGAGGAGAATTTTGTGTATTTCTGAAGAGATTTTTTATATTTCTGAAGATAATTTTGTGTATTTTCTGAGGAGAATTTTGTGTATTTCTAAAGAGAATTTTGTGGAGTTCTGAAGAGAATTTTGTATATTTCTGAAGAGAATTTTGTATATTTTCTGAAGAAAATTTGGTGCATTTCAGAAGAGAATTTTGTGGATTTCTAAAGAGAGTTTTTTGTATTTCTAAAGAGAATTTTGTATATTTCTGAAGAGAATTTTGTGTATTTTCTGAAGAGAATTTTATGTATTTCTGAAGAGAATTTTGTGTATTTTCTGAAGAAAATTTTGTGCATTTCAGAAGAGAATTTTGTGGATTTCTGAAGAGAATTTTTTGTATTTCTAAAGAGAATTTTGTATATTTCTGAAGAGAATTTTGTGTGTTTCTGAAGAGAATTTTGTGTATTTCTGAAGAGAATTTTGTGTATTTCTGAAGAGAATTTTGTCTATTTATGAAGAGAATTTTGTGTATTTGTGAAGAAAATTTTGCGCATTTCTGAAGAGAATTTTGTGTATTTTCTGAAGAGAATTTTGTGTATTTGTGAAGAAAATTTTGTGGATTTCTAAAGAGAGTTTTTTGTATTTCTAAAGAGAATTTTGTATATTTCTGAAGAGAATTTTGTGTATTTTCTGAAGAGAATTTTGTGTATTTCTGAAGAGAATTTTGTGTATTTCTGAAGAGAGTTTTTTGTATTTCTAAAGAGAATTTTGTATATTTCTGAAGAGAATTTTGTGTATTTTCTAAAGAGAACTTTGTGTTTTTCTGAAGAAAATTTTGTGCATTTCAGAAGAGAATTTTGTGGATTTCTGAAAAGAATTTTGTATATATCTGAAGAAAATTTTGTGTATTTTCTGAAGAGAATTTTGCATATTTCTGAAGAGAATTTTGTGCATTTCTAAAGAGAATTTTGAATATTTCTGAAGAGAATGTTGTCTCTCTCTAAAGAGAATTTTGTATATTTCTGAATAGAATTTTGTATATTTCTGAAGAGAATTTTGTGTATTTCTGAAGAAAATTTTGTGTATTTTTAAATAGAATTTCGTGGATTTCTGAAGATTTTTGGAGAGAATTTTGTATATATCTGAAGAGAATTTTGTGTATTTCTGGATAGAATTTTGTATATTTCTAGAGGGGAATTTTGTGTATTTCTGAAGAAAATTTTGTGTATTTGTGAAGAAAATTTTGCGTTTTTTTTTGAAGATAATTTTGTGTATATCTGAAGAGAATTTTGTATATTTCTGAAGAGAATTTTGTATATTTCTGAAGAGAATTTTGTGTATTTCTGAAGAAAAATTTTGTGTATTTTTAAATAGAATTTCGTGGATTTCTGAAGAGAATTTTTTGTATTTCTGGAGAGAATTTTGTATATATCTGAAGAGAATTTTGTGTATTTCTGAAGAAAATTTTGCGTTTTTTTGAAGATAATTTTGTGTACATCTGAAGAGAATTTTGTGTATTTCTGAAGAGGTTTTTTATATTTCTGAAGATAATTTTGTGTATTTGTGAAGAAAATTTTGCGTTTTTTTTTTAAGATAATTTTGTGTACATCTGAAGAGAATTTTGTGTATTTCTGAAGAGGTTTTCTAACATTCTGAAGAGAATGTTATGTACTTTCTGAAAGAATTTTGTGTATTTATGAAGAGTATTTTGTTGACCACTACATTCGACAACAGGGGTGAGAGTACGCCGCCTTGCGGAGTGCCGCTATGTGCCCTCCTTGACATAGTTAGTCGAAAAGCCCCACCCACCCGTCACTGTCCGACAGCTCAAAAGGCCCTCAATCCAGCGCTGAATGATTGAGTGTATTCTGTTCCATTCGAGCCCCTGCAAAAGCGCTTCAGCAGAGACGTTGCTAAAGACACCCGAAATAGTATCAATAAAGATACCTATCGCACTCTCTGTAGTGAAGTGCCTTTTCGACATGTTCTAAAACGTTGTGTTTCTTTATCCTGTTTATACTCCATCACGACAAGATAAATGCATTTTTGTGACCTTTCGTCAGGCACCTCGAACCATGACTGAGGCCGTCTCGCACCTCCCCGCCTGACTCGCGCCTTGAAGTTTCCTACTCGACTGTACAACAGCCTCTGTTAGCCCTGTCATGGTATGCTTAAAATATATATCCTTTATTGATGATCTTAGCTGCGGTCCATCAAAGCTGCGCGCTTCATCTTTCCCGCACTCAGTTTTGCGAATTTATTTATAGATAAAAGAAAAAATTTGTCTAGTTCACATTCAAAATTATTATCATCGTTGCTAAATTTCTGCTCAAAATCAATTGAATCTCCTGCTGAAGCATCCGATAAAGTTCTTCTATATTCCCAGGACTGGCGGTAGGTCTATAAAAAAAAAAGAAAAACATAAAAACAATCAGCTTCGTGGTTCATGGACTCTTTGCAGATCTTAGCGTTTTCATATTTGAAGGTATTTCTTTTATTTTTGGCCCACTACTTAAACCACTAACTCCGCAACTGTTAACTATCAATGAATACATAAAGAAATAAAAACACTTTTTTTTAGTAAGAATTTAAAATATTTTTTTTTTTAATTTTTTCACATAAATAACAGGACTTTATTAAATAATTTAATTATTTATTTTTTTTACTTTAGTATTTTAAGCCGGATAATGACAACGTCCAGCGGCATAAACGCGTCCTTTGGTGCAAGCAAAGCCATGCACTTGCAACAACACCAAAACGATGAAAGTCAGCCAATGGAGAATGTTAAACCAATGCCTATGGTGGTGGTTGTTGTTGTTAACGTTACTTTTGTTGTTGTTGCGCAGCAAATTAATGCGGCGTAACGGCAACATTCTGCGGTTCGCTGCGGTACAATGCACTTGGAGGGCTGTTTCAGAATGTATGAGTTCAGTTGAGGATGAGTTGAGTTGAAGATAAGTTGAGTTGAGGGTGAGTTGAGTTCAGCATAAGTTTAGTTGAGGATGAGTTGAGTTGATCGAATTAACCCCGGTTTTTTTTTTCTTGTAGAGATGGTGATTTGTGGTTTGCGAGATGTTAAGATTGACTAAGTTTGTAGAAAGCTATATTTTTTTATTTATTCTACTAGATTGTAAAATGGGGGGTTCTCTGTAATTTTGTTTCCAGCAAATCCCACTTTTCCTTTTGAATTTTATATTATTAAAAAAATTTATTATTTTTTTTGCTCTATTCCACAATACTCGTTTATACACTACGCGCTTTGCATACGTACTAATTGTTGTCTTTAGTTTTTCATCAACTTTCAAGCGCCTTTTGGTCTGTGGCCGTGTTTGTTTCGTGCGGAAACAGAGCGCACAGTGGTGCGAGTGCATAGTAAGGAAGTACAAAAATAGTTGAAATGCTTCAATTTCGCCAAAATTCATCACATGACCTTGTTTCATTGTATTGAAATAATAAAAATGAAATATGATGTCAATTGGACAACTGCCACGCCCCCTACGCTAGTGGCCGGAAAAAATAGAAGTGCTCCAATTTGAACGAAGGGGAGATTTTTCAAAAAACGTGCAAAAAAATAAGAAAAATTCTTTTTGGTAAATGACAATTCGTTATTTTGGCGTTCATTTGGGCTTTTTTTTATAAATGAAAATAAAATTAATGAATGAAATTAAAAAAAAAAATATTTTTAAAAATAAAAATAAAAAAATCTGGGTGCTGGACGAAATTAGCAAATAAATCTAGCAATCATTTTTGCATATTGAATTTTCGATCCATTGAGGGGCGGCCAGCTTCACGTATTCTAATGCAATTATCGGTGGCCGCTGTGGTGCAGTGGGTAGAGTGCTCGCCTGCTATGCCAGAGGTCTCGGGTTCAAACCACGGTCCGAGCCAAACAAATTTTTCTAATTAGTAAAAATCCAATTATTGGGTTTTTTAAGAGCAGCGGTCACCTCTCGGCAGTGGGCGGCATACCCTCCGAGAGTATTTCTGCCATGAAAAAGCTTCTCACAAAAAATGCATTCGCCGTTCGGAGCCGGCATAAAACTGTAGGTCCACCCAATTAGTAGGAAAAACAAAAAGGAGCACACCTCGAATTGGGAGAGAAGCTCGGCCATAAAACTCGTCAGAGTTATAATAGCGCCATTGTATTATATTATTATTATCGGCACGGCCTGGCTCACTGAGCTGGTGCTGAGAACAAGCTTCTCACATGTATTTAATACGTGAGTTTCATGCGAGCGCAATAATTAAAACCGAACAAATTGCTTAGTATCATTCGGTTTGCCATTCTAGCAGGTCGATTAGCCATGGGTAATGGCGCCAATTTTTTTGGCGCTGATACAATAACTCCAGCGCCACTCGTGGCGCCAACTCACAGTACTGGCGCAATAACACCTTTAGCGCAATTGTCATGGAATAATCGATAAATAACATTTTTTCGCTTGTTACTGTTCACCATCCCCGTTTTATTTCTTTTTGCGCAATTCTGCTTACATATACGAGGGCACAATTAATTTAAATTTTCATAATCATTTGGAAACATATTCCGTATATTTGTGAAAATATGCTGGAAATTAGAGTCACATAGATCACTATCAAGCATACATAATTGTGACGGTGTCATACGTATACATATACTATGGTGCTGTTATTGGCGTTGTGGTTGCGCCATTTTACACTAGCGCTATATTGGTGCTGGTGTTAGCGCACGAAATTGAGTCGGTTTTATATTACAAAATTGAGTTGGCGCATTTCTCAAATCGGAGTTAGCGCAATAACGCCAGGGTTGGTGTTAGCGCAATTGCGCCGCGCAGCGCAGTGTTACCAAGGTCGATGGCGGATCAAGCAATGCGTGTATGTTTCCTACATACGTATATATGTTTGTTTGTAGATATGTAAACACATATGCGTGTTTTCATACGTACGCCCGCACATCATTGGACAAACGTCTGTTGTCAACAGTGTTGCCACTGCAAAAAAAATTTACCGACCAAATTACCGCCCAATTCCGCCAAAAAACGCCCAAAAATCAGAAGTCAACTTAAAATGGAATTACATATTTATTTTTAACTACATATGTACATACTAAGTAATCTTGACTCCCACTCATTCAACTCAGAACTAAGAGTAGACTGACGCCGATCTCTAAAGGAGATGGCCAAACAGACTTGTCTGCACCTCGTGTAGGTTCCGGAACGTAGGGATATCAATGGCAATTGTAGGGCGGATGAACTTTCGAGGCAGGGCACTACCGAGCGAGTTCTTCCTGACAAAGAACGCATAGGTATCCCGTTAGCCACAAACAAGCTAATTCTTAAACAGCATGTCTATAAACTAGCAAGCGATAGATGGCAACAGAAGCCAGTATGTCGAACATCAAGGCAAACCTGGCAGAAATGGGTTCACAAGCGATCCCATCAAATAAATATGTACTCTAAGGAGAGATGACATCTCGAACCTTGTGGCGGTACTCACAGGACACTGCCTCATCGGGAAACACACAGAGAGGCTAGATGGACCCTACCGCAGATGCTGCATAAGCTGGAAAGATGATGAGGCGAGGAGACAATCGAACACCTCATCTGCCACTGCTCGGCGCTTAACAGCGGCGACAACGCCCAAGTCCCAAGACTTCCTTCCTGGATAGCCTATGCAAAGTCGCGGACGTCGACATAAAGGACCTGGGCCCTCACTCCGTAGTTTAATTCGAAAGAAAATTCGTTCGATTTCGAGTTCTATTCCATATATTCTATGCAATAAGAATGTGCTTTCGAATCGAATTTCGCTTATAAATAGAAGTGAGGGCCCTGGTGAACTGCATTAGGTTCTCAAATTGGTAAATAAAATGTTTAGCGTCCGAGAAATTGTCTCCACTAACAATTTTCATATAACAAATCGGACCAAAATTGATTTTAGCCGCCCAACAGCCCAAAGTAAATTTATCGGACCAGATTTGGTCCGAAAGGCCCAATTTCGGCATCACTGGTTGTCAACAACAATCTGACATCAACTGATCGAATGCTAGCGGCTGCCGACAACGCTCTCTCACTAATACACATGCAACTAATAATTTCTTTGCATGTATTGGAATGCCGATAACTGTTCTAATGTATGCATTATTGACTGATTCTCTGCGCCGCATCATCACTCACTCACATGCTCTAACTGAGGTATATGATGCCGTCGGTCAGTGGTTGGTCTATTATGGCCTGGTTATGCTACCAATCAAGCTGGTCGAGCACCGTGTAATTGTTGTTGTGCACTCCGACGGTGAGAGAATTTTCGGACTCTCACATCCAGCAAACTTGCTGTGTGAAACAGGCAGCCAGCAAACGAGGTTTCAGAGGTAATAATGTGTTATGTTGTGTATGTGCTCAGTAATTATCATGTGTTATGTTGTGTATGTGCGCTCCAATCATCAATGTAAGCATAACCACCTCTCACCAATCACGAAATGTTTCCGATTTTGATTGGCAATCAAATCGGTACACCGAGAGAAGAGGAAACCTACGGCGGCTCAGCTCACACGCAGCGTGAGCGGCTCATTCCTACCGCACTCATTCAAAATGAGTGAAGAAACAAACAAAACTCTCAATCTGCATTCTACATGAGTGAGAAACGCAAACGCTCACTTATCAGCACACCGTGAGGATGAGATTCCTCACTCGCTCACACATACTCTGAGTTTCTTCCTACCCTGGTAAAAATAGCTTACTTTGAGTGCTCTTAGCATCTACACTAGGTTAGGTTAGGTTAGGTTGAAGTGGCTGCCCTAGGGGCACACTTAGGCCAGTGCAGAGGCCCATTGTGATACCACAAGAAGAAAACCAGATTACTCCTCCCTTTTGAACCAGTCTGATAACCTGATGAAATTCATCAGGTCCTTTATTTCGACATCCGCGACTTTAGATAGGCTATCCAGGAAAGGTGCCCCAAGAAAGCGTTGTCTGGCGTTGTTAAGAGCCGGGCAGTGGCAAATGAGGTGTTCGATTGTCTCCACTTCCTCATCATCTTTGCAGCTTCTGCAGCATCTACGGTAGGGTGCACCTAGCCTCTCTGCGTGTTTCCCGATAAGGCAGTGTCCTGTAAGCACTCCCACAAGGTTCGAGATTTCCTCTCTCCTTAGAGAACATGTTTGACGAGATCGCTTGTGATCCCATTTCGGCCAGGTTAGTTTTGATATTCGACATACTGGGTTTTGTTGCCATCTATCGCTTGCGAGTTTATAGATGTGCTGTTTAAGCATTAGCCTGCATGTGGCAAAAGGCATACCTATGCGTTCTTTGTCAGGAAGAACCTGCTCGGTAGTGCCTTGCCTCGCAAGTTCATCTGCCCTACAATTTCCATCGATATCCCTATGTCCCGGGACCCACACGAGGTGTAGACGGGTCTGTTTGGCCATCTCCTGTAGAGATCGGCGACAGTCCAGTGTTAGTTTAGAATTGAACGAGTTGGAGCCAAGAGACTTAATTGCTGCTTGGCTGTCGCTGAAGATGAATAAATCCCTGTGAATAGGTTCATGTCCTATGAGGTTAACAGCCTCCATTATAGCTGATATCTCAGCCTGGTAAACGCTGCAGTGGTCCGGTAGCTTAAAAGCTAGCTGTAGATTCAAGTCCTTTGAAAAGACTCCACCTCCAACTTTGTTGTTCAGCTTAGAGCCATCGGTGTAGATGGAAACGCCATATGGGATTGGGTAACACCGATTTGGCTCTCCCCAATCATCCCTATTTGGAATCCTTGTTTCGAAGTTGCTATCTGCAACCATTGTAGTGGTACAGCGGTCCGTACTACCGGGTAGAAAACTTAAATTGCTTAGAATGCTAGAGTGTCCTGTGGCTTTTGTGTGCCAACCGGATGACTCTCTTAGACGTAGGGCTGAAGTAGCCGCCACTTGAAATCCTGCTAAATCTAATGGCAGGATATCTAGAATGGCCTGCAGAGCTTCGCTGGGCGTCGTTCTGAGTGCACCACTTATGCTGATCATGCTAGATCTGTGGACCCGGCTCAGAACCTTAAGGTTAGACGCCTTACTCAGCGCGGGCCACCATACTACGACTCCATACAGCAGGATTGGTCGAATGATTGCAGTGTAGATCCATCTGCAAATGCTGGGACTGAGTCCCCACTTTTTGCCGATGGCTCTTTTGCATGTATATAAAGCAATATATGCTTTATTTTGGCGCTGAATAATGTTGTCCTTCCAATTCAGCTTTTTGTCCAGAACTACCCCTAGGAACTTGGCCCTGTCAGCTAGGCTCAAGCGAACGCCGTTTAGTTCTGGTAGATTTAACGGTGGTATTTTATACCGTCTAGTGAAGAGGACCAGTTCCACTTTATTTGAATTGACACTGAGCCCACTGCGAGAGGACCACGCTGAGACCTCTCGCAGTGCTACCTGCATCAGATCACACAAAGTCTGTGGAAACTTCCCTCTGTATGCTATAGCAAGGTCATCCGCATATGCCACGACCTTTCCGCCACCCCACACTGAGTCTCTTAGAAGTGAGTTGACAGTGAGGTTCCATAACAACGGAGAGAGGACACCGCCCTGGGGTGTACCTCTGGTGACATAGCGTCTATTTTCGACCTCACCCATTGATGAGAGTACAATTCTTCCCCTCAAAAGTTGATCTATCAGCCCAATCAGAGAGACGTCAACCCCTAAATGGTTTAGGGCATTGCTGATAGCCTCTGGGATGACATTGTTAAAAGCGCCTTCTATGTCCAGAAAGGCCACAAGACAGAATTCCTTATCGGTTAAGGATGATTCAATAGTAGAAACCAGGCTGTGAAGTGCCGTTTCAGTAGATTTCCCTTTGAGATATGCATGTTGACAGCTAGAGATGAGATCGCTATCTATTGATATAGAGAGAAAGTTGCTTATTATTCTCTCCAAAGTCTTGAGCAAGAAGGAAGAAAGACTTATTGGCCTATAATCCTTTGGCTCATAATGCGAGGCTTTCCCAGCCTTAGGAATGAATATGACCGAGACGCGTCTCCACGTGCTCGGAATATAATTAAACGCAAGACAAGCAAGAAAGATGCGATGAAGCCAGCTTGTTGATGTCTCGAGGGTATACAAGAGTTGTGCAGGAATGATCCCATCTGGTCCAGCAGCTTTGTAAGGTTTAAAGCTTCTAATTGCCCACCTAACCCGTTCCTCCGTAACAGGTATATTAACCGCGATGTTCGTTGATGATATCGCCGGCACGTTTCGCGAGCTACCAGGAAAGTGTGTATCCAACAGTAGCTCCAGGGTTTCCTTTTCCGAGTCGGTCCAGGATCCATCGGGCCTCCGAAGATAGCCCAAGGACGTATGTGTTTTAGAGAGCACACATCTTAGTCTTGCCGTCTCATCGACGCTTTCGACTCCAGTACAGAAGTTCCTCCAGGAGGTTCTCTTCGCTAATCTTAGGGCTTTTTTATAAGTCCTTAAGTATTCCTTATACTGCAGCCATTGGGGCTCGCTATCGAGTCGTTTGGCTTTATTAAATTGCTTTCTGCAAGATTTACGAAGTGAGTCCAGATCGCTGGACCACCAATGAGGTTTCCGCTTCCCCCGAGGTTTTGGCTCCGGGCAAGCTAAGTTAAACGCATTTGTAAGTGCTGAAGTAAAAGTGCCTACCAGATCCTCCAACTCTCCAGTCGATGAGGGGTTATGAGTTGGAAGCTCTGGTAGGCCTCTGAGAAATAGCTCGTTGTGAAGACCCCAGTTTGTGTTACGTGGGTTTCTCCTCAAAACGGGTTTTTGAATAGAGAAATTTAAGATCGTTTCTATATACCGGTGATCAGAGAAGGAGTGTTCATCAAGTACACGCCAGCTTTTGACCACCGCAGAGGTACTTTCGCTACATAAAGTGAGGTCCAGGACCTCTCTACGATTTTTAGTAATAAACGTTGGTTCATTACCTATGTTACAAACTACCAAGTTAGTTGTTAAAAGGTAATCGAAAAGTGACTCACCCCGATTGTTGATGTCGGAACTCCCCCATTGTATATGATGGGCATTGGAGTCTGCCCCGACTAGCAAGTGGCCCGAGCTGTATTTGGCCACCAGGTCTTTCACTCTCTCATGCGGTGGAGGTTCCATAGCGTCGAAGGGCATATATACCGATGCCAGTATTAACGGCGTGCCCCTGATGTTCAAACTGGCCGCAGTTATGTCGCCGTCGCTAAAGTTAGGTAAGAGAAACATTGTTAGCTCGAACTTAACCAAAATACAGGTTCTAATATTACCTTGTTTTCCAGCCCAAATGAGCTTGTATCCAATGATCCCCAATCCGCAAATCCTCGAGTTATTAACCCAAGGTTCTTGGATGAGGACCACATCGACATCGCCTTTAGAAAGGCGACATGTTAAAGCAGCCGAAGCCGCCTTAGATTTGTGGAGGTTTATCTGCAGCACCCTCATGTGAAACCGCAGGGACCTCCACCTCGACTACCGTGACGTCGGCCGCCTCCCCTTCGCTGTCCAGCATGCCATCCTCCATTGACAAACTGAGCAGGGCCTCTGCACAGTTCGACATGGCAGATACCATGCTATCCGCGTCGGAGAGTTCCGCCTCCGATTCGGGCGCCTCGATGTCCGAGTCCACCGAGGTTTCCGGAGCGGTGGCGCGCTGGGCGTCGCCACGGTACACATGAATGACGACATCGCCGATGCCGTAATTCACCCGTCCCTGGCTCCTCTTAAGTGGCTCGAGAGCCTCCTTATTGAGAGCCAGGACCACCTCCCTTCTCGGGCCTACAGCCTCCTCGACCCGAATGACACTCCAGTCCTGCGTCGGGAGAGATGGGTTCATAACTTGCAGCATCCTGAGAATTCTCTCAGGAGCTGCCGGGGTTACGGGAACCCACACTCTGGCCCGAGGCCGGACTGGAATGTCACTCCAGTCGACGATCTCAATACGCGCACCGGGGTAGACCTCGCCGATCCTCGCGACTGCAGCCTTATAAAGGCTCACAGTCCTTGCGTCATCGCAAGCGAGTACCTTGATCTGACCCTGGTACCAGCCCGCATCTCCTCCTCGTGGAGGTGGTCCCGGAGCCTCCAGCACGACGTCCAGAAGAGCGTCTGTGATGGCTGCTTGGACCCACAACCACTTATCCCTCGGGATGGCACCACGGTCATTTCCGCGATCCAGGACCCCTACCAGGATCCTGTCTCTGGCAACCTCGGCGAAGCTAGGCCTGCCCACCTCGGCGCGCCTCTGAGCCCTTTTCGGAGCAGGTTTTAGGTCATCATCTGACCGTTGGCGTTTGTAGGTAGTGCCTCCATCCACACCGCTTCCCACAGTGCTCTGGCAGCTAAGTAGCAGAGCTTTCGCCCTATCCACCGCGTCCTTCGCACTTTGGGGCAACGTGTCTAGTGGCACCCCCTCATACTTCTTCAAGACCTTCGTGGCCTTTCTTTTATCCCCATAACTGGGGTTCTTGTCCTGGGGGAGACGGCTCGTAGTTTCCCTCGCTGCCGTTCCCCCGGTTGAATTTTCAGTTTTGGCTATCTTCCCCTTAGGGTCAGCTAAGCCAGGTCGTGAGACCAATGCCGCTGCCGTAGGAGGAAGAGTAGCATCGCCAGCGTCTGTTGAGTTTCCGGCATCAGCAGGGGATGGACGGCTCGCCGTTTCCAGCGTTAGCGATCCAGCTACCCCACTAGTGCCGGGATCCAACAGGTGCTGGTCCCCCGCGTTTGTAGCCAACTTCCCCCCACGGTCAGCTAAACCAGGTCGTGAGACCAATGCCGCTACCGTAGGAGGAAGTGTAGCACTACCAACACCTACTGAGTTTCCAGCCTCAGCAGGAGCTGGCCGGTTCGCCGTTTCCAGCGCTACCGATCCAGCCGCCTTGTTGGTGCCGGGACCCACCAGGTGCTGATCACCCCCTTTTCCGGCTACCCTCTCCTTTGGCTTAGTGTGACCAGGTCGTGAGACCATTGTCACAGCTGTGGGGAGAAGGGTCGCCGAGTTCGAACTTGGCGGACATCCAGCATCAGGAGGGGCTGGGTGGTTCGCCGTTTCCAGCGTTACCAATCCAGCAGCCCTACTGGTGCTGGGAGCCATCAAGTCGATTGACGTTGTTGTAAGGTGAGAGGCAAGCCCCCCGCCCTGCAGTGTAGCGCTTTGTAGGCGCGAAATCGCCGTTGGCGCTTGCGCCGGCGCAGTCCTCCCCCGAGAGGAGGAGGACGAAGATGTTTTTTTGTTTTTATTTTTTGTTGTTATAAAGTTTTTTGTAAAGTTGTTCATTCTATAAGGGCCCCAACTCGAAGCCGCTATCCTTCCCCGTTTCGTGCAGTCACTAAGGATCCCAGGTTATGTATGAAGTCAGGGACAGCCTGGGGAGGTTGGAACCCCCGCCGTCATGTGGGGGGGCCCAGAGCCATCCATGCAAAGACAGGAGTAAACTCAACTGCACCTGCACCGCCAACTTAACGGCGACGGCTGGGAACGTACTCCGAGACTTGCCAAGTTTTAACGGGGCGGAAGACGGTTGCGACATTAGCCTGACAGCCATTTTTGTGGGGTGTCACCCCCACATACTCAGGTGTCAGATTGTCACGCCCGCCAGCCCGAAGCAAACTAATCCGAAAAGGGAAGCCAGAGAAAGTCCGTAGACAAAGCAGGGTCAGAATGGAGGTGTGGTCCTCACCTACTTTATCTGTTCCCCGTCCTAGATGGTTGGGGTTAACAGTGCCACCAAACGTGAAGGAAAAGTAGGAGATTGAGAGTGAGAGGTGAGAGGCTTCATTTCCGAGGATCGGCCATCGAGTTAACACATCACTAACCTTTTTGGCACCAGCATCTACACTACTCCATATATATTTTCGTGAAATTTTGCATTTATTTTAATTAAAGTATTTCAAATTAAACTTCATGCTTAGATTTTTCTGATTATGAAATTCAGTTTCAGCATTTTTGTCCATACTCGCAACACTGTGCAGCAGTGCTTAGCGCTGATGACTGCCACAAGCTTTTTTACTGCTAGGCAAGTACTTATTTACTATTGTTAGCCACTGAGAATTAACATTTATGAACGAAAAAATATCTTAATGCTCTTTTTTTATTATAACGGGGCTCATGCATGAATGTTTGAATGTTAATTAGTTAATTAGAATTTTTCCACTTAAATACACTTAAGCAATTGCTCGTATTAAAACAAAACACATCCCTAGAGGGCTATAGATATACACTCGTATGCATGTCATGGCATTGCCGCAAACTAACAATAGTGTAATGACAAGCACTAAAATAAAACGAGTAAAATAAAACTAATTAAATATGAAAAAGAAAAGGTAAATGTAGCGCAAAAAAATGCGAAGGTCATTGTGAAATTAGGAAATTTTGAAATTTAGCAATTTAAGATAAGAGTTTTGCAAATAACATAAGAGCTTGAAGGGATATACCCATAACTAGGGCAACAGAAAATATGCCCTAAAAAATTCGTTTTTAGCGCTAAAAATATGTCCTTAAAAATATGGTTTAAGCGCTAAAAATATGCTCTTAAAACTTGGTTTAAGTACTGAAAATATGCCCTTAAATTTTTTTTTATATACATACTTCATAAAAAGATATACGGCATGGTAGGTTATGTGCTCTTCCTTCATGGAAGAGGTTCCAGGTTCAAACCCTGGCCCGGACAAATATCAAAAATTAGTTTTAAATAAAATTAGAACACTTTTTGTAATAAAAAATATTTTTATTAAAGGTACATATTTGTTTTTATAGGTACAAAAGACGAAATAAAAAATTCACATTTTATTAAATTATAATACTTTTTATAACAAAAAATTATTTTTATTAAAGGTACCTTTATATATAGGTACAAAAGACGAAATAAAAAAATTCACATTTGCGAAACACATCTTCGTTACCAAAAGAAAACAGGTATTTTTACATACGAAAATCTATATATATTAGGGCGGGTCAATTTGTATTGATGGAAAAAACCTAATTTGTTTCGGCCACAGCTGCATTCTCTGGTCAGTTCTGAACAAAAAAGTCCAAAGGAGCATAGTTCTAAAATGAAGTTTGACCCTCCGCAATTTTGATTTTAGATAGCCATCCCTAAATTTTTTTTTTACATTTGTTAAAAAAATGTAGTTGAAGATACTCAAATTAAATTTTGAGATTTATTTGAGTTGAACCCATCCGTCGGCCGACACATTATCACAAAATTTAATGAATTTTGGTAAAGTTTACAAACGACGAAAAATTCACTATCAAAGACCTTAAACTTCTTTCTCGAAATCAAAATTTATTACGGATATTCTGAATAGG
This sequence comes from Urophora cardui, assembly GCA_960531455.1. NCBI lineage: Eukaryota > Metazoa > Arthropoda > Insecta > Diptera > Tephritidae > Urophora > Urophora cardui. Next base: position 14,265,788 of record OY482670.1, on the reverse strand, counting down.
TCATTGTATTCTACAGGCAAAAATTAAGTTGACTACAAAATTTTGCGATAAATTTTCAAATAGAAAACTATGTCGATTGTCGCGGTAAGTTTTTAAACGTAGAAAAATTTCTTTCCACTTCAATTGAAGGTAGATATTTTACGAGCGAGATGGAAAAATACGACGAAATACTGTGCTAAAATATGAATTTATAGCAAAATATGCCAAAAATATGCAAATAAGTCAAGATATGCAAAAATAAGCCTTTTGACCTAAATATGCGAAAATATGCCCTAACAAGTTAGGCTTATTCTCTTCGTCTTGAGCTAAAACGCCGATATATATTTACCATATGTAAATAGGACTGCAACAGAAAAATATGCATTTGCATATCTTCTGTTGCCCTACCCATAACAAACAGAAATGAACTGATCATTAGGGCGGATTGAATTGGGGCTTTTTTTTGAAATCATTATTGCTCTATCTGCCGTAAGTTGCCTTTCTAGTACAAAAGTAAGACTGCAAAATATTATTGGCCTAGTCCTTTATTCCATTAAAGAATGGACAAAATGCTCCAGATGCATGAAATTCATTAGCTAGATAACACTAATTTGCTAATTTCTCCTAAAAATACACGAAATTTTCCGATGAAATATGTTTAAATCAGTGTCTCCAAGCTTATAGAAAAATTCTGAAATTTTGAGAATTTTTTTTTTTTTGAACTTGCAATGAACTTTGCAAGCAAAACTATGCAATATTTGAAGTTTAAAGGCTTGTTTAAAGTTTAAAAACTTATACTTATTTAAAGCTTATGAATCAAGAAAAAAAAAAGCTTCATTAACTGCCAACGGCACTCGCTAGCAAAACCATTATGACTTAGCATTTTTTCCCCCAAAGAATTACTCATCTCCAAATGCATTTTTATCAAAGTCATAAATTTCCCATTTAATTGCAGCTCATTTACTATAAAATAAACTAAATCTAAAATTAAAAACAAAAAACCGGAAAACTTTAAGCGATTGAGAGATTACGAATTGAACACAAAAAGCTTGGCGTGTCAATAATTAAAATTAAATATTAAACAACGGTGAGTTGCCGCCGTCAAGCCGGCAGTGTAAAAATTGCCGTTGAAAGGTTAGCAACGCGATGCGCGAATAAAAATCAAACAGCGACTTGAGAGATTTGCTTTTTAATAATTGAATAAATAATTAATTATTAAAAACAAAAAAAAGTGAATAATAAAAGTAAAATAAAAATTTAAATAAAGTTAATAATAACAAGTAAGGAAGCCTAAGTTCGAGTGGAATCGAACATTAGATACTCAGCTGTATGCTTTCATTGTTTGTTTGCGTTTGTTCGATATAGGGTGTATTTTATATGAAACGAGTGCTGCATAAACAGGGCGCAGCCACGCCCATTTTCAAACTTTGTATCAATCATCCAAATAAGCATATAAATATTATTGTTAGTGCAAAATTGCATCCCTCTATGACTTTTAGTTACAAAGACTTCACGTTACAAATTCCAAAAGGGTGTTCCAGAAATATCTTTGTTAAAAAGTAGGCGTGGTCATAAACCGATTTCAATACATTTTTGCGTGTCTATTAACACAAGTTATAAAAGTGCATAAACCAAGTTTCGTCATAATATCTCAGTTATTTGTCGAGTAATAGGCTCGTAGATTTCTTTGTATAAAAAGAGGCGGTGCCACGCCCATTTTATAAACTTTTTTTATTTTTTGTTTCCGGTCTATTGTAGAACTCATGTCACAAAATTTCAATGAATTATCTTTATATTTCCCAGAGATATCGCTAAAAATGATTTTATTAGGTCACTTTATAATACCCATATATAAAAGTGGGCGTGGTCATCAACCAATTTTGGTAATTTTTCGTCCACACATTTGGCTAAGTAAATATATTACGCGTACCAAATTTCATCGATATATCTTTAACGGTTTCTGAGTTATGGCTTATAAAACTTTCAATGTTTGTCCCTTAATAAGTGGGCGTGGCACCGCCCATTTTCCAAAATTTTTATATTTTTTGTTTTATGTCCCTAGTTGGACTCCTGCCACAAAATTTCAGTGATAGATCTTTATATTTGACAGAGATATCGCTTAAAATGTTTTTATTAGGCCCCTTTATAGTTCCCATATATAAAAGTGGCCGCTGTGGTGCAGTGGGTAGAGTGCTCGCCTGCTATGCCAGAGGTCTCGGGTTCAAACCACGGTCCGAGCAAAACACCAAAACAATTTTTCTAATTAGTATAAATCCAATCATTGGATTTTTTAAGAGCAGCGGTCACCTCTCGGCAGTGGGCGGCATACCCTCCGAGTGTATTTCTGCCATGAAAAAGCTTCTCACAAAAAAAATGCATTCGCCGTTCGGAGCCGGCATAAAACTGTAGGTCCACCCAATTAGTAGGAAGAACAAAAAGGAGCACACCTCGAATTGGGAGAGAAGCTCGGTCATAAAACTCGTCAGAGTTATAATAGCGCCATTGTATTATATTATTATATTATATATAAAAGTGGGCGTGGCCGTCAACCGATTTTGATAATTTTTCGCCAAAACATTTGTCTAAGTAAGCAAATTACGCGTACCAAATTTCATCGATATATCTTCAACGGTTTCTGAGTTATGACATATAAAACTTTCAATGTTTGCCCCTTAATAAGTGGGCGTGGCACCGCCCATTTTCAAAAATTTTTGTATTTTTTGTTTTATGTCCGTAGTTGGACTCCTACCACAAAATTTCAGTGATAGATCTTTATATTTGACAGAGATATCGCTTAAAATGTTTTTATTAGGCCCCTTTATAGTTCCCATATATAAAAGTGGGCGTGGCCGTCAACCGATTTTGATAATTTTTCGCCAAAACATTTGTCTAAGTAAGCAAATTACGCGTACCAAATTTCATCGATATATCTTCAACGGTTTCTGAGTTATGACATATAAAACTTTCAATGTTTGCCCCTTAATAAGTGGGCGTGGCACCGCCCATTTTCCAAAACTTCATCAAATTTCTTCATAAGGCCCTGAGCTCAATACGTGGGTAAAATTTTATCACTCTAGCTATATTAGTGGCTGAGATACCAAATATCCGATTTTTTCTATATAGGAAAAGTGGGCGTGGTCATGGTCCGATTTCGCCCATTTTCAATACCAACCGTCCCAGTCTCGATACCAACTTGCATTTCAAATTTCATCAAAATATCTCAATTTTTACGCGAGTTATCGTGCGTACGGACGGACGGACGGACGGACGGACGGACGGACGGACGGACGGACGGACATGGCTCAATCGATTTCTCTTTTCACCCTGATCATTTTGATATATATAAGTCCATATCTATCTCGATTATTTCATTATGTTACAATCCACCGTTATGAAATCAAAATTATAATACTCTGTGTACTAGTACAGCTGAGTATAAAAATAAAATAAAAATATTAACTGAATAGGTAAAAAAAAAAACAAAAAAATTAAAATTAAAAATTCAAAAATAAAGTGAATAAAAATAAATAAACAAAACGTGAAGGTGTGCGAAAGGGAAGACGAGAAGAGAATAAGTGAAGAATTGTTAGAAAGTGAAAAAGAATTAAAAAGCGCATAACGAAAATTGCACAAGCTTGACTACATACAAAATAAACCCAAATAATTAAATAGCAACAACGAATACATAAACAACAACAAAATAACCAAACAGCAACAAAATAACCAAACAACAACAAAATAAAACAAAACAATAAAACAACTTGAAAAAAAGAACAAACAATTAAATCATCATATATTTACATATATTTTTGTTTTTGTTTTTTTGTTTTAGTATTGTGTACATAAAACAATGTTATCAACAACAAAATTAGACACAATGTTTTTGCGCAATTTATTGCCGTTTTTGTTGTTGTTTTCATCGCTAATTGTAGCGCTTGTGCAGCCAGCACAAATTAACAACAACATTGTACACCGGCGTGAGATCCGCAATGCAATTGGTACTAGTGCAGTGCACATATGTACATATGTATGTAGGTAGATTTTTGCTATTTAGGCGGCCATCATTGGATTTCAGAAATTTGATTATAATGTTTATATTTCTAATACATCCCGTGGTTAATGTAGGTGATGCTGCAATGTATACGAGACATTTCTCACCCATTTTTAAGCAGCGTTTTAAGTATTTCCAATTTTCCAAAGAAAGCAAGCAAATGTCGTAAAAGGGGTTAAGAATTTCAAAGCAAGGATTTTTTAGAAGATTTTTGAGCAAGAAATTTTGGAGCTCATTCAATTGTAATTATTAGGGCATGGAAATCTATGCAAATGCATGTTTTTCTTAGATTTAGGTAGAGCAAAATAAATAAACAATCTTTGCGAATCGTGAAATTGTCTTAAAAATGGCATTCAAATGTTTTTGCATATTTTGCATATTTTGGTCATATATGCATATTTTTACATATTTTGCGTTGTTTGCATTTTTTTATTACATATTTCGCATTATATTGCCTATTTTTGTAATTTGGTAGTTGACAGTTTTATACAAACGAAATTCATGCATAACAGTCATCTGACGACGAATAGAGTTTCGTGTGAACACGGCTATTATTAGTATTTTCGATACGGTGCATACCTGTCGACAAAGAGCCGTTTTCAAACATGCTCCTATTACCTCTGTGGATGTAGAACGTTCGTTTTCTATGTATAAGAGCTTTTTTCGACCGAATCGGCAAAGTTTTCTTTTTGGGAATATGAAAAAATATTTCATAGTGTGTGCTAATGAATCGTTAAATAAGGATTAACCTTTACAAATTATGAAATGTTCAAGACTGAATTTTTGTACATATCTATAAAAACATACATACATATTGCTAGCTTAGAGTGCAAATTTTGTAAGTCCTTTTTTCAAACATTGTAGGAGAGACAAAAAACAAAAAATTAACATATTTCGAAATGAAAAAAAAAAAGTTCTGTTCATGTAAATATTTTGGACTTACACAATTTGCGTATCGCTAAATAACAACGATTAGAAATATGACAAGTATCACAGACTTGTTTAGCGTGGTGCGTATTTGATTTTTCTAGCGTTCTACATAAAAATACAGTTTTTCATAAAAAGTGGACTTACACAGTTTGCACTCTAAGCTAACGATATGTATAAACGTACAACGTAAGAGCAAAATTGAATTAAAAAATGTTTGTACGTAATTTATTTAACTATTGTAACTTCAACAAACATGAATTATCTGAAGTTGAAAAAATTTGAATTAATGCATTTTTTTTTTTATTTTTCATGCATATTTCTCAGTTTTTGTTGCATTTTATATGCGCATATTTTTTATTTTTTAGTACATGAAATTCCATGCCCTAGTAATTATTATGCGATATTCAATTCTCGGAAAATTTCCATTGCTTATCGGAAATTTTAAATCAATACGGTCTCACGCTAATTTAATGATTTTTATAAATTTGTATGGAAGCAATGGCAAGCTGTCTCCAGAAGAAAGTTCCCTAAAATCAACGGAATTTTTGAGGCATTGAGAATGGCAATTTTTACATTATAATTAAATGTGTTATATAACAGTCGTCTTATCAAAGATCTGGCCACGACTTTAAAATTTGTAACCCATTTTTAGAATTTTCTACGATTTTTCGAATTTTTTTCATAAGCTTGTAACTACTAATTAATACGATTTTTATTGAAAAATTTTCTACAATTTTAATCAAAATTAAGAAATCAAAATTTTCGCCAAAATTATTAGAAATAAATTTAAAAAATCTGCTGTATGATTTCTTTTTTGAGTCACTGTACCTATATGTTTTTGACTAAAATCGACTTTTAATACAAATTATTAAAATTTTGCATTAAGCAACCAATTTTGAATAGATGTAGATAATAAAAAATTTTTGGCCGCGCAAAACTTGAAAATCTACCTACATATGTATGTATGTGCAGTGGTGGCAGAAATTGAAGTGACTATGACGACGCCAACGCAAACACCAGCGCCATCGTCGCCTTCGTCACCTTCACCTCAGTCACCTTCAAATTCATCAACTCCAGCAACTGCAGCAACAGCAGCAACTTCAGCTACTGCAGCAACACCAGCTACTCCGGCAACACCGGCAACACCAGCAACTGCAGCTACTGCGGCAACACCAGCAAAGCGAGCAAAACGAGCAACTCCAGCAACTGCAGCAACACCAGCTACTCCGGCAACACCAGCAACTGCAGCTACTGCGGCAACACCAGCAAAGCGAGCAAAACGAGCAACACCAGCAACTGCAGCTACTCCGGCAACACCAGCAACTTCAGCAACTCCAGCAACACCGGAAACACCAGCAAAGCGAACAAAACGAGCAACACCAGCAACACCAGCAACTGCAGCAACACCGGCAACACCAGCAACTTCAGCTACTGCAGCAACACCGGCAACACCAGCAACTGCAGCTACTGCGGCAACACCAGCAACTGCAGCAACAGCAGCAACTTCAGCTACTGCAGCAACACCAGCTACTCCGGCAACACCAGCAACTGCAGCTACTGCGGCAACACCAGCAAAGCGAGCAAAACGAGCAACTCCAGCAACTGCAGCAACACCAGCTACTCCGGCAACACCAGCAACTGCAGCTACTGCGGCAACACCAGCAAAGCGAGCAAAACGAGCAACACCAGCAACTGCAGCTACTCCGGCAACACCAGCAACTTCAGCTACTGCAGCAACTTCAGCTACTGCAGCAACACCAGCTACTCCGGCAACACCGGCAACAACAGCAACTGCAGCTACTGCGGCAACACCAGCAAAGCGAGCAAAACGAGCAACTCCAGCAACTGCAGCAACACCAGCTACTCCGGCAACACCGGCAACAACAGCAACTGCAGCTACTGCGGCAACACCAGCAAAGCGAACAAAACGAGCAACACCAGCAACACCAGCAACTGCAGCAACACCAGCAACACCGGCAACACCAGCAACTGCAGCAACAGCAGCAACTTCAGCTACTGCAGCAACACCAGCTACTCCGGCAACACCGGCAACACCAGCAACTGCAGCTACTGCGGCAACACCAGCAAAGCGAGCAAAACGAGCAACACCAGCAACTCCAGCAACTGCAGCAACACCAGCTACTCCGGCAACCCCAGCAACTCCAGCAACACCGGAAACACCAGCAAAGCGAACGAAACGAGCAACACCAGCAACTTCAGCTACTGCAGTAACACCAGTATCGCCATCACCATTATCAGCAAAGTTAACTGCCACAGCGCCTACAGACACAGTGGCTGATTTTATAATGCTACTTAACGCAACAGATACGCTGGCAGGTACCACATTCACAGAGATGGTGCGAGAGGAAATGGCTAAGGCGGCGAAAGCAATAGGAATGTCATTGCAAAGTAGAATTTCAATTGAAGAGAAAACGGAAAATTTTGGCAAAAGTGGTAATTATTTAAATGCATATGACGCTTCCAAGCAAAACTGTACTAAGTCGACTTAGTACATTTTCCCGTTTTTGGCTGTTTCAAGTATTAAGTGTCTTAGTTTAGATGCTGTCTGATTTTGGTATCAATCGGACAATCCAATCAAAAGTTATAAGCAAAAGTGTACATATACATACAACTGGAGATTTTTACAGAATAAAAACTTTCAGAGCTTGCCATGAAAAACCACGTAGCAAATTTTTATTTTTCTTACGGTTTTATATAAAACGTACCCTAACTTTGATATTGTCGAGTTTTGGTGTTGAGCGTTCAATCCAAACAGAAGTTACAAGTGAAAATATACTTAGCATACAACTGAAGTTTTATATCGAGTTTAAAATTTGAGAGCTTCTCCTGCAAAACACTGTTTTCAGACTTAGTACAGTTTTGTTTGGCAGCGTCGGTATGATGTTATGAAGAAGCAAATCGCCGTTTAAACTTCAGAAAGGCCTAAGTGACATTTGTACCAAAGATTAGAATTGAACTCCTGACGTCCAAATCTACGACTTTAGCGCTGAAAAGGACATTAGAATGAACTATAAAGCTTGCCGAGCTTCTCAAAATACGAATTTATGATATGGATCGATAGAGCTGATCGTCACGAATTAAAGTGTGGTAAATCCAGAGCTGGGCGATAAGGATTACATGTGCAATCGATTACTCATAGGATTACGATTACATTAATCGTAATTTCAAAATTTCTTAAATTACGATTACAGTAATTCTTATTTTTGTGACGACTATTACGATTACAGTAATTGTAATTTCAAGTTTTTTACGATTACGATTACAGTAATCCTTATTTTCTGTAATCCTAAATTACAAAATTTAAGAATTACATGTAAAAAATTATTAAAATTGCTTTTTGATACCAAACGGCGTAGGGAGGAAAATATGCCTGAAACCTCGTTTGGTCTCGAACGGCTCGGAGAGGTCCTTCCCAATTCTGACGGAGCTGGTGGTGTTAGTCAATGTCATTTGGCATAGCCGTATAAGTTTAGCAGGGAAACCAAATTCAGACATTGCGGCATACAGGCAATTCCTATTCGTGCTATCAAAAGCGGCTTTAAAATCGACAAAGAGATGGTGTGTGTCGGATCCTTTTTCATGGGTTTTTTCCAATATTTGTCGTATTGTGAAGATCTGGTCGATGGTAGATTTACCAGGTCTGAAGCCACACTGATAAGGTCCAATCAGATTGTTGACGATAGGCTTCAGTCTTTCGCACAATACACTTGCTAAGACCTTATATGCGATATTCAGGAGGCTTATCCCACGATAATTGGCGCGTACTGTGGAGTCTCCTTTTTTGTGGATTGGGCAGAGCACACTTAAGTTCCAATCGTCGGGCATGCGCTCGTCCGACCATATTCTGCATAGGAGTTGATGCATGCTCCTTATCAACTCTTCGCCACCATGTTTGAATAGCTCGGCTGGCAAGCCGTCAGCGCCCGGGGCCTTGTTATTCTTAAGCCTAGATACTGCTATTCGCACTTCGTCATGATCAGGTGGTGGAACATGCCTACCATCATCTGCTATTGGGGATTCGGGTCGTACATCTTCTCCTTCCGCACTTTCACTGTTGCCATTATCTAGCAAGGAGGAGAAGTGATCCCTCCACAACTTAAGTATGCTCTGGACATCAGTTACCAGATCACCGTTATCATTCCGGCAGGAATTTGCCCCGGTCTTGAAACCTTCAGTCATCCGCCTGATTTTTTGGTAGAATTTTCGAGCATCGTTCCTACCCGCCAGCATCTCAAGCTCTTCACACTCGCGCCTTTCAGCCTCCCTTTTCTTCTTTCGAAAAAGGCGCCTCTCTTCCTTCTTCGCCGTTCGATAACGCTCCCATACGCTTCGCGTTGCGCCCGCACACAATGTAGCCCTGTAGGCGGCGTTCTTTCTTTCCGAGGCATCGCGACATTCCTTGTCGTACCAGGTGTTCTTGTGGGCTCGCTTGTATCCTATAGATTCCTCAGCGGCGATACGAAGTGAACGAGCGATGTGTTCCCATTCCTCAGATACATCGTTTGGTGAAGGGTTGCTCTCAGAGAGCAGGAGTGAGAGCCGAGTGGTGTATTGATTGGCTGTCTGCGTCATGTGCAGCCTTTCGACTTCAAACTTTCCTTGCTGTCCTGCTGGCACATTCTTTGCTGCACAGAGGCGGGTGCGTACCTTGGCTGCTACAAGATAGTGGTCGGAGTCGACATTGGGACCACGGATTGTGCGCACATCTAGGATGCTGGAGCTGTGTCTGCCGTCGATCATGACGTGATCAATTTGATTTCGCGTTTTTCGATCAGGAGACAGCCATGTGGCTTGGTGTATTTTTTTGTGCTGGAATCTGGTACTGCTAATGACCATGTAAAAAAATATCATTTAATGTAAATAATGCAAACAACAGTCTTAATTTTGTATCGTTATTATTTGCGCTAATTTTCTCTCTGCTTTATAAATATCCCAGTTTTAATTGTTTACTTAATGTGTGACAAAACACATATGTATGTATGTAACAATTATTATTATTTCTTGGAAAACGATGTTGGGTAAGTATATCACTGTTTTGTACACATTGTACTCCCAACCAACGATAATAGTAATCGTAATTTCAAGTTTCTTACGATTACGATTACAGTAATTCTTATTTTTGTAACGACGATTACGATTACAGTAATCGTAATTTCAAAATTTCTAAGATTACGATTACTGTAATCGTAATCCTCATGTAATCGTAATCCTTATCGCCCAGCTCTGGGTAAATCTCATTTTTAGCACAAGTGATTATGTTAGGCGGTTCTGAAGTTTAAAGAATTTACTTCGGCCTCCGGCATGCATCTCAGGGCATGCAGGAGAGCAATTTTAGATTCCACTTGACTCTCTTATCAATAGATACATTTCTCTTCAAAGGTGGACGATGTTTTCATTAATAAATCTAAGTATTCACTTTTTTATAAAAGTTTATATTTGAAAAAGATTTTAATTTTACAATAGGGGTATTCGCTATCCATAGCATAACCCTAGCACGTAGCACGGATTGCACGGATTGCAAAGTTTTACAACGCACAACAACAAAATATAGGCGCACAGAAATATGCTAGACCTCAAAAATATGCTACACCAAAACCTATGTATATTTATTTGCTATGAAGTGTAGGAAATTAATTGCGACCCTGTGTCAGCTGACATTTGCCAATTTCTAATTTCAATTTCAATTTGATCATTCGAATTTTGCTTAAAATGTTGTGTTTTGTGTGTATTTATTAAATTTACCAAAATAAAATGATTTATTTATTAAAAAGTGAGTGATGAACGCGTCCCTTTGGCTAAAAAGAAAAGCTGCTTCTTAAAATTTCCTACGACTCACAATGGGATTTTTTGGCCAAAAATAAATTCGAAATTAAAGTAGTGATAAATGAATATTTTTTAACTGCAATCGACAGATATCTTATGGCACAAAAAAAAAGCCCACGTAAAATTTTTTGAGTTCCGTTTCGTTTAGCCATACAGGGTGCTCAAAGTTGAACAAAAAATATGCCATATGAATTATGAATTTTATGACCTGTTACGAAACGCTCTATCTAAGCCATTTATCGACGTATATATTTCGTTTTGACATCTAAATATAGAAAATGACCTCTACTTTTCTAGGAAGTTATCTTGTTTCTTCTAACTTTGAAATCTGATTTTATATGATTTTTCAAATACTGATAAAAAAATATAGAAAAATTTTTTTCTTCGTCAACTTTAAGGAATAAAATAAAAAAAAAAACAAAAAAAAGGTATCTTGGTTTTTTTTTTGTGTTATGCACTAACATATTCTTTATCAGATCACATTAACAGATATTAATTTCACGCGCGCCTTCGCGTTTTTTAATTATTCTCCTAACTGGCTACAAGTGCATTTTTGAACTTACATTTATAATGACATAGTCAAAATTAAAAAAAATTAAACGTATAGAAGATTTATCATCCAATTTACGTCCGTAATATAGAAAATGGTTCAAAATATGAAATACAGAAGCTCATTTTTGAATTAGCTTTATAGGTTCTATTATATATTGTATTTTTTGCAGGGTAAAAAAAAAATTCAAAAAAATTCCAAAAGTTTGAAATCAAATAAAAAAAAAACAAAAAAAAGGTCTCCTCAATTTTTTAATATGTATTGACCCCAAGTGTGCTTTATAACCCCCCATAGTCAGTTTTATCATTCACCCGCGCTCTTCTCACTTATTCATATTTTTCGACGAGGTGTATATACGCGCTATCACTATGGATGTACATACATATCTATACATGTGTAGCTAGAGAAAAAAGATTGCTGAGCAGTTTTGACATATGTTTATGCTTTAAAATCGCTAATATATTAACTAATGTAATTTTATATAGAATATTTACATATATACTTACATTTAGCCTATTTACTTAAAAAGTATCATAACTCAAAAACGCGAGTTTTCAGGTAAGGATGGGTATGCATGTGTGTGTATGTATATGTATGTGCATTATATGATGAAATTTCGGTCTGATATATTGAAAATTTAGAGTTTGAGATCAAAAAATTGTCTGTGCTATACTATTGATGTACATATATAGCGATCGAAAACTTAAAGGGCTTTTTCGTAAAATCAGCTTACTAAGGTATGATAGTATTGAAGTAAATGAGCGATATACTATCATTTGCTGCTTTTTATACCAGCCATGAACATGAAATAGTGTTATAACTTTGTGCCGAAATACTATGTATTTTTAAGTAAAGTTTATCATTTGTCGGATTCGCCCAAATCCAGTATAAAATATATGTAGCTCCCATACAACGGATTGTTCATATGTAGATAAATTTAAGTATTTGTAACTTATTCAATTAAACAGATAAAATTTAATTTCTATCATTCATAAATGGTATAAAGTCTTTGGTACGCATAAACTTGTTGATATTTGCATTTATCTATTTCGTCTCCCACCTGTGCCGTTACCTTATAAATGGGAGTTTACTTGGGGATCCAAGCCCTAAGAGTACAGATTTTAAATAAGTATACATAAACGTCACATAGATAATTAAATAAATATTTTTCAAGTTGTTACAAATATATGCTTATACCTATATATATAATTGCCCCTCAGCATTCAAACATAATTAGTTTCGAAAATGCATTTTAATGGTTTTTCGCGGCACCCGTTATATGGGGGGTGGGAGAATTTGTTATCAGATTAAGTTCATTTTTACACCATGTACTAATAATCATCAAAGAAGCTTGCATACTGAATTTCAGCATTGTAACTTAATTAGTTTCGAAAATAAATGTGTTTTAATGGTTTTTCGCGGAACCCGTTATATGCGGGGTTGGGAGAATTTGTCATCAGATTAAGTCAATTTTTACACCATGTACTAATATTCATAAAAAAAAGCTTATTTTCAAAATTTGAGCACTCTAGGTCCATTTTTACTATTTATGACCGTTTTTTATATGAAACGTTCCCATTGTGCGACTGTGCAATGGGGTGCTCTCGATGTGTATCATATTTTGGTCTAGCATATTTGCAATTCGTGCTATCTTGCTATCTTGCTAGGGATAGCGAATACCCCTAATAGTTTTTTAATTTTCAACTCAGTCTTATGTTTGCTCTTGATATTATGAAGGCCTTAATGTTATATATATATCCCACACCCCCTTCCTCGCTCTTTCATTACAGCCAAAATTATATTCCCATCAGCCAACGATTCGGAGGAAGAGGAACGTAAATTCGACATTTACGGCTGGAAAACGACGCCAAAATCAAAAGGGAATGAAAAAGAAACTAAAATAAACACAAACACTACTACAGCTGCAACGTCTAATGAAGCTAATGAAACTACAACAACACCGCCGACGCTCCATGATATGCAAAAAATGGCGGCAAAAAATGACACCAAGACAACAAATTCAACAATTGAATCCGTTGATGAGCGTTTGGGCGTATTCAATTTGGCGCCACGCTGTGCTGCCGGACAAGTTGTGGTGAATCAGCGTTGCCACAATTCAGCTTAGGAATTTAGGCAAAAAATTATATAGGTATACAATTTTTAAAAGCATATTTTAAAAGAAATAATTTACATTCATACTTGTGTGGTGCTAATTTCTTTGAAAACTAAACTAAAAAAAATCAAGTGTGTTTATTTAAAATTTTTATTATTTCTTGTTTATACATATATTTAAAATTTTATATACATACATACATAAACTAATATAACCAAATTTTCTTTGCCGACTTTTTATTTACACCAATCGCCTACAACGTCCCATCACAAAAACATAACCCTCGGTGCAATGCGGTATCGTCTCCAACAAAGCAAAGCGATCCTCCAGATCTATCTGTGTGTCTGTGTCAATTGCTGTTTTTTCATTATTTGCAGTATTATTATTTGTTGTAGTAAATGTGGCTACTCGTTGCTTAGTTTGTTTTTTATTGTCATTTCTTATTATATTTAACTCGTTTCGTAAGATAATTAGCCCTGGCACGGCTGGGTAGGTCTTTGAGGCGTTCAGATGTGTCTGGAGTGTAATTTGAGCAGCTGTTGTGTGGAATATAGTAAAGAAATATATAAACAAGAAATGTATATATGGAAATTAATAAAAACCCAGCTAATGCTTTTACTCAAGATTTTAGCAATTTGACATTAATTTGTATGAACCAGAGTTCAAATTTTTAGTAGAATTAGGTATAAAAAAGCATTTTCTATCATTAAAATGAATTCCTTAAAAGGAGATGAATTTCGAATTCGACAACAAAAGGAGAATACATCGAAATAGCTGCAAATTCGCATAAAAACCAGTTCAGATTCACTAAAGATGGTAGTTTTCCAATCGCTAATAAGTACTTGGTTCTTTGTGGAACGATTTCCTTAATTTTTTGTCCAGTTTTATTTGTCTTTAAATCATTTTAAAGTCTATTGTCCATCTATCTTCAAATACCTTTACGTTGTTTGTACAAAAATTTTGTCTGTGAAATTTTTGCCGGCGAATAATTTTCTGGAATACTTAAACCTCTAGCGAGTTTCAAAATACCCTTTTCTTTCGTACTCGTCGAAAAATAGGTCAAATTTACCGCTACTGGAGGGAACTAGTGGGTTAAAATCCCAATAAACACAGACGCGAAGATGATATCGCGGCGAATTCGAGGCGTGTTCGCGAAAGCAGATTTTCGCGAATGTAATTTCTCGGACTCGCCTCGAGTTCGCAGCAAGTTCGAGAAAATCAATTTTCGCGATATATTTTTTTAAAATTTTTTTAGGTTGTTTTGCACTAAAAAATCATTATAGTTCTGACATTTTAGATTTATACCTGAACACGAATATCAAAGTTCCGCAGATGTTATCGAGGCGAATTCTAGGCGAGTTCGCGAAAGTAGATCAAATCGGTTTATAATCCAACCCAATAAACACAAAAGCGAGGATGATATCGTGGCGAATTCGAGAAGAATTCGCGGAGGTGAATGTAATTTTTCAGACTCGTATCGAGTTCGGGATGCGACTCGAGAAAAATCAATTATCGCAATAGCATTTATTAATTTTATTAAATCTTGATTTACACGAAGAAATTCCCTGTTGGGCTTTAATTTACCATTTAAAACTCTACTCAAGAGATTGAAAAGCTCAGATGATATCGTGGCGAATTCGAGGTGGATTCGCAGAAGAAGATTTTCTAGAATGTATTCGCCAATGGGCATAAATCTCGAATCTCCAACGATCCGAGAATATAAAAATGCGCGAATCGCTAATGAGGGGTGACTCGCCTGGGAATTCGGATTCGCCGATCTATCGTCGCGAACTATCGCCGCGATAATATAATCAGAGAAGCGAATTCGTTTCGAATTCGAGGCGAATCCGTTGTGTTTGTTGGGAATAGATACGAGTATGTAGAAAAACCAATTCAAAATTGTTTAATAGGGGAACTTTATTTACTGCTTAATTTTTTCCTAATAAAAATATTTTAAGTGCTTTGTATTATTTTATACGGAGTTAACCCATTGCCAGGAAACCAAACTCTGAACTTCTAATTTTTAGAAACGCCATTTATAAAAATCTCGAATCGCTAATGCACAAATTTTCGAATCGCCAACGATCCGAGAATGAACAAATTTTCGAATCGCTAATGATAAAAAACTCGAATCGCCAGCGATCAGAGAATGAACAAATTCTCGAATCGCTAGTGATAGGTGACATGCCTACGAATTCGGATTCACCGATCTATCGCCGCGATAATATAATCAGAGAAAGCGAATCCGACGCGAATTCGAGGCGAATCCCTTGTGTTTATTGGGATGTTCTACAAATTTAACATACGTTTTTCTTTAAGGTCTCAGACGTCGACGTAAGGGTCGTAAGGGTGAACTTCATCAGGCTTTCAAACTGGTTCAAATGGAGGAGTAATCTGTTTTCTCGTGGAGCCTCCACACCTACATAAGTGTTCCGCTATGGCGGCATCCACTCCAAGCTAAATTAAACTAATGGCGTTTTCTTTTCTGCAAAAAAATGCTGCCCTTCTATATCCCAATTATCGAATTGCGTAACCTAACTTTCTATAAAATGGCTAAATTTGTAGATAATGGTGCCCTCTTGCTTAGCTAGAGGTCAATATTCGGTAAAATTACCAGACAAGCTTACAAAATAGCTAAGAAAATCAAAAAGGGCAACATTTTTTCGAGAAAAGAAAACGGCATAACACTCGTTTAATTACGCTATTTGCTCCTAAAGAAAATTTTACTCTACATTGTATGTGATTTAAACATTTTGTGTCTTTTTTGTTGTTTGTTTTTTGCCGACAGAGTAGGACTGCGATGTATTATGGAACCAAGTTCCACACACTTTGTCAAGTCTGATGTGTTTATAAACTGGTTTCGGCGATCTGGCATCTTCAGTATCAGAACGAAAAGAAAAGAAATCCCAGCAAATGGTGTAAAAATATTTCAGCATTTTATTATGTTCGGCTGCTGCCATACGATGCAGGAAAGTACTTTCAGAAAGCGAAAAATTCAAATTTTAATATTTGTTGTTTTCTTTATACAACAAGCACAAAAATTTGAATTTTTCACTATCTCAAAGTACTTTTTGCATTGTCTGGCTGTCTAGTCATTTAATCCAGATTTATTTGCATTCCGCCACCAGACAAAAAAATCCCCTAAAATTCCATTTTATATTATTTTACTTTATTTTATTTTCCCTTATTTTATTTTATTTTATTTTATTTTCTTTTATTTTATTTTCCTTATTTTATTTTATTTTGTTTTACTTTATTTTATTTTCCCTTATTTTATTTTATTTTATTTTATTTTATTTTATTTTCCCTTATTTTATTTTATTTTATTTTATTTTCCCTTATTTTCCATTATTTTATTTTATTTTATTTTATCTTATTTTATTTTATTTTATTTCCCCTTATTTTATTTTATTTTATTATATTTTGGTTTATTTTCTTTTATTTTATTTTATTTTATTTTCCCTTATTTTATTTAATTTCATTTTATTTTATAATGAATGCTTTTTTTAGAGCTTTTAGGCCGGTGAGATTTATAAGCAAAATAAAATTTTCTTATATTCTCCTACGCGTTTCGGCGTCTTTTCCGCCTTCCTCAGGGAGTCTGTTTTATTGGAATAATTGAAAAAAAGATACACAACACATTATTATATGATTAAGACTAGGTAACGAAAATAACATGGTAATATTATTATACATAATTAAACCTAAAATTACTTTTAGAAACTGTTTGAAAAACTGATCACTTACATTAAACTTTTCAACAAAACACTTCACTTCCACAAAACATCTAGATACATATAAAATGACATAGAGACCTAAAAACATACATATACAAATATATTGCCATTTTCCCTACTTCTTGTCATTCGTTATTTTTTTCTTTTTTAATGCTGTTCTGTAAGCGCAACTTATATTGTCCACGTCTTCCTTAAAGTTTATTGCGTCTTTTATTCTTTCCTGTATGCGCAGACTTTCTAGTGTCAATCTTGTTTTTGTTCGTCTCTCTATATCTAATATTCTTGCATTGTCAAAGTCTGCTGCATGTCCACTGTTCGTCAAATGCTGTGCTAAAGCTGTTGACGTCTTTTTGTTTCTTACGTCTGCTTTATGTTCGCCTAGTCTTGTGCCTAATGCTCGTTTGGTAGTTCCGATATAAGTTTTATTACAATTCTCGTCTTTGTTACCTTTACATCTAATTTCATAAACTACGTTGTGTTGTTGTTCTTTGCTAATTTTGTCTTTCGTCTTGCTAAATATTTTGTTAAGGGTATGATTTGGTTTGTGTGCAAATATTAAGTTATCTTTTTTTTTTTTTTTTATACATTTTTGTAAAGTTTTGTTATCCGTTAACCCTTCTATATATGTAACCCCCCTGTATATTTTGTTCTTGTTTTTGTCCGTCATATTTACATTTGTTTTGCATGCTTTTTGTTTGTTTTTTGTTGTTATTAACCACCTATCTATAGTTTTTGTTGGATATGCATTTTTTGTCAAGATCATTCTTATTTTCCTTTCGTTGTCTTTTCTGAACGCCTGGTCGCTCAGCGCGTAGATTTTATTTATAAAGTTAGTGACGGTGTTATGTTTTTGGGTCCAGGGATGGTTAGAGTGGTAGTTAATAATTCTTGAAGATGCTATTGGTTTTGCATACCAATTCGTCAAAATTTGGTCATTGTTTTTGTATATTTCCATGTCTAGGAAGGCTAACTTATTATCCTTTTCTTTTTCAGCTGTAAATTGAATCTTTTTATGTTGTCTGTTTAGTATTGTCAATATGTCTTCCACGTCCTTAATATTTATAATCGCGAATATATCATCTACATATTTAGTTATGTATTTGATACATATGTCCTTGGATTTCAGTTCGGCTACAGCGTCGTCAAGGATTTTGTCAAGTACGATATCAGCTATCGTTGGGGATAAGGGATTACCCATCGGCATACCATGGATTTGTTGGTATACCGTTTCGTCATAAATAAGATAATTGTTATCTCTTAAGCAGAAATCTAAAATGTCCAAAAACTGTTTTCTACTGAGGTTGACGTCATTCTGAAGAGATGTCCATTTCTGCATAATTGTCCGGATTGCTAAATTCACTGGGATGTTAGTAAATAACGAGATTACGTCGAAGGATATAAGGATTTCGTCTTTTTCTAGTGTTAAGTCTTTTAACTTCTCTTTTAGTTGTAACGAATTTTTAATGTTATAGTTATCCGAAATTAGGGGCTTAAGTAATTGTCCAATATATTTTGATAGTTGGAGGCAAGGTATGTTAGTCGATGAGGAAATAGGTCTGAGTGGTGTATTTTCTTTATGTATTTTTGGTAATCCATACAGTCTTGGAGCTATAGCTGCAGTGCATGTCAGCTTGTGTTTCTGTATAATGTCAATGTTTCCTTGTTTATATAAGTCATTGACTATTGCGTTGTTTTTTCTTAAAAGTTTTTGTGTGGGGTCCACTCGTATAGTCCTATATGTATCTTTTTCGTTTAGTAGTTGCATCATTTTCTCTTTGTATTCATTTTTGTCCATTATTACAGTCTTGTTTCCTTTGTCTGCGCTTGTGATAATTATCGAGTCTTTGTGTTGTTGTAGTAGTCGTTTCGTGTCTTCAAATATCTTTAATATAAGTTTTTCTTTACTATTATTCTTGAACTTATTACTAAACGACTTAATACTATTGGCTATGCTGCATCTCGCTGTATCTTTGTCCTTATCGTCTTGAATTGTCTGTATTCCTTGCTCGATCTCTGCAATCAGTTTGACTGGTGAAACAGTTTTTGTTGTTGTGGGTAGCGCGAATTTATTTCCCAAGGACATTAGCCATCGAGACTCGTTAGGAATGTTAATGTTGGTTTTGTTAATGAACCAGTCCTCATTGATTACGAAGCCATATTTCTCAAAATTATTATTTAATTGTCTTTGTAATTTGTTGTTCAGATTTTCCCTTGTATCCTTCGTAATTTTAGTTAAATATTGTTTTTGGTGTTTTTCTACCAACTCGAAATCTTGTTTTTCCAGTCTTTTATTTAGATCCTTCCTAATATTGTTTATCCCATCACGGATTAATTTTTGTTGAATGTTGGCTTCTTTGATCTCTAGGTTCAGGATCTTTGTCAGATAATTTTGTTTTATTTTGTCTAGTTCCCTTTTTGTGACGTCCAATGTGAAACCATATTTAATATTGTTTGTTTTACCTGCTAGGTGACGTGGAATTACCCCGAAGTTTTTGCATTCTAATAGAAATTTAAGTCGTTGTTGTTGTTTTGCAATTTTTCTATGGTTTTTGTTATATTGTTTAATGATATAACAAGTGGTTTCATCATATTTGTAACGGATGTGTTGGAAGAAATGTTTCATGTTGTGTACTTTTTTTAAAATATATTAATTCGTCTAAAAGGTTTTTATGGTTATGTGTTCGGTGTACGCTCTCCGAAAAATATTTATGTATTATAGGATTTAGGCCAAATATATTCAATTTATAATGAATGCTTTTTTTAGAGCTTTTAGGCCGGTGAGATTTATAAGCAAAATAAAATTTTCTTATATTCTCCTACGCGTTTCGGCGTCTTTTCCGCCTTCCTCAGGGAGTCTGTTTTATTGGAATAATTGAAAAAAAGATACACAACACATTATTATATGATTAAGACTAGGTAACGAACATAACAATAAAAGACGCAATAAACTTTAAGGAAGACGTGGACAATATAAGTTGCGAAGTTGCGCTTACAGAACAGCATTAAAAAAGAAAAAAATAACGAATGACAAGAAGTAGGGAAAATGGCAATATATTTGTATATGTATGTTTTTAGGTCTCTATGTCATTTTATATGTATCTAGATGTTTTGTGGAAGTGAAGTGTTTTGTTGAAAAGTTTAATGTAAGTGATCAGTTTTTCAAACAGTTTCTAAAAGTAATTTTAGGTTTAATTATGTATAATAATATTACCATGTTATTTTCGTTACCTAGTCTTAATCATATAATAATGTGTTGTGTATCTTTTTTTCAATTATTCCAATAAAACAGACTCCCTGAGGAAGGCGGAAAAGACGCCGAAACGCGTAGGAGAATATAAGAAAATTTTATTTTGCTTATAAATCTCACCGGCCTAAAAGCTCTAAAAAAAGCATTCATTATAAATTGAATATATTTGGCCTAAATCCTATAATACATAAATATTTTTCGGAGAGCGTACACCGAACACATAACCATAAAAACCTTTTAGACGAATTAATATATTTTAAAAAAAGTACACAACATGAAACATTTCTTCCAACACATCCGTTACAAATATGATGAAACCACTTGTTATATCATTAAACAATATAACAAAAACCATAGAAAAATTGCAAAACAACAACAACGACTTAAATTTCTATTAGAATGCAAAAACTTCGGGGTAATTCCACGTCACCTAGCAGGTAAAACAAACAATATTAAATATGGTTTCACATTGGACGTCACAAAAAGGGAACTAGACAAAATAAAACAAAATTATCTGACAAAGATCCTGAACCTAGAGATCAAAGAAGCCAACATTCAACAAAAATTAATCCGTGATGGGATAAACAATATTAGGAAGGATCTAAATAAAAGACTGGAAAAACAAGATTTCGAGTTGGTAGAAAAACACCAAAAACAATATTTAACTAAAATTACGAAGGATACAAGGGAAAATCTGAACAACAAATTACAAAGACAATTAAATAATAATTTTGAGAAATATGGCTTCGTAATCAATGAGGACTGGTTCATTAACAAAACCAACATTAACATTCCTAACGAGTCTCGATGGCTAATGTCCTTGGGAAATAAATTCGCGCTACCCACAACAACAAAAACTGTTTCACCAGTCAAACTGATTGCAGAGATCGAGCAAGGAATACAGACAATTCAAGACGATAAGGACAAAGATACAGCGAGATGCAGCATAGCCAATAGTATTAAGTCGTTTAGTAATAAGTTCAAGAATAATAGTAAAGAAAAACTTATATTAAAGATATTTGAAGACACGAAACGACTACTACAACAACACAAAGACTCGATAATTATCACAAGCGCAGACAAAGGAAACAAGACTGTAATAATGGACAAAAATGAATACAAAGAGAAAATGATGCAACTACTAAACGAAAAAGATACATATAGGACTATACGAGTGGACCCCACACAAAAACTTTTAAGAAAAAACAACGCAATAGTCAATGACTTATATAAACAAGGAAACATTGACATTATACAGAAACACAAGCTGACATGCACTGCAGCTATAGCTCCAAGACTGTATGGATTACCAAAAATACATAAAGAAAATACACCACTCAGACCTATTTCCTCATCGACTAACATACCTTGCCTCCAACTATCAAAATATATTGGACAATTACTTAAGCCCCTAATTTCGGATAACTATAACATTAAAAATTCGTTACAACTAAAAGAGAAGTTAAAAGACTTAACACTAGAAAAAGACGAAATCCTTATATCCTTCGACGTAATCTCGTTATTTACTAACATCCCAGTGAATTTAGCAATCCGGACAATTATGCAGAAATGGACATCTCTTCAGAATGACGTCAACCTCAGTAGAAAACAGTTTTTGGACATTTTAGATTTCTGCTTAAGAGATAACAATTATCTTATTTATGACGAAACGGTATACCAACAAATCCATGGTATGCCGATGGGTAATCCCTTATCCCCAACGATAGCTGATATCGTACTTGACAAAATCCTTGACGACGCTGTAGCCGAACTGAAATCCAAGGACATATGTATCAAATACATAACTAAATATGTAGATGATATATTCGCGATTATAAATATTAAGGACGTGGAAGACATATTGACAATACTAAACAGACAACATAAAAAGATTCAATTTACAGCTGAAAAAGAAAAGGATAATAAGTTAGCCTTCCTAGACATGGAAATATACAAAAACAATGACCAAATTTTGACGAATTGGTATGCAAAACCAATAGCATCTTCAAGAATTATTAACTACCACTCTAACCATCCCTGGACCCAAAAACATAACACCGTCACTAACTTTATAAATAAAATCTACGCGCTGAGCGACCAGGCGTTCAGAAAAGACAACGAAAGGAAAATAAGAATGATCTTGACAAAAAATGCATATCCAACAAAAACTATAGATAGGTGGTTAATAACAACAAAAAACAAACAAAAAGCATGCAAAACAAATGTAAATATGACGGACAAAAACAAGAACAAAATATACAGGGGGGTTACATATATAGAAGGGTTAACGGATAACAAAACTTTACAAAAATGTATAAAAAAAGATAACTTAATATTTGCACACAAACCAAATCATACCCTTAACAAAATATTTAGCAAGACGAAAGACAAAATTAGCAAAGAACAACAACACAACGTAGTTTATGAAATTAGATGTAAAGGTAACAAAGACGAGAATTGTAATAAAACTTATATCGGAACTACCAAACGAGCATTAGGCACAAGACTAGGCGAACATAAAGCAGACGTAAGAAACAAAAAGACGTCAACAGCTTTAGCACAGCATTTGACGAACAGTGGACATGCAGCAGACTTTGACAATGCAAGAATATTAGATATAGAGAGACGAACAAAAACAAGATTGACACTAGAAAGTCTGCGCATACAGGAAAGAATAAAAGACGCAATAAACTTTAAGGAAGACGTGGACAATATAAGTTGCGCTTACAGAACAGCATTAAAAAAGAAAAAAATAACGAATGACAAGAAGTAGGGAAAATGGCAATATATTTGTATATGTATGTTTTTAGGTCTCTATGTCATTTTATATGTATCTAGATGTTTTGTGGAAGTGAAGTGTTTTGTTGAAAAGTTTAATGTAAGTGATCAGTTTTTCAAACAGTTTCTAAAAGTAATTTTAGGTTTAATTATGTATAATAATATTACCATGTTATTTTCGTTACCTAGTCTTAATCATATAATAATGTGTTGTGTATCTTTTTTTCAATTATTCCAATAAAACAGACTCCCTGAGGAAGGCGGAAAAGACGCCGAAACGCGTAGGAGAATATAAGAAAATTTTATTTTGCTTATAAATCTCACCGGCCTAAAAGCTCTAAAAAAAGCATTCATTATAAATTGAATATATTTGGCCTAAATCCTATAATACATTTTATTTTATTTCATTTTATTTTACTTTATTTTATTTTCCCTTATTTTATTTTATTTTATTTTATTTTATTTTGTTTTATTTTATTTTATTTTAATTTATTTTATTTTACTTTATTTTATTTTATTTTATTTTATTTTATTTAATTTTATTTTACTTTACTTTATTTTACTTTATTTTATTTTCTCTTTTTATATTATTACTTATTTTGTTTTGCTAATCTTTCTTTTGTAAATTTTTCCTATCACATATAATATTAAGTATCTCACCACTTTCTCCTTCTCTCCTAAACACTGTTGACTTGTCTCTTAACCGACTGGGTGCGGCTACAGCAACTGCTTCTCCATTAAACGCTATCAACAATGTCAACAAAAACAACAGCAAATATAAAAACAACACCGATGTTTGTTTTATTTTAAGCTTTAGTGAAGACATTATTTGTGTTTTTTTAATTTCGCATTTCAATTATTGATTTTTACTTATTTTTTGTTTATTTTGATTTTATTATTGCGTAGGTTTACTTTAATTTATTTGTTTTTATTTTATTTATTATTTATTTACTATTTTTATTTCTATTGTCTCTTTGCTTATTTTTTTATTTTCTTCTTCTTCTTCTGCTCCTTCCTCAACCGGATACTGCCTCCAATTAGTTAGACCGACGATCAGCCGTCTGCCTGCGTCTGCTACGCTTAGTTATGAACTGTTTGAATAATTCTGTGTGTTATTTATAGAGACTCTTCAACAAAGTTAAGTTATTATTTTTAAATGATTATTTTTAAATTATTATTTTAATTTACAATTCATTTTAAATGTGTTGTTGTTCTGACAGACAACAATTTGCTGAAGATGATAATGAAAACGGCAAAAATGAAAAATTTGAAATTAGAAAGTGTGTTAGCGGGAGCAGAGCAGTTGAGAAGAGTAGATATGTTAGTGAGAACACCAAGCGTAAGATTAACTCGCAACGAACTTATAACTTATGTATATTCTAAAATAAATTTTTGAAGGCAACCACCCTCTTTCTCTCTCATTGAATTTCCTGTTCTGAATCAGACTTGTTAAATAATGATTATTAATCGTAATGATTACCGGTTTGATTGATTATTTTTTCAAGTATCCATTTAATGATTAAATTCCCATAGTTTCCAAATTTTTATGATTATTTTGCAATTACCATTAAAAAAAATTCATAAAAATTAAAAACTTAAAAAATAATCATAAAAAATAATCAAAATAATTTTTTATGATTATTTTTGATTTTTTTGCTTTTTTTTATTACTTTTTAATGGTAATTGCTTAATTTTCTTTTTTTTCTGCAACTGAATTAAAATAATGATTACCAATTAAAAAACAAAACAATTTAATTGATTACTAATCCTAATCGGAATTTAACAGATCCAATACGACTGGGCTGGTTTTCAAAAAAAAAAAATACTATTTCAATTTTGAATTGCAATCAACCATACTTTGTATAAAATGAAATTTTTGGTTTTTGCGTAATGGAATAGCTTTGGGTTCTGTTAAATATTAGATGTTTTGTTTTTAATACACTTGATAAGAGATTCGGTTTTCAACGGTTTTTTTATTTTATTTCTTACATATTCTACAATTTCACAACTAATTTAGCCTTAAATAGTTACACCTAAACTATTGTCAGTCTGTTTAATTAAAAAAAAAATGATTTCCATTACAGCTACACTTCCTTTTCATACTCTTCCGCTTGCCTTCTCCCTTTTCCCCGTCTTAACACGCCGGTGACAGCGTCTATTCGCCAAAACATAACCTCTAGGACAATGCGGCAACGGTTTGGATGTCAAAATGTGATATGGCCTTATTAAGCGTTCCGTAACTGTACTACCCAACACATCATTCAACGCTGCTAGTCCGTCATTTCGCTCCGCTGACAAGACGTTACTGCTTGTAATTGCTTCCTGTGGCGTTGAAATTGTAAACTCACCAATTTCAGTTATGTTGAGTTGTGTATTAGGATGTCCTCTAACGACAGTGGTGAATATGAGTAAGAGTGAACTGCAAAGGTAAATTGAGTTGGCAGGCATTTTGTGTTGTTGTTAAATAAAACGTTTTATTTGTGCCTCTGTGGAGAGACAGAATTAGCGATTTTATTTAATAATTTCTAATTGAATTTAAATATTTCTTCTTATTATTTATAGTTTCCTGTCTTTACTCACGCGTAATTTAACTTCTAACTGCCAACATTTGTTATTCTTACACGCGTTTTTATAGACTTTTTTGGAGGCTCAAGAGCGCAGCTCATCTTCACAGAAACTCTGCTTCGCGCTTCGACTTTAACCCTCAACTCGCATTTAACCCAACTTAACGTGCATTTATTAACCATTTAAGTGCAGCCACAATTCGTTGGTGAATTACATTGAGTTGAGTGCCTGACTTGAAGTAGCTAGCCGGTGAACTACTTCACTTTTGGCACTTGAATGGGGTTTTGTTGTTGCTTATGATGACGGTTGTTGAACTATTTGGATTTTGAAGATATAATGTATACTTAAGCCAAATACTGTGATAAGTTAAGTAACAAAATTCATCTGCTATGGTCAAGGTTTCGGGTGTCAAGTTGCTGACATAAGACGGCCTTTAATAAATAGGTGCTTTAAAATTGGATTTCTTTGAGTTCAAGTGTAATGTTAAATATCATTTACTTCAACTTGAAAAGTCATTTAGTGAACTTATTTGTCAATAATGATAATAACAGCTAGAATGTATGGGGATCACAGTAGCGGTAAACTTAGATCAGCAACAGAGACCCAAAACATTCGTTAGTTGGTTGGTTGCCGAGCCGCCCGGTCGAACAATCCCGCACCGAATTAGCGCACGAAGCGCCATTTTGATGCACATAACTCATGGAATCGGTATGGTTGTGGTTTGTTGCTAGATTTCGCCGATGCGTTCCAAGCTAATTACTGTGCATTCGGCTATAGTGCTTAAGTTGCGAAGCACAAAATTGCCGAAGTTGTCGAGTCTCATATGAGCAAAAGCCGGGCATTCGCATAGAAAGTGTTGGGATTGATTCCTCACTGTCCTCTTGATTGCAACATGTTGCTTGTTGAGCAGGATTCCTAATCTAGTCAAACAACTAATGTCCTGCAATCGTGGCTGTGATCTGGAAGATGCCCCTTCTGCATCTTCTGATTAGACCGTTGGTTCTTGTGGCATCATAAGCCGGCCATATTTGCTACGCGGCTTTACTAGTATCCGCGGAGTTCCATCGAAGAGTGACCTGCTGTAGCCACCAATGCACTCCCCGAAGGTTTTGGCAAGTGCAGGGATAAATCTGGTACGCTCGGCTACTAGTCCCTTCTGACACTAAGCCGCCTGTAGTGCCAACGATTTTTTTTTTGGCCATTGACAACCTTCTAGGCCGGTGGATTTTAGTCGCATCTTACGACAGGCATTCCTTGCGACGGGTAGGTATATTCTAAGCGACGGGTAGGTATATATTTTGCCGGTGTCTGTTGCAGGGATGGAAAATGTGGTACAATTGTACTTTTTTTGGTACATTCCGGTAGCCAAAAGTACATAGGTACTACGCTGACATATTTGGTACATATTTTTCAAGTAATACATCACTGCATCCCAAATCTATTAAAGCAAAACAAATAGTATTGTCCCTTTGGTTTTAGAGTTATTTCCAAAGCGTGAATTTGACAAAATAGAGCAAATTAATTACTACGTTTATACGGCAGAATTCGTGAACTTTTAATTTAATGAATTCGAAAATGGTCTCGTTTATGCAGCATTTATGAACTCATGAAATTCAGCTTTTTTAAAAAGTGGCAACGTTCTAACGACATCAGCTGTCAAGGCAAATTTACCAGGTAGACTCGGTGGCGAATTCTGAAACTATTATTTATTTACAAAGGTAGTGTGTAATGTCAAAATCTAAGCGAATTCACATCATGGCCAATGGGAATGCGCGAGTCACAAGCGAATTCAGAATTTAACCACGGTGAAATATAAATTTGACATTACACTACCAATTACAATAACAAAATACATTGGACATTTCTAAATTCGCCCCCGAGGCTACCTGTTAGAAGATATAATTTCGATAAGTATAAGTCCTTAGAAAAAATATGCTACCAAAAATGAAGGTACATTTTCCTTTGATTTGGTACATTTTACTTGCTCAATTAGTACAAAATCAGAAAACCCATTTTCCATCCCTGGTCCGTTGTAGATTGAGATTACTTGCTTGTTGTGTACGCTGTCTCTCTCTCTCTCTCTCTCTCTCTCTCTCTCTCTCTCTCTCTTCCACACTCTTTTTTATGGCAACGTCACATTAAAGCCCGTATTATTTCGTACTCTGCTTTAAATAGCTTGGATAGTTTGACGAAGGATATCCGGTTTGTTACGCTGATTTACACTCTTTGTTATGGGCTGTTTTGAAAAGGGGTCACCCAGGCATCCAAGGCAGCTGGCGGGACTAATAGAACATAGGAGCAATTGAGCCGCATGAACGATTTCTTCTCTGGCTAATTATTGCTGCAACTTCTGCAGCATCTACAATAACCAATCTTAACCATCTTAAGCCTCAATGGGGCAGTGCCAGCTGAGTAAGCCTATCTTTCCTCCTTAGGGTGCGTAAGTAATGAGAAAGGTTGTCCAGAGGCATACTGTGTGGTTGCTTTTAAATTAAAATCCATAATTTTTTTGTTCTCTAAAAAAATCAAACTACTCATGAAGTAATTTCATCTGCAAGCGATTGATAACAACTTGTTTTCATTCACATTTATTTCTTAAGAAATACGGAAGCATCTCCCATATCTACATGCACATCACATTTGTATTTGAAAATAGTAAAAAATAGTAAAAGAAATATTCAAAACTTTGCTGATTGCAAAACTTATCGCTATTGTTTAACAAATTATTTATTTTGCTTTGCTTTTATTGCAACAAACAAAAAAAGTAATAATCATGCTTTTGCATTGCCAATTGCTGATATGAAAATTGCTTGCCAATATACAACTGATTAAGTCGACAGCATGCAATCAACGGCGAACGGAGAACAATGAATACATAAATGAAAATTTTAAAATCAAAATCAAAAGCCAAGAAAATGTTGCCGTTAAG
Organism: Urophora cardui; assembly: GCA_960531455.1. Lineage (NCBI taxonomy): Eukaryota > Metazoa > Arthropoda > Insecta > Diptera > Tephritidae > Urophora > Urophora cardui. Next base: position 14,237,065 of record OY482670.1, on the reverse strand, counting down.
ACGGTAGAGAAGAGACAGGGAAAGCAGACGTAGATATGGAAAACAGAGGTAAGGAGAGCAGAGGTAAGGCAAGCAGGCAGCACACTAAGATTGCAACGAAAGGATAATCAAAGAATACAATAGCGAAATAAAAACAAATAAATACTAAATAGGAAAACCAAAATCATTTGCAGCATAAATGCAAACATTTTAGTTAAGAAGCGATAGGTAAGATTTTGCAGAAGAAAAAGGAAAAATAATAATAAATGGGAAATCAGAAATAAGAAACAAGAAATAAGAAATGAGAAATAAGAAATAAGAAATGAGAAGCAAAAAATCGCTCTACTGCTTTTAAGAACTAAAGTCAATTTTGATTTGGAGGTAGAAAATGCTTTTTGTAGCTCTTATGAAAATTAATAAACAAAAGTGCACAAATAGTAATAATAAGCAGCTAAACAATATAAACAAAAACAATAATAATAAGAGAAAACAGCAAATAGTAGTGAAATACAAAAATTATAAGCAGCAACAATAACATCAAACAAACAACAATCAGCAACAATTGCATGCATAAAATTTCAATAAGCGCTGCTAGAAACAATTGAAACAAATCTCAAGTAGCGCAGCAATGCAAGATGCAGTCGAAGTGTTCCGGTTAGCTAGTGAGCAATCAAAGATACTTGGCTGAAATAAAAGTGTAAAGTGCGATAAGGTATGTATGTTAGAGAGATATGAAATATATGAGAGATAATAGGTATAGGGAGAGTTAGAGATGATATTCTTGACCAACAGTGACAGTGCCGAAATTTACTTGAGTATACTACCTACTAACGAAAGAAATGCTAATGAGGCTCTTAGCGTATAAATTTTGTGTATAGACATTCACTGAGCTTACTTAGCTGTCATATCACACACTAAATCAAAAAGCGTTACAACTCAAAATTTTTCGAAATCGGGTTTCTTCCATAAATTGGTACAAAGAATATATCTCTAACGGCTGCCAAAAAATCTTTTCCATCAGAGTCTTTTTTAACTGAGAAATAACTATTATATGTAGCCTTTTCCCCATATCATTACCTATAAAAATTAAACAGTTTTTTGCCTCTCCTGAAAGTTTTTAAATTTTGAGTTGTAACGCTTTTTGATTTAGTGTGCGATATGTGAAGAAAGAATTTACTTCAATGCAATTATTTGTAGTTAGGCTTCAGCAATAAACATAGTACTTGAAATTAAAAAAAGACGTTCCCTTATCAATAAGGCAACAGGAACGAAATTATACATTCACTATTGAAGGTAAGACTTGAAAAACGGATTCCAAACTTTTCCAATCATCTTCGAAGTGTTAACGAAGACCACGGACATCACTTCCTAGTTCTATTCGAAAGCGAAATTCGATTCGAAAACACATTCGCATTACTTGTTTACCTTTAGCTTCACCTTTACCTTTACCTTTACCTTTACCTTTACCTTTACCTTTACCTTTACCTTTACCTTTACCTTTACCTTTACCTTTACCTTTACCTTTACCTTTACCTTTACCTTTACCTTTACCTTTACCTTTACCTTTACCTTTACCTTTACCTTTACCTTTACCTTTACCTTTACCTTTACCTTTACCTTTACCTTTACCTTTACCTTTACCTTTACCTTTACCTTTACCTTTACCTTTACCTTTACCTTTACCTTTACCTTTACCTTTACCTTTACCTTTACCTTTACCTTTACCTTTACCTTTACCTTTACCTTTACCTTTACCTTTACCTTTACCTTTACCTTTACCTTTACCTTTACCTTTACCTTTACCTTTACCTTTACCTTTACCTTTACCTTTACCTTTACCTTTACCTTTACCTTTACCTTTACCTTTACCTTTACCTTTACCTTTACCTTTACCTTTACCTTTACCTTTACCTTTACCTTTACCTTTACCTTTACCTTTACCTTTACCTTTACCTTTACCTTTACCTTTACCTTTACATTTACATTTACATTTACATTTACCTTTACCTTTACCTTTACCTTTACCTTTACCTTTACCTTTACCTTTACCTTTACCTTAACCTTAACCTTTACCTTTACCTTTACCTTTACCTTTACCTTTACCTTTACCTTTACCTTTACCTTTACCTTTACCTTTACCTTTACCTTTACCTTTACCTTTACCTTTACCTTTACCTTTACCTTTACCTTTACCTTTACATTTACATTTACATTTACATTTACCTTTACCTTTACCTTTACCTTTACCTTTACCTTTACCTTTACCTTAACCTTAACCTTTACCTTTACCTTTACCTTTACCTTTACCTTTACCTTTACCTTTACCTTTACCTTTACCTTTACCTTTACCTTTACCTTTACCTTTACCTTTACCTTTACCTTTACCTTTACCTTTACGTTTACCTTAACCTTAACCTTTACCTTTACCTTTACCTTTACCTTTACCTTTACCTTTACCTTTACCTTTACCTTTACCTTTACCTTTACCTTTACCTTTACCTTTACCTTTACCTTTACCTTTACCTTTACCTTTACCTTTACCTTTACCGTTACCTTTACCTTTACCTTTACCTTTACCTTTACCTTTACCTTTACCTTTACCTTTACCTTTACCTTTACCTTTACATTTACATTTACATTTACATTTACATTTACCTTTACCTTTACCTTTACCTTTACCTTAACCTTAACCTTTACCTTTACCTTTACCTTTACCTTTACCTTTACCTTTACCTTTACCTTTACCTTTACCTTTACCTTTACCTTTACCTTTACCTTTACCTTTACCTTTACCTTTACCTTTACCTTTACCTTTACGTTTACCTTAACCTTAACCTTTACCTTTACCTTTACCTTTACCTTTACCTTTACCTTTACCTTTACCTTTACCTTTACCTTTACCTTTACCTTTACCTTTACCTTTACCTTTACCTTTACCTTTACCTTTACCTTTACCTTTACCTTTACCTTTACCTTTACCTTTACCTTTACCGTTACCTTTACCTTTACCTTTACCTTTACCTTTACATTTACCTTTACCTTTACCTTTACCTTTACCTTTACCTTTACCTTTACCTTTACCTTTACCTTTACCTTTACCTTTACCTTTACCTTTACCTTTACCTTTACCTTTACCTTTACCTTTACCTTTACCTTTGCCTTTACCTTTACCTTTACCTTTACCTTTACCTTTACCTTTACCTTTACCTTTACCTTTACCTTTACCTTTACCTTTACCTTTACCTTTACCTTTACCTTTACCTTTACCTTTACCTTTACCTTTACCTTTACCTTTACCTTTACCTTTACCTTTACCTTTACCTTTACCTTTACCTTTACCTTTACCTTTACCTTTACCTTTACCTTTACCTTTACCTTTACCTTTACCTTTACCTTTACCTTTACCTTTACCTTTACCTTTACCTTTACCTTTACCTTTACCTTTACCTTTACCTTTACCTTTACCTTTACCTTTATCTTTACCTTTACCTTTACCTTTACCTTTACCTTTACCTTTACCTTTACCTTTACCTTTACCTTTACCTTTACCTTTACCTTTAACTTTACGTTTACCTTTACCTTTACCTTTACCTTTACCTTTACCTTTACCTTTACCTTTACCTTTACCTTTACCTTTACCTTTACCTTTACCTTTACCTTTACCTTTACCTTTACCTTTACCTTTACCTTTACCTTTATCTTTACCTTTACCTTTACCTTTACCTTTACCTTTACCTTTACCTTTACCTTTACCTTTACCTTTACCTTTACCTTTACCTTTACCTTAACCTTTACCTTAACCTTTACCTTTACCTTTACCTTTACCTTTACCTTTACCTTTACCTTTACCTTTACCTTTACCTTTACCTTTACCTTTACCTTTACCTTTACCTTTACCTTTACCTTTACCTTTACCTTTACCTTTACCTTTACCTTTACCTTTACCTTTACCTTTACCTTTACCTTTACCTTTACCTTTACCTTTACCTTTACCTTTACCTTTACCTTTACCTTTACCTTTACCTTTACCTTTACCTTTACCTTTACCTTTACCTTTACCTTTACCTTTACCTTTACCTTTACCTTTACCTTTACCTTTACCTTTACCTTTACCTTTACCTTTACCTTTACCTTTACCTTTACCTTTACCTTTACCTTTACCTTTACCTTTACCTTTACCTTTACCTTTACCTTTACCTTTACCTCTACCTTACTGGGACCATCCTTCACCACCCATGTGCACTACTTGGGTTATCTATGAGAGACTGACTTAGAAATCATAATGAAAATAGCTGTATGTTAAAGCCCTGCTCAATGCCTTTCATTTGCTACCAATATCGCTCCGAAACTTTGTTATTTAATGATTAAAATTTTGTATTGACTTAATTTGATTAATGACTTAATTAAAGCATATTTTGATTTTGTAAGTCTTAAATACGATTACCTCCAACTTTTTATGATTAAAAGTTAATTTAATTAAAAAAAAGCATTAATTAATCGATTAATTAAATTTAATTGGATTATTTTATTATGACTATTTCCATTTATTTCTGATTTTCTTTAATTGAGTGATTATATAATTAATCCAATTAATTATTCTTTATTCTTGCTGAAAATAGTTACTCATACGCCATGGCATAAAGTTTCGTTACATAAGGAAAAATATTTAAAAATATGTAATCATTAGGGAAGCTAAAAATATGCAAATGCATATTGCATATGCAAATGCATATTTCGACCTAAAATGCATATTTACGGTCAAAATGCATTTCGTGCTTATTTTGGCATATTTTGGCACATAATCGAGCAATATCTAAAAATATTAAGCTGGAAAAATCTTATCTGTGGTTAATTCAGATAGTTGCGTATACATCCAAGCAAGGCTATTTAACTATTGATCTGGACCCCGGAGCGGAGCATTTCCCCATATAAAAATTCACCACGCCAAACACTAAGTTCTTGTATGCATACAAACAAGGCTACTTGACTGTTGATCAGATCCTCGAAGCAAACCCAGAGTAAAAAAAAAACTTTGCTCCGATGAAGGGAACAATAATATGCAATATGTATCGACATACATAGGCATACGCTACACTGTCAATATGAATCGCGATATTTGGATCGCGATCCATATTGATGGTCTGATGAATCGCAGGCTAGTGCTACACGTTCAATATGATATTTTACTTCCGTTCTTTTCACACTTTCACTTTCAATTCAATTTGATGGGTCGCAAAATTTTCATGCTACACAGTCAATCCGTGTTGTCAATATTGCGATCTGGATTGCGGATTTCAAAATTTCGATGCTACCCGGTCAATATTAATCGTTTTCCGCATACAAGAGTTTTTTTTCTCGGACAGCCACTAAAAATTTACACTGAAAATATAGTAAAACATATAATAGTTCAATGCAACCCTGCGCAGTATTAATGGAATGGTTTCGCTTGCTTTGTAAAAAGATCTCATGTATTTACATAAATACAAATCTAAAATTAAGTAAAAGTGTTTTATAGTATTTAAAACAAATCTTTTAAGTGGGGAAAATGTGAATTGTACGTTTCAATTCTTATATTATTATTACTTTGCAAAATTGGTTAAAAAAATGTAAGCTTGAAATGAAATACATACATTTTTTGAGCATATTCCAGGTATTTTTTAGGCATATATGCATATAATGAGATTTTTTCGTGCATATTTACGAGCATATTTCAGTTATTTTTCGGGCATACTAGCATGCATATTTTGAAATTTTTCGTGCATATTTTTAGCTACCCTAATAATCATATAAAAATAAATAATAGTATAATTGAAAATAGTCAAGCAGTTGGAAACAATCAAACAATTGAAAGCAATGAAACAAATAATCAAAGAATTAAAAATAACTGAGCAATAAACAAATCTTACAATTACAAAAAATATTTTATTATATTATTATTGTTGATTACTTTTTGATCACTTTTTAATCGGTATAAATGACGATTATTTTTTTTTTTTTATTGAATTGATTATTAATTTCCAGTTTAATAAAAGACAATTAAAACAACTGTTAAAATTAAAAGTTCCGAAAATTTAATCTTTACAAATTTAAATGGGAATTTAACACGTCTGGCCAAGGCTAATGTTTATAACGTAGATGAATGCAATTTTCGGTTTTTTTTTTTCATTCATTGAATGTAACCTAGAAGACCAAATACCTATATTTCCAAGTAACTCAGGCCATGCGCTTTCTGGAAACCCCACACGGTTCGGGGTCAACCGCTTGGTAGTTGAAACGTTAGAATAGAATAGAAATGTTAGAGATGGAACTGAAGTGTTTTTCAATTAAAACCTCAATTCTTGCCCGTCTGTATTCGTAACAGTTCTACAATATCCCACGCAGACCTGGGCATCCTAAATTACATTTTTTTTCAATTACAATTACTTGTAATTGCAATAACAGTATTTTCTACAAATTTGTTGAAAGCAAAAAAAATCTGAAAAATACCCAAAAATATAAACAAAAATGCATTCAATCCCGAAATTATAAAATTATACCGAAATGCAAAAAGCAACCAAGAACCATTGAACATTGAGCAGATATGTACCTCCATCTCTCTCTCTCTCTATGTGGTGTCTTTGTTTCATTTCACTTCCATCACCGCACTACCGACCAGCGTTGCCGTTTTAGCCATTTTATGGCTAGATTTAGCCACCGCCGTGTTTTTTTAGCCACCAAAATTTCGGTTTTGCCACTAGCCACGTTTTTAGCCACCGCTTGTAATGAACCATAATCTTCCACATAGGAAGGATGTGGTAACGCTAATTCAATTCAGCGATTATCACAAATCGATTTAAGTGTTAAAAAAAAACAAGTAACGCAACTGTCGATAAATGCCTGTTGATACTCGCTAGTGGAATAGTAGGCTGTCGATGAAAGTCCGTATAAGGATCTAACTGACTTTGTATATTGTTTGCTACTTCTACCACTTAGAAAGAACATTTTCCCTAATGAATAAGATTATGCTTAAAGAATGTAAAACAATGTTGCAATGAATTTGAAATAAAAGAAGATCTCATTAAATTAATGAAGAAAGAATTAATTTATGAAGAGAAAGATTGATGACAACATAATGATAGATATTGAATGTGATATCTAATTTTTTTATTGACATAGTTAAGTACATACTGTGTATGTATGAATATTTTATTTCTACACAAATTTATGATTTTTTCCTTATATTGCATGCAATACTTTTGTGCCTGAATTTGAAAAATAAATTTAAAACATGTTAATTTGAAACAAAATTTTTTAGCCACCATTTTTAGCCACGAACCAAATTTTTTAGCCATTTTTAGCCACAAATTAAATCAAATCTAGCCACCACGAAAATTTTTCAACGGCAACGCTGCTACCGACTATGGCTGATGTTGCTGCTGCTGCCGTTGCTAGTGCACGGTTCGCATACTTGCAACATGGGAATTATTGAGGTAAGGTAAATCTTTGTTGTTGTTGTTGCTGACTTTTTCTACTTATAACGTTTTTGTTGCCTTTAATTCTTTCTTTGTTTTCTATTTTTCTTTTGTTGGTTGCAATAGCACTTGATTAACTCTTGCGGTTTGCCAAAAAGCGGGTGCAAATGAAAAGTGAAGCGAAGAAGCAATGAATGTTAAGCGAATGTATTGCAGTTCGCAATGTGTTGGTTATTGGAGAAATATTTTACGTTTTGTGTTTTTTTGGTTTTTGCTTTTTTTTTGTTTTATTTTTATTTTTGATTTCTTATGTTGGCAACATTTGGCATTGACGGCTAAAGGAGTTTTAGTTGGAGTTCTTGCCTCTTTTGGGGCGCAATGACGGGTTTTAGTACAATAAGACTTTCAAGAAATTTAAAGATCGGCAAAAATGGTGTATACCATTAGAAAGACCATCCTCCAAACATTTGTTCAAGTTTTATGAAAATTTTATTGTCACAGATGTAGGATACAGTGAACTAAGCTCAAACCTAATGGCTCATAAGTATGTGTATTTTCAATCTAAACCCCCAGTTCTATGCTATTATAGTCGAAGATATCTTATATAAATTTTTGTACCGATCAGAAATGGTTAAGTTGTGTCGCACACGAGTCAAAGTTCAGAAAACTTAATGGAGACTGGAAAAATTTAATTTAATTTTTGATATACATACTTATCTAGTGCCTAAAATCAGTAGTCCTGCACTCAAGGATACCAAATATAGATTTTCGTCACACTCCCAGCCATCTTGGGATTGATATTACCATATGCGACACCCTTTAATCATCTGCGATCGGAATCAAAATTTATACGTGATATTTTTGACTGTGCTGTTACCAATGTAGGGATTGAGACCGAGAAAAATCGCTAATTTGATTTTTTTTAATGACCACCCTAATGTACATATATCAATGTAATTTTGTTGACACTTCTCCTTACTTCCTATTTATCGTCCTTTTTTTGTCACATAAGCATATTTTAAAGTTGTAATGGTTTTCACTACTCATACCACATTGAGCCACGGAAAATATTTCTCTAAAATAACTGTGTCAATTATTTTTGTTTTTATTTTTCTCCTACATACATATGTATCTTCCATGACTCGGCGCGTTTTCCTCTTTAAAAACGCTAAAATAATAGACAATAAAAATATAAAAAAGAAAGTAAGTACTTACCTACTCCTTGCATGCCGTGGCGTCTGTGACCGTGACAGTGTGTGGCATCAGTTGTCAGTGTGGCTGTAGGGCATTAATTTAATGTGAAATGTTGCATTGTCATGCAGTGCCGTGCGCTCAAATATATTTGCTTTTTTATATTTTGCATTGTGTCTCCACTATTTTTTTTTTTTTTTTTATATAATTTGCAAGCACAACACACACACACAGCCCTAAAAAAGACAAGAGTGTCATGACATTTCGCGACCAAAAAAAAAAAAGGTCTGAAAAAGGCACTCATTGAAAGCTGCCATTTATTTTCTTTTTTACTTTTTTACTCACGTTTATGAACTTTCGGTGGTTAGGTAGGCACTTATGCAATAATAAGTAGCTCAATTACTTTTTAACATCACCTCACACATCTCCAGACTTTTACATATACATATTTCACTTCACATTTTTCTAGCTCACTGCCTTCTCTTCCTATACCGTCTTCAAAAACATTTCTGCTAAGTAAATGTGTCTAAATAAAAAAGTGTAAAGATCCCACCTTTAATGCGCAAATGTTGCTCCACATATTTTGCATACCTTCATTATTATGCTTTTTTATTATTATTGTTTTGCTCATTTAAGTTCACCTTTTTCCTTTTTGCTTACTTATGTATACAGGCGTAAGTAAATTGCTTTTATTTTGCAATATTTATGTTTCAATGGTTTTTCGCTGATATTTTCTGAAATCTTTGCTTAAAAGCAAATAAATAAATGTTAAATTACTATCTACTTCGACAGAGAAAAGAAGAAGACAATTAAAGCTATATAAAAAAATTCTTCATAATTTGAAGCCACGAAAAATTTAGAGCACTTTCCTAAAGGAAAAAGTATTAGGTCTGAATATTCCTGTGAAAGTATTACACATCTCTAACAGAGTTAATTTAGATTGTGTCGAAGGTAGCTAAGCCTGCGGAAAAGGCTGTAATGTAGTACATTTTTGCGTAAACCGAAACCCAGTTTCTTACGTCGTCTACAGCAACTTTCAAAATCAAGAATATCAAGTAAGTATTGAGGTTGAGATTTATGTAACAGTTAAGGATTTGATCTTAGCTAAGATATCAATATAGCACCCTCAGATCAAATGAAACCTTTTTCAAGTCAATTGAAACATTTTTCAAGTCAAGTGAAACTTTTTTCAAGTCAAGTGAAACCTTTTTCAAGTCAAGTGAAACCTTTTTCAATTGAATTGAAACCTTTTCCAATATCATTTCAATTGAGAAAAGTTTAATTTCAATTGAAAAAGGTATCATTTCAATTGAAAATATTTTAATTTCAATTGAAAAAGATTTAATTTCAATTCTAAAAGGTTTTATTTGACTTGAAGCAAGTTTAACTTCACTTGAAAAAGGTTTCATTTGATCTAAAAATGCTATATCAATTGAAAAAAGTTTAATTTCAATTGAAAAGGGTTTAATTTCAATTTGAAAAGGTTTCATTTCAATTTGAAAAGGTTTCATTTGACTTGAAACAAGTTTAACTTGACTTGAAAAAGGTTTCATTTGACCTAAAAATGCTATATAAATTGAAAAAAGTTTAGTTTCAATTTAAAAAGGTTTCATTTCAATTGGAAAAGGTTTCATTTGACTTGAAACAAGTTTCACTTGACTTGAAAAAGTTTCATTTGGCCTGAAAATTCTCTCCTTGTTGGTTTGTGTATTGGCTAAGTAAAGTTGGTAAGGGAAAAGAGTGAGTTTTTTTACGGAAAAGAATTTCTGATAATATCGGAGCTTCAAACACTCTTAGAAATTTTCGTGTAATTTTGCACACAAAAAGGTAGGTTACTTTTTTCCTACCTTATTATGCGCAAAATCGCACACTGAAAAATTCAACAGATAAGCTGTTTAAATTTAAACAATACAAGTGTAAAGACTACACAAACAAACTTTAAATCTAAACACCAATCGAGTGTAATAAATTGTAATTTCGCATATAAGTTAAACAAAATTACCACTTCACTATGTAATTTTACCCCACTCAATTGTAATTTCGCGCACGAGATTTGAAATTACAATTTCTGTATGCAATTTTAATCCAAAATGCGTGTAAAATCGCATGATATGCTCACTTTTGCTGAAAAGTGCGTAAAATTTCGTTTAGAACTGTAAATTACACACTTGTAGTGTAAATCTACGAAAAAAAATGTAAATTTCAACTAAAAATTACATATATTTTGGTAGCATATTTACACGCAGTTTTTAGAGTGAAGCTAATTGTAAGAAAATGTTATGAACCGTATGGCAGTTTGTGTTGTTATTGGGTCTGAAAAGCATTGCTATATAGGTACATATAGATTGATAGATATTTCTTGGCCGTTGATACGCACCACGACCTATGCGTCTATTGTGCCCTCCATCTCATTATAATACCTTCTCCAGTTCAATCATCCTCATACAAAAATTTGTGTATTGCGTTTGGCCTTAGGGTAGGTATGTGTCTGCTTCCGAGCAGATATTGTCCGAATGCCCGCTGTCTCCTTCTAGATATGGCAGTGCATTCGAGGATAATGAGCTCAGCGATTTCATCTTCCATATCACAATAGCGGCACAAACTGCTTGAGTAAATGTCGAGTCCGTGCATATAGCTTTTAATTTGTTGATTCCGTGTAGCGAAGGAAAGTAACTAAATAAATCAAAAGAGACTAAGAGAGCAGATACTATCAAAAAAGCTGAAGAGTTAACTCTCTATCCATCTATGCCGATGGATCTAAGTGAAATGGTAAGATGGTTGGTGGGGTTTTCGTAGGAAAAATGTGAATGAAACTATTATTTAACCTTCCGTATTATTGTAGTGTATTTCAGGTGGAGCTTGCTGACAACCAAGAGGCGATGGACTATCTTCGCAAAGCAGTCCTCATGCACGACAAATTTTTTATATATTCTGACATTTAGGCTGCGCTGAAGGCGATTGGGTATTGGGTCGGTCACCTGCAAATGCAAGACAGTTGAGCGTTGCCGAAAATCTCTTGACCAGATGACTACGCAGGTTTCTTTAACACTGTTATGGTTACTTGGACACTTTAGTATAAGAGGCAATGGGATGGCAGACGAACTTGCAAGTCCGCTCTTGCATTCGTTCCGCTTTCGTTATCTTGGAAGGGTTTAAGAATACCGCTAGCCACAATCTACTCTAAAGGAATTTTTTCTAGCAAATGCGTTTGCTGCATGAAAGTGCCTTAGTAACTGCATTCACTTAAGACTCGTGTGTCCGAACTTGGATACGAGACGTACTGAGCTGCTACTCCTTCCAATTAAGAAGGGCATCTATATTGTTGTAGGCCTGATTACTCGTCATAATACTATTGGCAGACCTGCGGAAAGACTTCTGTAGGATCTTCAGAGATGAGAAGGAGACTGAAACTGTAAAATATTTATTGTATGAATGTTCTGAACTATGGTTTATGAGGCTGTAATTTCTGGAGTCCACCACTTTTCTGACTTTGCTAAGATGGAGCTTATGAAAATTTTAAGCGCTTGCCTTTTCTTGATTGGAGTAGGGGCTTTTAGATCCTCGTGGTATCATAATGGGACCTTTTTGGGCCAACAGCCACTGTTACATAACCGAACCTAACCCGCAATGGACGTAAGTAAGACCTAAGCGTATCAGCTGTCTTCTACCAGCAGCTAGACATGTTGGAGTACGAAGGGCTCAGGTGCTGCTAAGAATAGTGAGACGCTAATGTATTTTTGAAGCACTACGAATGGATCAATTAAACAATCTACCACCACCTCGACATAGGGGTCTTTGTGTACTAAACCCTAAAGATTTTACACCACCATGTAAAAATTATGCAAGCTCAGCAGAATTTCAGGTAAATTGTGAGTGAGAGAGTTTGGTGCGTTCGTTGGGGAAAAGTGCGGTGTTGCTGTGCACGTAACAAAGCACGCACATATGATAAGTCTCTGGAGATGCGGAATGTGTAGTACATAAAATCGTAGTGCATTGGATGGGAAGGGAGAAACAGGTATGAATATTTGGTGGTTTGTTGTTGCTGCTATTGTTTCTGCTGTTACTTTTTAGTATTGTTTTTGTTGTAGTTATACACATATGTATGTATGTATGTACATGTGACTGTTGCCATTTACAAAATGAGTCCCCAATGAGCGCACTTAATTTATTAACAATTCATGTGGCATACTACATACATAGTAGAGAACAATAACCGTTGGAAAAAGCCAAACACATTTACAAACACGCAAAGCTGGAAGAAGCAGACACCCACATGAAGTATCCAACAAACATATTCACACTATAAGTGAAGTGGTGATTGGGGTGTCCCACCCTCACATAACCAACCACCAAATGAACCCAGCTGTTCGAGGTCAAAGCAATTGCAACTTTTAATGATGACCATCTAACCACCAGCCCTTCTTGGCATTGCCATCACAAGGCAATCGATGAGAATTGATGGCTTTGCGACATGTTGCCATTGCCATTGACAATTAAATGACAAAAATGTTTTTTTGGATTTTTTCTTTTTGGTGGTAAAAATGTGACAAAAATGAAAATAATAAAGTTGTATTTGTTGTTGTTGTTGTTGTTGTGTTAAGGATAGCAATGAACTTTGAGGTAAGTAAGTTAAACTTTTGCCAAAAGGAAGCTCTAAAGCATGTGGCTTAGTGTGAAAAGGGCTTAAGATAAAGCTAAATTAGGTAGAAGTAAAAATCCATGCTCAAAGAATCAGAGATTAAAACGATAAAGAAGAACAGTGTAAAGAAGAAAAAGAAAGAAAGAGGAATAAAAAAATAAGGAAGAAGAAGCAAAAGCAGACGCTACGCGAGTCATGTTGCTAAACGAATGCTGCGCATAATCTTCGACTGGATATACATATGTAATGTCGTGATTAGGGCTTTCTTCTGAGAAATCGAATAAGTATGTTGCAACTTTTTTGCCTTTCGAACTCAACCAACAGCACACAAGGGTAGCTTCTCTTGACACTGATCACGTCTGCAAAGTTCAGTATATGTGGAAGGCCTATAGAGCTAGGGACACAAGAATGGCGAGGTTAATGATGTATTGTGTAACGATTTTCCATCATCCCTTGTCAAGTTCTGGTTTGGAGACAAACCGGTTTCGGCTAATACTATGTGCCATCTTCAGGGTAATAGCTTTCAAACTGACTACGCTTCGTTGGAACAAGTCGAAGCGAGTATCTACTTATAACGCAGCATAGCCAGTCGGATGTGATTACTTTAAAAATAGCGGCCGGTGAAAAAATAGAAAAATTAACAGAACATAAACTTAACGTAACTTAATTAACTTTAAGTAAACTTAGGTTAATATAACTAAAGAAAATATAGCTTAACTGAAGCCAAGTAAACTCAAGAGAACTTAGCTAATCTTAATTCAACTTAAGCAATCTTAACTAAACTTAAGGAATCGTATCGAAATTTGAGTAATCTTACCGAAATTTAAGTAAAATAAACTCAACTAAACGCACTTACACTTAGTTAATCTTAATTAAACTTAACTTATCCTAACTAATCCTAGCTAAACTCAATTAAACTTAGCTAAACTTAAGTAATCCTAACTAAACTTAAGTAGTCTTAACTAAACTTAAATATTCCTAACTAAACCTAAGTAAAATAAACTTAACTAAACTCAGCTAAACTTAAGCAATCCTAACTAAACTTAAGTAGTCTTAACTAAACTTAAATATTCCTAATTAAACTTAAGTAAAATAAACTTAATTAAACTCAATTAAACTTAAATGAATTTAGATAATCTTAATTAAACTTAATTAAACTTAAATTATCCTTCAAAAACTAAACTGAACTTAACTAAACTTAGCTTAATTAAACTTCACTAATCTTAATTAAACTTCGCGCAATCTGCTGAGACAGAAATCTACCGCAATGTTCTGTGCGCTAAAGCTTTCGAATTCCATTTTCCAAAAAAAGAAAAAGCAATTGCAATTATCGATCAAAGAAAGCTCCTAAAGCTCAAAAACAATTTGAAGGTATGAATTCCAATTGCCTTAGCATTTCAGAAAAAAGTTCTTTTAGAACTAAAAAACATCTTAGTCATACTACTTGCATACTACTAGTTTAGAAAAGCTCAGAAAAGCTTAAAAAATTAGTTTAAACTTTTAAAATATAGCTCATTTGAGGCTTAATTATTCGCAATTCAATTTATATATGGCTTTTGAATTGCTGAAAGCAGCCAGAGTAGTAGTACTACTTACTACACATACAGCTCATACACTCAAAAAAAAAATTACTCAGATTATGGAAAAATGGGAATGATTCGGCGCTAAAGACATATTTCCATATTTTGATGTACAATTTTCTTTAAAACGTGGTTTTTATTCCTTGATTTGAAGAAAATCGTACATCAAAATATGGAAATATGTCTTTAGCGCCGAATCATTCCCACTTTTCCATAATCTGAGTAAGTTGTTTTTTCAGTGTATAGGGTCTATACACGATGCGTCTGATTCAAGAGTCAGTTTAGGGGTATTAGTGAAAATTTTCATGTAGTAGTTACACCGACATGACTCTGGCATGAGTCAAGAAAATCAAAACTACCTAGTTTGATATTTTGCTGTGACGCGGCGAGTCAACACGTACACAGATGACTCGCGAGTCAGACGAACTGTGTATAGACCATATTAAGTTTAAAGCTTTCGAATTCCATTTTCAAAACAAAAAAAAAAACAATTCCAATTATCGATCCAAGAAAGCTCTCAAAGTTCTGAAAAAGCTCAAAAACAATATAAAGAAGGTATGAATTCCAATTGTCTTAGCGTTTCAGCAAAAAATTTCTTTCAGAACTAAAAAAACATCTTAGTCATACTACTTGCATAAATAGTTTGGAAAAGCTCAGAAGAGCTTAAAAAAAATGTTAAAAATTTTGAAATTTGAAGGTGGAGTATTTTCGATGCAATTTATATATGCATTGCCGAAAGCAGCAAGAGTAGTAGTACTCCACACTACACATACAGCTCTTAAGCTTAAAGCTGTCGAAATCCATTGCTAAAAAAACAATTGCATATATCGATCAAGGAAAGCTCTTAAAGTTCTGAAAAAGCTCAAAAACGATGTAATGAATGTTCTTTCATTTTTTTTTTTCTTTTGAGCTAAAAATGGCTTGGTAAACGAATAAAGATGAAAATACTTAGGTAAGAGTTTGAATTATGGAAAATATACTAAACTGCATGACTAATAGAGAAAATGAAAGGCATTTTATGGCATTTTATGAGTGAAAGGCCTTCACTTAACTTTAATGCCAATAAAATTTCATTGCTCGTAATTTTTCTTGTTCTTTTCCTTGCCAACACACACACACACAGATTTTACAATTTACAAAAACGCTTGGAAATATGAAATTATTAAAATTTAATTTTTTTCTTTGCAGCTTTTGAAGAAATACCAAGCAATTATTTAAAGCCACCTGCCACAAAAGCGAAGCAACGCATATAACTTTAACCGCAAAAAAGCTTACAAACATACGTACATACATCCATACATACAAATGTGCATATGTGAGTTCTTGCCGCTTTGCTGCGCTCATAAAAATGCTCATACATTCGTTATTTGTTCGGAAAATTTTAAAATTTTACAGCATTTTTGGGTATGTTGCTGCAACACAAGCTGCCACAACGACGGGAACTGCGGAATGTAAGCCACAAAACTTCGTATATTGTGTGCATTGGGAGGCGAGACAACTGAGAAGGATTTACATACATACATATGTATGTATGTACAAAAGGATGCATATACCAATGGATATGATATTACAAAAAAAAAAAAACATAATTTCTCACAATATCGCACCGACTGTCATTCGTATGCTGTGGCATTCATTTATGTATTTGTGTGTTTGCTCCTCCTTACCCTTTGACACCTTACTTTCCGTAAGCTTGCGCTCACAACGCGACTAACATGCATGTTTGTAGATATGTGTGTGTAAATTTTGCATTTATTTCTATTTGTTGTTGTTTGTGCTTGAAATTGCCGACGGCTGAGCTGTCAGAGCGGCTGCAACCTCTTGCGCCCAAGGGAATTGTTTGCACACATACAAATAACCTAACCTTCCTTTTCTCTGAGATACATGGCTAAAGCGCCTGAAGTTATGCAACGAAAATATTCCACTTGCTGTTTGTTGCTTTGTAGCTCTCAACTCCTGTGCTCTAACTCACCTCAGTCAGGCGCGTTTTGCATTCATTGTGCTTGTCCTTAGTGCATTTCTTCACATTAGCAAGTTTGCTCTTTTTTGCATCGAGTTCAAGTGGATTGGTTTTAGCTTGAATAACTCATGGCTCATAAATATATATGTATGTCAGTGGCGGATTATCGAACAAATTTTGGGACCATTGCCCCAGGGCCCCGGACTCAAGGGGGCCAATGAAAAAAAATATTCATATGATAATATGATAGATTTTTATTTATTTGCCCAACAAAATTAAACCACAACTTTTCTGCACTTGAGTGTTACGATAATATAATAATATAATACAATGGCGCTATTATAACTCTGACGAGTTTTATGGCCGAGCTTCTCTCCCAATTCGAGGTGTGCTCCTTTTTGTTTTTCCTACTAATTGGGTGGACCTAAAGTTTTATGCCGGCTCCGAACGGCGAATGCATTTTTTGTGAGAAGCTTTTTCATGGCAGAAATACTCCGGGAGGGTATGCCGCCCACTGCCGGGAGGTGACCGCTGCTCTTAAAAAACCCAATAATTGGATTTTTACTAATTAGAAAAATTTGTTAGGCTCGGACCGTGGTTTGAACCCGAGACCTCTGGCATAGCAGGCGAGCACTCTACCCACTGCACCACAGCGGCCAGTGTTACGAACTTATCAATAATTTCATCAAAGTTTAATTCATCCAACAAGTTATTTTCAATGGAAAGAACTGATAGACTGTTCAAACGATCATCTCCCATAGTGTTACGCAAACAATTTTTTATCAATTTCAATTTTGAAAATGATCTTTCATCTGTAACATTAGTGACAAACATTCATAAATAAATGCGTACTAAAATGTCTAAATTCGGGAAAGTTTCACAAAGATGATCATCGAACATTGTTTTGTACATCGATTCATGATTTAAGTTATCAAAAGTAAAGTAATTTTTGGCAAATTGACATTCATCAGTTAGTTGAACTTCATTGAGATCATTTGGATACTTTTCGACTACTTCTTTACATGATACAGCAATGTCTTCGTCACTCATTGAATTTAAATTTATTAAAAATGAGAAAAAGTCTTCCAAATCATTATAAATATCAGCACGTTTTTTCAAATTTGATAACAGAGCATCGATAACAGGTTCAAATAACGATTTTTTTAAATTTTCTTTCTCATCTTCTGGAACAAGTGCTTGCGCTGTTGAACGAGACTGAATAAAATCTGCTTGAAAATCAGAAGGAATATTGTCGAAAATTGTCAAGGCTTCATCGAAAATTTTGCTGTAACCCTTGTTTTCAAGATCTGTAACTATTGAAGCATATAGTTTTGTGATCGTCGAAAGAGTCAGATTTGGTTTTTGTAAAGCTAAATTTACAAAGTTAAATTTAGCCAAAACACTTTTCCACAAGAAAAGCATTAAAATATTTTTAAATTAGCACAATTTGTCTATCAAACCTTTTGCCGATGCTTTGTTATCTTCACTGAGGCTTTTTTCAGAAATGAGAGAATTCAAAACAGTTAACACTTTAAAGTAACATGAGTGCAACGCTTGAACTGATTGGAATTTAGCCGACCACCTTGTGCCAGTTGCTCTCTTTAACATA
The DNA here is from genome assembly GCA_960531455.1 of Urophora cardui. Lineage (NCBI taxonomy): Eukaryota > Metazoa > Arthropoda > Insecta > Diptera > Tephritidae > Urophora > Urophora cardui. The sequence continues at coordinate 14,218,656 of OY482670.1, read as the reverse complement.
AATTCGCCTTTCTCGGACAATTGTTCTTTGAGTCGATTCCAACGAAAAGATGAATAAACAAAAAAAACCATACAATTTTTCGAGCATATCAAAAAAATTAGATGCGGTAATGTTTTTAGAAACAATATTTTTACCCACTAAGTTCAGTGAGTGAGCAGTGCAAGGCACGAAAATCGCCGATTAATTTCGTTGAATAATCAAACGCTGAAGGCCACCATAAATTCCAGCCAAACTGTAAGCGTTATCAAATGAACTGCCTTTGCAGTTTTGCATGTCAATTTTACTCTCCTCTAGGAAATTCAAAACGATAGGCAAAAGATAGTCTGCTATGTGGCCTTGAATTGGAATGAAAGCAATAAACCGAATTTAAATTTATAACGATCAAACTGTATTCTAATCGCAAAATATTTATATGGAAAAGGGCCCCCAAAAAAATTTCGCACCAGGGCCCACCAGATTGTTAATCCGCCACTGATGTATGTACATATGTAATTTCACATGTGATATTATTTGTTGTATTTCTCAACTTTTTTCTTTTATTCCCAACACAATCGTTGCTTTATCTGCTTTCCTTTGTGTCATTGTCTTTCAAAAGCGCAAATTTTCCACACACTTAATCGAATTTGCCTTTTGTAGGTATGTGAGTGCAAATTTTTAAGCTCGCATTAGCATATGCTAACACCTGCTTGCCTGCTGGTTGGCTGGGAAGCCATAAGCCGCTCAGAACAGAGCCTGTGTGTCGTCAGCAGGGGCAAAAGAGTTAAATTCGCGTGGGAAACCTTGATTTTCATCAGCTTTAGTGTTTGAACATTTGAGAATTTGAATTTTTGTGCGTATAAAAGTCAATAAATATAAAAGTGAGGTTATTGTTGAAAAAAGCTCCTAAGAAGCTCCTAAAAAGCTATAAAAAGCTTAAAACGAAATTTAAATGTGCAAGTATCAACAGCTCTTAGCATCTAAAAAGTAAATTTTTGACAGCAATAAAAGCTTTCGTAATGGTCGAAAGTTTGCCCATTACGATGAAGAAAGCTTTAAGTGTGCAAAGCGCGAAATGAATTTATATTAAATTTGTCTAGCTTCAATGCTTCAAAACAGGGTATTTTCTAAGCAAGAAAACTTTTTTCAATGAAAGTAAACGCACAGTTATGGTTCATGAAAAGCTCATAAAAAGCTCATAAAAGCTGTGAAAAGCTAGCTTCGTAAGCAATTTGAAAGTTTAATTTTGATTAGGCTTGCCGTCGCAGAACTAATGTGAGAATGGAAAGTCTAAGTAGTGAAGTAAACTTGCAATTATACATAGAGCAAAGAAAGCGTTTAAAGCTCTGAGAAAGCTCAATAATAAAAATGAAGGTTTTGAATTGCAAATATTTTTACATTTCAGCAGCAAGTGCTTTGAGAGCTAAAAATGTCTTAATAATGCGACTACCAGGGCTAATTTATAAAGGCTCTGAAAGCTTAAAAAATGTTTAAACTTTGAAAATAAAACTTTTTAGGCGCAAGTGACATATTCAAGATTCAACCTATGTAAGGTTTTTGTATTGTCGAAAAAATAGCAAGAGCAGTAGGGCTTTCGAATTACATTGCGCAAAAAAGCAATTGCAATTATCGATCAATGAAAGCTATTAAAGTTCTGCAAAAGCTCAAAAACAAAATGAAGCTTTGAATTCTAATTGTCTTAGCGTTTCAGCAAAACGTTCTTTCACAACTAAAAAAACATCTTAGTAATACTACTTGCACAAATAGTTTAGAAAAGCTCAAAAAAGCTTAAAAATTAGAAAATAAAGCTTTTTTAAGCTCATTTGAGGCTTAATTATTCGCGATTCCATTTATACATGGCTTGTGGATTGCGCGAGCAGCAAGAGAAGTAGAACTACTACGCATACAGCTTTTGTGCTTTAAGCTTTCGGCTGCCATTGTCTACAAAAGCTGTATGAATATGTGTGATTTTGATTGAGTAATGTTTAACATTTATTTTTCTTCTTCCTTTTCATATTTCTTACTTGTTCTTCTTCCACTTTTTTTTCTAATGCCTTTTCTGCTGCTTCCCCGCTTTCTTTTGCCTCTTCTTATTTCGCTTTATTGCCGCTGAGCAGTCAAAGTGACTTGTGTTTCTCATTGATTTCATTTTATAAGCTAAACTTATTTATAACAGTTCTCAAATTAATAAATTTATTTCAAAGTGAACAAAAACTATCTTTAATAGATACTTAAATCTCCTTAGAATCCCACAATTTCTTTGCTAAAAGAAGAAACGGCAAAGTTTTCTCGCTCACATGTTGGATTACCTCAATTATTATCTGCCCACCAATGACATAATGATAACGTTTCGGTTTACTCTTTGTATTTTTTGTTTGACCGTAATTTTAACATTCCCCTAAGTACAATAGAAAAGTTTTAAATCAATCAAGTCAAGCACATAAATAAAATAGCTTGACAGCTTAACAGCGAGCAGCGAATGTTTTGGGACATGCTCACCTGCTTTGCTAAGGACAAGGAAAAAAAGAACAAAAATGTTGCGCGCACTTTTTTTTGTGAGTTTTGGAAGTTTTGGTCACACTAATCAGTGGCTAAAAAAGGTAGTAAAAGAAACAGCAAACAAAAAATACTTTGAAACTGGAGAAATATAAAAAAAAAGCTGAAAAAGACAGGAGAACCCTGACTGAACTCAGTCAAGTCAGCCTGGCCTACAGGGAGAGCGTGTCAAGTGTATTTGATGAGGCCACAAGAAAACAAACAGAAAGCAGAGCAGAGAGTTTGACAAGAAGAAGGAAGGGAGGTAGAGGGAAGCATATAGGTTGGCAGTGATTATGATATATACCCAGATGTGGGAAGATGACTACCAGAGTTGGTTAGAGGGGTTCAAATCTACTTGGATATGGGAAACCGGGCGGAAAATCGATTGAAAACGAGGTTCTAGAAAATTAACTTTCATTTATGTGAAGAAGAACACTAGAGAAGAGAATGTACTACCATAAAGTTAGCACTAATGGTTTGTGCAGCTGTTTTTGGTGGGTGTCTTTACTTAGCTAGCTTCTTTTCCTTTCGTTGTAACTAGCCTTAATGTGAACAAATCTTTAATATCCCTCAACCCAGCATAGTTTGTTATTATACAAAGATGCTAGATAGTCAAAAAGGATTTCCCCTTCTTCTTAAAAGGCTTTAAAACGAGTGAGAGGTGGACACATTTTAGAAAAAAGTGATTTATCTTTTGGGAGCTGTAAATTTTTTTTAGCGAAGACACAAACCAGCAATGACACTTTCGGACGCATAAAAAGTTGCTGCTTTGGAAAAAGTAGACAGAGAGAGAGAGAGAGAGGGACAGAGAACGGTAACTGCAGAATCAGCGAAAGGGAAGACACGATTGACAAGAGGAGAGAGGAATGAGGAATGAGGAAAATGGCAACTGGCAAGCGGTGAGAGGAAGGTGGAAAAGCACTTGCTAGTTAGTAGCGCCAACTCACTAAATTAGAGACAAAGTTAAGTAAACTTTTGCAAACGTGTTTTGACTCAAACGTTTTTCGGTATTTGTATGCTAAGGAGACGCTGGGACGGTGAACTGTTGCTGCTGACGACGACAACGAATTTGGATTGCTTAAACTTTTGTTTGGGAATTGTGAATTTGTGAAATGTGCTATCAATGTGAGGTGAATACGAGTACATAGTTTAAAATAGTTGGAATGAGAATGCGCTATTTTATTTTTTTTATTTTTTGTTGCTAGAAAGGAGAGACGAAAGGTGAGGTAAGGAGGAGAAGACAGGGTAGATGGTCATGAACGATGGCGACCTTCGTTAGTTTATTTGTATGTGTGTGTGTGTGTGTGTGGCACATGTGTAATTTAAACTTCAGATAACAAAGTGGTCGCTCATGTGGCACAAAGGGGGTAGGTGGAAAATGTGGGCACTAAAAGAAATAAAGAGTAGCGAATTTGAAAAAATAAATAAACAGAAATTAAAATGAAAGAATTGAACACGAAAAGATAAAAAGAAAATTAAAAAAAGCAGTATTAAAAAAGGACGAAAAAAATTTTAAGTAAAAGCATTAAAAGTATGGTTAAAAATTGTAGTAAAGCTAAAAAAATAATAAAAAATATGAAAAGGGAAATACTTAAAAAGGTAGTAAAAAACAAATTAAAAACATGTACTAAAACTATGAGTTCAAAAATGTAATACAAGCACAAAAAAAAATAAAAAAAATCAGTAAAATTCAAAAAATTTAAAAAGTAGTAAAATTCAAAATTTTAAATATTTAAGGTATTAAAAAAAAGAATTTTAGAAAAATGAGTGTAAGCAAAAATAAAATTAAATAGTTACACAAATTCAAATAGAAAAAGTAGTAAAATGAAAAGCACATAGTAAAATGTAAAAAATTTAAATAGTGAAAGCAAAAATAAAAATAAGGTATCAAAAATTAAATCGTCAAAAATGTAGTAAAAGGCAGATTAAAAAACATATTAAAAGCACTCAAAAAGTAGTCAAAGCAATAAATTTAAAAAAGTAATAAAATGCACAAGTTTAAACCGTTTCAAAGGAGTGAAAAAGAAGTGAAATGAAAAAAGTGTAGTAAAAGGCAAATAATTGAAATAGTGGAAGCAAAAAATAAAAAATAAAGTCAAAAATGTAGTAAAAGATAAATTAAAAAAGGTATTAAAGGCTTTCAAAAAAATAGGCAAAACAATAAATTAAAAAAGTAGTAAAATAAAAAACATTAAAATCGTATTTAAAGGTAAAATTAAGAGAAAGTAACTAAAAAAAAGGTAGTAAAAGCTAAAAATGAAAAAGTAATAAAAAAAGAAAATACTCGTAAATTCTATAAAGCATGCAAACTAATGAGAAGAAATAAAAAGTACTGAGTGCTAAAAAGAAAGAATTTGAAAAGCAAACGTATCAGAAAAGCATTAAAAGGAAAAAAGTAGTAAAAGTACAAAGCAGTAAAAGCTAAAAAATTAAAAAAAAAAATTTGCAAAAAGGTAATAGATAAAGAAGTATTTAGAAACAAAATAAAAATAGGTATTAAAAGTATAAATTCGAAAATGCAAAAAATTAAAAAAAGGAGTAAAAAAAAATACATAAAAAAATACATAAAAAAATACATAAAAAAATTCAAAACCTAGTGAAAGGAAAAAGTTGAAATAGTGAAAGTATTAAAAGGAAGAATTAAAAAAAGGAGTAAAAACAAAATTCAAAAAAGTAGCAGGAAACGGAAAAAGTATATACATAGGCCCTACAAAGTAATGAGAAGAAATAAAAAGTGCTGAAATTATTGAAAGGGAAGAATTTCAAAGCAAAAGATTAGAAAAACACTAAAAGAAAAAATGAGTAAAAGAAAAGGAGTAAAGTAGTAAAAAATTAAAAAAATTAAAACAAATTAAGCAAAAAGGAAATAGACAAAAATAAAGGACAACTTTAAAAAAAAGGTATTAAAATGAAAAAGTACTAAAATTGAAAAATTTAATAATGCGGGGAAAACATTTAAAAGTTAAAATATTTGGAAGAAAAATTTAGTAGTAACAGCAAAAAATCAAAAAGGTAGTAAAATAGTACAAAAAGTATGTAAACGGTGCAATAAATGTGAAGAGATAAAAAGTACTGAAAGTGGTGAAGGGAAGCATTTGAAAAGAAAAAGATTAGAAAAGTGCTAAAAGCAAAAAATAACAGAAAAGTAGTAAAAACTAAAAAAATTCAAATAAATTTAGCAAAAATTCAAAAAAAGGTATTAAAATTAAAAAAAAGTACAAAAATTTAATACCACGGGGCAAAAATTTAAATAGCTTAAGTATTAAGAAGAAAAATTTAAAAAAGTAGTAAACGCAAAAAATCAATAAGGTAGTAAAAAAGGGAAAAAAGTGTGTAAACGGTGCAAATAAATGTGAAAAAATAAAAAGTACTGAAAGTGTGGTACTGGAAGTGTGGCATTTGAAAAGAAAAAGATAAGAAATCACTAAAAGCAAAAAAAGTAGTGAAAGGAAAAAAACTAAAACACAAAATTATAAAAAAGGAAACAATTTTGTAAGCAATGGAAAAAAACTGAGTGGCTGTTCAAGCTAAACCCAAAAGAAAAAAGGAGCACATAGATAGCTTCAAAAGCTTACAAAGCTATGTATATAGATTATGCCACAACACGGCGCAACTTTTGTGGCAAGCATGAGATGAAATTAGAGATTTGCAACACGCACGAACAAACGTTAGTTCGTTGTTGGACTTTTGTTAGCACTTATTTTTTATTTGCTGGTTATTCTTTTCCTTTTGTTATGTTTTTCATAATTCAATGTTGTTGCCACAAAGCAACGCCAACAATTTCGTATACCTACAATAATTGTTGGGTGTTGGTGGCATGATGGTTGGCTGGTTGGCAAATTTACACACTTTTCTGGTGGCACGTACACGTACTACGGCACTCGAATACTTACATATGTATGTACGTACTTATTATGCGATAATATCTAGTAGTGTAACGAGAGCGCGAGCCAACGCGGCGTATGTGAGTGCATGCGGCAAGTAAGGCTTTTGTTGTACTTTGGTTTTTAGTTTGTTGGTTTGTTTGTGTTGCGGTGGCAAGTTGCAACTTACTTGTCAACGGCGTATTATTATTAAATATTTTGGCATTGTTGTTGTTTTAATTTTTCTGCTCTCTTTTTGGCTTCCTTTTCTTGCGCTCGCTTTCTTGTTGCTCTGCCTTCGGAGTTTTGAAAATTTTCCATTGTTTTCCTTTGTTCAGTTTCAAAGTTGCACTAACTGAATTTCGCTACTTCAAAGGCGTGTTTGTGCGTGTCTTTTGTTTGCAAGCAATCGTGCCGCAAAACTATGTGCCACTTATTAATAAAATTGCTCTCGCATGCCAGTTGGCTTTGTTTCCTCGCGTGTGCTCTTTCTTTGAACCGCAGCCAACTTGTCAAACACACACGCGTTACTTTGCACTAACGGTTAATTCAGTTAAGCGAATTGTTTGTCGTTGTTGCCTTTGTTTTTGTTTTCGGCTGTCAAGCCACTAGAGATTGTTTTTGATATTTTTGTTTAGATAATTTCACACGATTTTGTCGTGATTGTGGTGTAAGTAAGTGAGTAAGCTCTCTCTCTCTCTCTCTCCATCCCCCTGCATGAAAGTGAATTAGAAACTCTTTAAATGAGGTTAGATCGTTCGTTGTCGATTAGGACTCGTCAAAATGGTAGCACTTTCAGAAACACATGTGTTAAAGCTTCAGGGGCGTTGATCAGCGCCCTGGGTGTACCAATAGGAGATATGGAAACGCCAATTTAGCCACTTTGGTTGAGTCGAGGCTTACCTAAATCCTCTACCTTTCTACACAACAGACACCCGATTCAATGAATAACTCTTCCCGCTTTGGGTATTAAACCACAGCCACCACGACAACCTCCCCGAAAGTCCCTTCTCAAGAAACAGGTTAAGCCGTTAAGCAAGTTCGGGGGCTTTCTGTTTCCCCGTGATGACAGTTTTAATCTCTGGTATTATCTTCTACTAGAGTACTTCCAGTTGAGTGACCATTCCACTCTGGACTTGAAAGCTGCCTTTGGTTGGCAATGGCATCGCTTTCAGCAAAGACCATTCAACGGAGATACTGGGTTCCGTGGAATTGTAACACCCGTGAACTTTGTTGGACATCGTTGGACAGAGTCCTCGCTCTGAAGAAAGGTCCCCCATGTGGGTATACCCCCTAGGCGATTAGATCATGTGCCATGGAGATTCTGAATTCGAAACAGTCTTCGTTACAAACTATGAAATTGCTTTTCCATGCAGCAAGGACTGGATACATGGTAAAATAGCTTAGAGATTCGATATTTTAATTTTCACGCAGGGGTCAAAGTTGGCATGCGGATTGGGAGTGGGTATCTCCGAAACTCAGCTGGATACTTCCATATCCATCAGGCTCCCGGACACGACATGCGTTACCCAACCAGAAGTTCTCACCAAGGTTCTACTTGAAGGGGAAAGTGCCGGTGTCGGAAGCAGAGTGGGAATTTTCGCGGATAGTCCGGCGGCTCTGAAGGCTCAGGGATATGCCCCAGTATCATCAGCCCTGGTCGAGCCGTAGATACAGGAAGTGGCGCATGCATGGGCTTAGCAAGTCGACATAGCGTCTCTCTTATCTGAGTGCCGGAGCATCGCGATATCAATGGAAACGAAATAGCAGATGAGCTAGCGAGGCAAGACTCGGCTTTTGATATCACAAATGCGCGGGAGCTTCTTAGAATTCATCGTGGGCCAAATATCTCGACTCTGGTTCGAGGAGGCTAAAACCAGATGGAAGCGATTTCTGACATGTAGCGTCTGTAAAAGTCTTTGGCCTTCATACAATGAGCTGCGATCCTCAGCCATTGCAAAGACGGACAGAACGGACATTTCCCGCTTTACTGTGACATTCACCGGCTATTGGGTTATTGGTACCCACGCGAGCCAATTGGGATTGGACCATAACACTCTATGCCGCAACTGCTATCTTCCAGGAGCCAGGGAGATAATGCAACACCTGTTATGCGAATCTCCTTCGCACTGCCTAGGCAGAATGATATTTCTTGGCAAGCCTTTCTTCGACAACCTGTTCGAACTCAAGAACATTACGCCTGAGGGACTTCTTAGATATCTAAACTGAATAGGATGGATACCTCCTGGGCGTAGAACCTGCCGTGGTTTCCGAATTGATATTCTCTTTTACTCTATTCTTGGTTATTTGGGTTCTGGTTCTTTAGACAGTTAGTTTAGTTAATTGTAGTCTATGAGACTCACCACTCTAACAAAACAAACAAGACAATGTCCAGCAGCTGGAAAGATTCCCTCAACCACTCATTCAATGCAACTATCCCGGGGTATAGAATGTTCTTTGGGAATGCACAACAATCATCTAATATCTTTCACATATTATAAACGTATTAATAATCCACTTACATAGCGGAGAAACTTTGGAAAATTATATGTATGAGTTAATAGACTCACCTTCAATGTTCCACTGAACTCACCATACATGCATTTATGGAACAACCTAATTCGATGGGATGATATCTGGGTTGGCTTACTTATAAAGCCTTGTCCTCGTCTTTAAATAGGTTAGGTTAAGCCAGTGCAGAGGCGCATTGTGATACCACAAGAAGAAAAACAGATTACTCCCCCCTTTTGAATCAATTTCATAAACTAATGAAATTCACCAGGTCCTTTATGTCGACATCAGCGACTTTACGTAGGCTATCCAGAAAAGGTGTCTCAAGAAAGCGTCGTCTGGCGGTGTTAAGAGCCGGTCATCTTTCATTTCAGGTTTAATAAGCAAAGCTTCATAGGTATATACCTACCCTACGATTTCCTCATTTCGCTCATCCACCTCATTCCAATAAATAACACACACTCTCTCTGTACAATATTGAAATTACAAAATATGAATAACAATTTTTGCAGCACAGCATAATTGAAATTCTAATTCGATCAAGTTGATTGGCCTTCAAAGCTGAGAGAAAACGCAGTCAGTGGAGAGTCAGGTAGGTACATACATCAGGGATGGAAAATGTGGTACAATTGTACGTTTTTTGGTACATTCCGGTAGCCAAAAGTACATAGGTACTACGCTGACATATTTGGTACATTCTTGTCAAATAATACATCATCAAATAATACATCACTGCATCCCAAATCTATTAAAACAAAACAAATAGTATTGTCCCTTTGATTTTAGAGTTATTTCCAAAGCGTGAATTTGACAAAATAGAGCAAATTAATTACTACGTTTATACGGCAGAATTCGTGAACTCTTAATTTCATGAATTCGAAAATAGTCTCGTTTATGCAGCATTTATGAACTCATGCTCTGAAAAAAAAAAACGTTGTAAATCTAAAGACTTTCGCTGTTAAATCAACTACTTTCCGCAGTTGAAATGTGCCCAACAATGCTCCGTTGTTGTTTCAAAGGTGCGAGCGTTGTTGATTTAAGTCAATAACGGAGATTGTTGGAAAAAATTTTCACCTAAAAATAAATTTTTGTTTGCATTTTACTCTTCATCTTCTCTCCGCCCGGGTGTCAACTGCAAATATGTAGCCTCCGCTTGTTCTCCTATTCTTCTCTCCTTCTCATCATTCACTGGTTGCTATCTTTATTTCTTATTCCGATTTTTCTTCTTTATGTTATATTCTCCTCCGGATTCGAACCATGACATCAACCTGAAATTCTATCCAATCATCACATAGTGGAACATTCAACATTATATTCAATTGCAGTAACCTATTTATACTTCCATTTCCTAAAAAGGAATCCATGAATTATTTGAATCATTGTAAAAACAAAATTTAAAAAAATTTGTTCTCATTAGTTTTGTTTGCAACGGAAACTGTTGGGTCAAATACTTTTGCCTTTAAATCAACAACGGGGAGAAAATTGTTGCTAAAAATAAATTTTTTTTGGATTTTTCTCTTCATGTTCTCTCCATCATTATTTTTTTTGTTGGTTTTCTCACAAAAAAATATTTACTCACAAAAATTTTTTTAAAGACAAGCAAGTTTTTGAATCAACAACGCCCGTTTTTGAATAAATTGTTGGATCAAAAACTTTGTTGTAAAAACAAATACTTGTGCTGTTGAATCAAAGACGGAGATTCAACAGCCGAAAGTTTTTGGTTTAACTACAGGTATTTTTTTCAGAGTGAAATTTAGATTTTTTTAAAAAGTGGCAACATTCTAACGACACCAGCTGTCAAGGCAGATTTACCAGATAGACTCGGTGGCGAATTCTGAAACTACTTTTTTTATTTACAAACGTAGTGTGTAATGTCAAAATCTAAGCGAATTTAGATCATGGCCAATGGGAATGCGCGAGTCACAAGCGAATTCAGAATTTAACCACGGTGAAATATAAATTTGACATTACACTACCAATTAAAATAACAAAATACATTGGACATTTCTAAATTCGCCCCCGAGCCTACCTGTTAAATCTGCCTTGACTGAATGAGCAGCTGTTGGTTTGGCGTTGCCAGACTTGTACTTCATGAAATGATGGCGAAATTCATGAATAATTTTCGTGAACAATTAAATTCATGAAAATTCGTTTATGCAGCGAAAATTCATGAAATGATTTCATGAATTTGCCAACGTATAAACGTAGTAAATGCTGAGTTTAGAGCTTTAGCAGAACATGAGAGCCTTAAAAATTTAGAAATTTGAGTATATACCTAAAACGTTTTTGTTTTGTTTTGTGAAATATTTTTGCATTGACTGGGGCTGTGTATTTAAAATAATTTTAGTTTAAGTAACTTTTTATTTAATAAAACATTTATATGAATTTAAGCTTTTATAATGTTATTTTTAGAGGACAGATTTTGCTTGAAAAAGCAATAATATTTTCAATGGCTAAAGAAGAACATATAATTTGGGATTAGTATAAGTCCTTAGAAAAAATATGCTACCAAAAATTATGGTACATTTTCCTTTGATTTGGTACATTTTACTTGCTCAATTAGTACAAAATCAGAAAACCAATTTTCCATCCCTGACATACATATGTAAGTGTGTAGAGGAAATTTTGCATTTTGCCAATCAACTGACAAGCATGCACCAACAGCTGTCAACACGTTTAGATACAAAGGTAACAAGAAGCAGTTAGCAAGCTGCGAGCAAGTGAAGGTGAAATGAGATTGGTGAACACTCTACGCCAATGCAACACTGCAAGTGTGTAGCTGCTATGGTGGGTAAAGCAGCTAAAGCGGAAAAAGTAAGGTTATGTAGTACAAGGTGGGAGGTTAGGTTGTTAACTAAATGGCACATTGTCAATTTGCAACTGCTATTTGCATGAATATGAAAATATTTCCAATTGAAATTGTGACTTTTTTTAGCAAGAAGGAATGAAGAGATGTAAATGTGGTTGTGCGCCTGTGTTCTTAAAAGCACTAAAGTGTACGTTCTTTTGAGGTTGTACTAGAGTTGGAGCGTTGTTGTAATAATGTGCAGTCAGAGCATAATTTCAGAAATGTCATATCAACATGCAAACACATGCACATACACGATACTCATAAATATGTAAATTCGCGCTGTAGTTTTCCTTTTTTTATATGCATATATAAATATGCGTGCTTAAATATTGTAGAAGAACATACATATATGTAGTATGTAGAAGTGCACATACATGCATAGAAGATATACTAGTGTGGCTGTCGAAGCATTTTGTGGCCGCATTGGCAACACTTGGCACCACTTTTTCTCCCTCTCCCACTTTAAATGTGCTCTACGCTCGTTCACTAAACAATTGCAATTACTGTCATTTAGCGTTGCTTGACATTAAATTATGGCAAATTGTGGTTGAAATGGCAGTGTGCACTTTGTGTTGCAAGAACAAACAAAAATGTTGCAGAATTCAAGCGAATACATATGTAAATAAATATGTGTCGATGTACATGCTTACATTAGACCGTATCGCAAAAAAAAAACGTTCGTAGAACAGGACGGATGGAAGAAAGGACTACGAGCCAATCGCCATTCCTTCAACTTATTTACAGACGGATCTAAGATGAACGAAAGGGTGGGAGCTGCAGTATTTTGCTTGCAGCTTGGGATACAAAAATCTTTTAGACTCCCGGACTTTTGCAGTATCTTTCAAGCTGAGGTTTACGCAGCCCCAAAAGCGGGGGAACTTGCAGCTGAACTAACGTTCTCAAAATCTCGAATAAATATATTATATAGGGCAGCGACAACCACCTCTCGGTGTGTGGAGCAGTGTAAGGCCGCCAAGCTACACGATCTCTGCGCGTCTAAACGCGTTACCATCTACTGCGTACGCGGTCACCAGGGAATTGAAGGAAACGTGAGGGCAGACGCGCTAGCTAAAGCCGGGGCATCACTAGCACAAGTAAATGCGGAGGATGTTTTCCCTTCTCTAAATTACCAAACAGCTCAAATAGACCAGGCATTGATGCGTAAAGGCGATTCACAGTGGCAGACCCTGCCATCCTGCAAGATCGCCAAAATCATTATTCCCCTTAAAATTTAACAAGGGGTCTCCTCAGACTAAGTAGTGAATGGTAGTGACTCCAATGGCACACATAGGGTTAACACGCCATAGTGGAAAATTTCCTCTCAAGCCAAAGACATTTGTGTATTAAACCTAGAGATTGGCCTATAAATACCGAAGATATGAAGAAAAATGCATTACGCGACATCTAGAGACTTTCAAAAAAATTACAAATTTTTCCAAAAACACATCATATGGGGTGGTCGTATAGCGCACTTTTTAACACGCTTTTATTAGCTTCACCTGTATGTATGTAACTTCATCCCATCCTAAAAGTTCCTACGTTTAACTCAATCATTATTTTTTTGAAACATTCACTTTACTTTTATTGTGTTCTCTCTTCTATTATTTCTATTCTCCTCCGGATTCGAAACCTGACATCAACATGAGATTCAGCCCACCGACATCATATAGTGGACATTCAACATTATATTCCATGCTTCATTGAGGCTTTTAAGTTACCTCTCTTCAAAATAGCCTCTATGAATTTCATTCAATTCACTCCCGTATGCAAGCCAATAAGAAACAAGCTTTCTGTTTTGTTGTTGTTGTGTTTGCAATAAAAACAACCGCATGTACATACATTCGTATGCAAAGCAAGAACTGGTTTTTTTTGTTTTTCTTTGTTCAAATTCTATTATAGGCTATAAATTATAGCAATTATAGCACGGTTGCCGATCTTGGTAATTACCAAAATAGGTTATTTTTTCGCTGTTGGTTTCTTGGTAACTTTCACATGTGTTTGGCAATTTTTATTTTCTCAAGAAGTTGTTCACTATTTTTAACACGCTTTTATTTCGTTTAGGCTTCATTTTTGAGCTCTCATGACCAATGTTTTTTTTTTTATAAGGAAAAAATGTATGTGAAAAATTTATATTTTTGGTAGAAGTTATAAATACACTAGTTGACCCGCCAGACGTTGTTCTGCCTAAAATTTATTCCTATAAAGCCTAAAGGAAAAGTCCTAGATTACCGTGTTGCCGTATCCCTATCCCTATCCATATACATACCTATCCCTATCCCTACCCCTACCCCTATCCATATCTCTAGCCCTATCCCTATGCCTATTCTATCCCTCCAGACTTTCTAGGGTTACCCCTGGTCCACATTTTGGTCGATATCTCGGAAAACGGGTCGCATAGGGTTTGAAAATCACCTCTTTTTTAAATACTCACCAACACCTTTTATTTGGTACCCATTTTGTAGAAAACCCGTTTGGGGTCACACCTGGTTCATATTTCAGGAAATACCTCGAATACGGGGTCTTATATGGGACCAATAACTACACCATGTTCAAGCACCCGTCAACACCTTTCAATTGGTACCCATATCGTACGAACCCGTTATATGGTTACCCTGGTCCACATTTTGTGGAATATCTCCAAAACCTTCCCGGATTCTTATACTTTTTTTGGCCATAAACCATGTCGGGCTCAATCGAAAACTACGTGCAAAATTTCATTTAATTCAGTCCAGCCGTTCTGGAGTTAAATCATCAGGGAGGAAAATGCGACTTATTTTTATATAATAGATATGTATGTAGATCTATTTCGGAGATCACCACATCCCTTCATCAGACTTCTTTTTACTTTTATTCTTGCGTCCGCATAAAACATCCTTTAATGAAAAATTTCACTAAAAAGTTAAAAATAAAGAATAGCTTAAAAAAACTAAAAAACACGCTTTAATCTTAAAAATCGTACTAAAAATTGAGAAATAATTTAATTAGAAACAAAATGATGAACGAAAATATAAGTATTTAAAGAAAAGCGTGGGGGTGCTCAATAATATTTGAACATGAAAATATTCGATTCGTACAACTAGTACAAAAATATACATACCTAGTTGCGAAATTAAAGAGTACGTTATATGAAATCTCCAAAAAGTCAAAATAAAATTATAAGTAAAAAAACACCGATTTTAAATATTTTTTGACATACTGAGCACCCCACGCTTTTCCTTAAATACTTATATTTTCGTTCATCATTTTGTTTCCAATTAAATTATTTCTCAATTTTTAGTACGATTTTTAAGATTAAAGCGTGTTTTTTAGTTTTTTTAAGCTATTATTTTTTGCGATACGCTCTAATATACATACATACAAAAGTGGTTACGCTGCGGTTGCGGCAGGAGTGATGCTTTCTTCTAAGTACAGAAGTATGTATGTACCTAGTTGCTCCAGCATGCGTGTACTCTTTTTAAGTACTTTAGCGGCGTAATCACGCTATGTGTGCGTGTGTCGGTGAATTGCGTCGTCAGAAGACACTTTGATGCTGTCAGTTTTTATTGCCGAAACGTGTGTGCGCACATCTCTTTAAATCTCATTTATCTACATATGTACCACCCACTTCTTTATACAGTTTCTTTGTATACTTCGCCTCCATTAAAAGTCGTTTGGTTAGGTACTTCTTTTTTGTTGTGGCATACACACACACACACCTTTTTTCAGCTCCCTTTGCTCTAACGAAAGCGCTGTAATGCGTGTAATTTTATAGTTTCCTTATTTCATTTAGTGGTGGGCACATTTATGTTGACTGCTTTCATATCATTTCATGTATGTAACTATGTACACAATTTTGGCTTTTTGAACTCGCCCTTACCATTTACTTAGTTAAAGAAAGTCCTTGAATATCCTACCAAGTAGTTTCTTTCTTTTGCCGTTTTGTTACCTCCTGTTGCCTGCTGCGTGCGCAGGGTGGTGCAATAGGTATTTATGTAGATTTTTTACATGGTTTTTATTACTCACGAAATGTACTTTGTACTAGCTTAGGTTAGCTGGCAGTGGTTGCTAGTTTCCGTATAGCACACCTAGGCCGCGTAGCTGACATTGTGATACCACGTCGCGACGCGTCGATGTGAAGCCCCCCCCCCCTCCCCTTGAACCATCGTGTGGTCTGCACAAATCTTAGAATTTTCCATGAATTCCAATGTAACTACATACATCTCCTAAATCCCTAAATTGATAGACTCCTAAATGTTTCAGTCTCCTCTTTCCTCGTGCTGGGCAATCTCACAGCAGGTGTTTTACTGTTTTCGGCTCCTCTTCATCATCACAGGCCCTATACTAATCATAATATGGAACATTCATACTTTCTGGATTTACATCTCATGCGCTGCACTGAAAGTCTGGCTGTCTGAGAAGCTGTAAACGCTTTTCACTTTTCCTTGCTTTCAAGGACTCAAGCGCCCTCGGTATCGCCGCTATCTCCGACCGGAAGACGGTTGCAGTGAACCCCCGTCGACTAAATAGACTCCTCCTCCCACCTTAGCATTAAGCTTAGTTCCATCAGTGTAGAGATGGATTGCATTGTTCGGTACTGAAGGACTCCTGGCCTAATTGTCTCTAACTGGAATTGCTATTTCATAATTCCTTTTCTATCGGTAAGCGATAATTCGATTTGTGATTTGGAATGGTTCTGTGTATGGAGGTATGACTATTTTGTATTACCTTTCGAACATGTTGCAAATAGCCTATAGCTGAAAAAAGCAGGTAGTATGTGTAGTATGTTAAAAATGGCATCCACTTTATAATAAGAAAAACTCTATTAAAATATTTCTGACCTCTGGCAGCTTCCAAACTCGATGTTTTATAATCCACTTCTTTAGATTCTAGAGGACAATTCCAGAGTCTAGAACCTTGAATGTCTATTTTAGAGTTGCTTTATAGAAATACTCCGGATGGTTTTCTGGTACCATTAGAACTCTGATCAGAAAATCTACAACAAAAATCTTCTTCTACTTCTTGATTGGCGCTTAACCATCTAGACGATTTTGGCCGAGTCCAACAGAGTGCGCCAATTGCTTCTGTTTCGTGGAGTGTGGCGCCACTTGGGAACACCTAGGGAGGCAGCATCGCTGTCCACCTGATTTTCCCAACGCAGTGGAGGTCTCCCTTTTCTTCTTTCTACAACAAAAATACTTCCCAAAATCGCTAGAAAATTCCGCCCATCCTTCTCTGGTTATAAAACTGCGCCGGTTTTTATATCCAACAAAATTTAGATGGTTTGGTATAAGCAGTAGTAGCTTTTTCTCTACCAGCTCAGAATATTTCCTATCGTAATTCAATATTTTACTATTTAAATATCCCGACCGACTTTTGAATAGCTTGGGTCTGTGTTGGTTGAATCATAAGAAGCTGCACCAATATGATGACACCCTTCGATTGGTGGCTTTAACTTTCCTTTAACCCTCAAAACTCAAATGAACCAGAGCCAGCAGTTGTGTCTCTTCCCTCTCCTTTTCATTTTTTACCTTGACTGCAATAGAAAAACCCTTTAAATTCTTTCAAAAAATAATTGTTAAGCATCTACTGCACAATGTACTCGCTGCAGCGCGGCCACTACCATTTTGAAACAGCAACAACAACAACAACAACAACCAGCGAGCAACAATTCCAATCACACACGTGCCGCTTCTACATTTTGAGTGCGTTCGCGCATTAAGCGTAAATCTTTCGAATTGCGAATTGTTATTACTTGCGCGTTTTGTTCGCATTCTTTAGCAATTTCGCATTTAGTTGCCATACTTTTGGTCATTCTCATACACACATACATATGTTTGTATGCTACAACTATAGTGTATATACCCAGCAGAATTTGAGGTAAGGAGGTGCATATTCAGTAGAATATTCATTATGAAAAATACCCTGAAACTAAGTTCAAAATTCATTGCTGAAAAAATAACTGAACACGCAGTGAAGACATCAGGTGTACTGAAATACATGCTATGGAAGTTCTCCCTGCGTATTCAGGCCTTTTTTCCTACAGAAACTCTCCCTTCTCGTTCAGTAGTTTTTAGGTAGTTGATTTTCGACGCCACCTTTATATAAAAACGAAAGGGAAATTTCAGATTTTAGAACTACATCTCTACTGAATATTCAGTAGGAAATATGTGCTGTTTTCCAACTGATAAATACTGCAGGGTAGTAGTATATAAGTACATACAACTACTTGTATGACTATAACTTAAGCACTACCCTCACGGAAAAAAAGTTAGTTGGAAAAATAAATATATTAAAAAGTGATTTATATTCAACTAATTTTAAAGTAGCTTTAAACAAATGCAGCGCGGGACAGTTTCTTGTATATGTACATATTTATATGTAAACACATGTTTTCAGATCTAAGTATGCCAAGATTGTTTTTTCCTTTTTTTGGTTACCGTTTTCAGCTTCACTTCCCATTAAACACAAAACGAAATTCTCAACCGGAGAAAATATTGTTTCATATTTATCATTTGAAAATTAAGATAAATTAAATTGTTTCTCAAATAATGTTTATCAACTTGAGAACAATTTGCGAAATTTGAGGAAAATTTGCTTCGCATTTTTACCATTTCTTGAATTTCGACATCAAATGCAGGATTAAGTTATTTATATTAAACTACAAGTAAAGTAGTTGAAAAGAAACTCAAGATAAAGTTATTTATTTTAAACTACTAGTAAAGTAGTTGAAAACAAATGCAGGATAGGGCAATTGACTGCTTGCTATGACATCGCCGTGTTAAAAAAGTCAGTTCATTGCAAAGGAAAAAGTCACAATTTCAATTAGTTGTTATTGAAAATAAAGTAGTTTATAAAGTGATTTAAAATTAATTAAATTTCCTACAGGGTACTGATCTCTGGCGTCTAGCAAAAGCAGCTGCGTCAGCGCTGTGCGTGCAGTGGAATGGAGAGTAGTTGCTCGTCGCCTTGCACTCAATGCAATAACTTTTGCCAAACAACTTTAAGTGACTTTTGTGTGTTATTTGTTAGTACTTTTGTGCATTTACTTTTATTGGCTGAATTTTTCTTCTTATTATTATTTTTTCTTTTTTTTGCTTTTGTACTATTTCTTAAAAAGTTCACCGTTTATTTTTTTTTTTCAGTTAAACTTTTTGGCACTTTAATTTTTTGTCGCCTTATTTATTTGTCTATTTTTTATTTCATTTATTTCACCCTGTTCACTGCTTTAAAAGTTATTACAGCGTTGCATTTTGCGTTGCCAACTACATGTAAGTGATTAAAAGCTATTGTGCTTTGTGTGCAAGTGCGTTTTGCTGACGAAAATCACTTGTCGTTGTAATGTAATTTTTTCTTAAGTTAGTAATTGGTTTGTAGTTTATGTATTTCTGTTTGTTGCTTTGACTTTTTACGGAATTTATAAACTTAAAATATACACATATTTATGTAACATACAACTATCTATAAACAATGAAAAATTTGGCATGGCACGCATTGTTGCAACTTTTATTGTAGTACGTTTCCTTTGCCATAAGACTTTGCTTAATGGAGAGAAGGAATGTGAGTTTCGTTGGTGAAATAAAACTTTTTAAATGAATAATGTAATCATAAGTTAAAGAAGAAACGTTGTTTTATATATGCAGGTCTTCTATTTATATGCTTAATTTTCCATTTCTAGACGGAAGTATTCCAGAATTAGACGATTGAGGCATTATAAACGATATTAGCTCACAGTGTGACATAGTTATAATAGGTCAAATAATGAATCACCTAACAGTACGTATTATAAATAATGATGTTATTTTATGATTACTCTGAAATTGCAGAGATGAAAAACAAGTCTTGCGATCATAAACGATCTTCTTACGAGTATATTTCTTCAACACATGAGTTCAATCAGCAGGTAAAGTATCACATTGCGTGCTAAGCAATAATATCATAACATCTAAGCACATAATAATAATAACTAGTATCGCCGGTGGTCGAAATTCGACCATGCAATTTATTTTTTCAACTTTGTATTGGTACAAAAATTATTCCTTTTCGCGGAGATAAGCAACACTTTCCAAATTCCAGTTGTACCGCAACACTGATTTGCCCTTTTGATCACGGTCCGACGCGAAATCATGGTCAAAATCAAGGCAGATCTAGGAAGGTAGGCCCGGTGGCGAATTCAGAAATTTCCCATGTATTTTGTTATTGTAATTGGTAGAGTGTAATGTCAAAATGATATTTCGGCGTGGTTAAAATCTGAATTCGCTTGAGGCTCGTCCATTCCTATTGGCCATGATGTGAATTCGCTTTAATTTTGACATTACACTCTACCTTTGTAAATAAAAAAATAAGTTTTTCAATTCGCCACCGAGCCTACCTGTTAGATATGCCTTGGTCAGTGTGCTCTCCCGCCCTCTCTCTCATTTTTCGCTTTAATGGAAAAGCAATAGGAGATATTTGGCCGCGTTGATTTTGATCTGAGCGTAAACTGGGCCAATGCATATAAAATAGAGAGAGCGCTTTTAAATTAAAACGACTCTTCAACAGTGTTTACGATATTTGTAAACACGTTTACGATATCTATTTCTCTTAACTAAAAACTTTATTTATTAATTATAAAGAAATTAAATAATTTATAAAAAAAAAATTCTATGCCTATGCACTGCTCCTGAGTCATACGAACACATCCATATCAATTTTATGTGGATGTGAGTATGTTAAATGTGTTAAACAGCCTGGCAATTGTTTGTATGGGAAAAATGTTAGCCTATATAGATATTAGGAGGATATGTATTGCTTTGCACGCGATGTGATATTTGACCTTGTGATTTAACTCATGTGTTGTGAAGAAGTATAAGCAGATCAGTCATCATCGTATGACTTGTTATCGTATGATATTGTAATTATCTCATACATATATGTATACTGTTTAATGCTACGGTTTGCTGTTATTTTATTATGATTTTTCCTTCAATCCTATGATCACATGATATTGTGATGCAAGATGTGCTATCATATGATTGCTTGTGCTATGATTTTTTCTTTTTTTTTGTTGGTTATTTCTGGAGTATTATGTTTTTTATATCATACTGTATGATATTTAATCATATGATGCATTTTTTTGCAGGTTTTTTGTGTCATATTTGTTTTGTGAAATAAAATCGCATGAGCTATAAATGTTCTGTGTATATGTGATTTCCCTTTTTCTTCTTGTAATCAAGCTGAAATTGTGCTCATAAAATACGATATTTTCGCATTTTTAATGATTTTTGTATGATCTCGTGATATACCATCATATGATATTTAATCATACAATGTATAATTTCCACTTTTTAAGCGAAATTTTTTACTTTCCAAAGCTTATGCTAGATTATAAAGAAAAACAAAAATATTTCTAATAATTTTTTAAACTTAAAACCACTTTTTACGGATTTTTGTATGATCACGTGATATACCATCACATGGCCTTTAATCATGCGATGCATAATTTTGCCTTCTTAGCGAAATTTTTTACTTTACAATAATTTTTGCTAGATTTTAAAGATATTTCAAACAATTTCTGATAATTTTTTAAAATTAAACCACTTTTTACTAGGGCTCTAGATACCCGGGTATCGAGCAATTCGAACTGATCGTTTTTGTTTGAAGCCCGTTTGTTGTTCAAATGCCCGTACTAACATTCGAGCATTCGAGCTTACAAACAAAAAAAATGTGTATGGGGAAAACAAAAATAAAAAAACTACATATGAAGAAGAAAAAAAAAATAAACAAAAGAAAAAACAAACTTCAAAATGCCCGAATTGTTCAAATGCCCCTACAAACATACGGGTAATAAACAAACAAACAACTGTTCGAGCATTTCAACAACATTTGTTCGGGCTACTCGAAAATGTTCAAAAAAAAAATCTGGAGCTCTACTTTTTACGCATTTTTTATGATCACGTGATATGCCATCACATGACATTTAATCATACGATGTATAATTTCCAATTTTTTAGCGAAATTTTTTACTTTCCAAAGCTTATGCTAGATTTGAAAGAAATTTAAAACCATTTCTGATAATTTTTTAAACATAAAACGAATTTTTAACGATTTTTTGTATAATCATGTGATATACCATCACATGGCCTTTAATCACACGATGTATAATCTCCGCTTTTTTAGTGACATTTTTTACTTTACAATAATTTTTGCTAGATTTTAAAGATATTTCAAACAATTTCTGATAATTTTTTAAAATTAAACCACTTTTTACTAGGGCTCTAGATACCCGGGTATCGAGCAATTCGAACTGATCGTTTTTGTTTGAAGCCCGTTTGTTGTTCAAATGCCCGTACTAACATTCGAGCATTCGAGCTTACAAACAAAAAAAAATGTGTATGGGAAAAACAAAAATAAAAAAACTACATATGAAGAAGAAAAAAAAAATAAACAAAAGAAAAAACAAACTTCAAAATGCCCGAATTGTTCAAATGCCCCTACAAACATACGGGTAATAAACAAACAAACAACTGTTCGAGCATTTCAACAACATTTGTTCGGGCTACTCGAAAATGTTCAAAAAAAAAATCTGGAGCTCTACTTTTTACGCATTTTTTATGATCACGTGATATGCCATCACATGACATTTAATCATACGATGTATAATTTCCAATTTTTTAGCGAAATTTTTTACTTTCCAAAGCTTATGCTAGATTTGAAAGAAATTTAAAACCATTTCTGATAATTTTTTAAACATAAAACGAATTTTTAACGATTTTTTGTATAATCATGTGATATACCATCACATGGCCTTTAATCACACGATGTATAATCTCCGCTTTTTTAGTGACATTTTTTACTTTACAATAATTTTTGCTAGATTTTAAAGATATTTCAAACAATTTCTGATAATTTTTTAAACTTAAACCACTTTTTGCGAATTTTTTTATGATCACATGATATTCCATCACATGACAGTTAATCACACGATGTATAATTTTGCCTTTTTAGCGAAATTTTTTACTTTTCAAAGCTAATGCTAGATTTTAAAGAAATTTAAAACAATTTCTGATAATTTCTTAATTTTAAAACAACTGCAATGGTTAGTTTTTTTTTTTTTTTCAATATCACGCTTACCTCTTGTGTGTGTGACATCATGCCATACATAGGTAATGCTTAAGCAAACAACCGCCACAAATTTTTATTACACGTCGTAGTGTTTGTCTTTGCCAACATTTTGGTTGCATACCAAAGGACATCAAATGCCAAAATTGCGCTATAGAAATACAAAATAAAAACAATAAAAAAGAGTCATATGAGCAATTGTGCTATAACGAAGGAAATTTGTGCAAAAAAGTGCAAGCAAACATACGTTTTATAAGAGCAAACGATCATTTTTAAGGAGTCAAGCCATAGTTGCCATTTGCCCGCTTGCGACCATTTTAAAGGCCAAAAGGTACAAAAGGTGAAGCTGTTAAAGCGAAGCCCGTTTGGGTTGGCAATTGAGAGGCACAGATAGTGCTGGCGTTTGGGGCTGCGACTATGAAAAGCTACAACCGTAGCGGAATGACCGTCATGAATACGAAGATGAGCAGCAGCAGTAGCACTTTGGCTAACTGCAAGTACATACAACAAGCGCACAAACTGCTACAAATAAAATATGCCAAAATGCGCAAAAAAAAAACGGTATACAATATTGCCAAGAAGACATTTCAAGAATATTCAAGAACGAACGAACATTCTACTATTTTGCTAGCATTTCCCTTGGCATGGCGATTTCATTCATAATTCATACCTTTCGAGTGAACACGAAATGCCGTGAAAGACATTTAAGCACACAAACACACAAACAAATACATATGTATATGCCTTATACTCATATAGATACATTGGTTGCGAATAAGACACGTGACGTGTGTGCAACAGCTGCCACTGCAAGGTAGATGCTTGCCACTTGCCACTGACACTGTTGGCGCAAATAGTGGAGCAGGGAAGCGGGCAAAGAAGCGGACAGGGAAGCGAGCACAAGCGCATCAAACGCATACAAAGTGCTTAAGATCGTATTTGCTTATGATGATGCCAGTCAGCGAGCGCTTTGAGTGGGTGGGCGCGGCAATTGCCATACATGTGCACCAGTGGCGGCCTTGACTTAGTAGCCTAAGTGAAATGCAAGCCAAGTCAATAAACGTAGCTCGAGTAACGAAAAGAAAAATTTTTTTTGGGAACGTAGCTGTGGCGTAGCTAACGAAAAAAAGTTTTGCAGCGATGCGCTGTTTCTTTCCTTATTAAAAAATTTGCATTAGAAAGCCGGCTTCCCACCTTCACCGAAGAAATCACAAGTTGAAAATTACAACAACACGGTAAATATAAATGCATGAAAATATTTGAAAGTGCTTCCTTAATTCCTGAAAGAGTGAAGAAATGAATAGTGCAACATGTAAGTTTTGTAAGCACCAGAAAAGCTACCTATTGTTATTTCAATATAAAAATCATATGTCAATAAATACTGAAAAGCTTATCCAAATTGAATAAACTGTCTTTTTTGAAAGCCTTTTCAGTCCTCTAAACACTAATACCAAATTTATTGAATTTGAATAAGCGGTTCAGTTGTCATTTATTTTGATTTTTAGATTAAAATAACTATAGGTGGCAAAAATTACTAATGTAGGCAAACAAATAGGTGGCAACACGCTCATATTGACCATCATTTGAAAGCTTTGCCAGCGCTCTATCCATGGATAATAATAATAATAGTGGCCGAGCTTCTCTCCCAATTCGAGGTGTGCTCCTTTTGTTTTTGCTACTAATTGGGTGGACCTATCCATGGATACCAAGTTCATTAAATTCGGTTAAGCGGTTCATTAGTTATTGACAAATTATTTTTATTCTATCCTCAAAAAATAAAAATCAAAGTTTAAAATTTTTTTTTTGTCCAAATAAAATAAACAAATATTTTTTTTCCATGGATTTTTATTTTAAAAGGAATTAAAATCCCGGTTCCTGGTTAGGATTATTTCAAAATTAAATAATTTCGTTCAACATTGCCATATATTTATAAAATTTTAATTTATTTTTTTTTTTGTACAAATAAAATAAACAGCTCTTCATATTTTGTTTCTAGATCGATTTTTGGGCGATAATATTAGAAAAAAATTTAAAATTATTATATTTATGGTAGGCAAGCACGGCTTTTCGGCATATATGGAAGGTCCGCCACTGGTGCATATATAGAGAAGCCATTATTTTTTCGATTGCAAACGAAATAAAATTAGTAGCTAGTACTTTTTGTGTATCTAACGTGCATTACACACTTTGCTTAAAATTTTTTACACAAAAACCAAAAAAAACCCAAAAAAAAAATCAAGAAGAAAAAAGCTGCAGCAATGCATATGAACTTACGTGCTTATAAAAGCGCAAATGCGAAATGCAGATGCGATTTGAATATGCCCAATGCATAGCTAAAGTCGAATTGCTTTTTTTCGCTCACTTTTTTGCGTCGCGGCGACATAAATGATATCAATAAATTTTCGAAAAATTTTCTGCATTTACAAATGTTGTGCATATGCAGACACAATGCTTGCTTACACACACACTAGCTCACGATGCTTACTTATTTGTTTGCAATAAGGCATAAGCGCAATTTGTTAGCATTGCTGTGGCGCTGCTCACTGCATCTCTATAATATTTTTGAATTGACAAAATTTGCCAAATGTTGCTATGAATTTAAATGGCCATAACGAAGACGTAGCAGCAGCAGCCAACATAACGTGTGTTGCATATGGGAAAGGGCTTTTGTGTAAGTATGTAGGTATGGAGTAGGTGCAGAATGCCACCTGCGTTGTGAATGAAGTTTGCATGCATTGCCATTTAAATATTCCAGAAACATTGAATGTACATATCTAATCAAAAAATTTAACTAAGAATTGTGTGAAACTAAAAAACAACTAAACTAGACAGCAACATTTAAGCCATATTAGTGCCATAGAGACTACTTTTAAGTAACAACACTCAGTGCCAAGCCTCTGGATGCGCCTACGAATGAGCTGAAGTTTCAATATTTATCACGTAGTCACCGTGCTACGTCTTGAAAAGCGTATTATGCGAAATATTGAAGCCCACCGGCAACAATCTGATAGCAGCTTAGCAATGTGGCTTTAGTTCTGCTAAGTCTACCATCGATCAAATCATCACAGTACACCAAATCCTGGAAAAAAAACCCATGAAGAAGTAAACAACAGCACCAAAACTTATACGGCTATGCCAAATGACTTTGATTATCACCACCAGCTCCGTCAGATTTGGGAAGCACCCTCTCCGAGCCGTTCGAGACCAAACGAGGCTCCAGACAAGGTGATTCCCTTTCGTGTGACTTCTTCACTATGATGCCGGGAAAGATAATATGAGCTGCAGAACTTCACCGTACAAGAAGCATCTTTTACCACAAGAGTGGGCAACTGCTGGCGTATGCCGAAGATATCGACATCATTCTGCCTTCTCCAAGCTGGATAAAGAGGCTAAGGAAATGGGTTTGACGGTCAACGAGAACAAGACGATGTACCTCCTATCATCACAGCACGCCTAGGCAGCTGCGTCAATGTTGACAGCTACTAATTCGAAACTGTTGAGGACTTCATCTATTTGGCAAGCAGCATTAACACCGAAAATAATGTCAGCACGGAAATTCAACGAAGAATCACTCAACTTTACACTAAGTAGGCAATTGAAAGGTAAAGTCACGTTCTCGGCGCACAAAAATCACGCTTTAGGAGGATCATCAGTCCTCATATACGGCGTAGACGGCATGGACGATATCAAAATCAGATGAATTGGCACAAGTAGTATTCAGAGAAAGAATCTTCGGAAGATTTATGGACTATTGCGCATTAGCGACGGTGAGTATGGACGGAGCTCAACATTAAATCTCCTTTGATCTTCACCTCATACGCTTTACGCAGATCGATCGATATTGTTCAGCAAATAAAAATCAAGCGTCTGAGCTTGGCAGATAATGTCGTGAGAATGGATGAAGTTGCCTCGGCTAAGAAAGTATTTCTATCGAAACCCGGTAAAGGCAGCAGAGAAAAATGGAGACCTTCACTGCGTGGGCAAGATCAAGTGGACAGCTACTCTGTCTCGGCCAAAATCGGCTAGATAGTTACGTTCCAATTAAGAGGAGGAAGAAGAAGACGATGACCATGATGACGAATAAGGAGGAGAAGAAACTGGATTCAATACACGGAATAATGCTACATATTTGAGGGATATCTGTGATTTAGCCCAAAAAGGAATCTATGAATATGAAAAGACTAGCAAATACCCGTTGCTTCGCAATGACGAATAATAGGTAATCCAAGTCAAGTTAGGTCAGGTTAAGTCAATTCAAGTCAAGTCAAGTTATATCAGGTTAAGTCAAGTGAAGTAAAGTAAAGTCAAGTCAAGTCAAGTCAAGTCAAGTCAAGTCAAGTCAAGTCAAATCAAGTCAAGTCAGGTCAAGTCAAGTCAAGTCAAATCAAACCAACTCAAGTCAAGTCAAGTCAATTCAAGTCAGGTCAAGTCAAGTCAAGTCAAGTCAAGTCAACTCAATTCAAGTCAAGTCAGGTCAAGTCAAGTCAAGTCAGGTCAAGTCAAGTCAAGTCAAATCAAACCAACTCAAGTCAAGTCAAGTCAAGTCAATTCAAGTCAAGTCAAGTCAAGTCAAGTCAAGTCAAATCAAGTCAAGTCAAATCAAACCAAGTCAAGTCAAGTCAAACCAACTCAAGTCAATTCAATTCAAGTCAATTCAAGTCAAGTCAAGTCAAGTCAAGTCGAATCAAACCAACTCAAGTGAAGTCAAGTCAAGTCAAGTCAAGTCAAGTCAACTCAAGTCAATTCAAGTCAAGTCAAGTCAAGTCAAGTCAAGTCATGTCAAGTCAAGTCAAGTCAAGTCAAAGTGAAAATTGGTCTGTGTTAAAGCCATGCTCAATACCTTTAATTTCATACCAATCTCGTTCAAAACCATTCCGGAGTCATCTGGGTCCACGTTCTTACCCAGACTGGGGAGGATGTCTAGGCATCAGAATGAAAATAACTCTATGTTGGAGTTCTGCTCAACACTTTTCATTTGATACCAATATCTTACGTGTAGGCGCAGGCGTTCTTAAGTTATAGCAATAGTATGCATGTGCAAACAGGTTTTTGATTGCCACCGAGAGAAACAACAAACCGTGCAAAAACAAACATATGAGTCGCCTACGCTGCGCTGCCTGGCACGACTGCGACGCCTCCACTGAACACGGCAAATGACCAAACGAATCTGTCTATGCTTGCGCTTTTTTGAGTTTTTTTGAAATTTAAAACCGGGAAAAAGGTATTAAAGTCTCAGAAATGCGCAAAAAAAAGTACATGGTTGTCGAGAATTCACAATTTATGACATTTTAAAAAAATAATTATTAAAATCGGTGCAGTACTTTTTGAGTTATCGCGTTACATACATTTTCAATACAACAAATTTTATATAATTATAGTATAGTATATAGTATACATATAGATGTGGTGGCCGCTGTGGTGCAGTTGGTAGAGTGCTCGCCTGCTATGCCAGAGGTCTCGGGTTCAAACCACGGTCCGAGCCAAACAAATTTTTCTAATTAGTAAAAATCCAATTATTGGGTTTTTTAAGAGCAGCGGTCACCTCCCGGCAGTGGGCGGCATACCCTCCGAGAGTATTTCTGCCATGAAAAAGCTTCTCACAAAAAATGCATTCGCCGTTCGGAGCCGGGATAAAACTGTAGGTCCACCCAATTAGTAGGAAAAACAAAAAGAAGCACACCTCGAATTGGGAGAGAAGCTCGGCCATAAAACTCGTCAGAGTTATAATAGCGCCATTGTATTATATTATATACATATAGATATAGATAGTATAGATATAGATAGTATAGATTGCCGATATCTTTTCGACGTCTTCTAAAACATGGCTTCAAAAAAGGTGGCAGCAGAGAAAGAGAGTGACCTCGAATGAGCCCCAAAGGGTTGGGAGTCTTTGAATATACCCATGGTAAAGTGCCTGCCGTAAGAGGAGAAGGTTGATAATGGCCACAAAATCATTCGCACGACAGTCGGGCTAGTATCAGAAGGGACTAATACCCGAGAGTATCGGACTAATCCGACAAAGAACTGTTACTTGCCCTACACTCCCCAAAACCTTGGGGGAGTGTCTTGGTGGCTACAACAACAAGAACAACAACATTGACCTCCAATGCCTTGGAAAGAGCAGGTGACACGACCTCCCTTGGAATTTCCAATTGGCATGTTTTATCACGACCAAAATCGCCAATCAAGAAGAAAACGTAGAACTATGAGTAGATAATTATAATTAATTTTACTTGTTGAAATTTGCAATTGTTGAAAAATTATTAATTTTTTTTTTACAAATGAGATTACAAAGTAATTAAAAATTTGCACGCATCCAAAGACTAATACATACGTTTACTACAGACACTTCTGGCAACAACAAACCTGCAGCGCAGACAAAGGACATAGTTAACGTGTTAGTTAAGCAGCTAAAAAGGACACTCAACAAACAATAACAACGAGCGGAAAGGAAAAAAAAAACGTGAAAAAAGTTGTAACAAGAGGCTGACTGTTATGATTTTAAGTTTTTGGCAGCTTTTAATTGTGTCAAAGCAATTAAAATTACAGACATGGCTGGCTGCTGCTGCTGCCTACCGCCACCAAACGGAAAAGTATCTAGCAAACAGTTTGAGTTGTTGAGAGTTGAGAGAGGTTGAGAGATTTTATTGCAGTGCCGCACACACAAGTTTACAGGAAGTTGTTTCAATACTTTCCAATACTAATTGTTGTACACACTTATTCATTGGCACACTCAAGGGGGGAGGGGTTTGGGGTTAATTCACCAACGCAAACTGGTCCCATTTGTATGGAGAGTGGGAGAAAACTCAGTTTCTTGGAAACGGATGAACCTACCGAAACCAAATTTTGCACATTGGTGTCCCACTATACGACTCGTCTTTCAGAAAAATTAAAAGCATATATGTTGTAATCCACGCCCACCACTAACGCTAGTTTACAGCCAAAAAAAAAAAAACAAGACAACCAGGAATTGGGGAGGATAGGAATTGACCTGCTGAGCTTGGAACTATTTTTTTTTTTTTTAATTTTTTGTATGGTTAGATTTTTGAGATAACGGTAATTTTGTGGTTTTTTGTTATCACTTCATTCAAAAATTATTTTCACTGGAGTTACAAATGCGATAAACACAAGCAATATCTCGTTCGAAAGGCAATTAAAAAGCGCTTCAAATGACATACAACTTGTAGTGGTCTAAAACTCGCTGAGCGATAGCTGGTCAAAATTTTGTCCATTTTTTGCGATTGGTGAAAAAAAATTTGATTTTCAAAGTAAGTTTTTTACAAAAAGTTATAAAAATCAGGAAAGTTTTCTTCTTTTAAAAATTTGCCCATTTAATTGCAAAGACTTTAAGCGTAATATCAGAGAGATCCGATGAATACTTTACTTTTGGCGGTTTTTTTCTTGTGAAACAAAAAGGATATTTTGGATGAAAAACTTGGTTTGGTGACTTAACTATGTGAAAATGATTTCACAGGTCAAAAGAACATTAGAAGGATATATAGAGCTTCCAAAGACTAAACTAATGACATTTGAATTTTAAAAATGCCATGTCAAATAACAAAGTTACAATTAAAAAAAAAATATTTCCGCGATATTTCGCGGGATAAAAAAAAAATTGTATGGAGAGTGGGACAAAACTCAATTACTCAGATTTTATCGAAAATAAAGTTTTATCGAAAACAGTCGACGTACATATGTACAAGAATACGTAAAAGGACCATCTTGGGCAACAATATTTTTTAGAGAATAGCTACATTTAATATGATATTTTAAGAAAAAGGGAAAAATGTATAAACAGGCTTCTCAAGAGAAGACTTGAAACAACTCAAATCTGCTTATAAGATCTGGTCCAGAGCGGTCCTTACTTGTTAAAAGTTTAAATGAAAATG
Source organism: Urophora cardui (assembly GCA_960531455.1). Lineage (NCBI taxonomy): Eukaryota > Metazoa > Arthropoda > Insecta > Diptera > Tephritidae > Urophora > Urophora cardui. The sequence continues at coordinate 14,187,952 of OY482670.1, read as the reverse complement.
CTAATGCTTGAACATTACGCTCATAGAAAAACTAAGATTTCTTCATCTTGTATTTTGCTAAAAATAAATTGTTCTCACTGTTTTCTTTCGCTAAATCATGAAACCTACCTTTTTCTTCCGTTTCCATAGTTGTCCGCATTTTTTTAGCACTCAAACTTGAAATCTCGCAAAAATAATAATACACTTATTTAAACAAACTTTTTCCAGAATTTTTTTTTTTTTTTTCAAATGTGTTGACTTTAAATGAACCAAAGTAATGTTTAATGGTGTCTATTGCATATAGAAGGAGGTTTTCCATAAAATTCAATATATTTCCCACGGAAATGCATGACAGAATTTTCTTTTTGAAACACCAAGATTTTTTACTTTTGTGTGTGGGGGCTGACCAGTGTGCAACGATGTGGACTTAACGAATATTTAATTCACCATAATCCAATTCGTTCCAACAAAGCTACAATGTAGCTGCTACATGACGAAAAATATGAATTCATACAGGTGACCTTTCCTTTTTAACACGCTTTTATTAGCTTCACCTGTATGTATGTATGTATGTATGTATGTATGTATGTAACTTCATCCCATCCTAAAAGTTATAACATTTAACTAAATTATTATATCTTTCAAAAACATTCACTTTTATTGTGTTCTCTCTATTATTTCTATTCTCCTCCGGATTCGAAACATGACATCAACAGCAGAGGCGGTCGCTTCATACAAGCCGAGAAGCCCGGCTTGCGTACACATTTTAGTTCATTTCATACGAAATTCTTTAAAATCTGGTTATTTTACGTTTTAAAAGTGTTTACTATTTAAGTTCTCAATAATATATCCCCCACTGTAACATGCCCCTAAAAGCCTGCTAAGAAAATAGTGCAAATACACCACCAATCCACCTCAGAATGTGTATTTTGTTTGTACAGCCAATCACAGCACAGTGAGCATGCTTCAACGTTTCCACACATTAGCTTTTACCTGGCTTTCAAAACAGAATAACATAGCTTGTTTTCTCGCTTTCGCTAAGGAGAAACCAATTGCTTATTTTCAGACTTAAATTGAAAAAAAAAAAAAAACTAGCAAAGCACTTTTTTTATTTTTCACATCAAATTTGTATGCGAATATGAAGCTGGCTTCGGCATTCAAAAGTTCAGTATTCACAGCCATATGCATATTTGATTTGATTTTCGTTTGCATGTAGGTACATACTTATGCACATAATTTCTTGCATCTGCATGTGCATGCAAACATAAATATCAAATACCAGATTATAAAAGGGTTGATTGTGATTTTTGGCGACTATTGGCACAATATCAAGATAATTTTAAAAAGCGGTGGAAATCAAATTGGACCTCAGTTTTTCAAACACTAAAGCACCCATTTTTTAGGCAATAAGCAAATACACTTGCTACTATATACACTTGGTACCTATAAGGAAACTAAAAATACCTCTGCGCATTCGTGTAAGATTTCCCTAGCGCACGTTTTTATATTTAAGAATTATGTAAATACGAAATTTTTTATTTTAAAAATGTTCAGAGTAAAATTGCAAAATCAAGAAAAAACAATTTTAATTTAAAAATGTTTATTTTTATTTGAAGCACTATGAGATTTTGAAGGAAAAGCTTTCGTTTTTATTCCACTAATTTTAATTTTTAATTTAAACATGTTTCTTTTTAAATCCTAAATACATTTTAATTTAAAAAATTTAGGGCCGATTTCATAATCAAATTAAAAGTTCCTTTAAATTCTAAAGGAGCCTTTAATTTTCTGATCGATTTCATAAAGTCTTTTTGAAGATAAAAGTTCCTTTAAAGTTAAATACCCAAAAACGGGCATTTAAGTTATTTAAAGGTTCCTTTTGACAGAAAAAATTTAATTTCTGCCGTCTGTCAAAATCAAATATCAGAAATTTATTAAAATTGTTGGACCTATTTTGTTTGTTGAGTCATATAATGCAATATCCATCTTCTTCCTCTTTCTTGAGGTTGGATGGCCGCTTCCTATTTTTTCTGCACTGGGTTTCCAAATTATGGTTCTTTGTTCTTTTTTTTTTTTTCAAAAAAAAAAAATAAATAAATAAAGCCACAATCAAATTTATTTATTTATTTTCAGAAAAAACCAAATGTCAAATTTCAATATTTTTAAATTTATGACAATCATTTGACGTTAAAGTAGCCTTTTAATTTTATATGATTATGAAATCACTCCCACTTTAAAGAACATTTAAATGGCTCTTTAACTAAAAGGCTCCTTTAACAAAAGGAGCTTTAAGAATTTGATTATGAAATCGGCCCTTAATTTTTAATTTAAAAATTTTCATTTATAAAATAAAAATGACTTGGTGCATTATAAAAATAAAAATTTTATTTTTGATTCCTTTTCTCTGAGTATACAAACAAAAAAATGTGTATCAGGAAAACAAAAATAAAAAATACATATGAAAAAAAACAAAAAAAAAAAATAAACGAGAAAAAACGATCTTCAAATACACGAATTGTTCAAATGCCAGTACAAACATACGCGTAATAAACAAACAAACGAGCGTTCGAGCATTGAAAAGCATTTATTCGGGCCCCTCGAAAATGTTAAAAAGAAATCGAGAACTCTAAATCAAAGTCAATGACGGAACGCAATCAGAGTTTTAAATAATACAGCAAAGGAAATTACATAAATGGCTAATGGTTGTGCTTCACACATAGGCTTGCCCAGGCAATTTATGCTAGGTCCGCCACTGATCAACAGCCCAACGGCATCATATAGTAGGACATTCAACATTATACTTTATGCTTCATTGCGGCTTTTAAGTTACCTTTCCTCAAAATAGCCTCTATGAATTTCAATTCACTCCCGTATATAAGCCAATAAGTAACAAGCTTTCAGGGTACGGAAAAACTCACTCACGAACGCTCAAAAATACATTCTTCTCAAATCACAAACAAATGTTCAAAGAAAAACGTATAACCACTCAAATAGCGAGCGAACTAACGCACAACAGCCAGCGATCGCTCATAGCGTTGGCGATAAACTCAATGCATAAATTCACTCAAAAATGAAGCTTGAAGCTTTCTGTTTTGGGTTCGTTGTATTTGCAATGAAATCAGCCGCATGTACATACATACGTATGCAAAGCAAGAACTGGTTTTGTTTGTAATTCATTTAATAGTAAGTGCTGAATCAACGAAAAGGAACCCTAATTCTATAAATTGTATTTCACGTTTGGAAAGCAATTTTTATACAATGTTTTGTAAACGTGAGGTGAAAAAAATTTCTCTAAAAATTAAAAAAAAAAAAAAAAAAAACAAAAAAAAAATGCGCCGCTCGGAACTCGAACCTGAGCTCCTTGGTCCGTAGGCAGCATACCTCACCATTACGCTACAAACGTATTCAGAACTTTGTTGTCTAAATTCGAATTTATTCAATCAGGTTTCTTTTTTTTTTGTTCTTTTCAAATGCTTCACCTCAACTTCTCTTCACTTTCTGATTGTAAAATAAGTGAATATTTTAAAAATATAAATACACGCGCGCCATCTGTTGGAACATAGCGGTGGTTATAACCTAATCTCATTAGTAAATATGTTGCATATATTTAGACAGCAGCTAGAAATTACATACATGCATACATACATACATACATACATACATACAGGTGAAACTAATAAAAGCGTGTTAATATAACAAAACGTTTGGGAAATTTTGTATTTCCAAACTAGTTTGGAAAACCTTGAATGAAAGGGTTTGGAAAATATTGCATAATAAGCTAATTTACTTCACTGCATATTGGGATTTTTGGTAGAAGTTATAAATACATTTGTATGTAGATCTATTTCGGAGAACACCACATCCCATCAGACTTCTTTTTACTTTTATTCTTGCGTCCGCATAAAACATCCTTTAATGAAAAATTTCACTAAAAAGTTAAAAATAAATAATAGCTTAAAAAACTAAAAAACACGCTTTAATCTTAAAAATCGTACTAAAAATTGAGAAATAATTTAATTAGAAACAAAATGATGAACGAAAATATAAGTATTTAAGGAAAATCGTGGGGGTGCTCAATAATATTTGAACATGAAAATATTCGATTCGTACAACTAGTACAAAAATATACCTAGTTGCGAAATTAAAGAGTACGATATATGAAATCTCAAAAAAGTCAAAATAAAATTATTAGTAAAAAAAACACCTATTTTAAATATTTTTTGACATACTGAGCACCCCACGCTTTTCCTTGAATACTTATATTTTCGTTCATCATTTTGTTTCTAATTAAATTATTTCTAAATTTTTAGTACGATTTTTAAGATTAAAGCGTGTTTTTTAGTTTTTTTAAGCTATTATTTATTAGTTTTAGTTTAAATACAGAGAGAATGCAATGAATTGAGCTTTAAGAGGTGCCTTTGTTTAATGTGTGCATACGTAGGTCCACTCCCCAAACATACATAGATTTAAGTAAAAATTGTCTGGAAGAGTTTTGAGTATTTTTTTTTAATTTTCCGTTGGATATTGAAACCCTCCCCCCCAAAATATTTTTCTGTGTGCGCCACTGCACTTATTGCATATTGCAAGTGTTTGTTGTTATTTTTTCCGTTTGTACGCCTTTTCGGTTGTCGGTGGTCCTTTCATTGATCTGCCAACCTTACATCCGCTTACCTGCCCTGCCTAAGCGGCATGTACTAAGTAATAAAAGGACACCAACAAAAATGTGGCAAACAATAACGTAACAAGCAACAATCATAAACAACAACAAATTGTTTCAGCTTCAGCGAAAATTTTACTCGAACGAAAGTGGTGCTTGAAACCGAAAAATTTTCTCGGCACTCCTGCTGAGCGCTCAAGTGGCGCCAGTCAACCAGGCAGCCAAAGGTAGTCAAAGCGTAAAGGAGTTAACACTCAAGTGGCAAAGTGTGGCTGAGCCCAAAAAAAAGGGTGTGAAGGTCTGAACGAAAGATACACAAAAAGTGTAACAATTATTACTAGTAGGTACACAACTTTCAAGTGCGGCAAGTCAGCAAGAGGAAAAGCACGCGCTGGCAAACGTCAGCAACGACGAAGCCTAAAACGGATTTTACCACTACTTAGTTTACCTGCACAAGGAAAAAAAACACAAAGTGCGGCAATGAAGGGCAGCAAATGAAATGAAATTTCGAGTTAAGTAATGTGCACGCTCACATGCTAACTGTACTTACACACGTTTCGTTGGCACCACCTAAAAAAACCAGCAATTCTCAACTACTTTATACGATGAACGTGTTTGTAGTGGCGCCACTTGAGCATAAATGAGCGAATGAAAGCGTGTCGTCCCTTGCTAACTTAGCTGCGCTGTCTTCCTCTTAATCACAACTGTTTGCTGTTTTAATTGAGACAGAGCAAAAAAAAGTACAAAAAAAAAAAAATTACCAAAAAGTAGGGATGGCAAAAAAATGAAATAACCGATTAACCGCTTTTTAGGTTAATCGAAAGCGTTCGATTATTAATCGCGAATAATTGTGGTGAACTAACCTATTATAACCGTTTTTCGATTACAATTATACCTCAAACAAATATATATAATAAACGAAAAAATCAGTTCATAATAGAAAAAATCATCATTTATTAGGAAAAATCATCAAAATGACGATAAAATCGTCTATTCGGGAACTGGAGGGAACATTTATTGCGGTTTTTTTTTTTGGATATATGTATTCACAAAACCGTAGGTAACCGAATTCGGACTCAGCTGAAATGGTGAGAATTCTCAACTTCGATTATTTCCTTTCGATTATTTTCGACTTGAGAGGAAAAAGGTTAATCGAAAAAATAATCAAAAGGAAAAAAACGATACATTTTAACCGTTAACCGAAAGAAATTAACCGATTATAATCGTTTTTCCGGTTATTGTTGCCATCTCTACCAAAAAGGACAAATCAAAATCTCAATCTCACATTCCTCCATTTGCCGCCTAAAAAGATGGGTGGATACGTGTGAAATAATTAAGTCGAAAATTTTCATATATGAATTTTTTTAATTGTACTAATTGAAATTGAGTTTTTACACTCATAATGAGCAAATGGAAAACAAAAAATGGAAAATAGCAAATTTGTTAAGTTTTATTGTTCTCTTGCCGCAAAGCACTATGTAATTTGGTTGCTAATAAGCAAAATGTGCTAGGCGTGTGTTTTTATTATTAGTAGCGTGTTTTTTTTTTTTTTTTTTTCTTAGGGGACGTTCTCGAATTAAAGTGTTATGAAGTTTTAATAGGCGGTTGAGGCGCGCCAGTAAAACTGCATTCAATGTGAATGATGCTTAAGTTCAAACTGTTAGCTGATTGAGTTAATGAGTGCTGAAGTTTTTGGTTTTAAGTGGTGTGCTGTATTGTGGAGAGTGCGGGTGTTTTAATTGTTAAATTATTTAAAGCTACATAGGAAGAGCTGCTTGAAGCCAAAAGAAACACAAGGGTGCTAGTACTAGATTATTCTGAGGACGTGAGTTTTTGTAAGTGGAGAAATAAGGTCAAGGGAAGTCACAATTGTGAAAGAAAATATCAGAACGTTGCAATATGAAATCGCATAAATCCAGCAAACATTCAGAGAGAGTACAAAATGAGTTCTAAATCAAAGCGGGTATGCTCATTATAAGCTCATATAGAAGTCCGAAATGAATGTATGTACCCACATATTTCCCTTGTTGTATTGGTCGTCCGGTATGAGCCTAATTTTATATATGCGTCGTGCATTTTCCGTCCCCTGGTTCAGTTCTCTTCATTTTCTCTCCATCCGGTTTCCAACTACAAATATCTAGTTTCATCTCCGCTTGTTGCCCTCTTCTCTAATTATGGAAACTTATTTGCTTGCCTTCACTGCTTAGTGTCTATTTTATATTCTCCTCCAGATTCGAAACTGACATCAACCTGAATTTCAATCCAATTCATTTATATAATGGAACATTAAACATTTTATTGTTGTTTAGTAATGTTTTTATACTTACATACGTTTTTTTTCGAAAAAGCATCTATGAATTGTTGTTATCATTTTAAAAAGAAAAAAAGCTCTCACATTACACACATATTTCGGACTCTTATTAGAATCCAAAAGTTTAAGGCTCATATTAAACACATATTTCGGGTTCATATCAGACTCCAAACTTATGAGGGCTCCGATAATGTTTACAGGCAAAGAGCAGCGCCTTTGTTAGTGGCAGAGTGATAAGATAAAATTACTCACGAAGAGGACGCATTCACCTAATAGCATTGACAGACGGTAGCGATAATCCAGATTACCGCAACACTTAATTCGATTAAAATTTTACCCTGACAGACGGCAAGTATTGCGGATTAACAAAACAGCTGAAGGAAGGTAGGCGCAGCCGCGAATTCAAAAACTTCTTGTTTTATTTCCAAAGGTAGGGTAATGTCAAAATCAAAACGAAATCACATCATGGTCAATAGGAATGGGCGAGTCCCAAACGAGTTCAGATTTCAACCAAGGCGAAATATCATTTTAACATTACACTCTACCAATTACACTAACAAATGACATTCAAAATTTCTGAATTCACTTATGCGCCTACCTTCCTAGATCTGCCTTGGGTTCTTCTTTTTCTCCCTTTCATTCACAATAGACATTTTTCTCCAGGGATGTCATTACAAAATGCTCTAATCCGCTAACATTTTGAGGACTAACTCAAGAGATATTCCGGATTACCTCCAGTTAATTCTCAAGTTAAGTCCGAATTAGCTAGATATTCCGGATTATCGCTGCCGTGTGTCAATGCTATAACCTAAACTACATTTTTTATACTCAGCTGTACTAGTACACAGAGTATTATAGTTTTAATCACATAACGGTGGATCGTAACAGAATGAAATAATCGAGATAGATATAGACTTATATATATGAAAATGATCAGGGTGAAAAGAAATCGATTGAGCCATGTCCGTCTGTCCGTCCGTATGTCCGTCCGTCCGTCTGTCCATCTGTAAACACTCTAACTCGCTCAAAAATTGAGATATTTTTATGAAATTTGGAATGCAAGTTGGTATCGAGACTGGGACGGTTGGTATTGAAAATGGGCGAAATCGGACCATGACCACGCCCACTTTTCCTATATAGAAAAAATCGGAAATTTGGTATCTCAGTCACTAATATAGCTGGAGCGATGAAATTTTACCCACGCACAATGGGTGATCGCGGCCAAAAATAAATTCAAAATTAAAGTATGAGTAAAACCATTTTTATACTCAGCTGTACTAGTACACAGAGTATTATAGTTTTAATCACATAACGGTGGATTGTAACAGAATGAAATAATCGAGATAGATATAGACTTATATATATCAAAATGATCAGGGTGAAAAGAGAAATCGATTGAGCCATGTCCGTCCGTCCGTCCGTCCGTCCGTCCGTCCGTCCGTCCGTCCGTCTGTCCGTCCGTCCGTCCGTCCGTCCGTCTGTAAACACTCTAACTCGCGCAAAAATTGAGATATTTTGATGAAATTTGGAACGCAAGTTGGTATCGAGACTGGGACGGTTGGTATTGAAAATGGGCGAAATCGGACCATGACCACGCCCACTTTTCCTATATAGAAAAAATCGGAAATTTGGTATCTCAGCCACTAATATAGCTAGAGTTTTAAAATTTTACCCACGTATTGAGCTCGGGCCCTTATGAAGAAATTTGATGAAGTTTTGGAAAATGGGCGGTGCCACGCCCACTTATTAAGGGTCAAACATTGAAAGTTTTATATGTCATAACTCAGAAACCGTTGAAGATATATCGATGAAATTTGGTACGCGTAATTTGCTTACATAGACAAATGTTTTGACGAAAAATTATCAAAATCGGTTTACGGCCACGCCCACTTTTATATATGTGTATTATAAAGTGACCTAATAAAACCATTTTAAGCGATATCTCTGTCAAATATAAAGATCTATCATTGAAATTTTGTCGCATGAGTCCAACTATGGACATAAAACAAAAAACACAAAAATTTTGGAATATGGGCGGTGCCACGCCCACTTATTAAGGGGCAGACATTGAAAGTTTTATGAGTCATAACTCAGAAACCGTTGAAGATATATCGATGAAATTCGGTACGCGTAATATAATTACTTAGTCAAATGTTTTGGCGAAAAATTATCAAAATCGGTTGACGGCCACGCCCACTTTTATATATAGGAAATATAAGGGGGCCTAATAAAAACATTTTAAGCGATATCTCTGTCAAATATAAAGATCAATCACTGAGATTTTGTGGCAGGAGTCCAACTATGGACATAAAACAAAAACTACAAAAATTTTGGAAAATGGGCGGTGCCACGCCCACTTATTAAGGAGCGAATATTGAAAGTTTAATAAGCCATAACTCAGAAACCGTTAAAGATATATCGATGAAATCTGGTACGCGTGATATATTTACTTAGCCAAATGTGTGGACGAAAAATTACCAAAATCGGTTGACGACCGCGCCCACTTTTATATATGTGTATTATAAAGTGACCTAATAAAACCATTTTAAGCGATATCTATGTGAAATATAAAGATAATTCATTGAAATTTTGTGACATGAGTTTTACAATAGACCGGAAACAAAAAATAAAAAAGTTTGGAAAATGGGCGTGGCACCGCCTCTTTTTAGACAAAGGGATATATGAGATTTCTTAGCCTTTAACTCGACAAATAATTGAGATATTATGACGAAACTTGGTTTATACACTTTTATAACATGTGTTAATAGACACGCAAAAATGTATTGAAATCGGTTTATGACCACGCCTACTTTTTAACAAAGATATTTCTGGAACACCCTTTTGGAATTTGTAACGTGAAGTCTTTGTAACTAAAAGTCATAGAGGGATGAAATTTTGCACTAACAATAATATTTGTATGCTTATTTGGATGATTGATATAAATTTTGAAAATGGGCGTGGCTGCGCCCTGTTTATGCAGCACTCGTTTCATATAAAATACACCCTATATCGAACAAACGCAAACAAACAATGAAAGCATACAGCTGAGTATCTAATGTTCGATTGCACTCGAACTTAGGCTTCCTTACTTGTTTTAAATAGAGATCGACAGATACATCAAATTGTAATAAAAAAGCTTATATAAAAATTTTTGAGTATCTTTTCGTTTAGCCGTACAGGGTGCCCAAAGTTGAGCAAAAAATAGGTCCTTTTATTTCTCAATGAACACACGTCATACAAAACGCTCTTTCTCATTTAACTGTTAACCTACATACACGAATGATACATCGTTACATAGATAATGATTTTCTCTTTCAGAAAAAATAACTTAGTTGTAAATAGCGTTCACTGTTGAATTTATATGAATTTTCAAATATTCACAAAAAATGTCGATGATAAAAAAATTTTCCTCGACTTTGAATAAAAAAATAAAAAAAACAAAAAATATTACCTCCTCAATTTTTTTTATGCTTTGAAATAATATATTCTTAATCAAACTGCATTTTCACTTTAAAAATCCACTTGCTCCATGTCGTAGCAATCAAGACAGAAACGCAATTCCGGAATTGGGAATTTCGAAAAGAAATTAAGGCAGAGTTCCTAAAACGCAATTCCCGGAGAGGGCGTAAACGCCAGCTATTCCAAGAATAACATGTGCAAGAACGTAAAATCAACAACCTACAGAACAGAAAGAAGAAGAGCAATTTATATTGCATTCACGATCGGCATTGGACCAGAACAACAACTTCAAAACCAGCTGAGCACAGCTGTTCGACCTCGTTTAACACACATCCCAGAGCCATTTCACTGTTCTCCGTACACAATGCCTTAAAAACACCAAATACAAAACCCTCCAAATTAACAATATGTAGGTATGTCATCACATAAAGTGCAGGAGATTTCAATTGAAGTTCTAAATAACATGTATAACGTACATGTATTTAATAAATTCATCAATTAGAAAAGCCGGCATATGCGGGTGTTACGCCTTCAGATGGCTCTGAAGCTACTTTATTATAAACTTGACCACTGCGCGACACCTAGTGAAGGGTAGCAGTTATTATATGATATAATTTGAAGCGCGAGGTCGCTACTGTGTGTTCTAAATTTTCAAACGTGCAACCAAAGAACTGTAGCAAGTTGGTTATTACAATTAATATATAATTATATCAAGAATTATTGAAGTATGTTGTGATTTTCTTGGTAATTTCTCAAACTCTCTCTATTCAAAAATACATATATGTGAAATGTTCTTTTGTTTATAAAAGTATATGTATATAATAAATTTATACATAGCAATCTTACATTTTCTTGTTATGTCTGAATGATATATAAAAATGTTTTGAGAAATACATATGTTCAGATCGAAATAAACTAGCAAACGAAGCAGACGTATTTTAATTTTATCGGCATCCTAGATCTCAGAAGTGGGATTGAATCGAAGCATACATAATTTTTTTTTTTTAATGACCAACAAAAAAAAAAAAAAAAAAATAAAAAATATTTTTTCTTCTGGAAAACTTATGAATTCACATCGCATAAATTGGAGATTTTGTATCAATTATAAAGAGAAAAATTAAATCTACATACATATATCGTTTGCTAATTTTTAATTAATCAATCGTTGTTGGGACAGAATAACTTTTGGCCGAATTGAATTGAGCATTTGAAGCAAATTTTAATCAATTTGGGACGTTATTGATACATAGAAAATGGAAACTGAAATAAATCCACAAGATTATACTTTAGTACAACTACGTGCGTGGTTGCAACAATTACAATTGTCAACTGCGGGTACCAAAAATATGCTGGCATTGCGCATTAGTGAGGTTCCAGTTGAGAGACGTGGTAATTGTCCTTTGGGGGTTGCTGAGTCATGTAGTAATCCGGATCTTAATGAAAGATGTGACCAGGCAGCTGATATTTCTGCTGAGAATGGTGATGTTAATATTCCTGTTGTTAACATTGCTAACATACAACGAGAGGCGAATTTGTTAAAACGTGAAAAAGAGCTCTTACAGAAAGAAAATGAGTTTTTGCGTAGAATGGTTGACATGCAGAAAGATATGCAAACAATGTCCGCAAGTAAGTCAATGAATGACGTTTCAGTTGACAATTTAAAAAATTTGGTGCCAGAATATACTGATGAAAGTAATGTAGATATTTGGGTAACTCAAGTTGAAAACGTTAAGATGATTTATTCGGTTGATGAGAACACAATGCGTTTAATTCTGTTTGCAAAATTAAGGGGTAAAGCTCAACAGTGGTTGTATTCAAAGCCAGACTTTGCGGTTGAAAGTTTTGTTCAGTTGCTTTCTGAGCTGAAAAAGGTTTTTTGTACAAAAGAAAGCAATTTGATGTTGCGTAAGCGGTTCGAAATGAGGAAATGGCAATTAAGAGAAAGCTTTACTGATTATTTTAACCATAAAGTTGAGTTGGCAAATTCGTTGAAGTTGGCTGAAGAAGAGTTAGTTGAATATGTTATTGATGGTATTACTGATGAACAATTAAGGGTGCAAGGATATTTGCAATGTTTTTCTACTAAATCACAACTATTGCAAGCATTTGCTAAGGTTAAACAGAGGTCAGAGACAGCAACAGCTTTTAAGACTACTACGAATAAAGCAAATGTGAGGTGTTATAATTGTAATTTGACGGGACATTATGCCTCTGAATGCCAAAAACCTGTCAGGGAAAAAGGAACTTGTTTTGGATGTGGTAGTAAAGCTCATCGTGTTGGTGAATGTCCAGATCGCAAGAAGACGGTTGTGTGTGTTGAGGAAAATGATTTTGTAAGGTCGTTTTCGTTCATTGCTAAGCTTTATGATAATGTATATTTTTCTTTAGATTGCCTCATAGACTCCGGAAGTCCTATTAATTTAATTCGACGGTCAAGTGTTCGTAATGAGATACTTTCAAATTTATTTTCAAATGTTGGTTTAGAATATTCTGGTTTGAATAAATCAAAGATTGAAATTCTTGGAAAATTTTCATGTTTTGTAATTTTAAATGGTAAAGAGTATCCTGTAATTTTTTGTGTCGTTGCCAATAGGACTATGGGATATGAAGCAGTCTTAGGAAGAGATTTTTTGAAAGTTTGTGGTTTTAAGTTGATGAGAGATATAGGGGAAGATGCATATGTGGTAAAAAGAGAGTGCAAGCATGAGAGTATTAAAGACAAAAATGAAAATATTAAGATTAGCGAAATTTATGAAAATAATAATGACGTTTCAAGATTAACGAATGATGACCCAATTCACAATTTAGATATAAAAAATATAGAATTTAAAGAAAATGAAGTTTCAAATATGTATGTTATTAACAATAAGATAGCTGCAAACAAACAGGATTTTGTTTTTGAAACTGTTAAAACTAATTCGGATAAATTTGTCAAAGAGAGAGTTTCAGAAGTTGCGTTTGGAGATTCGCTATTATCGGTTATGCTTGACGAAGGTAAAGATTTAGATTTTAAGGTAGGAGAAGATATATGTTTATCAGATCGTATAAAATTAAAAGATTTATTTCAAAAATTTTATTTGAATTTTCCGCGTCCTTATGAACCAAAGGTTAAGTGTCACATGAAATTAACCCTCAACTGTGTTAAACCCTTTAATTGTCCACCAAGGCGTTTAGCATATACAGAGAAAAATGAACTTCAAAATTTGTTGGATGAGTATATAGACAAGAAATATATAAGACCAAGTGAGTCAGAGTTTACGTCTCCTATAGTCATTGTGCGTAAGAAAACGGGAGAAATTAGGATGTGTATTGATTATAGAACCCTCAATAAAGTAACTGCAAAGGATAATTATCCTATTCCACTTATTGATGACTTACTTGATAGATTAGCTCACAAAAAATTTTTCACGAAATTGGATCTAAAAAATGGATTTTTTCACGTCTTTATGGAACCTGATTCTGTTAAATATACTTCTTTTATTACTCCAATGGGTCAGTTTGAGTTTTTAAGGATGCCATTTGGTTTAAAAAATGCTCCTTCAGTATTTCAAAGATTTGTTAATAAAGTATTTTCCGAAATGGTGAGATTAAATAAAGTTATTGTATATATGAACGATATAATGGTAGCAACAGAAACTATGCAAGAACATTTTGAAATTTTAGCTGAAGTTTTCAAAAAATTAGTTGAAAACAATTTGGAACTTAGAATAGATAAGTGTGAATTTTTAGTAAGAAAGGTAAAATATTTAGGTTATATGATATCTGAACAAGGAATAGAGGCAGATGATAAAGGTTTGGAGGCTATTAAAAATTTTCCTATTCCTACAAAACTTCAGTCTGTTCAGAGTTTTTTGGGGTTATGCTCTTATTTTAGAAGGTTTGTCAAAGATTTTTCGATTATAGCAAAACCTTTATATGATTTGACAAAGAAGGGCAAAAAGTTTTGTTTTGGAAAAAGTGAGTTGGATTGTTTTGAGATGCTTAAACAAAAATTGTTACAATCACCCATATTAGCTTTATATGATCCTGGTGATGAAACTGAGCTACACTGTGATGCAAGTTGTGTAGGATTTGGAGCAATTTTAATGCAAAAGAAAAAGGATGAAAAAATGCACCCAATATTTTATTTTTCTAAACGAACTAGCGAAGCAGAATCGAAATATCATAGTTTTGAACTTGAAACCTTGGCTATAATATATGCGTTAAAACGATTTCGTGTTTATTTGCAAGGTTTGAAATTTAAAATAATTACCGATTGTAATTCATTAACTTTGACTTTAAATAAAAAGGAAATGAATCCAAGAATAGCTAGGTGGGCGTTAGAGCTTCAAATTATGATTATGTGTTAGTACATCGTTCAGGTAATCGTATGCAGCATGTTGATGCACTTAGTCGTAGTTATACCGTACTTGTTTTGAATACTAATACTTTTGAAGATAATTTATTAATTTGCCAAAATAGGGACAACAAATTGCAAGAGTTGCGTATTTTATTAGAAAAAGAGAATCACAAATTTTTTGAAATGCGAAATGGTGTTATATATAGAAAAAAAGAAAATGGTTTAGTTTTGTTTTATGTTCCAGAAGAAATGGAAAATCATGTGCTGTACAAATACCATAATGAGATGGGGCACATGGGAATAGAAAAAACATTAGATGTTATTTCCAAAACGTATTGGTTTCCACTAATGAAACAAAAAATCAAAATTCATATACAAAATTGTTTACAGTGTATTGCATTTTCGGCTAAACCTGGTCGTGAAGAAGGTTTCTTGCATAATATCCCGAAGGAAAATAATCCCTTTGAAGTATTGCATATAGATCATTATGGCCCGGTAGATAATTCAAAGATGAAAAAGTACGTGTTTGTTGTGGTAGATGCTGGAACAAAGTTTGTGCGGTTATATCTTACCAAAACAACAAATACAAAAGAAGTTGTTAAATCTTTGAAGGATTATTTTCGATCATACAGTAGGCCTAAATGTATAGTGTCTGATAGAGGTAGTTGTTTTACTTCATGTGAGTTCGAAAATTTTTTAGCGGAAGAAAATGTGAAACATATAAAAATAGCTACAGGTTCACCACAAGCAAACGGACAAGTTGAAAGAATTAACAGAAGTTTAGGCCCAATGATTGCAAAAATTATGAGTTCGATAAAAGATATTACTTGGGAAAATGTCATTAAAAATGTGGAGTTTGTGTTAAATAATACAATACATAGAACGGTCAAGGAATATCCTAGTGTAATTTTGTTTGGTGTTAAGCAACGTGGAATTGTATTTGACTTTTTAAAAGAGAATTTTATTGACGAAGTACAGGATTTGTTACCAAGATCACTTACAGGGGTTAGAGAAAAGGCGGCAGAAAATGAAAAAAAATTACAAAAGTATAATAAGGCATATGTAGACGCTAAAAGAAAGATACAAAATATATATCAGGAAGGTGACCATGTGATGATTAAAAATTTTGATTCACATACAGGTATGTCAAAAAAGCTTATACCAAAATTTAAAGGTCCGTATGAAATATCTAAGGTGTTGAAAAATGATCGTTATGTTCTAAAGGATATTGAAGGTTTTCAACAGTCAAGGACACCCTACATAGGAGTTTGGGCAGTGGGAAATTTACGGCCGTGGTTAGGTAAAAAGAAAAATTTAGAAGCAAATGTAGAGATCAGGTGATCTCAATTGTCAGGATGGCCGAATTGTAGCAAGTTGGTTATTACAATTAATATATAATTATATCAAGAATTATTGAAGTATGTTGTGATTTTCTTGGTAATTTCTCAAACTCTCTCTATTCAAAAATACATATATGTGAAATGTTCTTTTGTTTATAAAAGTATATGTATATAATAAATTTATACATAGCAATCTTACATTTTCTTGTTATGTCTGAATGATATATAAAAATGTTTTGAGAAATACATATGTTCAGATCGAAATAAACTAGCAAACGAAGCAGACGTATTTTAATTTTATCGGCATCCTACAGAACGTATATTGTATATTAAGGGAAAATTCGGTATTTTGGACGAGTGAGGTGGAAATCGTTTAGTCAAAAAAAGATGATGACTTCGCGAGTTGCCTCCCATCATTCTTCAAACTCGAATTCGTTTGTTTTTTCGCGGCGAAAAATAAATTCATTTTGACATTTCTTTTGCTTGACATTTAGTTATTATTTCTATTCATACTCTACCGCCACTGCAAAGATGCAAAGATGGTTGAAAATGAGCCGGGCTGCAAATTTTAGAATTTTATAAAAACCTTGATCTGATGAAAAGCTCTGTTGAAACTTTTTTTTATCCTTTGTTGAAACATTTCAATTTTATGAATGAATCGCTTGTAGTATTTTAACTTCGTACTCGTTTTAATTCTTGTTTTTGATGGTTGATTGGATTGCGCTTATACATACATATGTATGTATATTTTGGCATTGGTACGTGCGAATGAGTATCGTATGGTATTGGTGGCAAATTGATCATCAATTTCACTTACCCTTGCATTTAAAGCCAAAATAAATAAGAATATATCTGTGGCAATTTGCAATAATCGCTTAAGTCGAAAAATATGATTTCGAGATAAATTGATTTTTATATTCGAAGGCTTTTTTTATCAAATCATAAAGGTCGATTAAAAACTATGAACGCAAAATTAGTGAGCCATCCATAATATTACGATCAAATTTTGTAAATAAAACAAAACGTCATGAAGAAATTTGATTAAATATATACATCTACTTTGGCTGTTATAGCAAGTTTAATATACCTCTATTGTAAGTTAAGCCTAAATATTTTTATTTATATCTTTTTATTGAATTAAGTTATAAGCATGGGGGTTTTACAGAAATATAGAGTTTTAAAAGGAGAATAACTTGGTATATATAACTCGAAATCTTCCTAAGTCGACTTAAGCGGTTATTGCTTGTGACCACAGATATGTATGTAGTACTTTTTGGTTATATTTATATTTTTAATAGAATTTTTACTTTATTGAAGTTCTTGTCCTTCAAGAATTTTTCAAAAAGCCACGAAAATTGAAACATGATTGAAAGTTTGACAGAATCGACAATATAGTACGCGCTTATTGTATTAGATTTAATTCCTCTAAATTTCGGGTATTTTCTATTTAACTATAAGTTGTAATTGTATGTTATTATTGCCTACAAGGACAACTATTTTAATGAACTGATTCAACTGAAACAGGTACAACCTTGTGGATATGTGCATATAAAATATAATCTGAAAATAAATGTCGAGTTTTGCCTTTGGACAGCTAAACCCATCCAACCATTGCTTTTGGAATGATAGAGTTTTCCTTGATGAGTTTGGGAAATTTGGGCGCAGAATCTACAAAGGCATTCATTTGGGATCTATGATAAACCACAAGGGGGGGTTGAACCCCCAAAACCCCCCGTGGATCCGCCACTGGCTATGTATGTATGTAATATACTTATTTATGTACAAAATATACAAACATTAAAGCTAATAAATCTGTATTATGACTTTAAACAAATAAACATTTAGTCTGTGTATTTATTTTGTACACAAAATCAAGCAAATATAGTAAAATGGCCAACTCATGCACTCAATTAGTTAAGTATGACCGCATGCTTATGTAATGTTATCTTATGTTATCGTAATGTACATATGTACACATGTCCGTACATATGTATGAACTTAATAGAAATAATTGCGTAGGTTCTTCTTCTTCTTCTTTAATATTCCTTCTCACTGTTGCCATTCGCTTGCACACATGCCACCCAGGCGATCTAACGGTAGCGTGGCCGAGCGGTCTAAGGCGCTGGTTTAAGGCACCAGTCTCTTCGGGGGCGTGGGTTCGAATCCCACCGCTGCCAGCAAATATTTTTTTGTTAATGATTTTTTCCCCCATTTTTAATTACACGCAAATTTTTTGTTTATTTGTGTGAGTAAAAATTTGAAAAGCTATCAAAGTATAGGAGAGTCTAAAGGGGGGGTTGATTGGTTAGAGTGACGAGTTCCACTGACTCTAATGAGCGCCGAAGCGCCATTTTGAACCACTACTCGTGACTAAAGCAGTTAAATGTAAAGAGCAAAAGAGAATAAGCAGTTCGGAAACTAGGATAAGTCTTACGACCTATATGCATTCTATTGAATTTAAGTATTTGAACAGCCCCACAGGCCTGACGTCCATGAGTTCCGAAAGGTGTCGAAGAAAGTTTTGCTAAGGAACTTCATTCTGCGAAGAATACCCACATAGCTGTAGCTCCACCGTCTCCTCCGTCCCAGGAAGATTGCAGCTGCGACACAAGATGTTATACTCCAATCCAAATCGAGCTGCATGCGTACCAATGGTCCAATGTTCTGTGAATACCGCAGTTAAGCGGGAAATATACCTCCTGTCCATCTGCAGAATGGCTGAGAATTGCATCTCATTGTATGAAGGCCATGGATTTCTGCCGACCGTGTATGCCTGCAACCGTCTCCATCAGTTTTTAGCTTCCACGAACCAGTGCCGAGAGATATGGCCCTTGTTGAAACCCACGGGCACAAGAACTTCCTCCGTCTATGCGATATCAAGAGTCGACTCATGTCAGCCATGTATCGCAACGCCATCTCAGTCAGAAAAACTCCTAAATTTTTGCACTGTAAGAAAGCCCCGACCATTGAGAGCAAGTAAGCTGAACTTAGCGATTTTAGTCCTAGTGATAAAAAGCACTAACTCTCGCTTTGGGAAGTTTACACTGAGACCGAAGGCCTCCGCTCATCCGTTCCGTCTCCTCAGTGCCCCTTGCATGATCTAGATGATCACACAGACCTGATACCAGTACCATCACGTCATGCGCGCATAAGCCACTACTTTAACTCCATTGCCGTTGAGCTGGCGAAGTATTACGTCTATAATACAAAGCCCTAGCAAGGGTTAGGGGTTTCTCTCCCAGGATGTGCCCTAATCCCACTTGCTCCAAGCTTTTCGCTTAAAGTTCTGGGACGCGTTCTAGAGAGGGAAACATAATATGTATTACTTTTTGGTTGCTTGCTTTTCCGACAGGATAGGAATATGATGTATTGTGGAGCGATTTTCCGCCATCCCTTGGAGACAAACCGGTTTCGGCTAATATGTACCATTTCTTATTGAACGCCCCCACTAGAGAGACTAAAATAAGGCCTAATGCATTTGAGATGTTTCTTCCACTAGCCTTGCTTGATCTTCTGTTATATATTTGTTTGTATTTTTAACAACAGTGGATTATAAATTCATTTTAAACCAAAAACCCCTCTTCGGCTTAAGCTAAATCATACAGAAAAATCACAAAGAGTCAAATACCCACAACCTTTACGTCTTTAGATCTATCAATTAATATTTTTTTTTCTTAACCATTAACTCTTCTCGGCGAGACAACAGCTGCAGTTGCCTAACAACTAACCACATTTGCTATTAAGCACGTAAACGGCTCTACCACGAGCCCACTTACTTACATACATATGTACATTAGGCCGTCTCGCCTGATATTGACAACAAAAGTCCACCGTACGCCCTCCCATATCGTCGGCGTCCTGCCAGAACCACGAATGTGCCAAAATGAAAATGTTGGGAAATCGAGTTTTAAAGTTTATTCTTCTCGCAAAATTGGAAAAATTGCACATTCGTGGCTCTGTCAGGGGGTCGACGATATCATGTCTTTTCGGAAAACATTTCCAAAAAAAAAAATTTTTTTTTGGACGCCGCTAGATGTCGCTAAAATACATTTTTTTTATATCCCCGGCATTTGTAGTCCGATCTCTGAGCTTAATACACCAATGTCTTTGGCTTGAGTTGACGGTTTCTACCATATAATTGTGTTAACCTTATGTGCGCCAATGGGGTCACCACCATCCAGTACTTAGTTTATGCCACGCTAATGTACCTTTGAATGCCTTTGTGTTAAACGTCGTCAAAAATTATTAATCTTTTGCAAAAGAAGTATTTCGAGCGATTCAGTTGAACACGAAATAAAACACGTTCAACAATGCGAGAAATATGTATAAGTTTTTCGCTTCCTGCCGTCTCTTAGGTTCATTTTACAAATATTTTTTCTGAGAAGACCGCCGCTGAAATTTTATGGCGAATATTTTTCTAGAACATTTCAAACCTCTAGCGAACTTAAAAATACTGTTTTTTTTAAGATTTTTTAAAAACGGGTTCAAAATAGCCCTTTCGGCGGCATACGTTACCTAAACTTTTTTTTTTGCGATACGGTTTAATGTACATACAGACATACTAAGCAGGCAAATAAGTTAAATTATAATTGTAAGCACAATTTTTTATTGCATTTCAGCGCATCTTCTCAACAAGCTGAGATTTATGTGATCCTTGAATTTATTATTATGACCGCAAGTACATACACACATACATTCATACATACATACACACATACATACATACAAACAAAAGTGTGGTAAAAGCTATAGCCATAGCTTGAGTCTGCGCTTAAACCAGGAAAGCGGTAGCTGTAGATGAAGCAGAGGAAGAGGCACTGAAAAGATAGAGAAATGCGAAAACAGAAGCCCAAGATAAATGCAAATTTTTGTGCTGCTGCTGCTGCTATTTAAAATGAAAAAGATGAAAATCATCATTTTCCACTCACGTGCGTATAATTCATCCGGCAATAGAAAAACAGCACCAATACCCGCTGCATAACCTTACAACAACAAATGCCTACATAACCACAAATTTTACCTGAAAAACACCCTACAAAATATAATTTTTTATTACTTCTTATGTACATATTTTCATCTGCCTCAAGCATTTACTTTTAAGCAAAACTGCTAAATATGCTTTTTCTTAAACTCCCAAACACTGTCTATCTAACGTCAGCACGCCTAAAAGCATGCTTGCCAAAATTATTTATTTTGCTTCGCTTTAACGGCTGACACACAATGGGTGATTGCGGCCAAAAATAAATTCAAAATTAAAGTATGAGTAAAACAATTTTTTTAAATAGAGATCGACAGATATATCAAATTGTAATAAAAAAGCTTATATAAAAATTTTTGAGTCTCTTTTCGTTTAGCCGTAGAGGGTGCCCAAAATTGAGCAAAAAATAGGTTCTTTTTTTCTCAATGAACACACCTCATACAAAATGATCTATCTCATTTAATTGTTAATACACGAACTCGAGTGATAGATCATTACATAGATAATGATTTTCTCTTTCAAAAATTATAACGTAGTTATAAATACCGTTCACTATTGAATTTATATGAATTTTCAAATATTGACAAAAAATGTCGATAAGAAAAAAATTTTGCTCGACTTTGAATAAAAAAATTAAAAAAACAAAAAATATTACCTCCTCAAATTTTTTTTATGCTTTGAAATAATATATTCTTAATCAAACTACATTCTCATTCTAAAAATCCACTTGCTCCATTTGCTTTTATAATTTTTTTTCCCATTGGCCTAAAACTGCGTTTTTGTAAACGCATTAATTATGTTAGTTTTGACATTATGAAAAACGTTTATATTTAGGCGAATAATCGAATATTTCTTTATCGTCTTGCAGTAAATGGTGCATACTTTCAAATTATGAGGTAATCTTTTTTATCAGCGTTAATTCATATCTTTGACAGCTTTTTTCTTTTGGAATATAAAAAAAAAATGTGTAAAAATTTTGAAATTTTAAAATGAAATTAAAAAAAAACAAAAAATATTACCTCCTCAATTTTTTAATATTTCATAGTCCTAAATGTCTTTTATAAACAGGAGAAAAAATCGTAAAAATTCGTTTGCTCCATTTTGTTTTATGAACATTTTTATGGAAGGTGTTTTTTGAGTTTTCGTACATTTTTCCCATACAAAATGCCCAGAAGTATGCTTCAAAAAGTTTAAATATTTTTGTATGGGGAATATTTGTCAAAATGGTGAAACTTAAATATCGATATTTCCAATTCTAATTAAGATATTCGAAGAAACTAAACGCTGTTTTCAAGGGTAATGATTGTGCTTTGAACTGGTTTAATCGAATCTGAGTGGAAAGTAATTACCTAAAAGATATTAAGCAGGGAATAGAGCCAAAAAACGTGTTTTTTGCCTATTTGAGCATGAATATCTCAGAAACTAGAACCAATTTGGAAAATCTGACTCCAGATTCAGGTTTAGCACACTGAAATCCTTTAGAAAAGTGTAATTTCATTTCTGGTATAAAATTTTTTTGAAATGCGATTTTTTTGTATGAAAGTTTTATGATAAATGCTTATAACATACTTAAAAGTGCATATATTTTTAATTTAAAAACGGTGAAGTGCTTTACCCCTTTTCCAAAATGATTACTGCATTTGATTTATATGTAAAAATGTATACACTAATCAAAATGGAGCATTTTAGCTATAATAGTTAGGAAAATGCTGAAATTTCAAAAATACCGTTATATGGGAGGTGGGCGTATTTGTGGGTGGATTTTGTTCAAATTTTCACAGTTTACTAATTTCAACCAAAAAAGCTTAAGTTCCGAGTTTCAAGATTCTAGCTTAATTATTACTATTTTTGGCCGTGTTTGTATGGAGGTGCCCCCACTGTGTGACAGCTGGAAAATTTAAAATGTGCATAGGTAGACTTTAGCTTTGTTTCTCTATCCACTAATTAACGTTAATAAACACTAATTTTTAGATTTGACATATAATTTGTGTTTCTTTGGTTTCTCTCCAGTAAAAGAGAGCGGACTGAACGAAACTGGTGAGAGCGGCAATGATAGTTCTACTAAATTTTTTACTGGACAAATTTCCACTAGCAAGACACTAGCAAGAAGAAGAAGAAATGTCAAATGTGGAAAAAGGAATTCAAATTTGTATTTGAAAATACAAAAGTAAATATATACGTAGTAAATCAAGTTATATGGCTATTTTTATTAAAAAAAAAAGGTTTAATATGGAAACGGGAAGTTATTTATAATGCATGGATGCTGTCAAACTAATCCTATATTGAAATATATGTACATATATATATTAGACAGCGGCTCAAAACAAGAACCACGATGAGAGTGCATCTTCCGCCGGATCGGCTGTAATGAAAGAAGTAAGAACAAGTAAGAAAGTCTAAGTTCGGGTGGAACCGAACATTAGATACTCAGCTGTTGCTTATTTATCAAGTACAGGTGTGGATTCTAAATTTAAATTTTAATAGTCAGTTGGATAATTTTTATTTTATTTATAAACCGATTTCAATAAATTTTTGCGTGTCTATTAACACAAGTTATAAAAGTGTATAAACCAAGTTTCGTCATAATATCTCAATTAGTTGTCGAGGTATGGGCTCCGAAACCTCGTAGATTCCGTTGTCTAAAAAGAGGCGGTGCCACGCCCATTTTCCAAAATTTTTATACTTTTTGTTTCCGGTCTACTGTAGAACTCATGCCACACAATTTCAATGAATTATCTTTATATTTGACAAAAATATCGCTTAAAATGTTTTCATTAGGCCCCTTTATAGTTCTCATATATAAAAGTGGGCGTGGTCGTCAACCGATTTAGATAAAATTTTGAACATGTATTACTACAAGTAATAAAAGTGTACACACCAAGTTTCGTCATTATATATAAATTATTTGTCGAGTTATGGGTTCAGAAATCTCGTATATTCCTGTTTCTAAAAAGAGGCGGTGCCACGCCCATTTTCCAAAATTTTTGTGTTTTTTGTTTTATGTCCATAGTTGGACTCCTGCCATAAAATTTCAATGATATACCTTTATATTTGACAGAGATATGGCTTAAAATGTTTTTATTAGGCCACTTTATAATACCCATATATAAAAGTGGGCGTGGTCGTCAACCGATTTTGGCAATTTTTCGTCCAAACATTTGTCTAAGTAAGTATATCACGCCTACCAAATTTCATCGATATACCTTCAACGGTTTCTGAGTTATGACTCATAAAACTTTCAATGTTTGCCCCTTAATAAGTGGGCGTGGCACCGCCCATTTTCCAAAATTTCACCACATTTCTTCATAAGGGCCTGAGGTCAATATGTGGGTGAAATTTTATCACTCCAGCTCTATTAGTTACTGAGATACAAAATTTCCGATTTTTACTATATAGGGGAGGTGGGCGTGGTCATGGTCCGATTTCGCCCATTTTCAATACCGTCCGTTCCTGTCTTGATACCAACTT
The DNA here is from genome assembly GCA_960531455.1 of Urophora cardui. Classification (NCBI taxonomy): domain Eukaryota; kingdom Metazoa; phylum Arthropoda; class Insecta; order Diptera; family Tephritidae; genus Urophora; species Urophora cardui. Next base: position 14,163,424 of record OY482670.1, on the reverse strand, counting down.
GCATTCCAAATTTCATCAAAATATCTCAATTTTTGCGCGAGTTATCGTGCGTACAGACGGACAGACGGACAGACGGACGGACGGACAGACGGACGGACGGACGGACATGGCTCAATCGATTTCTCTTTTCACCCTGATCATTTTGATATATATAAGTCTATATCTATCTCGATTATTTCATTCTGTTACAATCCACCGTTAGGAAATCAAAACTATAATACTCTATGTACTAGTACAGCTGAGTATAAAAATTATTCTTACAATTCACCCTTACCTTTCACTGTTTGCTATTAGACAAATCCATCTTCATATATACATATGTACATACAGAGATTTTTAAGAATTGTAACAATGCTTATGGAGCCTATTGAAAACGATGATGAGATTGAACAGGTGCTGTAGAAAGTTTAAGGTCAGTCGACATCGGTTTGTTTCTAACCAATCGAAATACCAGGAATTGTTTACTTCAGTACATTGAAATTGTAGTTCCGAGCTATCGTCATAATTTTCGAATTTCCAGAAGCTTGCTTGAAATCGTTTTCGAGCGAGTATGTCAGTCGAAATTTGTTTTTCTAAGGCAATAGAACACTTAAAGGGATATATTAAAATCCATATTTTTCTTTTCTGATGATGATTTCAATTTTTTATTCTTTCTTAAATTTTCGGGCGTGTCATTTATCTTTTTTCATGCGCCAAGCCATCATATCGTCGTTTAAACTGCATAACCGCTTAAGTGAAACTTTCATAACCGCCTATGCCAATATTGAGATTTTCCAAACTTTAACTCCTGGTGGTCTGCTCTATGGTCTGCTCTATGGATTTATACCATAGATTTGGCCTTTGGGAAGCTCTATATTTCTTTCTAATGTTCTTTTCACCTCTGAAGTCGGAGAGTTGGGCGGTTATGAAAGTCTCACTTGGGCGGTTACGAAGTGTAAACGGTGATATGTCACTAACATTTGCTAATTCAAGTTTCCTAATCTATTTTGCTAATATCTCTCACTGAGAGAAAATGTCACTTTACTCTCACAAATTTCGTTAAAAGAGATTAGCAAGAAATGTTAGTTAATGTTTTGCTGGAAAGTAAAGAAAAGAACCTTTTATATGTGTAGGTGTGTGTGTGCTTGTGTTTACTGGCGGCAAGCTAATAAAATTTTAATGGTTTCTATGTCATGCTTTACCGTTATGTTTTGTTGTTTGCACAATTTTATGCGGCGCTGCCCAAAAACAAAATCGCCTCAATCCAGTGGCGTACGCTTCATACAAGCCGAAAAGCCCAGCTTGCCTAATAGGTAGCGATCGAATATTTCAGTCATTACTTGCAAAAGGTTTTTAATATAACAATTATTTAAGCCCATATGACACTACGCCTTTTTGTGTGAAGGAGATGATCAAATACAGTTTTGCGTTGGTGCAAGCGAGCAAGCTATATTGAAACAAGTAAGAGCACGGCTGTCTTGGGCCGTACCGAAGACTTCATACCTTTCATGAATGGGAAAATGAAAAGTTGTATAGTCTCAAATTGTTTAATATATACTTTCAATTCTATGAGTTATTTATGCAAATCACTAGAAAAAAAGTTTCGTGATTTAAATGGAGAATTTATACCCCAAAATGTCCGTATCTGAACAATCGGTTGTACGGGAGCTATATGTTATAGTGGTCAGATCTTAACAAATTTCGGTGACATTATTTAGATCCATATTAGTACAAATACTTCAAAGTTTCATTCCCTCAGCAGTTTAAATGGAGAAGTTATACCCCAAATTGTCCATATCTGAACAATCGGTTGTATGGCAGCTATATGTTATAGTGGTCCGATTCGGCAGATTCCGACAAATAATCAGCTTCTCCTAAATAAAAAATCACATTCCGAATTTCAAGCAGATATCTCAAAAACTGAGGGACTAGTTTGCGATCAAACAGACAGACAGACGGACATGGCTTATTCGACTCAGCTTATGATCCTGATCATATTGGTATATATTTTGGTAGGTCTGCCACGCCTCCTTCTGGTACTTTCACCATTCGTGTTTCGGCACAAAGTTATAATACCATTTCATTCCCGGTTAAAAACCAATGTGCCAGCTTGTATTTCGGTAGGTTTTTTGGCATTCGGTCATTTTTTCTGACAATTGTTTCAATTTGACAACTAGAAAATAAATTATATTTAAAATAAAAAATATATGGGTAAAGAAGAAGTCCGGAAGAAAAATTATATTGCGCACTGGCTTCCCTTTATAACATGGAATACACAGCTATCCTGCCCTTTGAGTTTTTTTATTTCAATAATTTAAATTCAAATTTCCAAAAAAAAATAATTTTTGAAATAAATATTAGGTTTGTTTCTTATTAAATTAGCAGCTAGCTGTCAAGTGAGCAAAACGGAAAGAATTGCGCTCATAAAGAGTGAAACGAACAGAAAATCAAGAAACGGAAAAATAGTAAAAATTAGCGATTAATAATTTGAATGCTATTTTTGCCTGTTAATAGTTATTTTTTCTAAAAAAAGTATTTCATTTTCATTATTTCTATTTCAAAAATTCAGAAAATTTCAAAAGTAATAAAATCAAAAGTATTCGTTTGTTTATTTTTTCAACAGCTGTTTCTTACTTTGGCAGCAAATAATTTCAGCTGGTGAAAATTTTACTAGCTGAAATTTGGAGCTGTCTATGGCTCTCTTCTGCTATTTTTTTGACTCAAGAAACGATTTCCCAGCCGAAACTTGGCCAACTATTCATAACTAGCTAATAAGAAACGAACCCATTATTTTCATTTAGTTTGAAGTTTAATGTCAATCAAATTATTTTTGAGGGAATATTTCTGTGGTCACAAGCAATAATCGCTTAAGTCGACTTAGGAAGATTTCGAGTTATATATACCACGTTATTCTCCTTTTAAAACACTATATTTCTGTAAAACCCCCATGCTTATAACTTAATTCAATCAAAAGATACAAATAAAAACATTTAGGCTTAACTTACAATAGAGGTATATTAAACTTGCTATAACAGCCAAAGTAGACGTATATGCTTAATCAAATTTCTTCATGACATTTTGTTTTATTTACAAAATTTGATCGTAATATTGTGGATGGCTCACTGATTTTGCCTCCATAGTTTTTAATCGACTTTTATGATTTGTTAAGAAACGCTTTCGAATATAAAAATCAATTTATCTCGAAACCATTTTTTAAGACTTAAGCGATTATTGCAAATTGCCACAGATTTGTCTCTTTTCAACCTACAGAAGAATTGTTTTTGTATTTTGACTTTCAGTGGGTTTTCCAAACCAAAAATACCAAGGAAAAAATGTAGTGTCATATAGGCATAAGTGAGGCGACTTATTTTACAAATCGAAATTTTTTGTCCCCAAAAGATAAAACCATTTATCACCATCATTTTTATAAAAAAAATCATTTTTAATGGTTATAATTTGATTTTTATTTTTTCGATGAAATTTGATCGATATTTTATGATTTTTATTTTTTCGATCAAAAATAATTGTTATTACTGGATTTAAATTTTTCCGATGAAACTTGATCGATATTTTATGATTTTTATTTTTTCGATCAAAAATAATTTTTATTATTGGATTTAAATTTTTCCGATCATAATAAACTCTAAAAACTTGTTCTTTTTTGCAAATTTTGTTCTCAAATAGAACTGCGCCAATATTGGCACAATCGTTAACTTCAAGCCATCAAATATAGGATTCACTAACGTCTGAAAAAGTTTACTATGATCGGAGAAAAAATAAAAAAAATATTGATTACAGTTGATCGGAAAAATTTAAATCCAATTATAACAATTATTTTTGATCGAAAAAATAAAAATCATAAAATATCGATCAAGTTTCATCGAAAAAATTTAAATCCAATAATAAAAATTATTTTTGATCGAAAAAATAAAAATCGTAAATAATGGTTATTTAAAAATTTAAAAAATAAAAATCTTTAGAATAAAGATGAGCTCATATTTGGATAGAATGTGCTAAAATCATTGTATCGGCATACTTGCATTTTATTGTTAACGAAGTTTTCATAATGATTTTTTCATCCGAAGAAATGAAAATAACGATTAAAATCGGTCCCTGTTTATCACAGACATAAATTTTTATTTTCAAATATATTTAATATTTTTTTTTTTTATTTTTATTTTTTAGAAACTAGAAAAAAATGTTTAAGCATGTATGTATGTAACTACAGCTTTTTTTAACCTTAGATCTCCCTTATTTTCGCTTCGGCCAAGAATCGAACTTGCGCCCTTTGCAGTACAATGACTACAGTTTTAACCGCTTTGTTTTTTGACTGTGATTTTAGATGTGGACAATACTTTTCAATCCTTCATATTATCCATTGTATATCAAAACTTTTATTATTATTATTTTTCATCATCTTCATTTTTTCGATTCATTTCTATACATTCCGTTTCATACGGTATGAATATAAACAACAAACCAAATATGCAAAACGAATTTAATCAAAGACAATTACGGAACCGTAAACAGACTTTCAGATAATACAGCAAAGAAAATTGCATAAATGGCCGCTGGCTATGCTTCGTACAAGGCTTGCCCAGCCAATTTATGCTAGCGCCGCCACTGCCTCAATCCCCGATCAAGCCAAAAAGTCTGTCGGTAAATCCTTTCATTTTGGCTTCATTGGGCTGCATTGCAACTCTTTTGCTTCTTTTTTTTTTATTAATTTTATTGTTGTTTTTGTTACTTTTTTTATTACCGCCCATTGTTCCACTGATTGTTTTAACATCTGTTCCGTATCGAACAATGACGATGTGAAGCGGCAGTTGAAGGCTCTATGGCCCAAGGCTATTGCATTCTGCGCTGCGGCCGTGTAAGATATATGTTTTTGGTTGTTCTGGTTTGTTGTAGTTTTTAACTTGTTGTTGTTGTTTAACTTATTGTTGTTGTTTTTTAATATCTACTTGTTCTTTTGCTCTTATTTTATTATCGTTTTTTTTTGCACTTTGGTTTTTACAATTTCTAATTTTATGATTTTCCACTCTCAACTCGCTTGTTGGTTATAACTTAATCCTTTTCAAAACTCAACCCACTCGTGCATACAAATTTATATGTTCATTTCGCTTTTTTGAGGAGAGGGGGGCGAATTGCGGCGGCCAAAGGTGTGTTTTATTAACCATAAACAGTTGAATTTTATGTGTCTAACGCGCAAATACTCCTCAGTCATGGTCTTCTATTTAATTTTATTTTGTTTGTTTGTTATATATCTATTTTTTTAGCTCAAATATGCTGACTAAATAGGCCATCAACATTGGTTTCGAGCAGCTGGAGATGAACGTAAATCAAGTGGATGGAATGGTTTAATTTAAGATTATTATTTTGCTGAACTTTTTGTTTGAACTTTATGAGTTTCAAATACATAACTAGTTAAACGAAAGAGGCTTGGATATATACAAAATTATAAGGCAATGGTTCCGTGAACAAAGGACCACGCAGCAGAGTCTTATCTATAGAGGACCTTCTAGGATAGCTGCTGATTTTGCTGTTCTTCGCTCAACGTGCATTTCCCGTAGAATTTTTATGCCGACAGTCGCTTCTGTCTCGTGATAACTGGCACAAGTTATAAATACTAAACGCCGGGTAGGCCGCACTTTTACTCTGCTGCCAGCGATACAAACTATAACATTGTCTTTTCATCTAGTAGTAAAGACTGGAGAGATGATAAACTTGCTCAGAAATTCGATGTTTCAGTTTCCACGGACGGGTTAAAGATGGCATGCGGAGTGAAAGCGGGTAACTTCGCAACGCATCCAGACACTACTTCCATATCAAGCAGGCTTCCGGAGAGGGCGTGCGTTTTTCAATCCGAAGTTTACGCCATACAGGAGGCCTGCAAGGCTCTACTTGCAACGAAAAGTGTCGGATAAGATAGTCAGGCGGCTCTGAGGGCTCTGGCATCTGCAACAGTATCATCAAGTCAAGCAGTGTAGAGAGCGGGTCATGGGCTTGGCAAGTCGACATATGTACATAGCGTATCCCTGATCTGGGTTGCGATGCACCGCGATATTCAGCGAAACGAAATGGCTGATGAGCTGGCCAGACACGACTCGGCTCTTAATATCGTGTAAGCAGAGGAGGTTCTTGTGCCGCTGCATTTCATCAAGTGCTGAATCTCTTTTCACTGGTTTAAGGAGTCTAAAACAAGCTGGAAACGGTTGCAGGCTTGCATGGTCTGCAGAAGTCTGTGGCCTTCATACAATTGGAAGCGATCCTCCGCCATTCTAAAGATGGATAGAAGTGATATTTTCCGCTTAAATGTATTCACGGGACTTTCGAATATTGTTACCCACGCAGCTCGATTGAGATTGAACAATAACACATTGTGTCGCAGCGGTAATCTTCTGGGACAGAGGAAATGGTGGAGCACCTGCTATGCGAGTATCCTCAGCACTGCCAAGGAAGAATGAACTTCCTTCTTCGACAACCTCTCGGAACTCAAGGACGTCAGGCCCGAAGGTGGCTTCCGATAGAAATATAAAAGGACAATTTTAATGAATAGATACAGCTTATTAATGTGTGGCGTAACGACAACATTTACATTTTATTATCATTTTGCAAATTAACATTTTAATGTATTTTCAATTTGTGAATTATCAACCTGAATTGTATCAACTTGAATTTGTACCAAATTTGTTCAACTAAGTACGCTACCCAACACTTAAGTTGTTTCAAGGCAGATCTAGGAAGGTAGGCCCGGTGGCGAATTCAGAAACTATTTTTTTTATATGCAAAGGTAGAGTGTAATGTCAAAATCCAAGCGAATTCACATCATGGCCAATAGGGATGGACGAGCCCGAAGCGAATTCATTAATTTTGACATTACACTCTACCGATTACACTAACAAAATACATGGGAAATTTCTCAATTCGCCACCGGGCCTACCTTCCTAGATCTGCCTTGAGTTGTTTACCACTTTTGTAAGCGCTTGGCAGCACTTGGTTTTTGACATTTTGTTATTCCTAGATACACACCTGTTTTCTGCCTATTCATTAGTAGCTGCCAATCGATACACACGTAAAAAACTGAAACTGGATTTTTGTAAGTGAATTAAAAATAAGTTTAAGTTTAAACAAAATCTTTGCGTTTAAACTAAACATATTATCAATTCTTCGGGCTGTTGGCGTTGGAACGACTTGAAAAGGAAAATGTTTAGTTAGGCTGGCCAGCGTACAGTGATGCCTCATATAGATGCCTCATATGTTTCTTAGCGTTGCCAACATGGTATTGGAGGCGTTATACTAAACTTGGAATGCAAGACTGCAAGTTGTTGTAATTTGCGTATTTTCTGAAGAGATTTTGTTAGCCACTAGATACCATAAACTGTGGTGAGAGTACTCCCATTTTCGGCGTGCCCCTATGTAACTTCCTTGACATCGTCGAAAGGCATCGTCGTAAGACCCGTCACCATCCTACAACTGAAAAAGGTCCTCAATCCAGAGCTGAATGATGGGGGGTATTACGATCCATTCGAGCCCCTCCAAAAGCGCCTCAGCAGAGATGTTGCTAAAGTCATACGAAATATCAAGAAATATACGACTCGACTGAGGCTCGCGCCTTGTGAGAACCTACTCGACCGGACAACAGTCTTTGCCAGCCCTCCCGCCGCAGTCTGCCCTCGCGCAAGCCCAAGGAACAGGCATCGGGGAAGAGAGACGGAGGTCCATTGCCCAGGCAGCAGCCTCTTAGAGGTATCAACCGATTATTTTTGCCGCCCTGAAAAGGAAAATGGTCGTCTAGCTGTCTTCTTTCGTTTCCCGGCTAATTTCAAATCAGACCAAGTCCGTGAGGGTTTCAAATTTGCAGATGTTTTTTAAATTTCTTCATTAATAAGCTTTCGTTAAGAAATTATGATAATTTTAATTCAGCCGTTTTCAAAAAGATGTACCTTTTTTTTTTATACAGGTATAAGTAGATTTTATCCATAATTTTTCTCGACTCTCGTGTTATTTTTTTCCTAAATTCATTTTTATTAACTTGTTCTCAACCCCTTAGTTTTAAGTATGTACATATGTATATTATATTCTCCAACTTTCCATAAATAATTTATGTATTTTCTTAGAAACTAATGCTTCGCAACTGTCACCACAAATTGGATGCGGCCTTGCGGCAAAATTCCAAAAATAAAATTTGCATTTTTATCGCTACAAAAAAAAGCACGACAACCTCAATAAAATAGCGGAAATATTGCTATTGCTCCAATACTATCTGTATTGCTATTATTTTAGCTGCTAGGCAATTTTATCAATCACACGCGCCAAAACCCCTAACACCAAGATGCCACCGAAGCAGTGGCACATTTGTTGGCAGAAGCAAGCAACACAAGCACACACGCAATAAGAACTTTCCACATATGTACATTAGGCCGTCTCGCCTTATAGGGACGCAAAAATAAAGTTCGCCGTACGATGTATTTTTGAAAACATTTTCGGAAAAGTTTTTTATTTTTTTTTTTTTTTAGAAGCCGCTAGATGTCGCTAAAATTTATTTTTCTCATATCTTCGGTATTTATAGTCCGATCTCTCAGTTTAATACATCAATCTCTTTGGCTTGAAAGAGTGGCTTATACTATGATATATTATTAACCCTATGTGCGTCATTGGGGTCACTACCACCCAGTACTTATTTTATACCACCCCAATGCAAGTTTTTATGCCTGCATGTTAAACCTAGTCTAAAATCAGTTATCTTTTACAAAAGAAGTATTTCGATCGCTTCAGTAGAACCCGAAATAAAACACGTTCAACATTCAGAGGAATATAAGTTTCTCGCTTCCTTTGGTCCTTTAGGTTCATTTTACAAAGATTTCTTCTGAGGAGACCCCTACTGAAATTGTATGGTGAATAATTTTCTTGAACATTTTAACCCTCTAGCAGCGCCAATAAAGGCTTATTTTGAAAATCAGGAAAAATTTTACTAGGGGGTCTCAGAAAATTTTTCTGTAAAATTAACCTAAAAGACCAAAGGAACCGAAAAACATATATTCCTCGGAATGTTGAGCGTGTTTTATTTCGGGTTTCGCTCAAGCGATCGAAATACTTATTTTGTAAAAGATTAATGATTTTTGACTACGTTTATCATGCAGACATAAAAAGGTACATTAGGATGGTATAAACTAAGTACTCGGTGGTGGTGAACCCCATGGCGCACATAGGGTTAATAATATTCCATAGTATAAGCCGCCCTTTCAAGCCAAAGACATTTGTGTATTAAACTTAGAGATCGGACAATAAATACCTAAGATATGAGAAAAATAAATTTTAGCGACTTCTAGCGGCGTCAAAAAAAATTAAAAAATTTTCCGGAAATGTTTTCTAAAAAGACATCACATACGGGGGCGTACGGCGAACTTTATTTTTTGCGATACGGTCTAATGTACATATGTACATACATACGTTGCAAACGCGTTTAAAATTTAAATTAGAAATTGCGCAACTGGAAGTCGCGCTAAACAAGCAAATAATACTATTAACAAAAACAATAACAAATAATATTGCGAATTTATGCTGGCGCACAAAAACAAATACATACATAACACAAGCTTGCTCATACCCCCCTTTCCGCGTACTCATTCATTTCTAAACTATGCTTTCTCTTCCTTTCTGCGTTCCTTCTTTCCAGCCAGTCACCATTATAAGCCTACGTATCTTACTTAGACGCCCTAGCGTGACCCCATAGATGTGCCACATATGTTCATGCCACCACCTGAAAACGTAACGTAACTTGACGTATGTGTGCTAGTAGGGGGACTTTTTTCGAATAATATTCGAATAAATATTATTCGAATAAACGAATAATAATATTCGTGGGAAAAAATAAAAAAATATAATACTACTCGAATAACACTGTTCGAATAATACTATTCGAATAGTAGTATGTATGTACATGCACAATTTGGGGATTCCACTTGCCTTCGCGCAAGCCAGAGTACGTATGTATATACTTACAAAAGCAAAAAAAACATACATACATTCAATGTCTATTCGCGAATAGTATTTATTCGAATAAACGAATAAATTATTTCAATAAATTCGTATTACGAATACTTTTTGAATAAAAGGATTTTTTGATGTTTTTGTTTTGGCCAGTCTTCGTTTTATGATTCTAAGTTTTGTTGAGCTTTTTGGCCTTATTTTAATTAAAAAGAATGTTTTGTATACATGTATGTATTTTGTTTATTTATTTATTATTTCGCCCGACGTTTCGGTAAAACTCCTTTGCCATCCTCAGGGGTCGACTTTATTTTTGCAAAATCACACGAACATGGAGATATGAAAGAAAACCAAACATTTAGAGACAAAAGATTACAAATATTGACTATAAAGTTACATTGAAAATTAAAAAATGGTTTATCAAAGGTTGTTACTTACTTTGTTATATCTACATAAGTTTTTTTGCATACATAAATACGTATGTATGTACATATGTGTCGTCACTTAGCTATAAGCTACTATAATGAAACGCACTTGATTTGTATTCTTTGTTCACTTTAGTTTTAATTCACTTTTAGTTTGGTTTACAATTTCATTTTATATCTTACAGTAGAATTAGTGTTCAAAATTTATATTTCGTTTGATTTGGATTTTAGGTATGTAGGTATTTCGATTTTGCTTCGACCGCGTGGATAACAGCTCAGGACAATAGTTCAAGGATTTTTTATTCGCATAATTTTTATTCGATAGTCCCATCCCTAATGTGTGCATGCCATATTTCCTTAACCCATAGATGGCCAAAACTATCACATTCAAACATTTCTATTTTATGAAGCGATGAGAGAATAAGGAGAATAAGTCGCTCACGCGTCTCGTCAAAACAATGTTGCCAACATTTCCAATTTATGCGGAAAAGGGAATTTTAAGTAGAAGGGACTTTTTATAATGCAAATAGTGCGATAAGTAAGTTTTTTGTTTTGAATGAGAAATCCTGTCAAATATGGTTGCACACTCTTGACCTTATTTGCCAAAACATTTTAATGTGCCTTGACAAAGGTCTTTAAAAAATATTCCATCGGTATACGGGCGCAATTGTTTCGCAAGAGCTAAAACAATCATCTAAGAGGCTGTTTTAACTTGTTTACTCCAATTCCAATTTGGTTGCCCGGGCGATATCACTATGACACACCAAACATTTTTCCCTCTTTTCCCCATTGCTAATTAGTAAGAAATCTGTTTCCCAATTTAAGTTAAACCTTTTTCGCAGCAACCTGATTACTTGAAAGTAGCGCGTCGAATGAGCACGATCACAACAAAACCGTAGTGTCGGCATCACTGGTTCATACTTATATGTGTGCGTTAGCAGTGAAGCTTATCTTGTATACGTGTGAAAGCAGAAAAGAAAAACTTGGCACGCGTGCCTATGGGATGGCCATCTATGCCTTAACCTCACCCCCTAGGTCGATGTTAGTATAGCCGAAGGATACCACATATAAATTTTTTACCCCATTCGGAAACGGTTAAGGGTTGTCGCAGAGGGGTGAAAATTCAGATTACCATATAAAGACCAAAAAATTTAATTAAATTTTTTTATATCTAATGATTAAAATCGATAGTCTTTTTTTCAAAGATACCGCATATAAATTTTGGAAATAAAATCTTCAAAACAAGCAAAAGTTGCGAATGTAATGGCGCTTAAGAAATTTTTGCTTATTTTGATGTATGAATTTCTTTAAAACAAGTAGTTACAAGAAACCATGGCAACGCGGTAAACAACAGTATTTTACAATCTTATACATAACATGTTTTGGGGAAAATTTACTCAAAACAAGAAAGAAAATACATAAGGGGTATTCGCTATCCCTAGCAAGATAGCAAGATAGCACGGATTGCAAATATGCTAGACCAAAATATGCTACACATCGAGAGCACCCCATTGCACAGTCGTAGGAAATTTTAAGAAGCAGCTTTTCTTTTTAGCCAAAGGGACGCGTTCATCACTCACTTTTTAATAAATAAATCATTTTATTTTAGTAAATTTAATAAATACACACAAAACACAACATTTTAAGCAAAATTCGGATGCCCAAATTGAAATTGAAATTAGCAATTGGTAAATGTCAGCTGACACAGGGTCGCAATTAATTTCCTACACTTCATAGCAAATAAATATACATAGGTTTTAGTGTAGCATATTTTTGAGGTCTAGCATATTTCTGTGCGCCTATATTTTGTTGTTGTGCGTTGTAAAACTTTGCAATCCGTGCAATCCGTGCTACGTGCTAGGGTTATGCTATGGATAGCGAATACCCCTATAGTGTTCAATTTAAGCAAACAATTTCTTTGAACGCTGGATATTTTTTTCTCAGTGTATATATTCATATTGTGAATGAAAAATTTCCTTTTTTTGTTCTATTATATTCAATTTTTATAAAAGGCACACGTTTAAAAAGAAAAACATACATTTTTACAAAAAGCAAAAGTTAAAAGAAAACATATGTACGTAGTGTATGTGTATAATTATGTATGTATATGTAGAGAGGTGCCGCCTTTATCAGATCTTATGGTGCCATCAACCACTGTGATTATTTGTGAAAGTTTTCCAATCGGGAGTGGGCTTTTTCGCCTCACCACCTGTTTTACCGCCAGTACTTGATTTTCCGCCTTGCTTTTGTTGCGTATTTGACGGCGGGCTGGGTGGCCTTTGTGCTTGTGTTGTTGGTGTTTTACCACTTCGAAACTCGATGCCTTTAACGCCCGCATTGGACAAATTTTTAGTTTCAGCAGCGCATAGTTGGACTAACAGTATGGAAGCCGCCACAAGCGCAGTCAGCAGAATTGTCGAGCACTTCATTTCAATTGTTTTTACTAAAGCGTACAGTTTTGGTAGTTTTGCGTTTTAGCTATGAAAAATATTGCAGCTGCTGGCGCCTTTTATACCCCGCAAATCGCGTAGAAGTGAATATGTCAACTACCAAACAACTTAAAAACAGATACACAAACAGAAAACAAATGTGTTTGAGTCATAACTACGAGTATTTAGGTAGTTGTTTAGCCTCGATAAATAAAATGAGTACGTACAAATAAAATGAGTGCGTACAAACAAAACACATGTTTTAAAAACAAATTTCGCGAATAATTAAAACAAAATATGTATACATACATATATGTTTAGGGGAACTTAAGATTGTACGCGATTTGCTATTTTTTTTTTTTGTTTTATTTTTTTAACAAAAAGTCCTTGAAAAGACTTTTTTTGTTGCTCAAAGATACGTATAGTTAAGAAACAAAATATTTGTTTGTAAATACGGTTGGGCAAGCAAACAAATATGTTTAGGGGAACTTAAGTTTGTATGCGATTTTTTTTTTTTTTAACAAAAAGACCTTGAAAAGACATTTTTTTGTTGCTCAAAGATACGTATAGTTAAGAAACAAAATATTTGTTTGTAAATACGGTTGGGCAAGCAAAAAAATATGTTTAGGGGAACTTAAGTTTGTATGCGATTTTTTTTTTTTTAACAAAACGACCTTGAAAAGAATTTTTTTTTCAAAGACACATGTAAAACATTTTTTTCCTATCATATCTGTGCGATTTTACAATGCTTTCTAATGTTCTACAAAGAAAATAAAATTTCATTCGGTTATTTTCTCAAACAAAAACTTTGTACACAAAAAAAAAGACTGTAACTCCACAAATGCTGTTGCATAGTGTTAAAGGTATTGCCTGCAGTGTCACCGAACAAAAATAAAAAAAAAAACGAAGAAAGATAAAAAAAGCTTCCAACACTGTCTCGCTGCGTTTTCATTAAAATACCGCAATAACTTTGCACACGCAACGACAGCAATTGCAGTCGAAAAACGTCGAAATTGGTTAAAGTGATATGGCAACACTGCAATAAAGTAACACGGTTGCAATTACAGCCATGAGTTTAATTAAGTAATGTGCGTGAATTTTAGAGTCAAGAATGATACACATTGGGGTGAGAGACCCACAAACATCCCTGTTGGAAAAGGTAATGTATGGTCATCTATAAATGGATATAAAGGCCATAGGATCTATACATTCCAGAATGCATGATTTTTTCATTGTGATATTCTAGGAAAGTCATGCATCCACTTTTCCCTGCCAAGTTAAGGCAAAAGGGAATGTTTGGATGAGAGTCGCTCTTGCCGTGATCTCAGTTTCGGTTTATTTTCTCACTTAAAAATAAAAAATAAAAAAATACTTTTTTTTGCATTTTCCCCTACATACTCTCTCCAACCGATTTCCACCTAGAAATATGTAACTTCACTCCAGCTTGTTCTCCTCTGCTTCTCTCATCGTCGCACCATCATCCCCTTCGCTGCTTGAGCCAACGCCCTCATATAGTCGGACATTGAACATTATATTCATCTTTAGTGATGCTCTTATACGTCCGTTTGTTCGAAATAGACTCTGTGAATTGTTGTCGTCATTGTAAAAAGCAAAACTAAAGAAAACTTGATTCTCCTAATTGTTTTCTTGCTAGATGTAGGCCCGGTTTCACCAACCAGGCCCCAAATCTGGGCTAACTTAAGTCAAAACTTAGTTTTAGCTTTAGTCGCGTTGGTGAAACCGGGCCTTAATGTTATAGCTGAGAGCCGATAACTGACCTCTTCGCTTACCTTGGATTGCATTCTGGAATGTATCCGATTTCCTATAAGTTGGCAGCCACGTATCATAGGGTTTAGATGAAATTATAGTTTTTTTTTTTGGAATGCATACTTTAATGCAAATTTTTCGTACAACTTTTCATGCGTCCGCAAGGTCATGCATGACCACCTTTCCAACTGGGATAGGCCCAGACTTGGGCATTATTCGAATAAATTTTTATTTAGATAATTATTTGAATAAAAATTTATTTTTCAAATTTTATTCAGATAAATTCATTCGAATAATTATTCTGAGGTTTATTCGTTATTTCAAATAATAAATAAAAACTCAGGGTACAACAAAAAAAACAACTGAGTAATAGTAAAAAAAATGTGTATATTTTTTTTTGGTTGTATGTTTGTTTGTTCTTACATATGTAAATGAAAATTATCTATTATTCGAATAATAGGTCCGTTTATTATTAGCTAGTTATGAATAGTTAGCCAAGTTTCGGCTGGAAAATCGTTTCTTGAGTCAAAAAAATAGCAGAAGAGAGCCATTGACAGCTCCAAATTTCAGCTAGTAAAATTTTCCCTAGCTGAAATTATTTGCTGCCAAAGTAAGAAACAGTTGTTGAAAAAATAAACAAACGAATACTTTTGATTTTATTACTTTTGAAATTTTGTGAATTTTTGAAATAGAAATAAAGAAAATTAAATGTTTTTTTAGAACAAATAACCATTAACAGTCAAAAATAGCATTCAAATTACTAATCGCTAATTTTTACGGCGGGGTGTAATAAGGCCTTTTGAAATAAGGCCTTTAAGGCCTTATTTCGCTATCGATTGAGAAATAAAGCCTTTATTAAGAATAAGGCCTTATTTCACTTCAAATGTGAAATAAGGTTCTAAAGGTCTTATTTCACTTTGTGGCCTACGCTGAAGGGTGTACTACGCAGAAGGACATCACCGTGGCGGTAGCCACGGTTGGGGCACACGTCCGGACGGATGGCGTAGCCCAGGGTTATTTTTTATAAGCGCGGCCGAAGGCCGCCAACGCAGAAAAATGTTCTGCGCAAAAGCCCTGTGGACTGGGCCATAGATATTACTCAGGAAAGAGAAGATAAAGAAAAAACTTTTGCGGAGAACAGCTTTTGCGTTGGGGGCCTTCGGCCGCGCTTACAAAAAATTCTCTTTCTGGAGTAATATCTATGGCCCGGTCCACAGTGCTTTTGCGCAGAACACTTTTCTGCGTTGGCGGCCTTCGGCCGCGCTTATAAAAAATAACCCTGGGCTACGCCATCCGTCCGGACGTGTGCCCCAACCGTGGCTACCGCCACGGTGATGTCCCTCTGCGTAGTACACCCTTCAGCGTAGGCCACAAAGCATTCAAATGTACATCGTCACAAGTACGACGGATCCGTCGCCGCAACGTACGAAAGTCAGTCACATACGTCGACGTAGACGGATAAGTTATCGCGTAAATAAATAAAGGCGTTATTGCACATTTCAAAAAAGGCCTAATTGCGCTTTAAATGTGAAATAAGACCTTTTTTTTGAAAATGACAAAATAAAGGCTTTATTTCACTTTGGTTGCGAAATAAGGCCTTAAAGGCCTTATTTCAAAAGGCCTTATTACACCCCGCCATTTTTACTATTGTTCCGTTTCTTGATTTTCTGTTGTTTCGCTCTTTATGAGCGCAATTCACTCACTTGACAGCTAGCTGCTAGTTTAATAAGAAACAAACCTAATGTTTTGTTTGAATAAACGAAATTATTTATTATTCAAATAAAAATAAAAAAAATTTATTCATCTATTATTCTTATTCGAATAAATTTTGCCCAACTGTGGATAGGCACTTAGAGAAAAACCCCAAATCTTTTTGTATTCTCAGTTCAAAATTTTCTTCTATTGACATTTAAAATTAATGACTTTTTCATTTTGCGCCTTATTAAAATGATCTAGAAAATTGTTCAATGGAAAATTTCACTAGAAATTCGTTGAGATAAAATTTTGATACAAAGAACGTAAAAGTCTATAAGAAATGCTATCGCTTTAATACATTTAATTTTTTTTAATATGTACATTAGGCATATAACAAATTTTGACGAAAAATTTGGCATACCACCACGTGGTGGCAAATATTGTACAAGTAATGAATATCACTTTTTCAATTTGAGTGGTAGTTGAAAATGAGTGGTAGTTGAAAAATGCCCATCCTTGAAAAAAACGCATTGATTGGGCAACGCGCCATCAAATTTATACAGTGCGTACATACATATTTACTTCACTGACAATTTGCGGTCTATAGGCCGATAATCACGTTCGCAGAATGACGCGACGTGGCTGAATGTGATAACCCACAATATAAATATATTTTTATGTATATATACATAAAGACAGGAGTATCACCATAAGTAAGACCACTATTGACACTTAATGAAGTGGAAAGTGCCAAAAGCACTAAAACACGGTGTTACAAAAGCTTTATGGACACTTTTTTTTTAACACACTAGGCAGTTTATGAAATCGTACTTGTATTTAGATGAATTGTGAAAGGGAATTAATAACTCACACCTGCGCACAGTGGGGGCACCTCCATACAAACGCGGCCAAAAATAGTAATAATTAAGCTAGAATCTCGGAACTTAAGCTTCTTTGGTTGAAATTAGTAAACTGTGAAAATTTGAACAAAATCCACCCACAAATGCGCCCACCTCCCATATAACGGTATTTTTGAAATTTCAGCATTTTCCTAACTATTATAGCTAAAATGCTCCATTTTGATTAGTGTATACATTTTTGATATATAAATCAAATGCGGTAATCATTTTGGAAAAGGGGTAAAGCACTTCACCGTTTTTGAATTAAAAATATATGCACTTTTAATTATGTTATAAGTAGGGCAACCAAAAATTAGCACAAGCAAGTTTTTTTCTATGATAGCTATCACATAATGCTTAATTTAGGATAGTTTTTAAGAAAAATTATACATTCTGACCTACTTTTGATAGAGCTGAAAATTGCCAAATTCATAATAAATGCTAATTTATGCTAATTTGACTATTAAATGAAAATTCCAAAAAAAAAAATCGGAAAAAATATGTTACGGATTTTCTGCTCTCTGATTGGCTAGTCGCTTCAATTTGTCAATTGAATTGCTCCAGATATGGCATGTATAGACGTCGGGTAATTTCAACAAAACTTTATTGCACATCTAACCCCCAATATATATTTCGTTTAATCTTCACAACCAGACCATCGGAGCAAAAGTTTGTTTTTTCTTTAGCTAAGTTCCTGCTCCATTCTCAAACATTTTTTTCCCTGGCTCTTCTCCTAACTCCCAATTTTTTTTGCTGCGAGCTCCGCTCTCGCTCCCATTTTTTTGTTGTGTTGATCGGGGATGCCGTATGTGGCAATATGAATTAAATTTTTTATACCGGAATCCAAATATGGCGTTCGGTCGGTGGCGCTTTTGACAGGTGAGTAGAAAAGTATGAAAATATATGGAGCAAATCACATTTTGACCTCAAGCGTTTGATCGTAAAATTTTTGTAAATATCGATGAAAAAATAAATTCAAATTGTTCTCTTTCGATGAAAAGCTATTAAATATGTAAAAAATTCAACAAAATATATTAGTGACAGTTAGCATTTTTTCACTTCAACGCCTAACGCCAAATTACGATTCCGGCATATTGTCTTTCTCTTATGAGACATGTACCTAAGAGTTTACATTTTGTTATTTTATTTTATTTTATTTTATTTTATTTTAGTTTACTTTGGGGCCGATTTCATAATCAAATTAAAAGTTTATTTAAAATCTAAAGGAGCCTTTAATTTGTTGATCGATTTCATAAAGTCTTTTTCAAGATAAAAGTTCCTTTAAAGTTAAATACCGAAAAACGGGTATTTAAGTGATTTAAAAATCCCTTTTGCCGGAAAAAAATTAATTTCTGCAGTCCTTCAAAATCAAATATCAAGAATTTATTAAAATGTTTCAACCGATTTTGTTTGTTGAATCCTATAATGCAATATTCATCTTCTTCCTCTTTTGTGAGGTTGGATGACCGCTTCATATTTTTTCTGTACTGGGTTTCCAAATTATGCTTCGTTTTACTTTTTTTTTTTTCAAAAAGATTAAAGCCACAATCAAAAAATTTATTTATTTTCAAAAAACAAAAAAAAAAAACAAATGATAAATTTCAATATTTCTAAATTTATGACAATAAGTAACTTGACGTGAAACTCGAAGACGGCATTGTCATTTGCAATATTTTCGCTTAAAGGAGCCTTTTAATATTATATTATATTATTATGAAATCACTCCTACTTTAAAGTACGATTAAATGGCTCTTTAATTAAAAGGACAAAAGGAGCTTTAAGAGTTTAATTTATTTTGTTTTATGTTTTAAGAAAATGAACTGAAATAAAAAAAATTTTTAAGGCTAAAAAGTGCCAATTCTTTAATTTTAACGGCAATTTTTTGGCGCCAAAAAAGCATTTTTTAGAGCAATTTTTTGGTTGCCCTAGTTATAAGCATTTATCATAAAACTTTCATACAAAAAAATCGCATTTCAAAAAAATGTTATACCAGAAATGAAATTACACTTTTCTAAAGGATTTCAGTGTGCTAAACCTGAATCTGGAGTCAGATTTTCCAAATTGTTTCTAGTTTCTGAGATATTCATGCCCAAATAGGCAAAAAACACGTTTTTTGGCTCTATTCCCTGTTTAATATCTTTTACGTAATTACTTTCCACTCAAATTCGATTAAACTAGTTGAAAGCACAATCATTACCCTTGAAAACAGCGTTTAGTTTCTTCGAATATCTTAATTAGAATTGGAAATATCGATATTTAAGTTTCACCATTTTGACAAATATTCCCCATACAAAAAAATTTAAACTTTTTGAAGCATACTTCTGGGCATTTTGTATGGGAAAAATGTACCAAAACTCAAAAAACACCTTCCATAAAAATGTTCATAAAACAAAATGGAGCAAACGAATTTTTACAATTTTTTCGCCAGTTTATAAAAGACATTCAGGAGCATCAAATATTAAAAAATTGAGGAGGTAATATTTTTTGTTTTTTTTTTTTTAATTTCATTTTAAAATTTTACAATTTTTACAATTTTTTTTTATATTCTAAAATAAAAAAGCTGATAACGCTGATAAAAAAAATTACCTCATAATTTTAAAGCATGGACCATTTGCTGAAAGACGATAGAGAAATATTCGCCTAAATATAAACGCTTTTCATAATGTCAAAACTAACATAATTAATGCGTTTAAAAAAACCCAATTTTAGGCAAATGAGAAAAAAATTATAAAACCAAATGGAGCAAGTGGATTTTTAAAATGAAAATGCAGTTTTATTAAGAATATATTATTTCAAAGCATAAAAAAAAATTGATGAGGTAATATTTTTTGTTTTTTTTTATTTTTTTATTCAAAGTCGAGGAAAATTTTTTTATCATCGAAATTTTTTGTGAATATTTGAAAATTCATATAAATTCAACAGTGAACGCTATGTACAATTAGGTAATTTTTTCTGAAAGAGAAAATCATTATCTATGTAACGATGTATCATTCGTGTATGTAGGTTAACAGTTAAATGAGAAAGAGCGTTTTGTATGAGGTGTGTTCATTGAGAAATAAAAGGACCTATTTTTTGCTCAACTTTGGGCACCCTGTACGGCTAAACGAAAAGAGACTTAAAAATTTTTATATAAGCTTTTTTATTACAATTTGATGTATCTGTCGATCTCTATTTAAAAAAATGGTTTTACTCATACTTTAATTTTGAATTTATTTTTGGCCGCAATCACCCATTGTGCTGCGGTTGAATAGTACAAAAAACAATCATTAGATCCTGCGGCATACAAGCATGCTTTAGTGAAGCTCCACAGGGTAACAGCTTACAGCTTTGCTTCTACCCATTCTTCATATGTATGTATGTGATTCTAAAAGATCAATCGCCACCAATAGCTGAAAAAGAATTTGAGTTGCCTAAGGAAACTCTCGTCATCCAACATCGCAACTTGGATCGGGGTTCTATAGCTGGCTTAACTCGTAAAGGGCCAGAATAGACCCTGACATGCCAAACGTATGTGCGGCTTGTGGAGAGATCCCGCATGATACACAACATCTCTACATAGGTCGTCTGAAAATCGACGCATTTTAACACCACTCTCACTCTGGACAAGCCTAATAGAAGCTTCAAACTTGCTTAGGCCTTCCGTTAAGTGAAATTGTTGACAATGAATGTGAACAGAACTCGTCGGATCAATGTGGCAAAGCTTGGTAGTCGATGTAGGTATTTTTCCTAAGTTATCACATTCGGAATTTAGTACACTCTTGAAAAGAAATTTTAATGAGAGTAAGTGGTTATTTCAAAACCTTTCTTTTGCTACAACAATAATATGGTTCTCAGTTTTGTTTTCTTGAATCCATTTATATCACCCTGTAAAATAAATTTATATACTTACATATATATTTTTTAAATAACCAAGCTTTAAAAAAATGCAAAAATAAGTATACATACATATAACCCAGGCAACAGTTAGAGTCAACTCTGAGAGACTAAGCGCTAGTTAGAGGGATACTATGTCACAAAGGGTACTCAAAAGGGCAGTGTTGGCACTTTAGCAGTATTGATATGAACTGATTTCGAAGAAGCCGCTTGATGACCTTGATGGGTGCTTCACTTTTCTGCTGTGTTTTCTGAATGGTTGGGATATGAGAATTCGGTACGCAGCTTCCTATAAACAGAGATCGGTCGAACAGCTAGGCCTTAACAAAATAGTTTTGTGAGAAATGATTTTCATACATACATACATATGTAATAAAATGGCTAACTGGGATTTAGTATTAAATATTTGTGCTAAGTACTTACTAACTTCAACAGGCAAAAGCATATTAAATTACAGCTGTGCAGGCAGCGAAGCAACAAACCAACGGATGGCCAAGTCAACGAGCCCGATCAATGGTCCACACGCCAACAGCAGCAATCAGGCCAACTAGAAGGAGAGAGAGGACTACAGATATGCTGCAATTTGGATGTAGCAAAAAAAGACCGGGAAGTGTGTAGACTATCGATGACGAAAAAAAGTAGGTACGCTGAAATGCGAAAAAAATTTAATACACGCGTTAAACAGCAAAAATGCACAATAAGGGCAATTAATGTTGCGTGTGAATGACAAAAAAAAAAAAAGATTGCAGTGAAAATAATGAGATTGCAGAGACATAGAAGAAGAAGCAGAGATGTTTGATTTGACGATGAGAAGGGCAATAAAGGACGTTGGTTGCGTCTATGAATCTCTGCAAATTACACCTGACAGTGCACAGACATAATCACATACTTGTTGGGCAGTCAATTGGAAAACCAGAGAAAAGAGTCAGAGCTGGCGGTCAATTGCTCGCCATTTAAATTGTCTGCAAGTGCGCAAAGCAAAAAACAAAGAAAGAAAACACAAGAATAGGTATCTGTGAACGAGAGACTGGCAAATTCCAGCCACATTACACTATTATTTAATGCTTTAAAAAATTCCACGCTAAAATTTAATTAAATCTAATAAACAAAAGAATTGCGGAAATGTTTGCGCTCTTGTTTTTTCCTTCTCTTTTGCTTTTGTCGTGCTAGAATTGTTGTACATTCACAATAAGCAACGTTCGTTTTAATCTAAAATGCAACACTAGAATTTTTGTGGTGCGCTGCTGGAGAGAGTAAAGTATAATGGAGGGACGGACTGTTAGCGCTAAGGGAAAGTAGGAAAGTGTGGTTGAAAGGAAAGCAAGCACGGAGTCCAGTAGAATTTCTCTTATTCACTTAGCTCAAATTGACAAAAGGAAATGCATGCAAACAATTTAATTATAGGCTTGTGCAGTGCAGAGAACAATGTAGAAGAATCTTCGCCAAAAAGGGAAATTTTAGTTTTTTTTTTCTTACCGTAATTGACCGCCAACAACAGCACAACTGTAGCTTCTGCAGCGACTACAGCAACAACACAAACAAACAATCAACTCCAACTCCCATTGGAGAACAGAATTATTCTATGCAATCATTTTTCGCATTACAAACGTTAGCAGCAAAAAACAACAACAACAATAATAACAAGAAAAGAGCTTCCTATTTAATGCAGGGATGGTAAATAAGAGTCGTTTTTGAATTTCCAACTGAATACCGAATATGAATATGAAAAGTAGATGAAGGCGAATACGAATACGAATACCGAACACGAATGCCGTATATGATTACCGAATATCGAATACCGTATCTAAATGCCGAATACCGAATATCAATACCGAAAACTGCATATAATTCCGAATATTAATACGGAGTACGTATACATATATGAATACCAATACCGAATACCCAATACCGAAAACCGAAAATTAATACTAAAAACCGAATACTAATACCGAATATCGAAAATTAATACCGAATACGAATGCATATCAAATTTTAATACCGACTACTGAATTTTAATACATACTACCGGATATTAATACCGAATAAGATCAAATTTTAATACCGAGTACCGAGTTTTAATACCGACTATCGAATATTAATACCGAATATCAAATTTTAATACCGATTAGTGAATTTTAATACAGACTACCGCATATTAATACCGAACAAGAATATCAAATTTTAATACCGATTACCGAGTTTTAATACTGAATATCGAATATTAATACCGAATATCAAATTTTAATAATGAATTTTAAAACCGAATAAGAATATCAAATTTTAATATGTACCGACTACCGAGTTTTAATACCGACTATCGAATATTAATACCGAATATCAAATTTTAATACCGAGTAGTGAATTTTAATACAGGCTACCGCATATTAATACCGAACAAAAATATCAAATTTTAATACCGATTACCGAGTTTTAATACTGACTATCGAATATTAATACCGAATATCAAATTTTAATAATGAATTTTAAAACCGAATAAGAATATCAAATTTTAATATGTACCGACTACCGAGTTTTAATACCGACTATCGAATATTAATACAAAATATCAAATTTTACTACCGAGTACCGAATTATAATACCGACTACCGAATATTAATACCGCATACGAATATCAAATTTTAATACCGAGTACCGCATTTTATAACGGAATAAGAATATCAAATTTTAATACCGAATACCGAATTTTAATAACGAATACAGAATTTTAAAACTGAATAAGAATATCAATTTTTTATACCGAGTAACGAATATTAATACCGACTACCGCATATTAATACCAAGTATCGAATATTAATACCGAATATCGAATGCTAATATGAATACCGAATCCGAACGCTAATTGATTCACTATAACAAAAAACCAAGAAACCCGGTGAACTATTGCAATTGACGTAACTGGTGAAAGCAACAAAAGCCATGAAACTGGTGAACTATCTCAATTGCTGGAAGTGCTTATAATTGGTGGAACCGGTGAATGCAGCAAAAACGATGAAACCGGTGAATTATTTCAATTGGTGGAAGTGCTCATAGCAGGTGGAACCGATGAATGCAACAAAAACGATGAAACCAGTGAATTAGCGCAATTGGTGGAAGTGCTCATAAAAGGTGGAAGCGATGAATGCAACAAAAACGATGAAACCTCTGAATTATCGCAATCGGCGGTAGTGTTCATAATTGGTGGAACCGGTGAATGCAAAAACAACGATGAAGCCCGTGAATTATCGCAATCGGCGGAAGTGCTCAAAATTGATGGAACCGGTGAATGCAACAAAAACAATGAAACCTATGACTAATCGCCATCTGCGGAAGTGCTTTTAACTGGTGGAACCGGTGAATGCAACTAAAACGATGAAACCGGTGAATTATCGCAACCGGGGGAAGTGCTCGGTGATATATTCCAATTGGTGGAACCATTAAATATAACAAAAACGATGAAACCGGTGAACTATTTCAATTGGTGGAACAAATGAATGCAATTCGTGGAAGTGTTCATAATTGGTGGAAACGGTGAATGCAAAAACAACGATGAAGCCCGTGAATTATCGCAATCGGCGGAAGTGCTCAAAATTGATGGAACCGGTGAATGCAACAAAAACGATGAAAGCAGTGAATTATAGCAACTGGTGTATGTATGCTAAAACGGTGGAGCCCAGTGAGCACAGCACAACTGTTGAATGCGCTAAAATAGTGCGGCTATTGGATGTTCTGTATGTTGGTGAAGCCGTAGTTCGACAAAGTGGATAAATTTGAGGTGCATTAGTGGGGATGATGTACGTGCATTTGCATTGGTGAGGCGATGAATTTAGCAATACTGGCAAACTAGATGGCCGTCTTTGACTACGCACGCAATAGACTAATAATACAATATGGAATGGTTGTTTTCAACCAATAATTTTTATTTTTTGACTTAAATCAGTCAAATTTAAGGCTTAACTATTTTTTGACTTTTCATAACCGTTACGATCCCTGTCAGAAATGGACTCGATTATTGTGAGCACATCACAAACGAACTAAACGTATACTGCAGCTAGTTGGACGGCACATTTTCATTTTCCAGTTTAACAATTCGCATGACGTAAACAATGAAGTAGTGGAGAAAGAAGAAGTGCAAACAACAACTACAACTACAACAACAATATCAACAACAACAGCAAGAAAAAAGAGCACAAAAATTTTACTTATCAGCTTTCCATGTCACGTCAATTGATATTCAATGCGCAGTACGGGTTAGATTTTTTTTTATAAATAAACCACCGCATTTCTAAATTAACCCAACCGTTGCTGGTAGTTGGTATGTTGGTACTGCAAACCATTGAGCTCTCCTATTAGCTGCGCTTTAATCTCCTCTCTGCACCGCCTCCTCTCTGCAATCATTTGCTTTGTCGGCTCAAGCCGTTGCAACGTTGACATTTCATTCACACTAGTTATGGGCGAGTCCGAGATGTTTTATTCGATTCTCTCGATTGTTGAAACATCTCGAATGCTCTCGATGGTTTTCATTCGTATTCGAGTCAAGTCGTAAATGGCCGTCAGTCGAAACAATCGCTAAAACATCTCGGACTCGCCAATGATTCCTCTCGTTTTCAAAGCAACCCTACATTTCGGACTCGCTGCAAAAAATACATAACATTTGTTATTGCCGCTTGAATATCAAAATTGCTTAAAAAAGTATACAGTGGTACAAATCTATTGCCTTTGTTACTGCTCGTAAAATTAATTTGTTTCGTAAGCGTCTCACTTCAGAAAATTTATTAATGTATTAATGTTTAAATAATTAATTGTATTTATTAAGCACGATACTCTTTAATTGTGATTGCAAAAATGCAGCGTCTATATATAGCATATTTTTTAATTTGGTTCATTTATTTACATATGTATTTGCCTCACTTCCATTAACAATCCTACTTTCTTCATCAACAACACTCATTCAGTTTATTTTATCAACTAAAATAAATCATCAAAACAACAGCCGGCCCGCCGACTCGGAACAATCGCAAAAACATCTCGATTGTGTAGTCGAGGAGCGAGTCAACTTTTGACTCGATTGTGATTTTGCAACGATGGCGATTCTCTCGATTGTCTAAACATCTCGGACTCGCCCATCACTAATTCACACACACAAAGCAAGTGGCTTTTGCACCACCAATGCCATCAACCTTTCCACTTCGTCATTTTCATCTGCACGCTCCTTTGTTAACGTGGCTCACTCACTACTGGTCCAATGAATGAATGAATGAGTGAATTGTTTTCCAACATTCAAATGAATGCACAAAGGCATGAACGCAGACCGAATGATTGAATGGCTGTGTGAATGTTGAATGTGAATGATTGAATGGTTGGCAGCAACGCAGCAACGCAGCAACGCGGCAAAATGTTATGTGCAAAATTGATGGAGTTTGCAAAATAGTTTTGCCGTTGTAAATTTCTGTTGTTGCTGTTTTGCTGGTGCGTTCTTTAGCTTAGTTGCTCATATGCAGTTTCATAACAACACAAATATGTATACATACATACATACACATGTATTTTATGCTCCTGCTGTTGTTGCAGTTGTTGTTTTTTTTTTATTACGTTGTCAATGCTGGTGATTTGCGTTTTGCCTACATTTTTGTGACCTTATTTTGTATTGCCTTTTTGGATTTTGGATTCCTTCAGAGATTATGCTTTTGCTTTAGTTTTTGCATTTTGCTTTCGTTTTTGCACTTTGTTTTTCGCTTTTGTCTTTTTTTTTAATTTAGTCATTCATCTCTGCAAAACAATTTGCGGAATTCAATTTTAAAATTTAAATTCAATAAGCGAGAAATAACTCCGTTGGGAGCCTTGGAGCAATGTCGCTCAGCCTAAAAGCATGCAACAGTTTGGCTAGATGCATACATATATGTAAAATTAAGTGGCTTCAGCAAACTGCGGCAGTGGTGCCAGATTGAGGGAAATTTCCCTTTTTGAGGGATATTTCACTGCAAAATTTTTAAAGAGGGAAAAAATGGACATTTTTTTGTCGTCCATATAAAAAAAGGGGTTTTTTGATTGCAGAACTGTTTACATACCTACCTATGTATAATTTATAGTATAACTTAAAATAAGCACATCTCACACTGAAAAACTCCTAAGAGTATTTCAGGAATATTTTGGCGTAGAAGCTAAAAAAAATTCTTAAACCTGCAACCATACGTTGGCTGTCTTTACATCCTTGTATCGAAATAATTTCGGAGAATTTGGAGCCACTTAAAAGCTATTTTCGCTCGGTCTCATTTGAAGATAAGCGTAAAAAAGCAGAAACCATTTATGAAGAATTGGAAAGAATTCAAAACAAGGCTTATTTTAGATTTTTGAAGTACATTCTTAACTTTTTCAATGAATTAAACGCATTTTTCCAAAGCCGAAATGTACTTATACATCGACTAGGGCAAGAAGCTAAAACACTTGTGTGGAAAATTGCTAGAAATTTCTTAAAACCCGACTTTTTTATAATTCCGTGAGAATTACAGCTAAAAGTTTTGGAACTTCCAACTCCATATTTACTTGACGTGCATGACGTTTACGTTGGTTATGAATGCGAAGATATTTTGTCAAATTTAAATTTTAAGGAAAAGATTTTATTCAAAAAAAGTGTTGGCGCTTTTATGAAGCTTCTACTTTTCAGATAATATCACGTTTTCCATTTGACGGTGTTTTCGAAGAATTGCAGTTTTTAGATCCCGATATTATTTTTAATTTCTCTAAAAACAATCCTGTACCACTTCTTGCTCTAACTAAAAAATTAAATCTTAATCCTGATCTCACAGAATCGGAATACAAAAGTATTTGTATAGTTTTAACAGAAACACAAAAAGACGATTTAAAAAAAAAATACCTATTGATGTAATGTGGAGTAAAATAATAAACTTTAAAAACTATAATGTTTCATAATCTTAAGCAATTGGTTGAAATTGTACTCACGTTACCCCATTCAAACACTGAATCAGAAAGATTATTTTCAATTGTAACGGATGTTAAATGTAAAAAGCGAAACAAACTATCTAGTAATATGCTAAATAGTATAAGTAAAGTAAGAGTTGCCTTTCAATCCAAAAATATCAATTGCTTCAAATCAACAAAAATCATATCCACTTGCACAATGCAAATAATTTGTACAACTGATACTTTTAGATATTAAAAAAAACTGTATTTGCTGAAATAAATGCTTTAAATTCGGTGGGAATTTTGTGGGATTTTTTTATTTAAAATGTGGGAAATTTGGGATTTTTTCCGATTTCCGTGGGAATTTTAGCGGAGATTATCTGGCATCACTGAGCTGCGGCTGCAACACATCAGGCAGAGTTATGACTTTTATCGAAAAAGTGGGAAAAAAAGACTATTTAATTGTTTAAGTCAATATTCATCACTAGGGCATGGAAATCTATGCAAATACATGTTTTTCTTAGATTTAGGTAGAGCAAAATAAATAAACAATCTTTGCGAATCGTGAAATTGTCTTAAAAATGGCATTCAAATGTTTTTGCATATTTTGCATATTTTGGTCATATATGCATATTTTTACATATTTTGCGTTGTTTGCATTTCTTTATTACATATTTCGCATTATATTGCCTATTTTTGTAATTTGCTAGTTGACAGTTTTATACAAACGAAATTCATGCATAACAATCATCTGACGACGAATAGAGTTTCGTGTGAACACGGCTATTATTAGTATTTTCGATACGGTGCATACCTGTCGACAAAGAGCCGTTTTCAAACATGCTCCTATTACCTCTGTGGATGTAGAACGTTCGTTTTCTATGTATAAGAACTTTTTTCGACCGAATCGGCAAAGTTTTCTTTTTGGGAATATGAAAAAATATTTCATAGTGTGTGCTAATGAATCGTTAAATAAGGATTAACCTTTACAAATTATGAAATGTTCAAGACTGAATTTATGTACATATCTATAAAAACATACATACATATTGCTAGCTTAGAGTGCAAATTTTGTAAGTCCTTTTTTCAAACATTGTAGGAGAGACAAAAAACAAAAAATTAACAAATTTCGAAATGAAAAAAAAAAAAAGTTCTGTTCATGTAAATATTTTGGACTTACACAATTTGCGTATCGCTGAATAACAACGATTAGAAACATGACAAGTATCACAGACTTGTTTAGCGTGGTGCGTATTTGATTTTTCTAGCGTTCTACATAAAAATACAGTTTTTCATAAAAAGTGGACTTACACAGTTTGCACTCTAAGCTAACGATATGTATAACGTACAACGTAAGAGCAAAATTGAATTAAAAAATGTTTGTACCTAATTTATTTAACTATTATAACTTCAATAAACATGAATTATCTGAAGTTGAAAAAATTTGAATTAATGCATTTTTTTTTGATTTTTCATGCATATTTCTCAGTTTTTGTTGCATTTTTTATGCGCATATTTTTTATTTTTTAGTACATGAAATTCCATGCCCTATTCATCACCAATCAAGAGTCTCACCATTAATTTCGGGCACGTCCACCAGCCCCACTAATTGACAAATTCATCTCCAATTCATTTACATAAGCTTTGTCGAACTGCGGCTCCACCAATAACAGAACATCCTACGTTTTATAATACATCCACCAGTTGCGATAATTCACCGCTTTCATTTCTTTTTTAGCAGCCACCGGTACTACCAATTATGAGCAACTCCACCAATTGCTATAATTCACCGATTTCATCGTTTTTGTTGCATTCACCGCTTCCACTAGTTATGCTCACTTCCACCTTGCTATAATTCACCGATTTAATTGATTTTGTTGCATTTACCAATTCCACCAGTTATAAGCACTTCCATCGGTTGTCATAATTCACCGATTTCATCGTATTTGTTGCATTCACCGTTACCACCAGTTTTGCTCACTTCCACCAATTGCTGTAGTTCACCGGTTTAATCGATTTTGTTGCATTTACCAGTTCCACCAGTTATAAGCACTTCCATCGGTTGCCATAATTCACCAGTTTCATCGTTTTTGTTGCATTCACCGCTTCCACTAGTTATGCTCACTTCCACCAATTGCTATAATTCACCGATTTCATTGATTTTGTTGCATTTACCAATTCCACCAGTTATAAGCACTTACATCGGTTGTCATAATTCACCAGTTTCATCGTTTTCGTTGAATTCACCGCTTCGACTAGTTATGCTTACTTCCACCAATTGCTATAATTCACCGATTTAATTGATTTTGTCGCATTTACCAGTTCCTCCAGTTATAAGCACTTCCATCGGTTGCCATAATTCACCGGTTTCATCTTTTTTGTTGCATTAACCTCTTCCACCAGTTATTAGCACTTCCACCAATTGCTATAATTCAATTATTTCAACGTTTTTGTTGCATTCACCGCTTCCACCAGTTATAAGCACTTCCACCGGTTGCCATAATTCATCGGTTTCATCGTTTTTGTTGCATTCACCGCTTCCACCAGTTATTAGCACTTCCACCAATTGCTATAATTCACCGATTTCACTGATTTTGCTGCATTCACTGGTTTCACAAATTATTAGCACTTCCGCCGATTACGATACTCCATCATTTTTATCGCTTTTGTTGCATTCGATGCTTCCACCAGTTATGCTTCAACTTCAACTATGTGTACTTCCATCAATTGCGATACTTCACCAGCTTTATCGTTTTTGTTGCATTCGCCGGTTCCACCAATGGTGTTAGTTCACCGGCTTTATTGATTTTGTTGTTATTCTTTAGTTTTGGTGAATCACTTAGCGTTCGTATTCAGCGTTCGTATTAATATTCGGCATTAATATTCGATATTCTTCATTAATATTCGGTATTAAAATTCGATATTCGGTACGAATTTGAATATTCGTTATTCAGTGTTAAAAAATGGTATTCGGGATTAAAATTTGCTGAACGTATTCATTATTCGGTATTAATATTCGTTACTTGGTCTTAGTATTCAATATTCGGTATTCATTTTCGATATTCGGTATTAATATTCGTTATTTGGAATTAATATTCGTTATTCAAATTTGGTTTTCTGTAATAAAATTGGATATTCGTATTCGGTGCTAATATTCGTTATTTGGTAGGTATGAATAGTTGTTATTCGGTATTAATATTCGGTATTAAATTCGCTTTTTTGTTAAAATTAGGTATTCTTATTCGATATTCAGTATTAATATTCGTTATTCAGTGTTAAAAATCGCTATTCAGTATTAAAAATTGCTGAACGTATTCGTTATTCGGTATTAATATTCGTTATTCGTTATTTGGTATTAATATTCAATATTCGATATTTATTTTCGATATTCGGTATTAATATTAGTTATTTGGTATTAATTTCGGTATTCGATATTAATACTCGGTATTAAAATTCGGTTTTTTGTATAAAAATTGGATTTTTGTATTCGTTATTAAGTATTAAAATTCAGTATTCGGTATTAGAATTGAGTATTCGGTATTAAAATTCGGAATTAAAATTTGCTGCTCGTATTCCTTATTCGGTATTAATATTCGTTATTTGGTATTAATTTTCGATACTCGGTATTCACTATTAATACTCGCTATTAAAATTCGGTTTTTTTGGTTCAAATGGATATTCGCATTTTAAATTCGGTATTAAATTTCGGTATTCGGTATTAAAATTTGCTGTTACTATTCGTTATTCGATATTAAAATGCGGTATTCGGTATTAATATTCGGTATTCGGTACTAAAATTTGATATTCGTATTCAGTATTAATATTCGTTATTCGTAAATAATTGGAGCTACATATATGTGATAGAAAAATTATTCTGAAAAAAGCGCAAGGGAAAGCGTAGTAAAAGTATCTGCTAGACCTTCAGCTGGCTATCAAGGCAGCTTCAGAAAATTTCGGTCAAAGGAGTTGACTATAAAATTTAGTAAACTCAGAGACGGAACGCCTCTTTTTCTGAAAATAATAATAATAAATAGAGAGAAAAGAATTTCTTTATATGGGTGCATGGGAATAAGAAAATGAATAGAAGATAACAAAATTAAAACAAAAGTTTACGTTTAAACGAATTTGTGTCACTTAAACAACACATTTGCGTCACGTTTCGATGTTGGCTAGCTTACCAGAGCTTATGGCGTTTTCTTTTCTACGAAAAAATGTTGCCCTCCTATATCCCAATTATCGAATTACGTATCCTGACTTTCTATAAAATGACTGAATTTGTAGATAAGGGTGCCCTCTTACTTAGTTAGAAGCCAATATTTGGTGAAAGGACCAGACAAACTTACAAAATGGCTAAGAAAATCTAACAGGGCAACATTATTTCGAGAAAAGAAAACGCCATTAGTTTTTTATGTGGTTCCATAGTGTAGCGGTTATCACGTCTGCTTTACACGCAGAAGGTCTCCAGTTCGACCCTGGATGGAACCAGGTCATGGCAGTTTTTTTTTAACGTTTCGTTTTGACTTTAAAATTAATAAAATTTATTATACCTACTTTTAAAAGACCTTTCCTTTTTGCTGTAAGAAATAATTAAAAATCGTATCAGCAACAAATATTATCAATACAAAAATATTATCTATAAAAAAATATTAAAAAAAAAAAAATAAAAAAAAAAAATCCACTGGTTCCATCCAGGGTCGAACTGGAGACCTTCTGCGTGTAAAGCAGACGTGATAACCGCTACACTATGGAACCACATGTCACTAATGCTGACAAAGTGCTTACTTAAATATGACGAAGAGCGCGCATGAGCGAATATAATTGAGCCGGCAACAAAAGAGGAGACCAAGCACAGACGTGCGCAAACATACGTACATACATACATACGAGTATGTAAATGACGTCACGCGCATTGAATCGTTAAATTATTGTGCACTTTATTGTATTTTATTATACAATCAAATCTAAACAATTGCAAACTTTAAATTAATAATTTTTATTTCTTTAAATAATTTTATTTTAACAGCAAAATAATTGAAAAATTGTCACATTGAATTTGCCACAGCAAACTCATATAAGGCATTTGACACACGATTGGTACAAGGCAGCGTGGCCGAGCGGTCTAAGGCGCTGGTTTTAGGCACCAGTCCGAAAGGGCGTGGGTTCGAATCCCACCGCTGTCAACAATCACTTTTTTCGAAAATGATAATTTTTCAATTTTATAAATTGCATAATTCATATGATAATAACTTAGTATGAAAGAAAGTAGGTAGTGGCAGGAGAAATTATGGTTAGAGGCAAGTAGATTACCTAATGTTTAGCTAGTGTTGTTTGAAGATCAATTCAATTAAAAATAGTGTAAAGTGAATTATATATGTATGTATGTATGTACATAAAGTGTGTCTGGTGTTTTTTTTTTTTTAATTTTAATTTTTATATTTTCAAAACAGAAAAAAAAATTAAAATCTTCCATCAATTGTATTGCCAAGAAAAATTATCTAGCAAATATTAATATACAGAAAAAATTTTAAATTTTACCCAAATTGGTTTTTTTAGCTTCCACTTACGAAGCAACTATATACTTATACCAACCCAGCAATCTTTTTCGTGCCTTTCTGAACTCAACCACTCAAATAGCACGTGGCTGGCCTTGCTAGAATGACTCACCCGTAGCTACTTTTGTCTCTGCTTAACCAAATGCTAAGCAATGCGACAACAAAAACAACACACATATGTATGTATGTACATACTACATGTACAAACATGTTGACACACTTATAAACACGAATAAGCATGTTGACACACGTACAAACATGTTGAAAACCGTATATACTTGTTGGCATACATATTTATACCTAATTTGTCTTCTTTCAATTTTCATTTGTTTCATTATCTCTTACTGAAATTCTCATTCAATTTATAACACTGCTAATTGAAATATCACAAACTAGCCAACGAAATTTTAAGACTATACTTCACAGGATCATTTCTGTAGTCAGTCTTCATTTACTTTCATTGCAAAATGAAAGTACTTGCACCCGCGATGAGGAGGAATATCGTTTTATCTGGCAGCGTGAGGTTTATGAACAAGATTTCTGGATTTTGTCTTAACGGGCACATTTTGAAATGTTGTTTCTTCGATGATCGCTCGGTTTATGCGGATAAAACGACTTCTGAGTGGTCGCTTTTAATTAAATAAATTTCAAGGTTATGTATTAGTGCTGGAAAACCATCGATTAGGGATGAGAGAAACTGCGATTTTTCGATATCTGTGATTTCGGTGATTGCTATTTTTAATAGTCCAACCATTGACCGACGGCGTCATATCTCTCAGTTACCTCACGCAATAGTTGAAAATCGACACCATTCACGCACGCTTACCCAACGCAAGAATCAGTTGTTTTCCTTTGTT
This sequence comes from Urophora cardui, assembly GCA_960531455.1. Lineage (NCBI taxonomy): Eukaryota > Metazoa > Arthropoda > Insecta > Diptera > Tephritidae > Urophora > Urophora cardui. The sequence goes on along the minus strand of OY482670.1, from coordinate 14,129,040 downwards.
TACATTCTGCATTGTTTTTGGTTTGTTTGGAATGAGTTGAATAACAGCGTTACCATTGTACAGCAAAGTATACATGCAGAGTTTTTGATTTCGTAGTAACTTGTGTTTGGTTTCGTAGTAATTTTTCTTGAAAATAGTATTATTCATAGAATTTATTAATAAATAAATTTTTAAATTGAAAATGTTGTATCATGATAATTTAAAACCAAATATTAATTCCAGTTTGGTTTACTTCTGACTCCGTGCTTCTACATTTTCTACTACTATTTCTTAAAGGCTTTTAAGAATATGTACATTAGGCATATAACAAATTTTGACGAAAAATTGGGCATACCACCACGTGGTGGCAAATATTGTACAAGTAATGAATATCACTTTTTTAGGTGATTTCGGTTCAAAAACGTTCCGCGCAAAAATGGATTTCTAAAAAAAGTCAGATTTTTTTATTTTATTTTTTTTTTTAATATTTTTATTTTTACATTTTTGTCAATTGTTATATGAAATAAGTTTTAAGTTTAAAGTATATGATGATTTACACAATGGTAAAATGTCTTGCACAATTCTGATTGCACGCTCTGCGCAGATGTACAAAACTCTTTTTGTTTTTTTCAGCAGTTATGATAAAAAAGTAATTTCGTTTTGCGCGGAAACTTTATTGCAATTTCGCAAAAAAAAAAAATAATAATGGGGTTCATACTTTTTTATACTCTATTCGACTATAGTATGCCGTTTTTCGTATTTGCAAAAATTGTAAAAAGTTATATGCCTAATAGTCAAATGTATTAAATGCAACAGTCGAAAATATCCACAATAGTCAAATTTAGTAAAGAAAACACAGCAGGAAAAACTTTATTTTCTTCTATTTAAATTTTTATCTCCATATAAACAAATAAAAACGATTGATACAATATGTAGTAAAATTTAGTAAAAAAAAAACGCCAAAAAACATTCATTTTCTCTATTTACATTTTTATTTCCTTGTAAAAAAACGATTGCGGCAATAGTCAAATTGAGTAAAAAAAACGCAAGAAAAAACTTAAATTTTTTTATTACATTTTTATCTCCATATTAAAAAAAAAAAAAATACACTTATGTTAACATAATTTTATAATCGGCAACATTCGGAATAGTTATTGAGGTACTTTGGGAGCATATTGAAAGATTCGTACTAATTTACTACAAAATGATCGCTCCGGCAACCCTGTTGCAAAGAGAGCAATCAGCTGACACGTTATTACGTGAAAAATCAAACTGAACTAGGTTTCTACGATACGTGCGTTAACCCTCGAGTACTCGCGCCTCGTAGAGTAACACGGATTCTCGCGCATGAGCAGTTTGCTAACTCGCTCTTGTAATGTAATTTTTCAATGCATTTTCATTGTTAATCATTTCCTTTTTTGTCGTAGAAATATTACTAACTAATTGGTTTTGAAGTAGCATATTTATTTAAGGAATTCATCTTTTAAAATTTTATTAAATCAATCGAATAAAACATAAATTTGTTATTTCACATTTCACACATAGTACATTAACAAAATTATTTATTGTAAAAAAAATAACCAAATAAAATTATAAAATCAGTCTGCGTTATGATTCACATTAAGGTTGCTTTCGAAGCAAAATAAGCACGTATATCTTACATGTTCCGTGCAGAGTAATTTTGCTCATAAAGTTCACCCTCTGTTTTGAACGCCTATTTTTACTCCTGAGGCATAGCTCGCAAAGGCCAGGCTTTTTAGTATACTCACTTATGTTGTCCTCCTTCTCCAAACTATCGGCGGATTGTTCGGAGGTAGTGTTGTGATCACTTTTTTCTGTTCCGCCATCACTCTGTGGAAATAATTCATTTTCGTCATTGTGTAAGCCTTCGTCATATAACACTTCTTCCAACCAAGAAGCAAGTTGTGAAGAGGCCCTGCCACAATGACGTATGCGTTCCATTTCAACAGTACTAGCAAATACAAATGAAAATATTGTAAAAATAATAAATACCAGCGTTAAACCCTAGGTTTCCAACAAAAAAGATTAAACATAAAATACTTACATCGTTTCTCGCGCAATGAGCTAAATGCCGCTCTCAAAAAACAATCTCCCATCTGAAGCTGTGATGGTGCACTAACGGAAAGAAATATTCGTCAAAGTGTGAATCACAACCACTTGCAAAGGTACTCAACACATCAAGTGCCACAAATCCATAGAACATAGAAATTTCGCGAAATAAAAAATTGCTTGAGCAAAATGCTCATAGCGCGAGTGCACGAGGGTTAAAGGGGCCTTCGTCATGCGTTGGTGAGTGGGCATTTACACTACAACTCCATAAGACAGGTTGTGTCAGCTGACACGGGCTACGTGCGTGCGTCGTTGACTGGTTGGGCTATAAATCACTGCGATTTTAAACTGCTATTGCGATTGCATGGACTGCTATAAAATCATCAGTTACCGGTAGGGATTAATTTTGCGTTTTCTGAGCGATATAACCTGTCTTCATTTTATGTTAACAAAATGATAGCAATAACAACGTATTCCGCAGTAATTTCGCTGTTTATTAACATTTTTCAAAGATAAATTGTAAATTCAATAATTTTTTTTTTCTTATATTTCTATATACGTATGTGGTCTGCTCAAAAGTATAAACAAAAAGAAATTTATAATGCTTTTGCGATTGCGATTCACATAGGTGAACTGCTTACTTGGTACCAGTGATGCCAAGTGTAGGGAAAAGAGGCTACATGTAGGGAAATTCGACCTCAAATTTGCAGTGTAGGGAAAAAGGGACAGATTTTCAAAAATTAGCTAAATGTAGGGAATTTTTGAATTCAGAAATTTTCGTTTTCTTTGCCCAGAATTAATTTTTTTATATATATAGGTACTTTATTCGGTCTATGATAACAATATCTTACAGACTAGAAATGTACACGAAAATTACTAACTAAATAAGTTTGAATTCCGTACTAGGGATAAAATGAAGTAATCTTATCGGCAAATTGGGATCTCGGCATTGCAAAATCAAGATCTAATTTTTTGTAAATATTATTCATTTCACTGACTGCCCTGGTAATGGGGGCGAGATAATGGTAATTGGATTTAACTGCTGTAAGATGAAAAGGGTAGTGGGAACGTAGGACACGATTTGGAACATCGAAGCTTAGTTGCTGAAGCAGGATCACGCAATCAATTAATCCATTAACAATGTCAAAAATGAACATTATCGAATGGATTGTGCGCCGACTAGAGAGAGATTTCAAGTTTATGAGCATACACCGAGCATTATACGATGGATAGGGGTAGACGAAATGAAGGGGATAGAGAGCAAAGCGTGTAAAACCTAAAATTGTTTAACAAGTAACTACAAATAAAATGTTTCTGCATGTTTGAGTACAATATTTCAAAATTGTACTTTGTTTTGATCTGGCAATATATTCTTCGACCTGCTTACAGGACCTCGGAGCAAAGGCTTCTCTTTTCGTTAGCTTCGCTCCTGCTCCGCTCCCAAAATTTTTTGCTTTAGTCCTGGATCCGATCTTAGCACCAAATTTCGCTTCCATCTTTTGTTGTGGTGGGAGGTGCCCATTCCTGCTTTACCAAGACCTAGTGTTTTTACCCGTTTAATACATAGTTATCTCACATGCCCCACACCAATTTTCAATACCCTACTAAAAATATTTCCAAAGATATTCGCTGTCAAAGTTTCAGTTTTTATGGGAGGTGCCCATTCCTGCTTTACCAAGACCTAGTGTTTTTACCCGTTTAATACATAGTTATCTCACATGCCCCACACCAATTTTCAATACCCTACTGCAAATATTTCAAGAAATATTCGCTGCGTATGGGAGGCGCCCATCCCTGCCTTTTAATCAGATTAAAAATATGCCTATTGTAACTAATAATAATATAATATAATACAATGGCGCTATTATAACTCTGACGAGTTTTATGGCCGAGCTTCTCTCCCAATTCGAGGTGTGCTCCTTTTTATTTTACCTACTACTATTGGACCTATAGTTTTATGCCGGCTCCGAACGGCGAATGCATTTTTTGTGAGAAGCTTTTTCATGGCAGAAATACTCTCGGCGGGTATGCCGCCCACTGCCAAGAGGTGACCGCTGCTCTATTGTAATTACCGGGTGAAAATACCTAGGTGTGCAAAGTTTCGTGAGGATCCGTTCAGCGGTTTTCTCGCCAATTGAGTTTAAACACAGTTTCCATTTCACATTTATAAGATACAGAAAATACGGCGTAGGGAAATTTGTAGGGAAAAATTTTGTTAGCGTAGGGTAAAGTAGGGAATTTTTTGGCATGGCGTAGGGATTTTTGGTCCAAGAATATTGGCATCACTGCTTGGTACATCGATAGCAGTTCCTAGTGATGGGCGAGTCCGAGATGTTTAGACAATCGAGAAAATCGCCATCGTTGCAAAATCACAATCGAGTCAAAAGCTGACTCGATCCTCGACTACACAATCGAGATGTTTTTGCGATTGTTCCGAGTCGGGGAGTCGGAGGTTGTTTCGATGATATCTCGACTACACAACCGAGATGTTTTTGCGATTGTTCCGAGTCGGAGGTTGTTTCGATGACATCTCGACTACACAAGCGAGATGTTTTTGTGACTGTTCCGAGTCGGCGGGCCGGCTGTTTTGATGATTTGTTTTAGTTGATAAAATAAACTTAATGAGTGTTGTTGATGAAGAAAGTGGGATTGTTAATGAAAGTGAGGCAAATACATAAATAAATAAACCAAATTGAAAAATATGCTATATATAGACGCTGCATTTTTGCAATCACAATTAAAGAGTGTCGTGCATAATAAATACAATTAATTATTTAAATATTAATAAATTAATAAATTTTCTGAAGTGAGACGCTTACGAAACAAATTAATTTTACGAGCAGCAACAACGACAATAGATTTGTACCACTGTATGCTTTTTTAAGCAATTTTGATATTCAAGCGGCAACAACAAATCTCTGGACATTTGGAAAAGCAACCTAAGTCTAAATTCTTAATTTTACAAGAGAGCAAAAAACAGTTTTGCAAGTGCACCGTGTCATTTTAAATTGAATTTTTATTTCTTGGCGTAACGGTTTTTATTTAAATGGATTTCACTTAAAATAAGTGATTTTTCCAAATTGTTTTTTGAAAAAAAAAAACATCAACTTATCTCAATTTAGGTTCTTTTTTTCAAATTGATTTTCATCAAAATTTTATAGAATTTTAGCCTCCTAATTGGAATTAAGTTCATTTGGCAAACTGAAATACGATAGAAAATCGACTTAAGTTGGTAATTAGGTTGGTTTTTCAAAAGCATATTGAAAAAAATATGCCACCTAAATGAAATTAGGTTCTTTTTTCAAGAGGAATTCTTGCAATTTTTCTTATCACTTCTATCTTATCTTAAGTTAAGTGGCTTTTGCAAATGCATATGTGAAAAATATGGACTTAAGATGATTTTCGATTCATCACATCTCCTGAACCCGAAATGATATCATAACACCGATTAGACAGAAAGAAGCGTATTTTAAAATGTATCTTTATGATAAAAAAAAAGCTGAAAATGCACTTAGGTCGACTTAGGTTGTTCTTTCAAATGTCCACAGAAATGTTATGTATTTTTTGCAGCGAGTGCGAAATGTAGGGTTGCTTTGAAAACGAGAGGAATCATTGGCGAGTCCGAGATGTTTTAGCGATTGTTTCGACTGACGGCCATTTACGACTTGACTCGAATACGAATGAAAACCATCGAGAGCATTCGAGATGTTTCAACAATCGAGAGAATCGAATAAAACATCTCGAACTCGCCCATCACTAGCAGTTCCCAATAAGTAGTGAACTGCTATTTTGAAAAAGTGATCGCAATTGCGATTTGCGATTTTTTATTCACAGTGAAAAAATCACCGTTTGCGATATATCGCTCTTCACTACCATCGATTGAACTATCGATAGTATCGATAGGGCCGATGCCATAGCGATTATCGATGGTTTTTTTTTTTAACCATCAATAGTATTTTATTTGGTACATAACTCCAACGTCTTTTAAAAAAATTAATCTAAAAAACTGAGATTTATAATTTTTAAGGTACTTGATTGGAGTATGTGCGCTGGGAATATGTAATTAAAAGATTAGTGAAAATTTTATGAAAAAACTTGCAAATAAACCGGTTTTTTTTATTGAGAATTGAGCAATTTAGGTTTTGATTTCGGCTCTTCTCCTATTTTGTGGACAACTGTATATCGTCGTACCCAGCGTTGCCGTTTGGGCCACTAAAGTGGCAATTTGAACCTTTTTTAAAGCCAGGCCACCTGAACCCAACTTTTTGAAAATATGCAATATTTGAACCTTTTTAAAAATTTGGGCCACTTTTGGTCCTATTTTACTTTCAAAACTATAATTATTAAATAATTTTTAGTTTTTTCTTAAATATAAGAACAAAAAACCTCTTTGTTACTATTTTACTTTGCATTGGCAACTCTCCGTTTCGAAAGGTTATTTATTTAATTTGTTTGCCAACACTACCCTTGAATACTTTGAAATTAGGGCTGTTCGTTAAGATAATGAAATCGCACGGAGCAGCCCAGATACACACAAACACATATAGGATTCGTTGATCCGTAGGAAAGTGCAAGAAACGTAGGAATTTTACCACAATTTATATTCTTTGCACTCATATTCGCTCTTTTTTGGTAAAATTCCTACGGTTCTTGCACTTTCCTACGGCTCAACGAACGCTATAACAGTTTTTTTTTAATTCCTTGCCTTTCTCGGGTTATTCCGTCTGCTCAACGAAAGATCATATTAACGCTGCGTTAGTCTAGAGAATATTTTAAATTCCATTTTCTTCATTAAATAATAATAATAATACAATAGCGCTATTATAACTCTGACGAGTTTTATGGCCGAGCTTCCCTCCCAATTCGAGGTGTGCTCTTTTTGTTTTTCCTACTAATTGGGTGGACCTTCTTCATTATATAAACCACAAAATTATATAAAAATGTGTTTTAGCTAAAAAAAAAATTGTGGCCACTTTTTTTAATTTTTTGGGCCACCTTTTGAAATTTTTGAGCGGCAACACTGGTCGTACCATACGAAAACTAACATACGTTTTTTTGTGACTGACGAAAAGTAACAAGATCGACTTTTGGCTGACGAAAAATAATAAGTTCGACTTTTGGCTGACGAAAAGTAACAAAATCGACTTTTGGCTGACGAAAACTATCAATTTCGTTTAAACAACAACAATTTTAATGTAAAAACAATATATAATTACTGATACTTTTCGTCAGCCAAAAGTCGATTTTGTTACTTTTCGTCGGCCAAAAGTCGAACTTGTTACTTTTCGTACAGAATTTTTTTATTGATAGCTTTCGCCAGAAATTTTAAATATGCTAGTTTTCGTATGGTACGACGATATGTACAAATGTGTGTATGTAGTACAGGCCCGTAGCCAGGAATTCGTTTCGGGGGGGGCTTACAGAAATTATGGACAAATTGCACTCCCCCCCCCCCCCCCCCCCACATACATATACATATGTACATACATAGGTCAAATGAAAGTTATTCATATTGGTTGATTATTTTGAAAATGAATATGGAAAAAATTTGTACATATGTACAAGATTACTGAAAAGCTATTTTAATTGACTTTTATTATGTACATACATACATACATATACATATGGAATGTGGTACAAAATTTCATATAAAACTTTCTTTTACAATAACCTTTTCATCAAAGAAGTAGCCTTCTGGATTTGTTTTTTGATAAAATGTCTATGACATGGTCAGGATCAACAGCAATATCCCAGTGAATGGAGATCATAGCGAGTGAACTCAATCTTTCATGACCCATTACACTCCGAGGTAAAGTTTTGATTCTTTTCATGGTAGAAAATGATCTTTCCACGCTCGCCGTTGTCACGGGCAAAGTTGCCAAGGCAGTGAGAAGAATTTTTATACCACGGAAATAGTTTCCATCGCAGTACTCCAATAGTTTTAAAACCTCGGGTTCGTTTTTAATCGACGATATTTTCGCACACCACAACCTATATTCGGCCTTTACTGCTGATGATGATATGTGATCCTCGAAGAATGGCGCCAAGTTGTCAAGCTCATCTGCTTTACTTACATCAGCGAATCCTGGAAGAAGCAGTTGGAAGCTCGGTAGAATATCTTCGTTTTCTAAAAATCGTTGCGTTAAGTTTTCAATTAATAAGTCGATGCATGGCAGGAATATTGCGATTCTGAAATACTCTTCACTCGACGTTGTTCCCGGGTTAGCTCGGTTTCTTTGACGCGATACCACTCTTGGAGCACGGATTTCACCGTCAAAAAAGTCTTCGGCGATTTTTGATGCGGAAACTAAGATTTGCCCGAAGAAATCATTAGCAGATTGTCTAATTTCGCGCAAAGACTGTATTACTTCTTTCGTGCGGTTTATAGCAGAGATAAAGTCTAAAGATTTTTCTTGGAGAGGAGTTGAGGAAATTACAAAAAAAAATACTTCCTTCGAATTTCGGGGGGGGGGCTTGAGCCCCCCGAGCCCCCCCCCTGGCTACGTGCCTGATGTAGTATTCTTACTTTGAATAGTTATTGATTTATTTTTTGTATTGAACTTTTTGCATAAACTTTGCTTTTTAATTAATTTTATAATGTTTCTAATAAAAGTTTATATTTTTCTTTTAAATATGGGAACGTAAGTACATACATGCATACATATGTATTTATATGTGCATTAAATATTTGAGCCCTTTACCGGGCCACCTACGTACATATATTAAACCATCGATAGTACTGGTAGCACCTGGTCGTCACATTTTTGAAGGGCGCTTCTAGAAATCGCTAGGGTTCCAATCAGCGTTGACGCTGGGGCCACTACAGTGGCAATTTGAACCTTTTTTTTAAGAGCCAGGCTACCGGAACCCAACTTTTTGAAAATATGCAATATTTGAACCTTTTTAAAAATTCGGGCCACTTTGGTCCTTTTCTACATTCAAAACTGTATGTAATAACTATTTTTTTATTTTTTTTTCTTAAATATAAAAAAGGCCTCTTTTGTTACCTTTTCACAAATTTTTAGAATGCAAGAGGATTGTTTTAACAAAATTATGGATAGGGATGGCAAAAAAGAAATCAAATAACCGATTAACCGCTTTCTAGGTTAATCGAAAGCGTTCGATTATTAATCGCGAATAATTGCGGGGAACTAACCGATTATTAACCGTTTTTCGATTACAATTATTCCTTAAAAAACAATATACAATAAACGAAAAAAATCGTCATTTATTAGGAAAAATCGTCAAATTGTCATTGCTTAGAAAAATCGTCAAAATGACGATAAAATCGTCCGTTCGGCAACGTTGGCTTGAGGGAACATTTATTGCGGTTTTTTGGATATACTCACAAAACCGTAGGTAACCGAATTCGGACTCGGATGAAAGGGCGGAAACATTGTGTAAAACGTCAAGTGAGCCAGCTCATCGAAAAATCGATTAAAAAAAGTCGATATATGGTCGATGTGCCATCGCCAAATGTCAAAATGATGGGCAGACCAGCATGGCGGCGATTTTTGAAGTGCAGTTCAGCATGGCGGCCGGATGTGGTTGTTGTATGAAAAGGGACCATAATGACATGGTCGTAGCAAACAGGACAGAAACACAATTCTGGAATTGGGAATTGAAAAAACCAATTAATAATTCCGAAAAGAAATTAGGGCCGAGTTGCTAAAACGCAATTCCCGGAGAGGGCGTAAACGCCAGACATTTCACGAATAACATGTGTAAGAATGTAAAATCAACAACCTACAAAACAGAAAGAAGAAGAGCAACTTATATTGCATTCACGATCGTCATTGGGCCATAACAACAACTTCAAAATCAGCTGAGCACAGCTGTTCGACCAGTTTTAACACACATCCCAGAGTCATTTCACTGTTCTCCTTACACAATGGGCGCAAATTCTCAACTTCGATTATTTCCTTTCGATTATTTTCGACTTGAGAGGAAAAAGGTTAATCGAAAAAATAATCAAAAGGAAAAAAACGATACATGTTAACCGTTAACCGAAAGCAATTAATCGATTATAATCGTTTTACCGGTTATTGTTGCCATCCCTAATTATGGACTGATGACATCAACACAGGAAAATCAGCCTTATTTTAGGCCTTAAACCATACAAATATGCTACCCTTATAATTTTCAGGCCTTATTTGGTATATATATTCGTATTCTGTTTTAATTCTTAAACAAGTAAGGAAGCCTAAGTTCGAGTGGAATCGAACATTAGATACTCAGCTGTATGGTTTCATTGTTTGTTTGCGTTTGATGAAAACACGGTGTATTTTATATAAAGCGAGTGCTGCATAAAGTAGGCGTAGCCACGCCCATTTTCAAAATTTTTATCAGTCATCCAACTAAGCATATGAATATTATTCTTTGTGCAAAATTTCATTCCTTTATGACTTCCAGTTACAAAGATGTCACGTTACAAATTCCCAAAGGGTGTTCCAGAAATATCTTTGTTAAAAAGTAGGCGTGGTCATAAACCGATTTCAATAAATTTTTGCGTGTCTATTAACACAAGTTATAAAAGTGTATAAACCAAGTTTCGTCATAATATCTCAATTATTTGTCGAGTTATGGGCTCCGAAATCTCGTTGATTCCTTTGTCTGAAAAGAGGCGGTGCCACGCCCATTTTCCGAAATTTTTCTATTTTTTGTTTCCGATCTATTGTAGAACTCATGCCACAAAATTTCAATGAATTATCTTTATATTTGACAAAGATATCGCTTAAAATGTTTTTATTAGGCCCCTTTATAGTTCCCATATATAAAAGTGGGCGTGGTCGTCAACCGATTTCGCTAAAATTTTGAACATGTATTACTACAAGTAGTGAAAGTGTATACACCAAGTTTCGTCATAATATATCGATTATTTGTCGAGTTATGGGCTCAGAAATCTCGTATATTCCTGCTTCTAAAAGGTGGCGGTGCCACGCCCATTTTCCAAAATTTTTGTATTTTTTGTTATATGTCCATAGTTGGACACCTTCCATAAAACTTCAATGATATATCTTTATATTTGACAGAGATATCGCTTAAAATGTTTTATTAGGTCACTTTATAAGACCCATATATAAAAGTGGGCGTGGTCGTCAACCGATTTTGGCAATTTTTCGTCAAAACATTTGCCTAAGTAAGTATATCACGCCTACCAAAATTCATCTATATATCTTCAACGGTTTCTGAGTTATGACTTATAAAACTTTCAATGTTTGCCCCTTAATAAGTGGGCGTGGCACCGCCCATTTTCCAAAATTTCACCATATTTCTTCATAAGGGCCTGAGCTCAATACGTGTGTGAAATTTTATCATTCTAGCTCTATTAGTGACTGAGATACAAAATTTCCGATTTTTACTATATAAGGGAGGTGGGCGTGGTCATGGTCCGATTTCGCCCATTTTCAATACCATCCGTTCCTGTCTTGATACCAACTTACATTTCAAATTTCATCAAAATATCTCAATTTTTGCGCGAGTTATCGTGCGTACAGACGGACAGACGGACAGACGGACAGACGGACGGACATGGCTCAATCGATTTCTCTTTTCACCCTGATCATTTTGATATATATAAGTCTATATCTATCTCGATTATTTCATTCTGTTACAATCCACCGTTAGGAAATCAAAACTATAATACTCTGTGTACTAGTACAGCTGAGTATAATAAGGCTTAAATTTTTTTGTGGGTATCTACTTCGTTTGGGCGAGCTGAACGCTTGGCATCACTTGTGCTATTACAACTACAATTATCTACTGGTCGCCAAGTTCAAAGTGTCACGGACTTGTCAAGCAACCCTCGTATCAAATTACTCAAATGAATGCGATTACGTATTTCAATATAGTACACACCTACCATATGACTTTTTTTTGGGAATTCGAATTCATGTAGAATAGTATGGATTCTTTGATTCAAAAATTTTCAATCATTTTGTCAATATGAATTTTTTCTCAAAAAAAAAAAAAAAAAAACAAACACAAAAAATCACAAAAAATTCATGGCAGCGGTGGGATTCGAACCCACGCCCCCGAAGAGACTGGTGCCTTAAACCAGCGCCTTAGACCGCTCGGCCACGCTACCGTTAGGGCACAGTTTGTCAAATGCGCCATCTAGCTCGTGGCTGCATACGTTGACCTACATACATAAATTTTTAAGTAATCGCTGTTGTGTATATACATATGTACATACTTGTATGCTAAAGCATTTATAAATTAGGAAGCTAATATCTATATCGATGTGCCCAGTATTAAATTCAAGAGGTATTGCTTGCGTTCGAAATCGTATTAAACTTCAAAATAATCGATGGGTGCGGACTAGTGTAAGAAGCTTACTATTAATTTTCAGATTTTTATTGTAATTAATAAAAATAGCCAGATTAGCTTTTCAAAATGCCATACACATGCATAAATATGTATTCAAAGATGAATGTATGTATTTTCAGTACAGCGCGCAGTGGGCGATTCGCCTTCGCTGGCGGCGGAAAACTCAAATTTTAAAGTTGAATAAAATGAAATTTTTTACATACATATTTCCCGTCGATTACAGTTACTCTAATTAGCTTATACATACATACTTAGAAATCCCAATAAAAATCAATTTTTTTGTAATAATTTTTGCATTGAAGGCAACTCACTGCTTTTGGAAATAAAAATAATACCTAACATAATTTTATTAACTTTTTTAAATCAACAAATTTTGACTATAATTCACGAGGCTAGTATTTTTCAAAATAGCGAAAACATCACATAAGAACCTCATATATTAAGACCGGTATTCACAAAAAATAAAATAGGCTTTAAGAATTACATAAAGTGACATTTTAATACATTTTTTCGATTTTAACAATTATATAAACTAATTTTTTTTATGAATAAAGCCTACACGGAAAAAACTATATTGATGTCACATCCATAATTATGGATAATCCTGTCTGATCCATAAACTATGATTGTCATATCCATATAATGGGTGATACAACCAAAAAAATTTGTAACATATACAAAAATATGGATATGACATCCATAGTTTATGGATCAGACAGGACTATCCATAAATATGGATGTGACATCAATATAGTTTTCTCCGTGTAGTACTGAGTCCACCGCCGCGGCGGTGCACAGTGGTCGGAGAGACCTGGTTTTACAAGAAAAATTAGAAGTAGTGTTACGATCTTAATGAAAATTTGGGATTATATTATTTATGCAATGCTGAATCGGATTATGCAAAAAAATAGAAAAATTAGAAGTAGTGTTACGATGCTAATGAAAGTCTGGGATTATATTATTTATGTAATGCTGAATCCGATTATGCAAAAAAAATTTTATAATTTGACAGTTGACAGCTGACGCTGACCACAATCAACTGACCTTATTTTTTTCCGATAATTTTTTACATATTTTAGTTAAAGTATGGGAAATGATGTACACCATTCCCAGGATTTTCTTTTGCCATAGTGACAACCCTCTATTAGGCACTATTAACCCAATACTACTACACCCAAAGTATAAAAGCTTGATTTTTTTACGAGAAATCTTTTATTTATACTGATAACAATGAAACAACATTATTCTAACAGAACAATTTTTTTACAAATGGTACCATGACCAAAATATTAATAAAAGGAATAAACTATAAAAAATCTGTATTAAATGAACATTTTGGAAGTGGTAGCAAATAACAGATTTTCACTCGTCTGTAGCGATTTCAACAAAAGCTGATGAGTTCTGACTTGGTTCCCGTAAAAGACTGAAGACTTCTGCAGAAATGGACTTTTCCCAATTTTGCCTTAAACCATTAAACCATTAAAACACTCTAAATGTGTCACCATTCCGAATATAATAACTTGCACTCTCTATAAAAACACAGTTTAAGAAGCAAATCGTGCGCGAGTATATTGTAGCGAAAATTTCAACATTCGTATGACACGCGTCCAATGACTTTTTATGCCATGGAATAAAGATTGGACTCATTAGTTATACCTTTTTGAAAAAAGCCTTGTTTATAAAAAATAGTGCAAAAACAAGTGCATTTTTGTTTTAAGATTTTTTGTGAAATCGTAGTTTTCCATAAGCAAAAGATAATACCAGACTGCAGTTTTACTTGAAACTTGAGTCTTCGTGCCTTTAAAATATACACAAAAAAAATGCAAAATCTAAGGCCTTTACTTTTTTGGCCGCCATTTTTTTTCAAGCGGATATGGGCGGTTAAACTTTTCATAGATTTTTAGGGAATCCTTTTTTTTATTCTCCGGTAAAAAAATTAAGGCCCCACTCGATTGATCTTGTTAGTAGTTATACCTTTCTGAAGTAAACAAAATTCTTCAAGAAAAATCTTTTTTTATAGTATTGCTAATTTAGTAGCAAATTTTTTTTTTTTGTTAATATTTTTTGTAAAACCGTGACTTTACATGTGTAAAAAGTAAGACTAGACCAAAGAATTTCACTTCTACTTGAAACACTATGCAAAAAATGCAGGGAAATCTATGCTCAAATAATGACTAAAATACTTCACAATCGAATTTGTGGGCTTAGACGCCTTTAACGGATGTCTCAGCAGATACTTTTGAAAAAACTTATCAGTTCTGAGATCTTTGAACATTTCTGAGTAAGAATGGCTTTTTTCCGACTAATTTATCACAACTTTAAAAAAAACGACTTTTTCTTGTAAATGCAGGTTCGTCCGACCACTGTGCGCCGTGAAATTTCGCCAGCAACATGCATTTATTTTGCCGTGAAATGTTTCAAGAAAATGTTTTTGTCAAATGAGAATAAATGCCAAAACGAAAACTGAGCAAATGTAAAAAAGAAAAAATTTGGAGCATTGCCTCAGAACCAACTTTCAAATTTTGGCCAATAAAAAAATTTTATACAAAATATAAATTTCAATTTCAACAAATGTCACTTTTCACTCGAAATTAAATGGCATTGTACATTTAATTTGGCGTGAAAAAATGTTGCTGGCATGATGTTGCTAGCATGTTGCGCAACATTTTCACGGCAGGAACTCAGTACAACTTTGGCGTGAAATATCTGTGAAATTTCATCCATGTTTCACAACCAGTTTTTTTGTATGAATTTTGACAGCAGTTTCACGTGAAACTCGAACTCAGTACTATGCTTAAGCGTATAAAATAAACCACGAAACGATTTTTATATCTTTTTTCCAATAGTGATTCGAAGAAGTAGTAAAATTAATGATCCATTACAGTGAAATCGCCGGCGCGCGAAGTTTTAAGAAATAGTTACATTAAGCTTGAGGTATGGCAATTTTTACCCCCATATTATAATTTGCCCGCTTATTTTAGACCTTCCACCACAAAAATTATAGTGAACGATATTTATGATGAAATGAGAAGATTCTAAAAAAATCAAAATTAATCTGCAGCACACACCACGTGTAGTGGTAAATTTCAAAAATTTGCTTTCGAAAAAAAACTTACTTTAATCTTGACGTGGGATAATTTTTACACCAGCATCATGATTTCTCTTCAAACGTTATACCTTACGCCATAAAAACAAAACTGGTTAATAATTACAACGAGATGGCAAGATGGCACGAAGAGAATCAATTTGCTGGGTGGCAATTTAAAAGGGATATTGAAAATAAATTTTGAGTGAGTGTAAATTTTATTACTACCTCCACTGTTGAGGGGTACTTTAAAACATTTTAGTTTTATGGGATATAAGTTCAGATATCGCACCCTAAATCATAAAGTGGCACAACTCAAAATTCAAAAAATTTCAGGAGAGCCAAAAACTTTTTTCATTACAAGCAACCGTATGGCAAAGGGCCAGGTATAATGGTTATTCTTCGGTCGAAAGAGACAGTTATTCAAAAGTTTTTTTTTTTTTGCAATCGCTAGAGATATGTTTCGTATACCCGTTTATGAAAAAAACTCGATTTCGAAAAATTTTGAGTTGTGCCACTTTTTGATTTAGGGTGCGATATGTACTTCAAGGTTCCTATCATTCCTTAATCATATTAAGTCATTCTATTTAACACTTTTTTCGTGCATCATTTCTCTTCCTTCATCTAACACCCCAAAGCATTAATTCTACGAGGAAGAAACTTTATTTTTCTCAAGCAAAATGCTCTGCCTACTTTTTCACAACTACAAAAAAAAAATACTCAAAAATGCATACAAAACACATTAAAAACTTTTTATTTAATGTAAACGTTTAGGGTGGTGGAAAAAAAACTTTTATTGAATGCACAATTTACTTTAGTTTGTATAAGTTGAAGGAGAAATTGAAAAAATAAAAAATGTTAATGCCAAGACATTTTTTGAGTTGAGAAAATTTCCGTTAAAGTGTAAGTTCACATATGCACATATGTACATACATATAAATACATACATACAAACATATGGATCTCTGAATTTGCCCTATTATTACCAAAATATTTAATGTTACAAAAAAAATTGCATAACACTTTCCAACAGTTTTCCTTTATTCGCAACTTTTAACTCAAGTTGTAGGAAGAAATGAAATTTTTCAATTTATTTCGCTTTAGGATTTGCGCAAAATTTTGTTTTTGTGAATACTAAATCGTTTGAATGCATAAAAAAAGCTTGAACGAAAAGTTTGAAGATTAAATTATTGATAAAGAAAACTGAGGCCCATGTTATAGGTATATATATTTATGTAGGTATTTACCCACATGTAAGTAAATAGTACATACCTATGTGTGTAAAAAAATTAATTTAATTCGGTGGCAAAATTCTTCAATCATTTTTTTTTTTTATTATGCAGTCAATAACAAATGCGTACCAATAGTTTTTTAAATAAAAAAAACTTCTTCATAAACGTGTAATAATATGAACCAGGGACTTGTAACAAAACTCGTAACGAAACGAAACTCTCGTTTCTGGCGTTTCTGTTCCAAGATAGAAACTAAATTCGAAACCAAAAGATTGTAACATTTCAATAAGTAACAAAACCTGTAACAAAACTAAATTAATTTTGTTCCTTGCAACAAAAAAAAAAACCAGAAACGAAATTAATTTTGTTTCTCAGTGGCAAAACTATAAAAATTATTATAATACTATTAGCCGTACATTAGGTTGGACTTATTATTTTTAGGTATATAATATATATATGTATACCTGTGGCATTTTGATGTGTAAACATCTTTGCTCTAGCTACGAGTAATTTCGAAAAACAGGTAAAGTTTACGCGTATCTAATGAAAAGTTTTGGGCAGGGCTTCTACAGTGAGCCCTGTTCTTTATGATTCCTAGGTCGGGTCGCGAGATATGGGTCAAAACGAGGACCCGGATGATCCTTGAATATTTCTGAGCAATGTTGGTATCAAATGAAAGGTTTTGAGCAGGATTTCTACACGGAGCCCCGAGATATGGGTCAAACGTGGATCCGAATGATCTTGCATGTTTCTGAGCAAAACAAAACAAAACAAATCAAAATCAGAAATCAAAAATCAAAAATTAAAAATCAAAAACCAAACACTAAAACAAACAAAACAAACAAAACAACAAAATGTAGCAGTGACAATGGCAACAAAAAATTATAAAAACGATAGTCGCATTTTAATCGATAGAAAACCAGTGAAAAAAGGAATAAGGGAAAGGGAATAAAAGTCCTATTTCGAAACTGATTACACATCAATGTTCATGGGTACTCCTTACTCACGTTTCCTTTCTTTTTTAACTCAACTGGAGTTAGGAAAATATGTCAAAATTTACTAAGGCGAAATTAAAAAAAAAACCCTTATAATTTGCTTTATTAACTAATACCTATTAGAAACTTGTTTCGGACTATAATTGGCTGCGCGAAATGATAGATTGACAGAAATGTAATAAAGCTTGATTAATTAAGCAAATACACATTTTTTAACTTCACTTAAGATATTTATATTTTTGGATTTGAACAGAGGTCGAGTTAAGTTCTTTTAGGAGAGCATTTTTTTTTGTTTTTTTTTTCACTGTTTTTTACTGGTATATTTAAATGAAATTGAATTAATTAATATATTGAACCTGATATCTTTTTTCTTGAAAAAATTTGCAGTTTGCGAAAAATCATAATTTTGTCCCTTACGATAATTTCGCTCTCAATGTTTTATGAGCGTATTTGAATAAATGTCCCTTACGATAATATTTAAAAAATGTAAGCGTCTTATTCCATACTTTAGTTGGTTGCCACAGACATACATATATATGTATGTATATTATATACCTAAAAATAACAAGTCCATCCTAATGTTCTGCAAATATAGTTTTTCTACTGAAAAACAAAATTAATTTTGTTTCTGGTTTTGTTTTTGTTGCAAGGAACAAAATTAATTTAGTTTCGTTACAGGTTTTGTTTCTGCTGGAAACGTTTCGGAGTTTTGTTACGACTTTTGTTACAAAGGAGTTTTGTTTCTGTTTCTGTTTCTGTTTCTGTTACAAGGAACAAAATTAATTTAGTTTCGTTACAGGTTTTGTTTCTGCTGGAAACGTTTCGGAGTTTTGTTACAAAGGAGTTTCGTTTCTGTTTTAGTTTCGTTACTTAGCTGTGTAACAGAAACCGAAACCGAAACGCGTTACAAGTCCCTGATATGAACACAAATCGCACGTTTTATGCAATAGGGATTTAACTAAAAAAAAATTTTTTTTGGGAATACGCAAATAAAGTTTTAAGCTGGAGTTATAGATACTTAACGTAGCATGAACAAACTCACTCAAAATTTCTGTTCAATGAGATTTGAGTACATTTGATTATGCACACTTAGCGTAACATAGAAGTCTGATTCATTTAGATTTTTACGGAGCGCGCATAAAGCGGCCCGTTTCTCAACTTGTTCCATGCTACGTTAAGTATCTATAACCCCAGCTTTATCCCTGCAAGAAATGTGCAGGTCATTTGACCGGTCATATGACCGGCAGGCATGACCAAAAGTTTTGGGATATTTCCTATCACATTCTTAAGGGCATCGGGAAGTTTTGTGACCGTTTCATTCATCACGTTCCCATATGTGTATTTTCAAATTCCATTTTATTCTTATCTATCTCATTGGTTTGGAACTTGGCTAGAAACACATACGAGTGCAAATGTGTTGGTAATATTATTTTTTGTAATAGTGTTAGTACTTTCGGTCACACAATTCTAGCAGGGATAATTTCAAATAGTTTCCTTCTACGGCTAACTACAAAATCACTTCTATTTCCGCCATTTTTATTTTTTGAGTATTTTATAAGACTAGACTCAAAGGCACTAACCACCCTGCAAGCACTGTGCAGGTCATTTGACCGGTCATATGACCGGCAGGCATGACCAAAAGTTTTGGGATATTTACTATCACATTCTTAAGGGCATCGGTAACTTTTGTGACCGTTTCATTCATCACGTTCCCATATGTGTATTTTCAAATTCCATTCTATCCTTATCTATCTCATTGGTTTTGAACTTGGCTAGAACACATACGAGTGCAAATGTGTTGGTAATATTATATTTTTGTAATAGTGTTAGTATTTTCGGTCACACAATTCTAGCAGGGCAGTTATTGGAATATGTGGCAAAATCCCAGAAATCGAAAATTTCGAGTTAAATCCCTATTGCATAAAACGGGCGAAATATAAGTTAGTAATAAAAAAAAAAAAACAATAAAAAAATTCTTGGCAGCGGTGGGATTCGAACCCACGCCTCCGAAGAGACTGGTGCCTTAAACCAGCGCCTTAGACCGCTCGGCCACGCTACCTATAACCGCAATGGTGTCAAGTGGTGTATTTGACACTAACCACACAGCAAAAAGTGAAATTTTGCCACGTGGTGAGTTTTTATGCTAAAGCCAATTGTGTGGGTAAATATACTTATACATATATTGCATACTTTTAGGCATGCGCTACAAATAGTTGCAGTGATACAAACGGGTAACTTCTTGTATTGACGTAACTGCTAAAAAGCCTTCAGTAAAATAGGCTTAAAAAAAAAAACAAATGGCATTTTTTTAAACAGAAAGTAGCCATTTTTTTGGCTAGAATGATTTGAACTACAAAACTGCTTACTTAGAAATTTTCTAAAAGTACCTACCTAAAAAATATAGGATTAGAGGTAAGTCATAAAACATAGGATGGAGCCAATATTTGTACGTTTCTAATGGTAAACAGCCCTGCAAAAAAATGTGCGATTAATTCCTTGGCCTTTTTTGAATTACAAATAGAGGTATGTAAATCGAAAAAAGCTAATATCATGTTCAGACATAAAAATTAATTAAGTCAATTGGGCTTGATTGAACATCTCTAGATTTGGTGTTCAGACATATTTAATTTTCATGGCCCATTTAACAGGTCGGCTCAAGATACATACACACATACACGCCATGAGCTGAATATCAAACTCTCGTGACCTAAATGTCAAAACTGCAAGGAGGACGAAATAATTTGACATTCAGCTCACAACTTTTACCAATCGTAAACACGAATGCATGTATAAAATAAGCAGAAATAAAAACAAATTTGATAGGTGATGAAGAAGAACAAGAATGCAGCTGATCTGACGAACCAACCTGTTTAGTTGACACTGACGCTAATCACATTTCTCTTTTCATGACATTTCATTTTACTTATGAAACAAGCCTTTTAACAGGGTTGCATGCAGAATTGTTCTTCATTAACAACTCATTAATTTCTAATGAAGCATTAGATAACTTGGTCAATTTTTGTATGGTAAATTGAGAATCATTGGGCTTGAAAATTGAATGAAGGCTCTTAATGTTCAATTAAGGTTGTGTCTGAACATAATATCATGTTCAGACATAAAAATTAATTAAGTCAATTGGGCTTGATTGAACATCTCTAGATTTGGTGTTCAGACATATTTAATTTTCATGGCCCATTTAACAGGTCGGCTCAAGATACATACACACATACACGCCATGAGCTGAATATCAAACTCTCGTGACCTAAATGTCAAAACTGCAAGGAGGACGAAATAATTTGACATTCAGCTCACAACTTTTACCAATCGTAAACACGAATGCATGTATAAAATAAGCAGAAATAAAAACAAATTTGATAGGTGATGAAGAAGAACAAGAATGCAGCTGATCTGACGAACCAACCTGTTTAGTTGACACTGACGCTAATCACATTTCTCTTTTCATGACATTTCATTTTGCTTATGAAACAAGCTTTTTAACAGGGTTGCATGCAGAATTGTTCTTCATTAAGAACTCATTAATTTCTAATGAAGCATTAACTTAGTCAATTTTTGTATGGTAAATTGAGAATCAATAGGCTTGAAAATTGAATGAAGGCTCTTAATGTTCAATTAAGGTTGTGTCTGAACATAACATAAGAAATATTAGTTTTAACTTGCTCGAAAATATTCGCACTAACTTCCAAACACTGCCAATCTACGAATATGTCATTTGTATGTTAGAAATTCAAATGAACTCGGATGGGAGTCACTCCGAAATATTTTCTAAACTTCGGAGTTACTTCGAAATAATCCGAATCAATCCGAAAGTGAGCTTTGAAACACAAAAAGCAGGTGCATTAAAAAAGGGCAAAGAAATATTAGTTTTAACTCGCTCGGAAAAATTCGGAGTTACTCCGAACTATTGCGAATCATTCCGAACTTGTCATTTATGCATACAAATTAAAACAGACCCGTATCGGAGTTATTTGGAAATATTTACTAAAATTCGGAGTTACTCCGAAATACTCGGAATCATTCCGAGTGTATCAGTTTTGAATTACAAATGGCGTTTAATGGGAAAAAGCAAAGAAATATTAGTTTTATTTTGCTCGGAAAAATTCGGAGTTACTCCGAACTACTCCGAATCTTTCCGAATGTGTGCTTTTTGAACTAGAAATGCAAATAGACTCGATTCGTATTTACTCCGTTATCTTCCGAAAGTTTAATTTGTCAAAAGAATTAATATAAATACATGAATTAATTAAATTTTTGCTTGGTTCACACAAATTTACATATGTACATAACTACTTCAAAAACTAAAAAATTGTGAGCTCTTCACTTTTTTTTAGAATTTTCAAAACTAAAATCATTGATTAAAGACAATTCAAATGCTTAAAATGCATGTAGATTAATATGAGTTGCAAGTATTACGAGTACTATGAAAGTAGTCAAAGAGAATACATATGTATGTATGCAGGTATCGAATTTCGTCATACGCATAAAATAATTTAATTAAAGAACGATAAGCAAACATAAATTTCTTTGAAAACTCTTAAGACAAAAAATTAATATAAATAATTTAACTCAGCAACAAGCCGGTTCGGTTCTTCTGCGCACAAACTAGGTAGGTACACACATTTAACGCTGAGCATTGGAGCACTGAAGCTCTTACAAATATTAATTCATTCAGTTCGCCCTGATCACTAGATACCAAAAGCTATTCTATTCTATTTTTAATGTAGTTGCCTAATATATGTACATATCTACATATTGCTAATAGGTACATTTATGCTTATTTAAAAATATTTGTTGTTGTTTTTTCTTTATTAATTTTATGTTAATGCAAATGAACTGCGGATTTTTTTTGTTTGTTTCGTTTTGCGGCTGATCATCATAATTTAAAAGTGTTTTTAATAGAACAAAAAAAATACTTCTATAGTAAAAGACTAGACAAACAAAAGTTAGGCGAAAAAAAAACTGAAAGAATTTTAATAGCTAAATCTGACGAAACGAAGCGAAATACGAGTATGTATTATAGGGGCGTCAGAATGAATACTTTTCCGTCAATCCAGCAATCCGTTTAACTGACAGCAGAGTGGAATTACATGTATTTGAATGACGATCGACACATTCAGTACTTCAACTTTGCCGTAACAAATATATGAAATTGAAGTATATGTCAGTTAAACGGAGCTGGATTGCCGGAAAAGTATTCATTCTGACGGGCCCATTAGAATTTCAAAAGTAGGAAGCTTAACTACATACATACATACATAACTTTTTTGGTTTAGCATAAAAAAACAGTTTGAAGATAAATTTCTATTTGGGTTATTTTGGCAATTTTTATGGTATGTATTTGGAAATTATAATTAATAAACTGCTGTTTTAATGCATTAATTTCAAATCAAATTTAATTTTTTTGACGTTCTTGGGATGCACCGCTAACTGGACAAATTCAATGACCCTTGCACATACATACATACTAGGGCTTGGGATAATCGATTAATCGATTAAACGAATTATTCGAATAGGACTGAAGTTGACTTTAATTATCCGGTTAGCGATTTTCGAGTAGTCGAAAGCTGCCAACTATTCGAATAACTGCTCACTTTAGATTATTCGTTTAATCGTTCCATTCCGATTAATCGAATATTGTACTGTCGATTTTATTACATTCATAAATAAATATGAAGCCATCTCATCAAAATTTGAATGTGATTTTTTGAACATTTTTGTTGTTGTTGTAGCAAATCAAAGCACTCACCGCCCTTTTCCGGACGTTAATCCGCCACACTCAGGTACTTGTTCTTTCTGTACAAGGCTGACTATGGTAAGGGCGACGTTTTTGGCCGCTTTTCACGACCCCTTAGACTCCTTTGGAATAAAAGGGAAGAAGATGTTGATGAGGAAGATGAAAACAAAGATGATGATGAATGTGAAGGTGAAGGAGGAAAAAATTAGAAAAAACCCCTTAATAACCCTTTTCTTAGCTGTTTTGGTACATTTTGCTCTTCTTGAAGAAGGAGCCAGCAAAATTCGCCCACCAGTCAATGTCCTTGGCATTCCAATATTCGCCGTATCGCAATTCCATTTCTTTTATTTCTTAGTTAAAACGCTCACCGTTGTAAAAGTCCGCGCCTAAATTTGATTCTTATGTTGAGAGGGTTTCGGGACAATTTTTTTTTTTTGACCCCGCGAAATACCGCGGAAATATTTTTTTTCATTGGAGCAAGTTACACGCTTTTCTGTCGCAGGTTTTTCAAAAAAGTCCCACATCCAGCTTCTTTCATATGTACATATGTATACATACAGTGTGTCATACACACAATGGGTCATATTAATAAAAGCCAAGCATTTGCTTTTGCTTAAGATTTCAGACGTTTTACTCAAATTTTGAATTTTGGTTCATACAAATTATTGTCAAATTTTTAAAATCATAAAGCCCATATGACACTACGTTTTTTTTCTGATATTCTACCAGGTTTTTTGTGTGAAGGAGATGGTCAAATACAGTTTTGCGTTGGTGTAAAAGCCCGTCTCCACATAACTTGATTCACCAGAGAAACATGTAGCAAAACATCGCGGTCAATAACCCGTCTCCACGTGGCTAATCGTGATTCAGTTTGACATTTCTCTTTCTTGTTCTTCTTAAATGTTTGTATGTTTGCTTATTTTTGCATCTTTGTTTTGGTCTGTGTGAGATTTCGATAGATTTTCGATACAAAATTAGAGAAGACATCGATATCATCGAGGTTGGCAAGATGATTCAGAATGAACCAGTGTTTCAATCTTCACTCGCTCTCAGAAATTTGTATGGAAATTGACGAGTTTCGGCACTGGTTTCCGTGTCGAAACAAGATTGAGAGAGAAAATGCAGAAAAATTATATTGCGTATTGGCTTCCCTTTATAACACGGAATACAAAGCTAACCTGCCCTTTGGGTTTCATAACTTTTTTATTTCAGTAATTTAAATCAAATTTTCAAAAAAAAATAATTTTTGAAATAAATATTATTTTCATTTAGTTTGAAGTTTAATGTCAATCAAATTATTTTTGAGGGAGTATTTGTCTCTTTTCAACCTATAGAAGAATTGTTTTTGTATTTTGACTTTCGGTGGGTTTTCAAAACCTAAAAAACCAGGAAAAAATGTAGTGTCATACAGGCATAAGTAAAAGCATTTGCTCGATTTTTATTAAAACGGCCCAATAAGCACATTTATATTTTAAAATTATCTGTCTAACAAATTTTCAATGAATATTCGATTTTTTTCATAACTCGAGTAGTCGGAGGAAAGCAGTTATTCGAATAATTGAGGCAAGGCGACTAATCGAATATCATCAACCGACTTTTTAGCAAGTGAACGGTTATGAATCGATTAATTCGTTAACCGAATATTCGAATAGTCGAATAATTTTAAGAGCCCTAATACAAACATACCTACAACCAGAGAACATACGTTTTATAAGTTCTCTGTTGAAAGCAATACGAGAATTTTATTGAATGTTTCGGAGTAATTTGTAGTAGTAACTGCGAATTTTTTCTGAGCAAGTTAAAACTTATATTTCTTAGCCTTTTGCGATTAATTTTAATTTCTTTATCAAAATTGGCACATTCGGAAAAGTTCGAAGTGACTACGAAATTTCTCTGAGCAAGTTAAAACTAATATTTCTTAGCCTTTTTCAATTAACTTCAATTTCTAATTCAAAAGTGACACATTCGGAATGATTCGGAGTAGTTTGGAGTAACTCCGAATTTTTTCGAGCAAGTTAAAACTAGAATTGTTTGGCTTTTTTCCATCCACCTCCATTTTTAATTCAAAAGTGATACTTTCGGAACGATTCGGGGTAGTTCGGAGTAACTCCGAATTTTCTCAAGCAAGATTAACTTCATATTTCTTTGCCTTTTTCAATTTACTTCCATTTATAATTCAAAAGTGGCACTTTCGCAATGATTCGGATTGGTTTGGATTAACTCCGGAGTAACTCTCGAGCACGATAAAATTAACTTTCGGAATGATTCGGAGTAGTTTGGGGTAACTCCGAATTTTTTCGAGCAAGTTAAAACTAAAATTGTTTGGCTTTTTTCCATCCACCTCCATTTTTAATTCAAAAGTGATACTTTCGGAATGATTCGGAGTAGTTTGGAGTAACACCGAAATACATAAAACCAATATTTCTTGGCTTTTTTTCATTCCGCCTACATTTATAATTCAAAAGTGACACTTTAGGAACGATTCGGGGTAGTTCGGAGTAACTCCGAATTTTCTCAAGCAAGATTAAAATAATATTTCTTTGTTTTTTTTTTTTCAATTTACTACCATTTATAATTCAAAAGTGGCACATTCTGAATGATACTGAGTGTTTTGGAATAACTCCAGAGTAACTCCCGAGCACGATAAAACTAACTTTCGGAATGATTTGGAGTAGTTCGGAGTAGGTAACTCCGTATTTTTTAATGCATATATTTCTATGATTTTTTCGATTGAATTCAATTTCTAATTCTAAAGTGACAAATTCTAAATGATACATACATACATACTAGGGATTCCAATCCCGGGATCCCGGGATCCCGCCCTTTTTGACACCCCGAAAATCCCGGGATTGCTAGATTTTTGATCCCGGGATTTTCGGGATAAAATAAAGACAGAATATTCCCCTATTATAGCAAAAAAAAGTATTTTATATAATTTTTATTGATCTCAGATCTGTATACTAATAGCGTTTCCTATTCTGAACGAAAATTTTGAATTATTACATGGCAGAATTATCAACATGTGCCCTGTGCCCTGTGAAAATGTTGCATTTTTCATATGATGCATAACAAAAGTAATGCAACGCAGAAGAGCAGAAATGTTTTCCCCGTAATCAGGCTAGTTTTATATTTTGTCAATAGAACAAAAACGCCAGAAAAAATTTTGGAATAGAGCAAAAAAATTTGAAAGCCCGAAGAAAATTCATAATAAGTGCAACATTTTTGCCAAAATTAAAAATGTCCATTAGTGAAAGTAAGAATTAATATTTTTTGATTTTTTTTTAATTAAATTTTTTTGTTGTGAAGTAAGGAAACGTACGTTAGGTACTTTTAAAATTTTTAATTCTTGTGATAAAATTCTTTTGATAACTTCGATTTCCTGATTTTGGGCCATTTTATTCTCAACAGTTTTCGGAATTTTCTCCCATGAAAAGTAAATATTGGAAGAAAAAGCAAACAATAATCAAGAAATAAAATTACCAAAGACCAGGTAAAATTTTAATTAGACTTGAGAGTTTCACACTACAATGTCAAAGATTCAATTTTTTCATCTTTAATAATAGTTTTTATCTCGTTGAAAACAGTATTAACAGGAGATTGTTTCGAAATATGTAATTATATATATACACTGGTTAACAAATTATTCGAGAAATATGAAAAAATTATGGAAAAAAATTAATTTCGATAATATTTAAAAATCATGTTGATAGACGAAACAGACTGACTTACCCTATGAAAGAGGGGTTTTTGGCCCGTAACTCCAGATTTTGAGGGTGTATTGAAATTCTAAATATGCAGTCTTCGGATGTTTTGGTAAGGCCTACTCGTTTAACATATGTGAACCTCGAAAAAGTACTTTCAAATTTTTTATTTTGTCACACATTATTATCAAATGATCGCAAGCCTTCTTGTCAATATCTTAAAAGTACCAACTGTAAAGCAAATATTTCTTACACCAAATGTATGCCATTTTCTTTGTTGTTTGTATTTTTTAAAGTAACTCTTAAGTATTTTAAATAATACGCATGAATTTATTTATTTTTTTTAATTAAATAATTTTTGTTTTAAATAAAAAATAGCAATAAAAATCAATTACTTTCTTTGCATTTTAAAGTTGTAGCGTTCCACGAAAAATATATTCACTTTTTTCAACCCAAAATGTCGGAAAATAATTAATGGCAAAATCCCGGGACCAATCCCGGGATCCCGGGATTATAAAAAAAAATACCGAAAATCCCGGGATCGCAAAAATGGGAAAAATTGGAATCCCTAATACATACCTACATACGTAGTAGCTCGGAATGACTCCAAATTTCTGCGTGTAAATCAAAACTAATATTTATTTGCTTTTCTCATTCTACCTGCATTTATGTATGTATAATTCAATAGCGGAACATTTGGAATAATTCGGAGTAACTCCTACTTTTAAATCAAAACTAATATTTCTTTGCATAATTCAATAGCGGCACATTTGGAATAATTCGAAGTAATTCGGAGTACCTCCGAATTTTAGAAAATATTTCGGAGTAACTCCGATTCGACCACATTTCCATTTCTGATGCAATAATGACATGTTCGGAGTAATTTGTAGTAGTGCGGAGTAACTCCGAATTTTTTCGAGCAATATCAAACTAATGTTTCTTTGCTATTTTGAACAAAACTCCATTTTTAATTCAAAAGTGACACATTGCAATGACTCGTAGTAGTTCGTAATAACTCCGAATTTTGCCGAGCAACTAATGTTTCTTGGTTTTTAGTTCAACTGCATACGCGCTAGCTGTGCACGGTGGGCGGTAAGCAACAATGGGTTGCATGGAAATATCGAAAAAACGATGGCCGGCTAAAAACTTACGTAAAATGATATTCTAATCTACTTCATAAACACACAGCAAGCGTGAATAACATCTCCAACAATTTTTTTAAACGAAAATTAGTACCGGCGCATAGCTAGGCACATATTCGTTAGGCCATAGTTTTTTCGATATATTCATGCAACCTATTGTTGCTTCCCGCCCACCGTGCACAGCTATGGCGCATCTCAGCTCTAACTTTTTTTGATTATTAACCTATAGATATGTAGGAATGAGAATTGGATCATTAGATTAAAATATTTACATAAACTAGCAAAATATTTGAACTTAAAATAGCACCATAAAAAACGTACTTTTTTTGAAATTTTCAATTTAGGTGCACCAAAGTACATTAAGCACTGCAGGTACATCAAAATTGTATATTAAAGAAATATTCCTTTATTTATTCTGAATGAAACATGTCATAAGGAATTTTCACGAAGAGTTAACATTTAAGGAGTTATACGCAAAGTAAAGTGGGTACTTTTTGTGTTATTTTACATTTCAGTGGTTATCCTTTAGGTCCTCTTCACATTGATTTTTTCACTACAGGTGTCCTGCTTTCTTTTTAATACCTTTTCTTGTATCCTTTAGCTACCAGATAATGTACTGAAATCGGAAAAAATTGGACTTTGGCGAATTTCCGATTTCGTCAATATTTGATCCTTACAAAAAAAAAACAAAAAATGTGGATATCCTTGAAAAAGAAGCAGCTCGGATTTTAATTTCAACGTATGTTTCATCTATAAACATCACATAACACAACCCCACTTTCCTTTTTTGTCGACATTTTCATGCAACCTATCGTCGTTTCCTGCCCACCGTGTATAACACTACCCGACAAAAAAAATATCCTCGACATTTGATACATGATTCCTATGTAGAATTTTCTGCTGATTCCAAATATGTAATCAGATGTAGGGATGGCAACGATAACCGGAAAAACGATTATAATCGGTTAATTTCTTTCGGTTAACGGTTAAAATGTATCGGTTTTTTCCTTTTGATTATTCTTTCGATTAACCTTTTTCCTCTAAAGTCTAAAATAATCGAAAGGAAATAATCGAGAATTACCGACTTTTCATTCGAGTCCGAATTCAGTTACATACGGTTTTGTGAGTATATCCAAAAAACCGCAATATACGTTTCCTCCAGCCAGCGTTGCCGAATTGACGATTTTATCGTCATTTTGACGATTTTTCCAAGCAATGATTTGACGATTTTTCTCAATAAATGACGATTTTTTCGTTTATTATATATTTTTTTTAAGGAAAGTAGCATTATTAAAAATTTAAACCATCTCAGTACAATAATTAAATGGTTATCTTCATGAAATAAATCCTTATATTTTGTAAATTATTTTTCAAGGCAAAATGTTAGTATTAATGAATGATTGATGATGTTATTTAAGTAAGCGCAATGTGCAGATAAATGTGCACAGCTTTTTTAAATATGATTTCATTTATATACGAATTTGTATGAATTCGTACCTCCTTAAAATTGTTTTTGGGAAAATTTTCCATTAAGGAACAACGCCCCGAAATAAATGACTTTTTCAGGGGGGCTCTCACAGGACTTGGAACTGAAATCAAAAATTTCCGGAGGCTTGTAGTTTACAAGATATTTGTTGTTAAGATTTTAAAATTTACCAAACAAAACACAAAAACTACGATCTATTTCCGAGATAAAAGCACGTATTAAAATGAGCAAATGCATATATGTATGTGTGTAGAACAATATTTTGCGTTGGCGGCCTTCAGCCGCGCTTTAAAAAAAATAATCCTCAGCCAACATAAATAATATAATATCTATGGACCCATCCAACCTTAACGACAATTATCTCGTAAACTGTAAACTTCCTGCAAATTTTGATTTCAGTTTTGAGATATCTGATAGCCCCTGAAAAAGTAATTTTTTTTCGTGGTGCGCTTTCTTAGTGGAAAGCCGACACTTTTTTGTTTATAACGTGTTTTTAGTATTGACGATTTTTTCGCTGAAATTACGATTTTTTATTATTATAATAAAAACGAACACACATACATACATAGTATGTATAAAAATTAGCTTGTTTGTCCTCTTGGGGTACTACGTATTAATTTATCAATAATTTTAATCGAAAAACGGTTATAATCGGTTAGTTCCCTACGATTATTCGCGATTAATAATCGAACCCTTTCGATTAACCTAAAAAACGGTTAATCGATTATTAAATTTTTTTTGCCATCCCTAATCAGATGGTTCAAAAGTAGAACAGTTTTCGAGATATTTTGAAATTTCTGTTTTTGAGCTAAGAAAAAAAAGTATGATTACTCATCTGTCAATATCTCCGCCATTACCGTCTCGATTTTTACGTTATTTAATTTTGTTTTGAGAGGATGAAATACCCTTTCCAACAAAGCCAAAATAATTAAAATCGCCGTTAAAGTGACGGAGTTATGGCGAACAAAATATTTTTTGTATGAAAATTTTCAGGTTTTTTTCGAAATTCATCTTCTATTTTGTAATTTTTTTTAAGAAATATTAAATACCCTCCTGGTTTCACATTTTGAGTCAATAACCTATTTCTTAGTGAACATTTTGGCACTTTCCGGATTATAATCTGTGGAAAAATGGCAAAGTTATAAGAGATTAAGTGAAGAAACCTATATTTATATTTTCATTGAACTTCCAAATCTGGCAAATGTAAACCACTATAATATTAACACTAGTTTACAGCAAAAAATACCAAGAAATCGGGGTATAGAGGAAAATTGGCATGGGCCCCGTGAGCTCAAAACTATTTAGTTTTATTTTTTGCACGGTTAGGCTTTTGAGATAACGGTAATTTTGTGTTTTTTGGTTATCACTTCATTCAAAAATATTTTTCGCTAAAGTTACATGTGCGATAACAGCTAACAGTACCTCGTTCTAAACGTAATTAAAATACGCTTTTAACGACATACAACTTGTGGTGGTTGAGTAAAAACTCACTGAGCCATAGCTGGTCAAAGTAAAAATTTTGTGGATTTTTTGCAATTTTTTTTAATTTTGATTTTGAAAATAGGGTTTTTATAAGAAGTTGGGAAAATCAGCAAAAGCTTTATTTTTAAAAATTAGCCTATTAAATTGCAAACACTTTAACCGTAATGTTACCAAGATCCCATTAGTACTTTATTTTTAGCGATTTTTTTCAGGTGAAACGAAAAGGATATTTTATAGACGAAAAATTTGGTTAGGTGACCCAACTATGTGAAAACGACTTCATAGCTCAAAAGGACATTAGAGCGATATATAGAACTCCACCAGACTAAAATAATGACATATCAATTTTACAAATCGGATGTCAAATAAAAAAGTTGCAAAAAAAAATTTTTTTTCGCGGTATTTCGTGGTGTAAAAAAAAATTGTCCCGAAACCCTCTCAACATAATCTTCATATATGTGATGACTTTTACAACGGTGAGCGTTCTCACGGAGAAATAAAAAAAAACATGGGATTGCAATACCAAGGCCATTGGAATGTCAGGGACATTGAATGATTAGCCATTTTTGCTGGTTCCTTCTTCGAGAAGAACAAAATGTACCAAAACGGCGAAAACTATCAACATTTAAACACCTTTAATATACATAAAAATAAAAAAAATGGAGGTTAAGTACAAGATTGTGATAAAAAATAAACATAGGTTTGTTCATTAAATCTCTTATAGCATTGTAATTTTTCTACGGATTTTAATCCGGAATGTGCCAAAATGTTCACTAAAAAATAGGCTATTGACTAAAAATGTGAAATCAGGAGGATATTTAATATTTCTTTCAAAAAATTACAAAAAAGTATATGAATGTCGGAAAAAAACTGAAAATTTTCATAAAAATAAATCTATTGATCGCTATAACTCCGTCAATTTAACGTCGATTTTAATTATTTTGGCTTTGCTGGAAAGGGTATTTCATCCTCTCAAAACAAAATTAAATAACGTAAAAATCGAGACAGTAATGGCGGAGATATTGACTAAAAAGTAATCCTACTTTTTTTTCTTATCTCAAAAACTGAAATTTCAAAATATCTCGAAAACTGTTCTACCTTTGAACCATCTGATTACATATTTGGAATCAGCAGAAAATTCTACATAGGAATCATGTATCAAATGTCGAGGATATGAAAATTTTTGAAATTTTGTCGGGTAGTGTAATAGTGCATGTAAATTAAAAAAATTTATGATGTGTAAAACTACTTCAAATAACCTATTAAATGATGTATAGTTTATACAATTCTCTATTTATTAAATATTTGTTTTTGCCTTTTTAACAAACAAAAAAAATTTAAATTTCACTTTAAGGACTCAATATATCCTGAAAGGATAACGGTAGGTATAAATATCATATGGGGAATATGTTCCCAGTTTCATTTTGTATAAAAATGATTATTACATTATTTCTCCGAAAATCATTGTTTAAAGAGATATTGGTCTCTAAAGCCATGCATAATTTTTAGGTCAATTTTTGAACTTTAGGTCAAATGCGCGTGGCTATTTCCCACTACCGATGGTCAGATTTTTATGCAGATCTTATTTTCTATTGTCAAGCTATCAGAAAATGCGCGGGGAGCGAAAATATTCAATACTTTTGCAAATCCCATATGTTTTGTGGTCACTCTAGTATGTATGTATATATTTTTTTTTTTGTTTCAAACATTAAATATTCTTTATTGCAACATTAGCAAAAAATAAAAAATTCTTCGCACAATACAAGAATTACATACATACATACATATGTACATTTTTGATGAAGATGGCTTGTGCTAATACTTACCATACAAAATGCCACACATTGACGCCCAAGTCTTACATAAGCAACTGCTTTAATCGAGCGCTAAGCCAAATCCCATCCAGCTCATTTGCATTTCAGCGTGTTTGCAAGTTTCTTGGGTGCTTCCTTTTCGTTGAGCTTCTTCTTTTTATCATTCAACACTCTGCCAACAAACAAATAAACAAATCCTTCAGCTGCCACTTATTAAATTTTAAATTCTCAAAATCTAACTCATTAAATTTTCAGTTTGCCTACCTGCTTACCTATTTGTTTTTGATTTATTTTTTTTATGTTAATAATTTTCTCCTTTTATGATAATAAAATATTTGTATGTGTTGTATTGTGGTGTTAGCAATGACCGGCGTAATAGAAATGTGAAATTGTTTTTGCTGTTGCATTTTGAAATTAACACTTCGTTGTTCTGTTGGTTTATAAACTCAGCTGGGCTTTTGGTTGGCACTCGCCGCTTTTGCGGGCGCAGCGAAAGTTCAACAAAGAAAGGGCAGCGTGTTACTTTGCCTTTAAGCTGTTCACACTGACATCCTTCAGCTAATTTCTTTACCTTCTACTTCCTCGCCCTCACTTTTTCATTGCAATGAAAATTTTATAACTAACACAATTTTCACTTACCACCCTCAGCCCTCTGAGCCGCGCCTTTGCCTTTGCAGCAACGTATTTTGTTTCCCCATTTTAATTTCGCTTCACGAAATGATTCCCTGGCGATTTACAGATTTAACTGTTAAATAACGGTATTATATTATTGCAATATTTTTATTGTTGTTGTTTTGTTGGAAAATTCATTTCGTTTGCAGCTTTTCAACTTTTCAACTTCTCAACCTTTCATCAAGCCACTTCCTCTTTGCAGTTGTCATTCTGCGTGTGTTGTTGTTGTTTTTGTAGTTAATTTTCTTAGCTTGTTAGTTGAGAAAATTATTATAAAAAAGTAAATTAAAGTAACAAAAAAAAAACTTTATTATTTAGTAACTTTTCACTTGGTAGTTTGGCAACCACCAAAAAAATTACTTTGCAATCTTAGGGTTTTCTTTGGGTTATGCAAAGTTCAAATAACAAACTTTCGCGCGAATTCCTTGTGGTCGAGTTGTTTGTGGCTTACTAGAGGTTGATTAGGTGGCATTAAAGCCTAATAAAATGACAGCGAAAAAGGTGATTGAGAAGTTGCGTGGGTAGGATGGCAGGAGATTTGCATAGATACATAAATAAGAAAAATCTAATTTGATTTGGATTAAAAAATTTAAGAGGTGCTAAAAAATATTTTAATGTGGCTAAAAGCGCCACCGAAAAATAACTTAAAGAATAAATTTGAGATTTCTTCCATTTTTATTGTTTTATAAGCTTCCTTAAGAAATCATTTGCGTGCTGAGAATTTACTTGAGAGCTTAGAAAGGATTTCTAAGAAAGCATATTCTTTCAATTCCTTTTTATTTAATTTTCTGTTGTCGGACTTCATATTAAAAATTTGAAATTGAATGTAAAAACATGTACTCCGAATTACTCCGAAAAACTTCGAATGACTCCGAACAACTGCGAAAACAAGTTGTTACGAAATCTAATTATTTTCTTTTTAATTTAGCAAATAAATGTGAATCTTTTTGAAGAAATTAGTATTCTAAATTACTCCGAAAGACTTCGAATTTTTGCGAATGCCTCCGAAAATAAGATAGTAAGATTTTATTCGTTTACAATTTAACTAATAAGAGTTATTGTGTTTTGGTGTAAAAACATGTACTCCGAATTACTTCGAAAAACTCCGAAAGACCTTGAACAACTCCGAAAACAAGGTAGTAAAAAAATTAATATTATTATTTCATTTAGAAAAGAGATTTTAATTTTCATTTGGAAATAATTATTCCGAATTACTCCGAAAGCACCTGAACAACTCCGAAAACTAGGTAGTAAAAAATGAATATCTTCCTATTTAATTTAGCAAGGAAATGTGCATTTTGGTGCAGAAATGAGTATTCCAAATTACTCCGAAAGACTCCGAATTTTTATGAATGACTGCTAAAATAAATTAGTTAGTAAAGATTTTATTCGTTTCCAATTTAACTTATGAGATTGATTGAGTTTTGATGTAAAAACTGTACTACGAATTACTCGGAAAAATTCCGAATGACTCCGAAAACAAGACAGTAAAGATATTATTGATTTTCATTTAACTTATAAGAGGAATTAGAGTTTTATGTAAAAATTGTTCCCAAAACTACCTATTCCGAAAAACTCCGAATGACTACGAAAACACGGTAATAACATATCTAATAATTTCCTATTTGATTTATCAAAAAAAAAAAAAATTGAATTTTGATATAAAAACAAGTATGTACATGCATATTCCGAATTACTCCGAATAGCTTTGATTTTTTCCGGATGTCTCTGAAAACAGGATAATAAGAAATTTCTAATTTCCTATTTGATTTATCAAAAAATGTGAATTTTGATATAAAAACTGTACTTCGAATTACTCCGAACAACTCCGAATGTCTCTGAAAACAAGACAATACGAAACAATACTTTTGATATAAAAATTGTACTCCGAATTACTCCGAACAACTCCGAATGACTCAGAAAACAAGACAATAAGAAATCAAGTAATATCCTATTTGATTTAGCAAAGAAATATGATTTTTGATATAAAAATGTGTACTCCGAAAACTTAACTTTTCCGAATGACATCAGAAAATAAGAAGTAAAAATTTTATTCGCTCCCAATTTGACTTATGAGAGTTACTGAACTTTGATGTAAAAATTGTACTACGAATTACGTTGAACAACTCCGAATTACTCCGAAAACAAGACAATAAGAAATCAAGTAATATCCTATTTGATTTAACAAAGAAATATGAATTTTGAGGTAAAAATATGTATGCCGAATTACTCCGAATTACTCCGAATATGGACGAAACAAAAAAAATCGTTTGCCATTTCACTCGTTAAGTAGAATTTTTATATAAAAAGTGTGCGCCAAACAATGGCGAAGTATTGCGAATAACTACGAAAACAGAAAAATTAACTATATAATTGTTTCAATGTCACAAAGTAAAACGATATGAAATAAATTAATTTCTAAAAAGCAAGTTATCGGTGTTCAAGAACAAATTTGTTAGCTTCGAAAGCTTGTTCTTAGTACTCTGAGAAAAACTTTTTTTTTCGCTAAAAATTTATTAAAATTGGAACTATTAGAACTACTCCGAAAAACTGCGAATTACTCGTAAAAAGTGCGTATGACTTCGAAAGACTGCGCAAACTAGATAATACAAAATTTTTAGTTGCCCATTAAATTATAAAAAAAAAAAATAGGTAGGCCTCTGTCGCCACGAAAGAGTGAGCAAAGTTATAAAAAAAAAACAACGTTTACTTTGTTCTAACCATGAAAACTAAGAAGAAGCGGTTTGCTGCATAAATTTATTAATATTGATATTTTTTTTATGTTTTGTCTTTAGCAAGTTACTTTTTTAATCAAAATGTTAAATATCACCTTTAACGGAGCCCATGTAAGCAAGCTAATGTTTATTTTAGAAATTTGCATATCTATATATATAAAAATGGTGTAAAAAATGTTACTAACCTCATCAGATGAGAACGGATGGACCGATTTCTGTAAAATTTTTTGTCAGTTGTTAGTATTCTCGAGGAGATGGTTCGTAGCGAAGAAAATTTTGGAAAATCCCTCCGGAAAAGTCCGAAAATTGAAAAAATCGATGTGTATGTGTGTCCTTTATAAACTCCCAAAGTAACCAACCGTTCTTTATGAAATTTTCACAGTAGATTCATGTGGTGTTAGTGCATATAGTAGGGTATTAGAATTTCGAAAAAGTGGAAGCTTCCCGGAATACAGGCCTAAATGAGGACCCAGATCGATCCAGCAAGTCTTCGAGCAATATTGGTATCAAATGAAAGGTGTTGAACAGACCTTCAACATAAAGTTATTTACATTGCGATACCTAGGCCGGGTTCCCAGATATGGGTTAAAACGTAGGACCGAGTGACCATGGAAAGTTTCTGAGCGATATTGGTATCAAATGAAAGCTGTTGAGGAGGACTTCAACAAAGAGCTTTTTAAATAGTGATGCCTAGGCCGGGTTCCAAGATTTGGGTAAAAGCGTGGAACCGGATAACCCCTGAATGTTTTCAAGCGATATTGGTAGCAAATGAAAAGCGTTGAGCAGGCTTCCACATACAGCTTTTTTCATTGTGATTTCTGAGGCTTTTTCCCAGAGATGGCTAAAGTAGTGGGCCCGGATGGTGATGGACGGTCCCGGTAAGATAATGGTAGGTAGCTATAGGGATATGGATAGGGATAGGGATAGAGATAGGGATAAGAATAGGGATAGGAATAGGGATAGGAATAGGGATAGGGATAGGGATAGGGATAGGGATAGGAATAGGAATAGGGATAGGAATAGGGATAGGGATAGGGATAGGGATAGGAATGAGGATAGGGATAGGGATAGGGATAGCGATAGGGATAGATATAGGGATAGGGATAGGGGTAGGGGTAGGGGTAGGGGTAGGGATAGGGATAGGGATAGGGATAGGAATAGGGATAGGGATAGGGATAGGGATAGGAATAGGAATAGGAATAGGAATAGGAATAGGGATAGGGATAGGTATAGGAATAGGGATAGGGATAGGGATAGGGATAGGGATAGGGATAGGGATAGGGATAGGGATAGGGATAGGGATAGGGATAGGGATAGGAATGAGGATAGGGATAGGGATAGGGATAGCGATAGGGATAGATATAGGGATAGGGGTAGGGGTAGGGGTAGGGGTAGGGGTAGGGGTAGGGGTAGGGGTAGGGGTAGGGGTAGGGGTAGGGGTAGGGGTAGGGGTAGGGGTAGGGGTAGGGGTAGGGGTAGGGGTAGGGGTAGGGGTAGGGGTAGGGGTAGGGGTAGGGGTAGGGGTAGGGGTAGGGATAGGAAAAGGGATAGGGATAGGAATAGGGATAGGGATAGGGATAGGGATAGGGATAGGGATAGGGATAAAGATTGAGATTGAGATTGAGACTGAAATAGAGATAGGGATTGAGATAGAGATAGGGAACGGGGGAAGTAGGTTTGTCGCGGCGAATATAACTATAACTTTAATTCAGAGAATAGACAATTTTTTATTATTCGCATTCATTAAGATGGACTCTAAAATAATGGTTAGCAATACGGTAATCAAAGACTTTTCTTTAGGCTTCATAGGAATAAATTTTAGCGGAACAACGTCTGCCGGGTCAGCTAGTGTTAAATAACTTAAATATAAAATACTTTTTGGTTGCTTGTTTTTCCGACAGGGTAGGAATATGATGTATTGTGGAACGATCCTCCGTCATCCCTTGTCAAGTTTGGTTTGGAGACAAACCGGTTTCGGCTAATATGCGCCATCTTCAGTGTCTTTTTTCGTTCTGAGTTATTTTGTGTAAGTAAGAAATCATCAACGAAAGTGGAATCAAATTTCGCCAACCACATGGCAGAAAACAAATGTACACCCATGAAAATAGGAAAAACAGCTAAAATTCTCCATATACAACACAAGGGAAAACGAGTTAACGTATTAGAAAATATGGAGATATACAAACAGAAGACATTCGTAGGTAAAATAATAAATGAACAAATAAACACCGCATCAGATACATTATTTGAACCGCTTAAGCTATTATACCGAAAAGAGGACAGAAAACCTAAAACCGACATAAACAAAACAACACACAAGAGGACAATAACGGACTTTTACCTGCCTGTTTAATGAGGATACAAAAATAGATTTACATACCTAAACGCGCAGACTCCCACGCACACACGCATGCACGTCGCCCCAACGCACGAATGCACGAACACACGAACACATCACACGAACACGAAGTACGTGACCAAACGATGGAAGTTAGTTACTATAAGTACTATCGAACTTACACAAAATAACTCAGAACGAAAAAAGACACTGAAGATGGCGCATATTAGCCGAAACCGGTTTGTCTCCAAACCAAACTTGACAAGGGATGACGGAAAATCGTTCCACAATACAACTTAGATATACATATATTAAAAAGCTATTCAATTATTCAATATTAAGCCGAAAAATTATATTCAATAAAAAATTGCCAAAAAAAAGTTTAATGACGTTAGTTCTGGCGGCGGTTTGTTGATTGCTTACGCAAAATCTGAAATTCAATGAGTTTAAGGAACTTGCTTGTAGAAGAAGCGTGGTTAAATCGTTACCTAATTTAAGAATATCGATATATGTATACATATGTAGGTACTAGACATATACGCCGACAGTGATTCCGGCGGCGGCGGCGCTATTCCAAAAACATTTCGGCGGCGGCGGCGACGCCGCCATGCTTTTTCGCGCCGGCGCGCCTGCCCCAAATCTACAAATCACAATCCTTATTCAAATATTAAAATTATTTAGTTACCTTAATAGCGCTGGCTGAATGGAATAAATAAACTAATTTCCACCTTAAATTGTTGAAACTTTTTTATTAACAGCAAAAAACAATTGTTACATAAACTAAAATATAAAATAAAGAAAATAAATATTAAAGAATATACACAAATCCATATGTAAGGCTAAATTTAATTTCATTTGCTTATTTTGTATGATAATAAACATGCATACATATATAAATATGTACATATTTATATATATATAAGGCGCTTTAAAATAAATATATGTATATACAGTGTTGGAAAAAATAATAGGGACAAAATTTTGCAATTCTCATTTATTTCATTTTAAGACCAAATAATAATTACCATATATTGATGCTTACACGGAGAGGACATGCTTCAATAACTCTGGGGTGGTTTTTGTATAATAATTTAATTTTTATGAATAAAAATAATGAAATGTATAATTTAAGTTGGAAATAATATTAGGGACAAACTTTAAATTCGATTGTTTTTTCAAATAAACTACAATATTACTGCTGCAGCTAGATTTAAACTAATGTTTAGTTGAAGCTCCTTTATTTTTTATAACTTCCTTACTTCTTCGTGACATAGGGTTGACCAAATCAGCGCAATTTGCAACTGGTATTAAGTACCAAGCTTCTTTAATTTTTTTTTTCCATAACTCTTGCTTATTTTTCCATTTTTGATCCCCCATCGTCTTCTTTAATATTCCCTATAGGGCTGAGGTTCGACAACTGTGAGGGCTACTCAAAAACAGCAACTTTCTTACGTTCAAACTATGAGTTTTCGATTCTGGAGGCATGTTTGGGATCATTTTCGGCATCTAATGATATCAAGGAGGGTTGAAATGGTGCAGTTTTGAGTAGAACAATTAGCAACAGACCTCGAGAAGTAGGACTAAATGGAAGAGATCCCAGAAAAGTTCCGTATCTGAGAAAAAATTATGTAAGCCAACGAACTGAAATTTTCCAGTAGCTTAAATTCTTTAGGACTGAGGCTAGTAAAGTAGGGTACAGCCAAAGTTTTTGTTAATAAATTTTAACCGGCAAAAAAAAAACATTTCCGCATTCAGCTTCGTGTTCCTGAGGTCAAAACACGTCGATTGGTTCCTTTTTTTTTAATTTTGAAGAACTTTAGCAGTTAGCAAAACTAGGAAAATATATACACATCTCGCTCCATACGGGTATGGCGCGCCAGCGCACGCCGCCGCGCCTATACGCCGATTTCACGGATTATGGCGGCGGCGGCCGATTATGAAGGTAATCGGCGCGGCGGCGGCGGCGTCAATTGGCGGCGTATATGTCTAGTAGGTACATATCTCTATCCAATTAAGATACATAGATTTTATCATAGTTGTCTATTTATTATCACTTTCATGTTGTTGTATTTTTTTTATTTTTCTTCTTATTGTGTAACTTAAGAATTTTGCATTAGTTTTAATTCAATTGCCGTCTATCTGTTTTTTTTTCTTCTTTAGATAAATTTAATTAACCGGATTTTTTTTCAAATATGCTCGCATTTTGCCGTCTTTCTTTTGGCATAATAAATATTCCATATTAAGCCTAAGCTAGTTTGCTGACATTATGCTAATAAAATTTAGTTAATTATGCTAGTTGCTAAGTTAATGTAGGAGAAGAAGAAGCAGCAAAAGCAGAAATGAAATAGTTCCGAATATATAATGCGTCTGCAGAGAAGAACAACTATAAAAGCAAAGTTTTTGGTATCATTTTAATCATAAGCTTACACGCTGTGAACGGAGTTAGCTAAACTTAGTAAAAAATGGTAAATTTTTAATTATACAAGAGTTTTTGAATTACATAGATAATAAGCAATAATATACATAATTAAAAAATTAAGTGCATAAAGTTTGAAAAAAAAAAATGCTCAAAAACACTAAAAAACATAACTAGACTGCGCAGTAACAGCAGCTTAAGTTATAAGTACCTAATTGACATTAAAATACAATTCTAAACGGAATTTGGTACTAACTGTGTCAAAAGAAAAATTTCGAAGTAATTTCGGAGTGACTCCGAATTTTTAAAACTACAAAAAAAAAAAAAACAAAAACAATTTTGAACGCAATGAAATTAAATTTGTTCCGCCGCAACAAATATAAAATTTTCGGAGTAACTCCGAATTACTCCGAAATTTTAGAACGACGTAAAATAGCAATATTGAAGGCAATTAAATTAATTTCGACTAGCCGCAATAAGTATAAAATTTTTGGAGTAACTCCGAATTTTTAAAGCTATGTAAAATAACCATTATGAACGCAAAAAAGTCAATTTTCCATAAAAAAATGTTTCGGACTAACTCCGAATTACTCCGAAATTTTAGAACGACGTAAAAACAATATTGAAGGCAATTAAATTAATTTCGACTAGCCGCAATAAATATACAATTTTCGGAGTAACTCCGAATTTTTAAAACTACGCAAAATAACCATTACGAACGCAGGAAAAAGTCAATTTTGACTACAAAAAATTTTCAGAGTAACTAATTACTCCGAAATTTTAGAACGACGTAAAATAACAGTATTGAAGGCAATTAAATTAGTTTCGACTAGCCGCAATAAATATGAAATTTTCGGAGCAGCTAAACTACGTAAAATAACAATTATGAACACAGAAAAGTTAATTTTGACTTAAAGAATTTTTTTTGTAGCAACTCCGAAATGCTCCGAATTTTTAAAACGATGTAAAACAACAATTTTGAATGCAATGAAAATAAATTTGACTAGCCGCAACAAATATAAAGTTTTCGGAGTAGCTCCGAATTACTCCGAATTCTTAAAAAGATGTAAAATAACCATTCCGAGCGTAATTAAATAAATTTTCTCTAGTCTCCGGACGTATAAAATTTTCGTAGTAACTGCGAATTACTCCGAATTTTCAAAATTACGAAAAACGTGCCTGTTAAAGTAAAATTTTAGAATTAATTCTAATTATTAAATTACTAGTAACTAGTACTAGTGTACTCCGTACTACTCCGAATTATTCCGAAACCATAGTAAATAATGTGTTTAAAACGTACATATGTATGTTTGTATACATAGTCGCAATTTCCAAACGGCATAGTACCTGTTAATTCTTAGTCCCAAACAAATATGTGCAGTAGTTTAAATAACAATAAAATTTAAGTTACGAGTTTTACTACACCATTTCCAGATGGATTTTAGAAAGCGTTAACTGCATTTTAGAAAAGACAATTGGATTTTAGAAGGAGAGAATTGGATTTTAGAAATGTCAATTGAATTTTAGAAATGTCAATTGGATTTTAGAAAGGGGAAATTGGATTTTAGAAATGTCAGTTGGATTTTCGAAAGCGTGAATTGGATTTCATAATGTGCGTGTAAACTAAATTTTACACAGCATTTTTCGAATAGAAATTCTTTATTGCGTATGAAAGTATAATGTACATATATGTAAGTAATTATATAAATTTTCGAAAATCCAATTTACAGTTTCTAAAATCCAATTTCCCCTTTCTAAAATCCAGTTGACGCTTTCTAAAATCCATCTGGAAATGGTGTATTTCTTAGGAATATTAAAATTTTACGTCAATCATAAGAATTAATCTATTTTTCTCTGTTCTCCACTTTTTTTCTCTCTTTCCAGAAATTCTTCTTAGTTGCCTTTGCCGCCATCTTGGCCTGCGCTGCCGCTGATGTGCATGAGTTGGGCTACAGCTACCCCAAACCGGCTCCAGTACAAGTGCAAGCTCCAGCCCCCGTTCAACAATATGTTGCTCCCGCACCAGCTCCAGCTCCAGTCCAACAATATGTCGCTCCCGCACCAGCTCCAGCTCCAGTCCAACAGTATGTAGCTCCTGCCCCAGCTCCAGCCCCCGTCCAACAGTATGTTGCTCCTGCCCCAGCACCCGCACCCGTTCAAGTGTCACAACCTGATCGCTCATACGTGCCACCAGCCCCAGTCCATCACTCAACCCCAGCTCCACCTCCA
Organism: Urophora cardui; assembly: GCA_960531455.1. Classification (NCBI taxonomy): domain Eukaryota; kingdom Metazoa; phylum Arthropoda; class Insecta; order Diptera; family Tephritidae; genus Urophora; species Urophora cardui. The sequence goes on along the minus strand of OY482670.1, from coordinate 14,085,583 downwards.
GTCCAACAATATGTAGCTCCCGCCCCAGCACCAGCACCAGTACATGTACAAGCTCCAGCTCCAGTCCAGCAGTATGTAGCTTCTGCACCAGCTCCAGCCCCCGTCCAACAGTATGTTGCTCCCGCACCAGCTCCAGCCCCCGTCCAACAGTATGTTGCTCCTGCACCAGCACCCGCACCCGTTCAAGTGTCACAAACTGATCGCTCATACGTGCCACCAGCCCCAGTCCATCACTCAGCCCCAGCTCCAGCTCCAGTCCAACAATATGTAGCTCCCGCCCCAGCACCGGCGCCAGTACATGTACATGCTCCTGCTTCGGTCCAACAATATGTTGCTCCCGCCCCAGAACCAGCTCCAGTACATGTACAAGCTCCTGCTCCCGTCCAACAATATGTTGCTCCAGCCCCTGCCCCAGTTCAAACTCCAGCTGTTGAGCCCACTGAGCAGATTGAATATCACCCAGCTGATGGTTATCATTACAAGACTGTCCGTCGTCGCGTCTACAGACGTCGTTATTAATTCTCTTAAACCGATTATGGATTTTGATTTTTGATTATTCTTGGTAAAAAAAAGAAAAAATTCGAAATGTTTGAAGAAAATACAAATTTTAATTTTTTATAAAAAAAACACAAATACCGCATACACTTTCGTTTTTATTGAGAATTAAGAGCAAAGATATTAAAAAAGTGGAATTTTATTTTAAAACGTACTCCGAATTACTCCGAAGTACCAAAAACAGGTAGTGAATCAGTTTAATAATTTTCTAGTTTATTTATCGTAAGATTGCGAATTTTGATACAAAAACGAGTACTCGTAATTTCTCCGAAAAACTCCGAATTAATCCAAGAAACTGCGAATTTCTGCGAAAATTCAAAATCAGTGCCAATGACTATGAAAAAAGTTTTATAATTTTATGTTTATTATAAAAACGAGCTATAAATTTTCACTCTATACACGTCAAGCACGAGTTCTGCACTTTATTGAGAGCAAACTCAGCAGGATTCTGGCGGAATTTTATTGTATTAAAGGCTAAACGGATCCCAGAATAGTAAGTAGGTAATTAGATCAAAGTCGAAATTAGTGTATGTTGGAAAGAGGGTTATTCAATGCGGGAAACAAAAAAGGTATGTGCTATAAGTTTTAAGAAAAAAAAAATCTTCATTTCGACGAGTTTCGAATTTTCGCAGTAACTTCGAATTTTTAAAACGACGTGCATAACAAAAAATGTTGTGTGGAATCACAATTTTGACTAGCCGCAGCAAATATAAAATTTTCGGGGTAACTCCGAATTACTCCGAATTATGTAAGTACAGCAAAATGTGTCTCATTAAATGTATAATTTAAGAATTAGTAAAAAAAGTGAACTCCGAACTACTCAGTGTATGGCGAATTACTCCGAATTTTGTAAATACAGAAAAATCTGTCTCAATAAATGTAAAATTTAAGAATTAGTAAAAAGGTGAACTCCGAATATTATAAATTGGGAAAACAGTGAATTGAGAATTACTCCGAATTTTGTAAGTACAGCAAAATGTGTCTCAATAAATGTAAAATTTAAGAATTAGTAAAAAACTGACTCCGAACTACTCCGAATACCTATTATAAATTCGGAAAATTGTGCCGCAATAAACTTACAATTTAAGAATAAGTAAAAATAGTAAACTCAAAATTACTCCGAATTACACAAAATTTTATAATTTCGAAACAGTATTTCAATAAACGTATAGTTTAAAAATTGGTAGGTAAAAACAGTGAACTCCGAATTACTCGGAATTTTATAAATTGGGAAAATTGTGTCTCAATAAACGTACAATTTAAGATTTAGTAAAAACCGTGAACTCCTAATTACTTCGCACTACTCCGAAAGTCTCCGAGTTTTATTAACAGAATAAAAATTTCAGAATAAGTAAAAGTGGTGAACTCCGAATTACTCCGAAAGTCTCCGAATTTTACAAAAAGGTGAACACAGTGTCTCAATTATCGTACAATTTAAGATTTAGTAATAATAGTGAACCTCGAATTACTCCGAAAGTCTCCGAATTTTACAAATAGTGAACACAGTGTTTCAATTATCGTACAATTTAATATTTAGTGATAATAGTGAACCTCGAATTACTCCGAATTTTACAAAAAGTTGAACACAGTGTCTCAATAAACGTATAATTTAAGAACTAGGAAAAATAGAGAACTCCGAATTACTCTGAATTATTTCGCGTATATGGGTATAGGAAAGAGAGCGGTACTAAATTTTAAACAAAGTTTTTTTTTAAGGAGCTCATGATCATCGCACAAAAAAGCACATCTGGCAACATCGAAAACCAAAAATAAATCAAGGGACCACAAAAAGCAAAAAAAAAAGGAAAAGAAAAAAATTTTAATCCAAACCAAAAGCGAAAACCGCAATAGAAAATTCAAAACCACCGCCTATTAAATAAATACAATAAATAAATAAATGGCGAAAGCCGAACAAATTAACAACAACCGCTCGTCCTTAACGCAATAAATTTGCGCGCGAAAATGGCGTCAGTTTTTGTTGTTGTTGTTGAACAAACAATTACAACAAAAACTAAAATGCAGACAGATAAATGTAAATATGCGAGCAATAATTGTCAATAAACGCAGCGGTAAAGCAACCAGCAGCCCTTTGTGTCTATCTCACTCTTCATCCATCTCTTTCCTTTATTAGCACTCTTACCGTCATTTGCCGCATACAAACACACACACACGCACACAAAGCTTTTAGGCTTTTGTTAATTGCATTTTGGTCAAATATTGGCAGCTCAATTAAATGAATTAAAATGGACAAGTGGTATTTGGTTAATTGGGGCGGGTGTGACTGCGGAGAGTGACGATGATTGCGGCTGTGGCAGCTTCACTTACATTGTTGTTGTTCTTGTTGTTATTGTTGTGCATTTTATGATTGCTGCTGTTGTTGTTATTGTATTATTAACGCATTGCTGAGCATTTAATTTCTGTTTGTTTTTTTCTGCTGCTGCCGCCGACAACTGCAGTTGTTCGCTCGGTAATGCGCCTAAATTTATGCAATAGCATATTTTCACATTTGACAAATAAATATGTATTCGCAGTCTCTAATGCTTCAACGAGTGCATGTATGTAGGTGTGAAAAATTTGGCAAGCCAATTACGAAATTACAGCAAAACTACTGCCCCGTGTGTTGAAAAATTTTGCAGAAAAACCGCAATAATAAATTGCACGTGAAGTGACCTTCGTCGCCAAATTTTGTTTTGCGCTTGCTGGCAATGCGGGTAGGCAATGATGTGATAAACCGAATGAATCATTGTTGACTAATCGAGCTTAATTTTTATATATCGCTAGCTTAGAGTGCAAATTGTGTAAGTCCTTTTTTTAAAACTTTGTAGGAGAGACAAAAAACAAAAAATTAAAAAAAAAAAATTTCAAAACGAAAAAAAAAAACTCTGTTCAAGTAAATATTTTGGACTTACACAATTTTCTTCGCTTTTTGGACTTACACAATTTGCGTATCACTGAATAACAACGAGTATAATACCATGTCTCCACATAACGTGTTTCGCTCTTTTTTTCTGCATTTTCTCTCTCAATCTTGTTTCGACACGGAAACCAGTGCCGAAACTCGGCAATTTCCATACAAATTTCTGAGAGCGGGTGAAGATTGAAACACTGTTTCATTCTGAATCATCTTGCCAACCTCGATGATATCGATGTCTTCTCTAATTTTGTATCGAAAATCTATCGAAATCTCACACAAACCAAAACAAAGACGCAAAAATAAGCAAACATACAAACATTTAAGAAGAGCAAGAAAGAGAAATGTCAAACTGAATCACGATTAGCCACGTGGAGACGGGTTTTTGAGCGAGATGTTTTGCTACATGTTTCTCTGGTCAATCAAGTTATGTGGAGACGGGCTTTAAATATGACAAGTATCACAGAATTGCTTAGCGCGGTGCGTATTTGAATTTTCTAGCGTCCTACATAAAAATACACATTTTCATAAAAGTGGACTTACACAGATTGCACTCTAAGCTAACGATATGTATGTACATACTAGGGATTCCAATTTTTCCGATTTTTACGATCCCGGGATTTTCGAGATTTTTTTTTATAATCCCGGGATCCCGGGATTTGGACTTTAAATACACAGGCCGACAAAATTTCCAAAAAATTTTCTAACTCAAATAAAATTCTACTTTTCTAAAGGATTTCGATGCGCTGATTCTGAATTTGAAGTCAAATTTTCGGTAATATGTGTAGGTTTTGAGATATTCATGTCCAAAGAGACGAAAAATGCAATTTTTTGCTATATTCACTGCTCAATCTGTTAAATTACTTACTTTCATTAAAAGATGATTGCAGCTATTGAAAGAACGATCATTTCTCTTGAAAACAGTGCTTTGCTTTTTCGGGTATCTTATTCAGATATCTACGTTGTCTTCAAAAGAAATGATCGTGCTTTCAATAGATGTAATCAGTTTTTAATAAAGTGAGTAATTTTAAAAATATTCAGGAGTGAATATGGCCACAAACTGCGTTTTTCGCCTCTTTGGACATGAATATCTCAAAAACTACACCGAAATCCTTTTGAAACGCAGAATTTTATATCTGTTACAAAAATTTTTCGACCAGTATTATTTTCCCACATTTGGGGTTGAAAAAAGTAAATACATTTTTAGAGAAACGCTACAACTTTAAAATGCAAAGAAAAACAGATTTTTATTGCCAGTTTTATTATTTCATTAGTAACAAAATAAAATAGGAATGCAAGATCATGCGTATTATTTAATAATACCTAAGAGTTACTTTAAAAAGCACAACCAATAACGAAAATTACATAGATTTGTTGAACAAAACATTTGCCTTTGCAGTTGGTACTTTTAGGATATTAATAAAAAGGCTTGCAATCATTTGATAATTTCCAATAAATTTTTTTTTAGAATTTAACGACGCACTTTGTTTAAGCGAATATTTCCAAGCTTGCCGAAAAATTCAGAAGACTAATGCAACTTCTAAATAGATAAATATCGCAGGCAAAATTTTGATATGAATTCCGAGTATGCAGCTGCGTATTTACACCCTCATTCTGTATTGCGAAACGAACTTTCGTTTCGTGTCAGAGACGAATCGTTCGCCTGTTTGTATTATGTATTACGAACGAACAAGAAGACGAAAACGGCTGCCAAAACGTAAGAAATTTACATTCTCTATTTCGAAAAATCGACAAAACGACGAAAAGAAATGTCAAATTCAAACGAAAACTATTTTGTTATCGTTGATGAATTTGAAATGGAAGAACGTTTGGTTAGGCATACGTTCACCACCAAAAACACCACCAACAAAAGTACTGTAAACAACTACTCCATCCACAGCAGGCCCTATAACAACAACAACAACACTTCCTACGACTACTCCATCTACAATAGAGCCACCTGCATCACTCATTACACCATCCCCACCAAAAGTCGCACAACCAACACCACTACACCGACAAGACCATCGCTGCGACGAAAGCGCAGCTTCCATGATATGATTGCTAGGCCAGCCGAAGCTGCAAACAAAAACAAACCAAAGCTACCAACAAATTAACTTCAGCAGCTATTGCCGAATGTTTGCGCGAGATCACACCGTCGACGCAACCATTATCACCGTTGAAAAGGTAATCGCTGCAATATGTATGAATTCATCTTCGAATAATGAGAAAATACCGTCTGCAAGGTGGATATAATTAAACGACGATGGATGACAAATTGGGAAAGTGCCGCTGAACGGAACGACAGCCGTGCACCAGCAATAGCTTAGCGATGTGTGAAAATTGTGGTATGCAAAAATCACCGGCAAGCGAAGCCTGTCTACCCTCACGTGCTTCATAATGTTTTGCATCTCATTTTTTTCATTTTCAGTTATTTTAAAATTTTTAAACAAACTATTGGGAAAATAAACAAATGAAATAATACATACATAGTATGTACATATGTAAATATATTGACAGAGACAAGAAAACAAAGAAGACTAGTGTTTCCAGATTGTCGGAAAAATGCTTAAAAAAATATAAAAACTTTGAAAAAAAAGTAGTTTTTTTATAAATCTTAAATTATTTTCATATGGTAAATCATGGTATAAAAAATACAGGTATGTGCATTGTCATTTTGACGCTGTCTTTTTGATTAAAAAGCAGATTTTTGAAGTTTGATCTTATGTCAGTTTTGGAGTATAGCGATGCCAGACTTTTATTTTTTGAATGCGTAGATTTTTGTTTGAAAGTTTGGGTATTTCAGGAATCAAAGGACAGAAAGAGAAAGTGAACTAGTGAGCAGATTTATGGAACTTCCGGTAGATCCTCTTCGCTCACTCCACAAATCTTCATCCACTCTCCGCGAATAAAGGGTATAGTCGGAAATTGGAAAAATTTTATATCACCGTCTTTGCAGCCATGTTTGGTATTATTGCACCGCGGAAATAAGCAACTCATATTGTTAAAATCTAGGGTACATATTTCTTTATAATTGGATTGGACATATGTACATACATACATATATAGACTGAAATGCTCACTTGGTATGGTGGTGTACATACATATCGTCGTTTAAAGTGCAAAACCGCGTGACATTTTTGCCAAAAATGAGATTTCATCAAAAATACGTTCCTGGCATCCGTCCCCATCCATTCATGCAACAATTTTGAGATTCACACAACGCAATTCCAAATAATGACACAGTTTGAAAACCGCTTTTTTTAAGGAAATTTTTCGAACCAATATTGCGAATAATAGGTGTTATTGCTTTATAACTGTACAGTAATGTACTAAAGTTTGTTATACTTTCATAAACACGAAATGGATTATAACTTTGCTTTATTGAAGAAAAGTTTTTACGTACGCCTGCAAAAGCGCCCATACGTCACTATTGAACAAAATAAAAGACGCAAAACCGCTTATAAATACATAAGTAAGCCAATAACTGCACATTTAACTGTTTTTCGCCAAAATGATATTTGGATTAAGAATATAATCCAAAAATCTACCTTGGTTTGGATGTGGGTTTGGAAAATTCCGAACCATTTTGAATTAAAATAGTTTTTACTGCCTCCTGTAAAATTTGGGTGGTAGCGGATACGCGGTATTGCACTTTATGCGACGATATGAAGTTATAATAGATCAATCTCCAAAACCTCCCCAAAATGATCACAAAGCCTAAATTAAAAGTGATCGTAACTACTAAACTAAATTAAAAACTCACCGAGAATACCGGAAAGGGGCTACTTTGTAGTACGGCCAAACTGATATTCCGCGAAGTAAAAATCCGAAATGAATCTTTTATGAATCACTGATGAAATTCATCTATGACTGAGGAGGCATCAGTGAGTACTTTCAAATAAAGACTGCTGAATTTTTCATATAAATGGTTTGCTTTTTTTCAAAAAAAAAAAAATAATAATAATAATAAAAAATTGTACTCAGAAGAATCATCAATGATCATTCAGCAGTAAAACAAATTTACTGCAGGATGTGTAATTTTTTCAAATTGAAAAAATTTCTTTCAATTCAAATTGAAAAAATGCGTTACTATGAATACCATGGTTACAATTTATTTTTAAAATAAAGCAGTGAAAAATACTATTAATGGAGGATTTTTATCATTGAGTATGGCAGCATGAAATGCCATAATCTGCTTAATTGTCAGGTGGTTAATATGGCGACGAAAACTTGACGTTTGTTTTACCTGGTATACTTATACCATGATGGTAAATTGCTATTTGACAAATGCTTTCGTCTCACATTTTGTCATAACGTAAGCAACGCAAGAATTGACGAACCGCATAGAGAATGCCAACGCTAGACGAAATCGTCTCGAGACGATTCGTTCGTCTGAGCTTCCGTTCGCAATGCAGAATGATGGTGTTAATTTTAGTACAGTGTTGTAAAAATATCAAGTTTAATTAAAATTTTGCTTCCATTTTCTTCCATTATTTACTTTCCATGTGGGAAAATTCCAAAAAACATTTGAGAAATAAATGACCAACAATCATGAAATAGAAATTATCAAATGAATTTTGCCACAAGCCAAGGCTTATCCAAATAGAGGTTATATTACTTCCGTTTTTATGTGTGTGTTTTCTTTAAAAATCTCAATGTGAAAGAGAAGAGAAATGACTATCAAGGAAAATTTTTTGCCAATTCGTTTTGTCTGACATTCACACTTTTTAGTATACATACACTCAAAAAAAAAATTTCTCTCGATCAAAGACATAATTTTCCTTATTTTGAACACGCGTCCCAATACAAAATTTTCTTTGTTTTGTGTAAATTTTCTCAAAAATGTGGAAAAAACATAAAAAAACATTCAAACAAATTCGTTGCCATGGGGATTTGTATGGGAATTTAATTTCTCAAAATTAAAGAAATCAAGTCTTCAAAACAAGGAAAGTTGGGAATGGAATGGCGCTTAAAGAATTTTTCATTATTTTAATGTATGAATTTTTTCAAAACAAGTATATGAAACCATGGTAACGCATGTAACAACAATATTTTATAAACCTTTTAACATGTTTTAAGGAAAATTTACTCAAAACAAAGAAAGTAGTGTTCAAAATAGGTAAACAATTTCTTTGACCCCTCCATATATTTTTTTTCCTTTCTTTGACTAATGGACTTTTTTACTCTAGCAAAATTTTCTGCTCTTAGCACAAGTAAAAGGTTGCATTATTTTTGTTTCATTCATCACATGAAAACTGCAACTCTTTAATAGGGCACAGGACACATGTTGATAATGCTGCAATGTAATAATGCAACATTTTCATTCAGAATAGGAAACGCTATTAGTATAAAGATCTGAGACCAATAAAAATTATATAAAATATAACTTTTCTTTGCTATAATAGCGGAATATTCTCTCTTCATCTTATCCCGAAAATCCCGGGATAAAATTCTAGCTATCCCGGGATTTTCGGGGTGTCAAAAAAGGGCGGTATCCCGGGATCCCGGGATTGGAATCCCTAGTACATACCATGTGTACCAGAGATCAGCATGCGATACATTTTTTGTGATTTAGAGTATACTCATAAAAAATGCGGTGGGAGTATGACCGCAACCGCAAAATATGCGATCATAATAAACACCGTACCGCATTTTCTTGATCAATTCCGGTATGCGGTAGTATGGATATCACAACACCGCAAACACCGCATATCGTAAACACCGTATACCGCAAACACCGCATATCGCAAACACCGCATATCGCAAACACCGCATACCGCAAACCATAGATAACTAGATACGAAACTCTTCATTTCGTGAGAGCGCTGTCAAAATGCGCATTTTTTATAACATTTTTCATTGGTGCCACTCTGTACGAAAACTGAAAATGGGTATTTTACATATTATTTCTGGGAATTTTCGGCTTCCTTATGTTATTGAAGACTATAGCAATAATACAATTTTGTTTATACCAAATTAAGGTAAGGATATAACCACAAAAGTGATACACAGGATAGTATGATTTTCCCACATTCCGAATATTCGTGTTCGAAACCCAATCGCAGACGAATTAAGAATAACGCACAAAAAGTGGTGGACGGTAATATATGTAGTTGGGTTTTATTTTTTAAGAAATATTTTACTCTATTTTGCAATTCTATTAAAATGTGAATATATTAGAACTGAAATATAATAATTTTTAACCGGATATATATATAAAACTACAGAAGAATCGCTGCCCGCGTTCCATCTCATTAACATATTTTTTATAATTTTAACTGAAACACAATTTTTTCCAGTTGAAACAGTAAACTTCACTGCATATTACACACAAGCAATACAATTACCTCTGTATTTTTTATAATTCCTTATTATTTCAACAAAATTGGGCACATAAAACAAAACATCAAAATCCACCGAAAGTGACAATTTATTTTGGCGCGTTTTCCCTTCTGGCACCTGCAATTTGCACAAACAGCTGATCGGCCGGGTTTTCTGTTGTGTTGATGCTGGCAACAAAGCCACAGAAAACCCGTGGGAAAATCATAAAAGTGAGAGAGTAAAAAAGAGTTTCGTATCAAGTCATCTTTGCCGCAAACACCGCATTTCCCAAATAGAGATATTTACAATGTTGCCAGTGCGATTTTTTGTTTGTAATTTTTACCGTCTTATGGATTTCTGATGAAAAATACTACTGATTACAAATTGATTTTAACCAAAGAATATCCATACAGGAAAACTCTCAGGATTGGTTTTTTTTTAATTTTCTCATTGAAAGGGCGACTTAGACTTTAGAGCTTGTTTACATTCAAAATAATTTGACTAATGAATTTCAAAATAAAAATATGTCCAATTTACATGAAATAGAGTTTTTTCCTAAAATCCTTGAATCACATTTATGGTTTCTTAGTAATACACATACAACTATAAGTTGTGTTTACACATTTTTGTTTGTCTGTGACATAATTCTTTATTTTCCAACGAGGCATTCATTCAATTTTCACAATCGATAGAATTGGCTACGATACATTGATTGAAACCGAAGTTTTTGTCATTTTATTGGAGCAACAACAATACACATGCTTATTTTTATTATTATTACAAGCTTTTATTTAACTTCACTTTTTGTATGTATGTCGTGGAATTTTGCAACGAACATTTAAGATACTTCTAGTTGAGCTAGGTACTTGAAATTTGTAACATAGTTCAGGACCCGAAGACAATGCAATGTGAAATAAAAAAAAATCCGATAGATGGCGCTGGTGTCGAGATATTTGTAAAATTCGTATTTACCGACCGAATTTGTTCATATTCGGTATATATATTGCCTATGAGAAAGTAAATAGATCCGTGGAAAAAATCGCCGCTAGGTGGCGCTGGTGTCAAGATATTTGCAAAATTCGTATTTACCGACCGAATTTGTTCATATTCGGTATATATATTGCCTATGAGAAAGTAAATACATCCGAGGAAAAAAATCGCCGCTAGGTGGCGCTGGTGTCAAGATATTTGTAAAATTCGTATTTACCGACCGAATTTGTTCATATTCGGTATATATATTGCCTATGAGAAAGTAAATATATCCGTGGAAATAAATCGCCGCTAGGTGGCGCTAGTGTCAAGATATTTAGAAAATTAGTATTTATGAACCAGATTTGTTCCTATTTTGAACACGTATTACGAAGTAATCTATTCACAAAAGAGTATAGTAAAACCAGATATTAGATGTAATATGCATTGTAAAACTAAAAAGGCAAAAATAAAACAAAGTAAAAAAAATTTTTTAAAAAAGCTTTTATTTAATATTAATATAACAATTTACTAAAAAGGAAGAAAATAATTTTTTTATATTTTTGAACAAGATTTATATTAGTCCTTAGTTCATTTGGATCTTAATTTCAATCTAAACATACATTTAACGTATTTCTTCAAAGCATTTCTGTATATGTATCAACATAAATAAAAGCGCGGGTACTCATTACATATTCATGTTATAAAACCGTATGGTGAAATGGAAGGAAGCGATAAAAACTTTAAATTCCAATTACGTAAGATATGCATTACGTAAAGAGCACCCGCGCTTTTATTTATGTTGATACATATACAGAAATGCTTTGAAGAAATACGTTAAATGTATGTTTAGATTGAAATTAAGATCCAAATGAACTAAGGACTAATATAAATCTTGTTCAAAAATATAAAAAAATTATTTTCTTCCTTTTTAGTAAATTGTTATATTAATATTAAATAAAAGCTTTTTTAAAAAATTTTTTTTACTTTGTTTTATTCATTTTATTATGCGCCCGTCGGAATGAATACTTTTCCGTCAATCTAGCAATTCGTTTAACTGAGAAACATAGTTGAATTAGATGTCTTTTTTACGGCAAAGCTGAAGTACTGAATGTGTCGATCGTCATTTAAATACATTTAATTCAACTATGTTGTCAATTAAACGGATTGCTAGTTTGACGGAAAAGTATTCATTCTGATGGCCCTATTAGTCGTATTGGATTTCAAAAATGAGTTTTTGATTATTTCATTATTGAAAAATATTTTATTATTCAAAAAACTGCCACAAAAAACAAAGCACACAAAAATAAAAAAAAATAATTGAGAATAAATTTGCTGTATATCTTATAATCAGCAACACATATCTATATATTTATGTACAAATGAATTTTCAATTGCCTATACCTTTGCAGTGTGTGAAAAACAGTGAATAGCATACAAATAAACAAATGCGGTGTTTGCGATATGCGGTGTTTGCGATATGCGGTGTTTGCGGTATACGGTGTTTGCGTTATGAGGTGTTTGCGGTATGCGGTGTAAACAACACTACGCTGCTGATCTCTGATATGAATGTAAAATCAATACGGTTTTCTCCGTGTAGTATATATAAAAATGTTTTATTAATTGGTAACAGGCTTCAAAACTCGAGAACGGCTCGGCCGATTTCAATGATTCCTTTTTCTTATTTTTGTATAACATCAGTATGATTTTTAGCAAAAAAGGGTTGCCACCTTCTTAAAAAAGTTGAACTAGGTAAATTATAAGAAATATTAAGGCTCTCATTGTAAAAAGAAAATATTTTTGAGGGTTGCCGCCTGTTTGGATTATTGGTAGCTGAATAGATATATATGTATGTACATATATAGATATATAGATATATGACTTTAAAAGTGTTTAGGAAAGCTATTTGGTGGAAATGTCTTTGCTAGAGTTGCCACCTTCTTAAAAAAGTCAATTAGTTTAATTAATAAAACACAAGTATTATAATATATCGTATTTTTTTCGAAAAAAATGTTAAAACTCTCATCGGAAAAAAGTGTATTTTGAGGGTTGCCACTTGTTTGGATTTTTTTAGCTGAATAAAAATCAATTAGATTTTAAAATGTGTATTAGATAGGGTCGAAAAAAAATGTTGTAAAAGTCCGCCCCTAAATTTGAAGCTTATGTTGAGAGGGTTAAGGGACCAAAAAATTTTTTTTTTCTGACCCCGCGAAATACCGCCGAAATTGTTTTTTTCTTGTAACTTTGTTATTTATCATCCGATTTTTAAAATTGATACGTCATTAGTTTCGTATTTTGAAGCTCTACACTTCCTTGTAATGTCCTTTTGAGCTCTGAAGTCGTTTTCACATAGTTGGGTCAGCTAACTTATTTGTATGCCCACGAATTATCCTCTTTGTATTGCCAAATGAAAGTGCTTCAAAATTCATGACAATGTTGCCTTGAAACGGTTTTACTAAATTAATAAACAAAGAAGTTACGTCACAAAGAAGTTATTTAACGTATTATTTAACTATTTTTTTTAAGCAATTCAGTATATGTAAAGTTGTAAAAGTCCGACCCTAAATTTGAAGCTTATATTGAGAGGATTAAAGAAAAAAATTTTATTTTTTTTTCTGATCCCGCGAAATACCGCCGAAATAGTTTTTTTATTGTAACTTTGTTATTTGACTTCAGAGCTCAAAAGGACATTAGAAGGAAATGTGGAGCTTCGAAATACGAAAATAATGACGTATCAATTTTAAAAATCGGATGTTAAATAACAAAGTTACAAGAAAAAAACCATTTCGGCGGAATTTCGCGGGATCAGAAAAAAAAATTTTTTTTTGTCCCTTAACCCTCTCAATATAAGCTTCAAATTTAGGGTCGGACTTTTACAACTTTACATATATTGAATTGCTTAAAAAAATAAATTAAATAATAGCTACGTTAAATATTCGTAGTGACGTAACTTCTTTGTTTACTAATTTAGTAAAACCCTTTAAAGGCAACATTGTCATGAATTTTGAAACACTTTCATCTGGCAAAACAAAGAGGATAATTGATGGACATACAAATAAGTTAGCTGACCCAACTATGTGAAAACGACTTCAGAGCTCAAAAGAGCATTAGAAGGAAGTGTAGAGCTGCAAAATACGAAAATAATGACGTATCAATTCTAAAAATCGGATGAAAAATAACAAAGTTACAATAAAAAAACGATTTCGGCGGTATTTCGCGGGATCAAAAAAAATTTTTTTTTGTGTCCCTTAACCCTCTCAACATAAGCTTCAAATTTTGGGGCGGACTTTTACAACTTTTTTTTTTCGTATGGGGACCAACCCTATCTAATGTGTATATCATATTAAAGGAAAGCTATTTGGTGGAAATGTCTTTACTAGAGTTGCCACCTTCTTAAAAAAGTCAATTAGTTAAATTAATAAAACACAAGTATTATAATATATCGTATTTTTTTCGAAAAAATGTAAAAACTCATCGAAAACTATCATTTTTTTAACATTGCCCCTGCTTGGATATTTTTAGCTGAATCAAATTTGCAAAAATCAATTAAATTTTAGAATGTGGATATTGTTTTAAAGGCATTTAGGAAAGCTATTTGGTGGAGATATTTTTAAAAGTTAGTTACATTGATAAATCCAAATTACCGTCTATTTTTTCGAATAAATGTAGAAACTCTAATTGAAACACAGAACTTTGCTAAGGGCTGCTACCTGTTTAAAATTTCTTAGCTCACTAAATATTGTAAAAATCAATTAACTATTATAATATGGGTATCAAATTAAAAGAGCTTAAGAAAGAAGATCGCTAGAAATGTGTTTATTGGGGTTGCCACTTATTTGAAAATTTGAAACTAAATTTTTTTGATCAGAAAATAGGTGGAAATGGATGGGGTAGATGGAGATAGCAAGTATCGTTTTTCATTTCTAATGCATATAAGAGGTAGTGGGCCGCAGCCAAGCAGGGTAGTGAATCTAGTTCATTACAAAATCCTAATAATCATGTAATCATATAGTCACATAATGATAATACCACAAAATCATATCATCGTGTAATCATAAAAGCATAAAATCATATAATCATAAAATCGTATAAGCATAAAAGCATAAAATCATATACATATGTAATCATAAAATGATAAAATGATAAAATCATATAATCATAAAATTGTACTTGAAAGAGTTTTAGTGCTGCGCACGAAATTTTTATTTAATTCAATTTTTGAAATAGCTATACACTCAACCTTCGTTGTAAATAGTTGTTGAAATTTTTTCCACTTACCCCAACAATTAAAAATTGAATTAAATAAAAATTTCGTGCTAAGCACTAAAACTCTTTCAAGTAAAATTCTTAACGTTGTTTGGTATATATGTACATAAAATACATACCAACAACAAATGTTCATTGTGAACTGCCTACAACAAAAATTCAGCACGTTTGGGTAGAATATATGCAAAAGCATATAGGTACTAACCAGGGACTTGTAACGCGTTTCGGTTTCGGTTTCTGTTACACAGCTAAGTAACGAAACAAAAACAGAAACAAAACTCCTTTGTAACAAAAGTCGTAACAAAACTCCGAAACGTTTCCAGCAGAAACAAAACCTGTAACGAAACTAAAACCTGTAACGAAACTAAATTAATTTTGTTCCTTGTAACAAAATCCGTAACGAAACTAAATTAATTTTGTTCCTTGCAACAAAAACAAAACCAGAAACAAAATTAATTTTGTTTCTCAGTAGAAAAACTATACTTATTTGCAGAACTTGTTATTTTTAGGTATATAATATACATACATATATATGTATTGCTGTGGCCAGGGTTTGAAAAACTGCCAGCAAAACAGCAACAGTCTCAAAAAATAAGCTACTCCTGTTCTGCGAAAGTTGTCATTATTTTTTTACAACTTTTGAATTTTGATTTCCTTTGAAAATATCTACATTCGAAGCAGAGAGCATTCGAATCATTTTTTTTTTGTTTCTCTGTGCTGTTGCTTTGCTGTGTAATTTCAAACAGTTCAGTTAACAGCAAAACACAGATAAACAAAAATTTAAATTTTCAGTACGGCTTTTTGAAATTAGATTTTTTTTACCTTATAATTTCGATTGTGTTCACATAAAAAAAAAAACAAAATTCCTGTAAAAAAAATTATGTTTGCATTTGTTGTTGTTTTACTGTGCTGTAAAAATTTCCACAGTACAGCAACAGTCGACAGTAATTTTTGGAAATTGAAGGCTGCATAGTAGAGCTCTAGATACCCGGGTATCGAACAGTTCGAATTGATCGTTTTTGTTTGAAGCCCGTTTGTTGTTCAAATGCCCGCACAAACATTCGAGCATTCGAGCTTACAAAAAAAAAAATGTGTATCGAAAAAACAAAAATAAAAACAACTACATATGGAAAAGAAAAAAAAAATAATAAACAAAAGAAAACAAGTAAGGAAGCCTAAGTTCGAGTGGAATCGAACATTAGATACTCAGCTGTATGTTTTCATTGTTTGTTTGCGTTTGTTCGATATAGGGTGTACTTTATATGAAACGAGTGCTGCATAAACAGGGCACAGCCACGCCCATTTTCAAAATTTTTATCAATCATCCAAATAAGCATATAAATATTATTGTTAGTGCAAAATTGCATCCCTCTATGACTTTTAGTTACAAAGACTCCACGTTACAAATTCCAAAAGGGTGTTCCAGAAATATCTTTGTTAAAAAGTAGGCGTGGTCACAAAACCGATTTCAATACATTTTTGCGTGTCTATTAACACAAGTTATAAAAGTGTATAAACCAAGTTTCGTCATAATATCTCAGTTATTTGTCGAGGTATGGGCTCCGAAATCTCGTAAATTCCTTTGTATAAAAAGAGGCGGTGCCACGCCCATTTTCCAAACTTTTTTTTATTTTTTGTTTCCGGTCTATTGTAGAACTCATGTCACAAAATTTCAATGAATTATCTTTATATTTCACAGAGATATCGCTTAAAATGATTTTATTAGGTCACTTTATAATACCCATATATAAAAGTGGGCGTGGTCGTCAACCGATTTTGGTAATTTTTCGTCCACACATTTGGCTAAGTAAATATATCACGCGTACCAAATTTCATCGATATATCTTTAACGGTTTCTGAGTTATGGCTTATAAAACTTTCAATATTTGCCCCTTAATGAGTGGGCGTGGCATCGCCCATTTTCCAAAATTTTGGTATTTTTTGTTTTATGTCCGTAGTTGGACTCCTGCCACAAAATTTCAGTGATAGATCTTTATATTTGACAGAGATATCGCTTAAAATGTTTTTATTAGGCCCCTTTATAGTTCCCATATATAAAAGTGGACGTGGCCGTCAACCGATTTTGATAATTTTTCGCCAAAACATTTGCCTAAGTAAGCAAATTACGCATGCCAAATTTCATCGATATATCTTCAACGGTTTCTGAGTTATGACATATAAAACATTCAATGTTTGACCCTTAATAAGTGGGCGTGGCACCGCCCATTTTCCAAACCTTCATCAAATTTTTTCATAAGGGCCTGAGCTCAATATGTGGGTAAAATTTTATCACTCTAGCTATATTAGTGGCTGAGATACCAAATTTCCGATTTTTTCTATATAGGAAAAGTGGGCGTGGTCATGGTCCGATTTCGCCCATTTTCAATACCAACCGTCCCAGTCTCGATACCAACTTGCATTTCAAATTTCATCAAAATATCTCAATTTTTACGCGAGTTAGAGTGTTTACAGACGGACAGACGGACGGACAGACGGACGGACAGACGGACGGACGGACGGACGGAAATGGCTCAATCGATTTCTCTTTTCACCCTGATCCTTTTGATATAGATAAGTCTATATCTATTTCGATTATTTCATTCTGTTACAATCCACCATTATGTGACTAAAACTATAATACTCTGTGTACTAGTACAGCTGAGTATAAAAAACAATATTATTCTCCAAAAACTCAACTTTTTTCAGATTATTAAACTTTCCAAAAGCGTATGAAACTAAATATTTAATTTTGTTTGAAAGCCATTCAAATCCATCTCATTACATGCACTCAAAAAAAAAGAAAAAAAAAAAAAAAAAAATCAGCCAAAAAGAAACTTTGAAAACATGTTGCTGCAACAAATGTATGTATGTATACATGTGTATACCATCAACCGTGCAGCAACCAAATGGCATAATCGAATGCGCATTCATGAATTGCATTTTGCTTGTAAATTCTTAAAAGCTTGAAAGCACACAGCTAAAGTGCAGTTGTTGCAGAGCAACAAGCAACACAAATCACACACATAGAATGAGGGAGTGGGAGAGATAGTAGAGAAATAAAGCGTTACATGCCACAAGTCAACTGCGCAAATATAACTATGTATAACCAGGGATGTGATAAGTGGGCTTTTCCTAACAAAACTGGTCGGTTTTTTTCTGTTGGTCGGATGG
Organism: Urophora cardui; assembly: GCA_960531455.1. NCBI lineage: Eukaryota > Metazoa > Arthropoda > Insecta > Diptera > Tephritidae > Urophora > Urophora cardui. The sequence goes on along the minus strand of OY482670.1, from coordinate 14,067,387 downwards.
TCGCAAGATTTGAATTTTGGTAGGTTTTTACCTTCCTTCAAGTAACATCACTGATTTGCTAGATTTTGCCACAACACTGTTGAAAGAACGTTTGAAAGTTCATGTATTCATGTCTCTTTCTCGCAGCAACAGTTTGCTTGAATACTTTTTGTGTTTCTCTTCGGCAGAGTTTTGTGTAAAGTGGATAAAATAAGGTGAACGCATACGCATGAAAACCCTTTCTTCATTTTTTAGTTTGATGAAAAATGCGCTTAATGAAAATTGCTTTGGCGGGCTCACAAAATTTATTTTTAATCTGCTTACGCTTCCACACAGCTCTGCTGCACCGGGGCGCAGATTTTCTACACTTTCTTTAATAAAACCAAACTCAGAAACAAATTAGAAATAAGCACTATGCACAAAAAAGATCTTAGATTCAATTTTGATATTTAATTAAAGTTCTGATCTCATTTGTATACCTACTTGGACCTACCTGTTAAACCATAGTCGTAACTATTTTAAAAGGTTAACATAGATTACATACACAAATTAATGTACATTGTATGTATAAACGCATTCGTATATTATTATTTTAAGCTAAAACATGTGAAAATACTTGAAGAGTGATATGTATGTATAAGTTCCTATATATATATACCAGTTAAATGAATATATAAAAATACATAAATTTTCAAAAACCAGCTTAAATGACGAATTTTGTGAAAAAAAATTTTGGTCGGCTGAAAGCTATTTTGGTAGGTTTTTGAGACGAATTTGGTTGGAAAAAAAATTTCAAAGTGGCAACCCTGTGTATAACTGTCTAAAAAAAAACAAACCACTGCCGCTGCTGAGAGAGGGCCTGCAAGAGGCGCAGCGAATCCAAATCAAACGAATTATGACCCTTAGGTACAAATTTATGTATGTATGAAAGTACGAAGTTACTTGTGTCTAAGTACTTTACTGATTGCCAATCGAATGTGTCTACATGAGTCCGCGTGCATGCCTGTGGCTTTGCGTGTGTTCGTTTGCCCTCCTCCTCAATATAAGCCACTAAATATTATTACTTCCTCTTTTGGTCATCGCTTATGTAGTATGAACTCGACTCATTTTCTAACACCTCCACGGCAGACACATACAAATTCCTCCATTCCTTTATAGCTCCATTCCGATGGCGAGTAAAGCAGCAAAGAACTTTGAATTTAACGAGAAAAAATTTCCACTTCATCAAAGAGCGCATTCCAGTCGATAAATTCTGTGATAAATGTAGGGTAGCGAAGCTTTGCTTCGATTTGGTTTGGTTTGTTTTACTTCGATCGTTCGCATACATTTAGGCGCAAGAGCGTGAAATCTGTAGACGTTGAACTTAGAAATGTTTGTGTAAATAAAAAAATAGACAGCAGAATGAGGAAAATTTAATGGAAATTAAATGAAAGTTTTCTGCATGCTTTTTTTAAGCTTAAAGCGAGCGTAAAGAGCAAAAAAAACTCAGGTGAATACATTTCATTCGTTTCCTTAAATTTCTTTGCTTTCTGTGATGTTTAGGTTATTTGTACAAATAATTTGTCGGAGGATATACCTAGTGATTGGGAACGGGTATCTACGCAACTCATTCAGACACTTTCATATCAATCAAGGCTACCGGACATGACGAGCGTCTTTCCATCCGAAGTTTTCGCCATACAGGAGGCCCTGCAAGGCTCTACTTGCAACGAAAAGTGCCGATGTCGGAAACAAGATAGGCGCATTTTAAGGAATCTGTAACGGTAACATCAAGCCCATTCAGACAGTGTAGGTAGTGTTATGGGCTTAGAAAGTCGACATATCCTACCTGTGATCAGGGGCACCGCAATATTTAGGCATACGAAATGACCGATGAGCTAGGCAGGCAAGAGAAGAGCTTGATCTCGCCCCAGCAGGTTAGGGCGGCATAGAATATACCCGTGGTAAGAAATGCTTGTCATAAAAGGCGACTAAAATTCGCTGGCATAGAAGGTTGAAGTTTAGCTGACTTGCGCTCCCCTAAATAGTGTATATTTATGTCTTGCGCGCATATATTACTTCCAGCTATTGGCATCTCTGTTATAGTTGGAAGTTCGACCGCCATATTTCCAGTATAGCGCTCACAAATTTTCTTATAAAAAGGCAAGTCCCTTTTGCCTAAATTAATTACCCACCAAAAAACTCGATGACCGTGGAATTAAGAGGGTAATCCAGAAAAACTCTGGCAATCGCTTCCACATTCGTTGACATAATGCCTGAAATTAGCATGGGCTTGTCATTGGAAGGAAGGACTTGGCCACTGCATTACCGCCGAACGAATAAATCACGCAATACCAGAGGCAGTCGCTTCATACAAGCCGAGAAGCCCGGCTTGCGTACAAATTTTCGTTAATTTCATACGAAATTCTTTAAAATCTGGTTATTTTACGTCTTAAATGTGTTTACTATTTAAGTTCTCAATAATATAGCCCCACTGTAACATGCCCCTAAAAGCCTGCTAAGAAAATAGCGCAAATACACCACCAATCCACCTCACAATGTGTATTTTGTTTGTACAGCCAGAGAATGTAAATTATTCTCTGGTATAATGTTGAATCTCATTATATGATGTCGTTGGGCTGAATCCCATGTGATGTCACGTTTCGAATCCGGAGGTGAATAGAAATAATAGAGGAGAGAACACAATAAAAGTAAAGTGAATGTTTCAAAAAAAATAATAATTGAGTTAAACGTTTGCAACTTTTAGGATGGGATGAAGTTACATACATACATACATACATACATACACACATACATACATACAGGTGAAGCTAATAAAAGCGTGTTAAAAATGAAGCTTGTAGCTTTCTGTTTTGGGTTTGTTGTATTTGCAATGAAATCAGCCGCATGTACATACATACGTATGCAAAGCAAGAACTGGTTTTGTTTGTAATTCATTTAATAGTAAGTGCTGAATCAACGAAAAGGAACCCTAATTCTAAAATTTTGTAAACGTGAGGTGAAAAAAATTTCTCTAAAAAAAAAAAAAAAAAATAAAAATAAAAAAAAAATAAAAATAAAAAAAAACAAGTAAGGAAGCCTAAGTTCGAGTGCAATCGAACATTAGATACTCAGCTGTATGCTTTCATTGTTTGTTTGCGTTTGTTCGATATAGGGTGTATTTTATATGAAACGAGTGCTGCATAAACAGGGCGCAGCCACGCCCATTTTCAAAATTTATATCAATCATCCAAATAAGCATACAAATATTATTGTTAGTGCAAAATTTCATCCCTCTATGACTTTTAGTTACAAAGACTTCACGTTACAAATTCCAAAAGGGTGTTCCAGAAATATCTTTGTTAAAAAGTAGGCGTGGTCATAAACCGATTTCAATACATTTTTGCGTGTCTATTAACACATGTTATAAAAGTGTATAAACCAAGTTTCGTCATAATATCTCAATTATTTGTCGAGTTAAAGGCTAAGAAATCTCATATATCCCTTTGTCTAAAAAGAGGCGGTGCCACGCCCATTTTCCAAACTTTTTTATTTTTTGTTTCCGGTCTATTGTAAAACTCATGTCACAAAATTTCAATGAATTATCTTTATATTTCACATAGATATCGCTTAAAATGGTTTTATTAGGTCACTTTATAATACACATATATAAAAGTGGGCGCGGTCGTCAACCGATTTTGGTAATTTTTCGTCCACACATTTGGCTAAGTAAATATATCACGCGTACCAGATTTCATCGATATATCTTTAACGGTTTCTGAGTTATGGCTTATTAAACTTTCAATATTCGCTCCTTAATAAGTGGGCGTGGCACCGCCCATTTTCCAAAATTTTTGTAGTTTTTGTTTTATGTCCATAGTTGGACTCCTGCCACAAAATCTCAGTGATTGATCTTTATATTTGACAGAGATATCGCTTAAAATGTTTTTATTAGGCCCCCTTATATTTCCTATATATAAAAGTGGGCGTGGCCGTCAACCGATTTTGATAATTTTTCGCCAAAACATTTGACTAAGTAATTATATTACGCGTACCGAATTTCATCGATATATCTTCAACGGTTTCTGAGTTATGACTCATAAAACTTTCAATGTCTGCCCCTTAATAAGTGGGCGTGGCACCGCCCATATTCCAAAATTTTTGTGTTTTTTGTTTTATGTCCATAGTTGGACTCATGCGACAAAATTTCAATGATAGATCTTTATATTTGACAGAGATATCGCTTAAAATGGTTTTATTAGGTCACTTTATAATACACATATATAAAAGTGGGCGTGGCCGTAAACCGATTTTGATAATTTTTCGTCAAAACATTTGTCTATGTAAGCAAATTACGCGTACCAAATTTCATCGATATATCTTCAACGGTTTCTGAGTTATGACATATAAAACTTTCAATGTTTGACCCTTAATAAGTGGGCGTGGCACCGCCCATTTTCCAAAACTTCATCAAATTTCTTCATAAGGGCCCGAGCTCAATACGTGGGTAAAATTTTAAAACTCTAGCTATATTAGTGGCTGAGATACCAAATTTCCGATTTTTTCTATATAGGAAAAGTGGGCGTGGTCATGGTCCGATTTCGCCCATTTTCAATACCAACCGTCCCAGTCTCGATACCAACTTGCGTTCCAAATTTCATCAAAATATCTCAATTTTTGCGCGAGTTAGAGTGTTTACAGACGGACGGACGGACGGACGGACGGACAGACGGACGGACGGACGGACGGACGGACGGACGGACGGACGGACGGACATGGCTCAATCGATTTCTCTTTTCACCCTGATCATTTTGATATATATAAGTCTATATCTATCTCGATTATTTCATCCTGTTACAATCCACCGTTATGTGATTAAAACTATAATACTCTGTGTACTAGTACAGCTGAGTATAAAAAATGCGCCACTCGGGACTCGAACCTGAGCTCCTTGGTCCGTAGGCAGCATACCTCACCATTACGCTACAAACGTATTCAGAACTTTGTTGTCTAAATTCGAATTTATTCAATCAGGTTTCTTTTTTTTTGTTCTTTTCAAATGCTTCACCTCAACTTCTCTTCACTTTCTGATTGTAAAATATAACAAAACGTTTGGGAAATTTTGTATTTCCAAACTAGTTTGGAAAACCTTGAATAAAAGGGTTTGGAAAATATTGCATAATAAGCTAGTTTACTTCACTGCATATTGGGATTTTTGGTAGAAGTTATAAATACATATGTATGTAGATCTATTTCGGAGAACACCACATCCCATCAGACTTCTTTTTACTTTTATTCTTGCTTCAGCATAAAACATCCTTTAATGAAAAATTTCACTAAAAAGTTAAAAATAAATAATAGCTAAAAAAAAACGCTTTAATCTTAAAAATCGTACTAAAAATTGAGAAATAATTTAATTAGAAACAAAATGATGAACGAAAATATAAGTATTTAAGGAAAAGCGTGGGTGTGCTCAATAATATTTGAACATGAAAAGATTCGATTCGTACAACTAGTACAAAAATATACCTAGTTGCGAAATTAAAGAGTACGATATATGAAATCTCAAAAAAGTCAAAATAAAATTATTAGTAAAAAAACACCGATTTTAAATATTTTTTGACATACTGAGCACCACCCGACGCTTTTCCTTAAATACTTATATTTTCGTTCACCATTTTGTTTCTAATTAAATTATTTCTCAATTTTTAGTACGATTTTTAGGATTAAAGCGTGTTTTTTAGTTTTTTTAAGCTATTATTTATTCTTCTTTATTTTATATTCTCCTCTGGATTCGAACCATGACATCAACCTGAAATTCATTCCAACGCCATCACATAGTGGAACATTAAACATTATATTGAATTGTAGTAACCTATTTATACTTCCCTTTTCCTAAAAAGAATCCAAGAATTATATGAATCATTGTAAAAGCAAAATTTAAAAAAAATCGATTCTCATTATTGTTTTTGTTGGATTTCTCACAAATAAAATTTGAACGAAGAGCGAGTTTTTGAATCAACATTCATTTTCTTTTTTAATTTAAGTATGTTTCTTCTTAAATCCAAAATGCATTTTTACTTAAAAAATTTCATTCTTAATTCAAAAATTTCATTTTTAATTTAAAAATTGTCATTGTTAAAGTAAAAATGGTTTGGTTTAAAATGTGCATTATGAAAACAAAAATTTTATTTTTGATTTTAAAACGCTGTTTTTCCCTGAGTGTACTCTCTCTCTCTCTCTCTCTCTCTCTCTGAGAGCACACCTTATTCCAAAGGTTTATACGCGATGCGAAATAAGGCCTAGATAAATATTAAAAAGTTAGTAGCAGACAGAGTGAGTGCATAGCAGAAGCAGCGCTGCCAGTGTACTCCTCTTTTAGACCTGATTTGTCAACAATAAGCAAAACTTTTTTGCAGGGCATATGTACATATGTACGTACACGTGTTAAGTTTTATTCCAGCCGCCACACAATGGGAGATTTTGGCCAAAAATAAATTCGAAATTAAAGTAGTGATAAATAAATATTTTTTAACTGCAATAGACAGATATCTTATGTGACAAAAAAAAGCCCATGTAAAATTTTTTGAGTTCCGTTTCGTTTAGCCATACAGGGTGCTCAAAGTTGAATAAAAAATATGTCATATGAATTATGAATTTTATGACCTGATACGAAAAGCTCTATCTAAGCCATTTATGGACGTATATATGTGGTTTTGACATCTAAATATAGAAAATGACCTCTACTTTTCTAGGAAGTAATCTCGTTTCTTCTAACTTTGAAATCTGATTTTATATGATTTTTCAAATACTGATAAAAAAATATAGAAAAAAATTTTTCTTCGTCCACTTTAAGGAATAAAATAAAAAAAAACAAAAAAAAAGATATCTTGGTTTTTTTTTTGTGTTATGAACTAATAAATTCTTTATCAGATCACATTAACAGATATTAATTTCACGCGCGCCTTCGCGTGTTTTAATTATTCTCCTAACTGGCTAAAAGTGCATTTTTCAAATTACATTTATAATGACATATTCAAAATTAAAAAAAATAAAGTGTATAGAAGATCTATCATCCAATTTACATCTGTAATATAGAAAATGGTTCACAATATGAAATACAGCAGCTCATTTTTGAATTGGCTATATAGATTCTATTATATATTGTTTTTTTTGCAGGGTAAAATAAAAAAATTCAAAAAAATTCCAAAAGTTTGAAATCAAATAAAAAAAAAATAAAAAAAAAAGGTCTCCTCAATTTTTTAATATATGTTCACCCCAAGTGTGCTTTATAACCCCCCATAGTCAGTTTCATCATTGGCACATGTCAGACGGTCAATATATATTGATGAAATCCGTGGATCGCGATTCATATTGACAGTGTAGCATCGAGTATTGATGGATCGCGATCCTGGATCGCGAATTTTTAGAAATTTTGCGATCCGCGATCCGGATCGCAATATTGACAATATGGATTGACTGTGTAGCATGAAAATTTTGCGATCCATCAAAATGCGTGTATATTTAGAAATTTAGAAATCCGCGATCCGGATCGCAATAAGAAAAGCATTGATGAGAAGTTTTGACATGTTTATGCTTTAAAATCGCTAATATATTAACTAATGCAATTTTATATAGAATATTTACATATATACTTACTTTTAGCCTATTTACTTCAAAAGTATCATAAATCAAAAACGCGAGTTTTCAGGTGAGGATGGGTATGCATGCATGTGTGCGTATGTACATATATGTATGTGCATTATATGACGAAATTTCGGTCTGATATATTGAAAATTTAGAGTTTGAGATCAAAAAATTATCTGTGCTATATGTACTATTGATGTACATACATATATAGCGATCGAAAACTTAAAGGGCTTTTTCGTAAAATCAGCTTATTAAGGTATGATAGTATAGCGATATACATACTATCATTTGCTGCTTTTTATACCAGCCATGAACATGAAATAGTGTTATAACTTTGTGCCGAAATACTATGTATTTTTATGTAAAGTTTATCATTTGTCGGAATCGCCCAAATCCAGTATAAAATATAGCTCCCATACAACGGATTGTTCATATGTACAAGATAAATTTGAGTATTTGTAACTTATTCAGTTAAACAGATAAAATTTAATTTCTATCATTCATAAATGGTATAAAGTCTTTGGTACGCATAAACTTGTTGATATTTGCATTTATCTATTTCGTCTCCCACCTGTGCCGTTACCTTATAAATGGGAGTTTACGTGGGGATCCAAGCCCTAAGAGTACAGATTTTAAATAAGCATACATAAACGTCACATATGTAGATAATTAAATAAATATTTTTGAAGTACATAGTTACAAATATATGCTTATACCTATATATATAATTGCCCCTCAGCATTCCAACTCAATTAGTTTCGAAAATAAATGCATTTTAATGGTTTTTCGCGGCACCCGTTATATGGAGTTTGGGAGAATTTGTCATCAGATTAAGTTAATTTTTACACCATGTACAAATATTCATAAAAAAAGCTTATTTTCAAAATTTGAGCACTCTAGGTCCATTTTTACTATTTATGGCCGTTTTTTGTATGAAACGTTCCCATTGTGCGCCAGCGCCATTCGCTATCATAAAAACTATTTAATAATGAAAATGCCAAGCCGGCTTTTCAAACGCCAAACATTTTGACACTTCATTATCGAGCGATTTTATGAAAAGTACCAACTGGGCTGGCTGGGCTGGCCGTATAAGTTTAATTGAGTTGGTGTGTGTAAACGTAACACGTGTTTTGCTTATATGTACTATGTGTGCGTGTTCGTAAGTTTATTACACTGAAGTTAACACATTTAATTAGTGTTTAATGACGCCTGATTAACGGCATCAAGTAAACCAGGGCTGCTCACCTCATAGGCACTCAAAGCACAATTGTTTTTGTTTTGTTCCGAATCATAGGCACATATACATACATATTTTCACTTCAAATATGAAAATAAAATTTTCTTTGCACTCCCATAAGCACTTAGATATTAAAAAATTTGATATGTATGTGCCTATGATTCATATTGAATGTGCAGAGCAAAGGAACTTTGTATAGGAGCTCGAGCACTGCCGTAAGAAATCGAAATTTACAATAACAAATGTGTAATGAAAAGAAAATTCAAAAAATGAAAGCACTGTAAAAAATTAGTATTCAAAAAATGTTCATATAAAAAATAAAAAAAATTGTATGCATGTGATACTACCATTTGAAAATAAATTCTAAAACAGGGCTGCTCAACGCTCTCGTATTGAAAGTACAAAACTCAATTCATCTACAAATTTTGTATATGCACTGAAAAATTTTTTTGCTCATTTAAATTTTTTTATCAATTCCAATAAAATATTATTTTAGAATTTAGTTTCAAATGGTAGTATCACATACATACAAATTTTTTTAATTTTTTATATGAAAATTTTTTGAATACAAATTTTTTACAGTGCTTTCATTTTTTGAATTTTTTTTTCATTACACATTTGTTATTGTAAATTTCGATTTCTTACGGCAGTGCTCGAGCTCCTATACAAAGTGCTTTTGCTCTGCACATTCAATATGAATCATAGGCACATACATATAATTTTTTTTTGATATCTGAGTGCTTATGGGAGTGCACAGAAAATTTTATTTTCATATTTCAAGTGCAAATATGTATCTGTGCCTATGATTCGGAACAAAACAAAAACAATTGTGCTTTGAGTGCCTATGAGGTGAGCAGCCCTGTTCTAAAATAATATTTTATTGGAATTCATAAAAAATTTAAATGAGCAAAAAAATTTTTCAGTGCATACATACATACATACATACATAAAAAATCAAAATAAAAAATAAAAACAAATTAACACAAAAATTAAAAAATATACAGTAGTGGGTTAAAAAAATAGTAGCACAATGTAACGGAGAGGTCTGCGGTTGCTTGGTTGCCGTACCGCCCGGTTGAACAATTCCGGGCCCAACTAGTGCACGAAGCGCCCTTTTGATGCACATAACTCATGGAATCAGTATTCGTGTGGGCAGCTCAGGTTGGCTGCTCTGTTAGCGTCCATGCCTGCCCGCGCTTTCGCCAATTTGTCAGCTTTCTCATTACCGCCGATGTTTCTGTGAGCAGGAATTCATATAATGGATATGGATAATCCTATAGCGGTTTTGGATGTCGGGATAGGTGAGTTAAGCGCCAAGAGCTCAGGCAGGCTGTCTGAATATATGTACATATGTACATATGTATGTATGTACATATATGAACTGGGAATAACGAAAGCGAAAGACATTAAATACTTCAGAGAGATCCCAGCTCCAACACCACAGTCCCACTTTGATCCGTCGGTGTAGATCGATATTGCTTTGTTCTTGTGTACACTCTCTCTGTTGCACTACCTTCTTGACGAGATCCAAGATTGTTATTATTTCTTTTTCTTCTTCTTCTTCTTCTTCTTCTTCTTCTTCTTCTTCCGCTTGTCTGTGATACACTCCCTTCTTGATGAGGTCTGAGGCTCTTATTCTTTCTTTTTATTCTATCTCTTTTTCTTCTTCTCCTTCTCCTTGTACTTCTTCTTCTTCTTCATCTTGTTAATATTGTCTCTGTACCACTCCCTTCTTGATAAGGTCTAAGGTTCTTATTCCTTCTTTCTTCTTCTATTTTTTTCTTCATCTTATCTTATTTTTACTCTTCTTCTTTTCCTTCTTTTTATTTTTCTTTTCCTCTTCTTTCTCATATTCTGTTCAACTGCAAAAATAAGGCCGTAAAGTCGAGTTTTGGTCTAAGGTTCTTAATCTTTCTTTCTTCTTCTTCTTTCTTCTTCTTCTTATCTTATTTTTACTCTTCTTCTTTCCCTTCTTTTTGTTTTTCTTTTCCTCTTTCTTCTTCTTCCTCTTATTCTGTTTAGCTGGAAAAATAAGGCCGTAAAATCGAGTTTTGGTCTAAGGTTCTTATTCTCTCTTCTTCCTCTTCTTCTACTTCTTTTTCTTCTTATTCTTCTTCCACTTGCCTCTGTTCCACTCCCTTCTCGACGAGGTCTAAGGTTCTTATTCTTTATATCTTCTCCTTATTTTTTTTTCCTATCTTATTTTTCATCTTCTTCCCTTCTTTTTATTTTTCTTTTTCTTTTGCTCTACTTTCTTATTCTTCTTCTCCTCCTCCTCCTCCTTCTTCTTCTTCTTCTTCTTATTTTTCTTCTTCTTCTTCTTTTTCTTCTTCTTTTTCTTCTTTTTCTTCTTCTTCTTCTTTTTCTTCTTCTTCTTCTTTTTCTTCTTCTTCTTCGTCTACATTTCCTACTTCATCTTCTTCCTCTTCTTGTTCTTTTTCTTCTCCCTTCTTCTCCTTCCTCTTCTTGTTCTTTTTCTTCTCCCTTCTTCTTCTACTTCCTTTTATTCTGTTCAAATGCAAAAATTAGACCGCAAAGTCGTGTTTTGGACTAAATTTATAACTAATTTAATATTCCAATATTTATATAATTTTTTTTCCGCCACTGTATGCGCATATGTATACACATATATTTACATATCTCTCCCTATCCCTTTTCCTTTCTATTTAATGTTTTTGCTGTCAATATGAACGCGCTTAATTAAAATTTAAAACTTTTCAATACGGTTTTTAAGTATACATACATATGTAGGTACATATTTTGTTGTTGTTGTTGTAATTTACCAAAATAAGTAAATACTCTTTAAATTGCAACAATATGGAAAATTATAAGCACAGAAACAACAACAAACACTATAATGCAAGAGTAATGGTTCCAACAGTCATCAACGCCCGCACATACCCGTGTCAGCTGACACGATCTATCTTATGGGAGTTGCATGTAAACGAAATCTCACCGACGCTGACATAAACGCCCATAGCCGCCCGTATCGAAGAAATCAAACGAGTTTTGATTTTTCCCATAACAACGTGTCAGCTGATTGCTTTTGCTCATCGCGGTGTTGCCGAACGAACTTTTTTAGCCACTAAAACATTTGAACGGTATTTTTCATTGTATTATTAAACGAAATCAATGCGAGTGTAAAATGTAATAGAATATATCTTTGTTCATAGGAAAAACCGCTTAAGTTTACTTAAGCGAAATATGAGTTATTAGATAATTGTTTAGCTCATTTAATGAAAATAATTATCATTTCTGTATATGTTATTAATTCACATGTAACCATTTTTAATGCGTTTATTTTAGTTTCAAATAAACTTAAAATCGATATTATCCAGTTATAACTTTTATGTTTTTCGGAGCATAACTTCGCACATGATGAAATAAAAAAGTTGCATAAATGATGTTATATTTGAAAAATGTACATGTTTGAATGAAATAATAGTTATTTCATATCCCTGCTACATAGGAAATGGATAGCGTATTTTTCAAATAAATGAGAAATTAGGCAATGAAAAGAAAAGAGTAATTTACGATAAATAAAAGTAATTTTTATTTCAAAATTATCCCTTTTTACCATTTTTGAACGGATCAACGGATAGCGGGCCAACGGGTAGTGAACAACTGATATTACAAAATGCATCAGAAATGCAACTCTGACTCCTGAGGAGGGACAGGACCACACCACTCAAAAAACTGTTTTTACCCCGCCGTCTTTTGTTAACAATTTTTTATTGCGTTAAAAAATTAAGTTCCGCTTCGAATTCGTGTTCATGTGACCAAAACGCGTCGATTGACACCCCAGTTCTTGAAAATTTACCAATTTTCAGCGTGTCACCTAAACTAGATAATTACCAAAACTTGGAATACAAAATCGCGCATATTTTTATTAAAAATTTTCGCCTACGGCTCTTTTTTTCTGAAAGAAAACAATATATTTAAAAATTTAAATCGAGAATAAATATCGGTACTAAGTTTGGGTATTTCATGCGAAATTTTTGTGTCTTCCCATTATTTCAAATACGGCAACACTCACACGGCTGTTCAAAATAGAAAACAGCGGATTTTTGTGTTGTCATGCGGGCATGAAATTCGTTCAACTCGTTATGTTTACGGGTACTCGATTCGTTCGGTCGACTCGTTGATGACTGTCGGCACCCTAAAGCACAAATTTCCAGTAAACCACCAGCTGTCACTGTGGCATTTACAACTAATTAAAGCTGCAACAGCAACGGCAAACGGTATCGATTATATATAACAACAATAACAATAAAAAGCTACAAAAAACTGTACGTACATACACACATCCATATGTATGTAGTGTGAAACATCGATTACAGCAACAACAAAGCAACCCTGCAGCGAAATCAACTAGTTGTAAACTAATTGACAACTAGTTGGCCATACAGCTCAACTAGTCAGCCATCTATCTTTTTTCCATATTAGCAACTGGTATTTTTAACACGGTGATGACCTAGGAAATGGCAATTGTCAGTATCCACACCAGAGTCATACCACTTGACTGACTAGACAGTATCCACACCAGCATCATACCACTTGACTGACTAGTCAGTATACACACCAGCATCATACCAATTTGCTGACTAGTCAGTGTAGATATCAGAACTATACCAGTTGACTGACTAGTTTTACATGCTATTCCAATCAAAATAAAAATTGCAAAATAAAGTTTCTAATACATTTATTTAGTTATTAGAATATGATATTTAAATTAAAGAATTCAGGCACATTAGATTGGTATCTTGCATATTAAATATTTAGGTAAATTAACATTAACATTGTGAATAAGCAACACGTTGAACATTCTAAGCTTGACATTTATATTGATGATTTTCTGACTTTATACAAACATATCATGTACTTTTTTTCTATTGCTGAAGTAGTATCTAATATACAGGGCTATATTAACATCTCAAACTATGTTATATTTGTGGCATTCACCTGATTTAATGATCTAACAATTTGCAACCAACTAAATCTACAAGGGGCCTACTACGCAGGGTTCGAATACTACAACAACAATAAAGAAGTTGCTTACTTTTACTTTTCATTGCAACCTCCAGAAACCCCGGATACATTCGTTTTTAATTTAAACCCTTTTTTTGGCAAAACTTCTTGTTTCATAACTAATCTCAATTTATCCCCTATGAATCTAGTTGGGCAACTTCCATAATTTATCTAGTCAGTTAACTGGTAGGTTGGCTGACTAGTTTGGACTTTCGCTGCAGGGAACCTGCTCTGAACGTCAAACAGACAACATTTGCGCACAAGACGAAAAGATGATAAAATTTGGAATGCAAGTTCCTGTCCAGTTTGGGACGGTTGGTATTGAAAATGGGCGAAATCGGACCATGACCACGCCCACTTTCCCTATACATATATTCAGGTATGTAGTAGATATCGGTAATTTGGTATCTCAGTAACTAATACACATACATACATATGTAGCTGGACTGATAATATTTCATAGCACTTAATAGCCTCATGCCCGTATGAAGAAATATGGTGAAATTTTGGAAAATGTGCGGTGCCAAAATTTGCCAAAATCGATTGAGAGCACCGCCTCCGTTTTGTAGCAAGAATTTAAGAGATTTCGGAGCCCATAACTCGTACAATATAAGAAATTATTCGTAAAGACCATTTTAAGAAAATTTACGAAAGTGTTTCGTAATATATGTATATGTACAAAATATTTCACGCAGTGGCGCACACAGAAAAATATTTGGAGGGGGAGGTTTTCAATATCCAACGGAAAATTAAAAAAAAAAAAATACTTAAAACTCGTCCAGACAATTTTTACTTAAATTTATATTTGGGGAGTGGACCTTCGTATGCACACATTAAACAAAGGCACCTTTTAAAGCTCAATTCATTGCATTTTCTCTGTATTTAAACTAAAACTAACAAGTAAAAGCGCGGCTGTTAAAATGGAGGAGTTATACACCAAAATGTCCATAACTGAAAAATCGGTTGTATGGGAGCTATATGTTATAGTGGTCCGATCTTGACAATTTTCGGTAACTCCGTTTGGGCCCATACGAGTACAAATACCTCAAAATTTCACGCCGTTAGCTGTTAAAATGGAGGAGTTATACACCAAAATGTCCATATCTGAACAATCGGTTGCATGGGAGCTATATGTTATAGTTGTCCGATCTTGACAATTTTCGGTAGCCCAATTTTGGTCAATATGGGTACAAATACTTCAAAATTTCACGCCGTTAAAATAGAGGAGTTATACACCAAAATGTCCATAACTGAAAAATCGGTTGTATGGGAGATATATGTTATAGTGACCCCATCTCGACAATTTTCGGTAACCCCGTTTGGGCCCATATGGGTACAAATAGTTCAAAATTTCACGCCGTTAGCTGTTAAAATGGAAGAGTTATACACCAAAATGTGCATATCTGAACAATCGGTTGTATAGGAGCTATATGTTATAGTGGTCCGATCTTGACAATTTTCGGTAATCCCGTTTGGGCCAAAATGGGTACATTTACTTCAAAGGTTCACGTCCTTATCTGTTTAAATTGGGAAGTTATGCACAAATTACATCCAAAAAATTCATGTATATCTGAATAATCGGTTGTTTTCTATATGTTATAGTGGTCCGATTCGACCGGTTCCGACAAATGATCAGCTGCATATAACAACATACCTGTATTCCGAATTTCATTCAGATATCTCAAAACTGAGGGACTAGTTTGCGTTCACACAGACGGACGGACGGACAGACAGACAGACAGACGGACAGACGGACATGGCTTAATCGACTCAGCTCGTGATTCTGACCATATCGGTATATATTTTGGTGGGTCCCCCACGCTTCCTTCTGGTACTTTCGACAAAAATTTTTTGGCACTAAGTTATAATACCATTTCATTCTCATGAAATGTATAAAAAGGAATGGTCACCTGTATGAATTCATATTTTTCGTCATGTAGCAGCTACATTGTAGCTTTGGTGGAACGAATTGGATTATGGTGAATTAAATATTCGTTAAGTCCACACACGGTAGGCAGGAAGCGACGATAGGTTGCATGAAAATGTCGAGAAAAAAGGAAAGTGGGGTTGTGTTATGTGATGTTTATAGATGAAACATCCGTTGAAATTAAAATCCGAGCTGCTCCTTTTTCAAGGATATCCACATTTTTTGTTTTTTTTGAAAGGATCAAATATTGAGGAAATCGAAAATTCGCCACTGTCCAAATTTTTCCGATTTCAATACATTATTTGGTCGCTAAGGGATACAAAAAAGGTATTAAAAAGAAAAAAGGACACCTGTAGTGGAAAAATCCAACGTGAACAGAACCCAAAGGATAACCACTGAAATATAAAATAACACAAAAAGTACCCACTTTAATTTGCGTATAACTCCTAAAATGTTAACTCTACGTGAAAATTCCTTATTATATGTTTCATTCAGAATAAATAAAGAAATATTTCTTTGATATGCAATTTTGATGTACCTGCAGTGCTTAATGTACTTTTGTGCATCTAAAGTGAAAATTTCAAAAAAAGTACGTTTTTTTTATGGTGCTATTTTAAGTTCAAATATTTTTCTAGTTTATGTAAATATTTTAATCTAATGATCCAACTCTCATTCCTACATATCTATACGTTAATACTAAAAAAGAGTTAGAGCTGAGATACGCGCTAGCTGTGCACGGTGGGCGGGAAGCAACAATAGGTTGCATGGGAATATCGTAAAAACGATGGCCCAACGAATATGTGCCTAGCTGTGTGCT
Source organism: Urophora cardui (assembly GCA_960531455.1). NCBI lineage: Eukaryota > Metazoa > Arthropoda > Insecta > Diptera > Tephritidae > Urophora > Urophora cardui. The sequence continues at coordinate 14,050,770 of OY482670.1, read as the reverse complement.
GGTACTAATTTTCGTTTAAAAAAAATGTTGCAGATTTTATTCACGCTTGCTGTGTGTTTATGAAGTATATTAGAATATCATTTTACGTAAGTTTTTAGCCGGCGATCGTTTTTTCGATATTCCCATGCAACCTATTGTTGCTTACCGTCCACCGTGCACAGCTAGCGCGTATTTCAGCTCTAATTCTTTTTAATATTAACGTATAGATATGTAAGAATGAGAATTGGATCATTAGATTAAAATATTTACATAAACTAGACAAATATTTGAACTTAAAATAGCACCATAAAAAAAAGTACTTTTTTTTGAAATTTTCACTTTAGATGGACCAAAGTGCATTAACCACTGCAGGTAGATCAAAATTGTATATCAAAGAAATATTCCTTTATTTATTCTGAATGAAACATATTATACGGAATTTTCACATAGAGTTAACATTTTAGGAGTTATGCGCAAATTAAAATGGGTACATTTTGTGTTATTTTATATTTCAGTGGTTATCCTTTAGGTCCTGTTCACATTGGATTTTTCCACTATAGGTGTCCTTTTTTCTTTTTAATACCTTTTTTTGTATCCCTTAGCGACCAAATAATGTATTGAAATCGGAAAAATTTGGACAGTGGCGAATTTTCGATTTCCTCAATATTTGATCCTTTCAAAAAAAACAAAAAATGTGGATATCCTTGAAAAAGGAGCAGCTCGGATTTTAATTTCAACGGATGTTTCATCTATAAACATCACATAACACAACCCCACTTTCCTTTTTTCTCGACATTTTCATGCAACCTATCGTCGCTTCCTGCCTACCGTGCACATCATTGCACACTGGTCAGCCCCCATACACGAAAGTAAAAAATCTTGGTGTTTCAAAATGAAATTTCTGTCATGCATTTCCGTGGGAAATATATCGAATTTTATGGAGAACCTCCTTCTATACGCAATAGACACCATTAAACGTTACTTTGGCTCATTTAAAGTCAACACATTTGAAAAAAAAAAATTTCTGGAAAAAGTTTGTGTAAATAAGTGTATTATGATTTTTGCGAGATTTTAAGTTTGAGTGCTAAAAAAATGCGGACAACTATGGAAACGGAATAAAAAGGTATGTTTCATGATTTAGCGAAAGAAAACAGGGAGAACAATTTATTTCTAGCAAAATACAAGATGAAGAAATCTTAGTTTTCTATGAGCGTAATTTTCAAGCATTAGCATTTTCATTTAAACTTTTAACAAGAAAGGACCACTCTGGACTAGGTCTTATAAGCCGATTTGAGTTGTTTCAAGTCTTCTCTTGAGAAGCCTGTTTATACATTTTTCCCTTTTTCTTAAAATATCATATTAAATGTAGCTATTCTCTAAAAAATATTGTTGCCAAAGATGCTCCTTTTACGTATTTTTGTACATATGTACGTCGACTGTTTTCGAGAAAACTTAATTTTCGATAAAATCTGAGTAATTGAGTTTTGTCCCACTCTCCATACAATTTTTTTTATCCCGCGAAATATCGCGGAAATATTTTTTTTAATTGTAACTTTGTTAAAATTCAAATGTCATTAGTTTAGTCTTTGGAAGCTCTATATATCCTTTCAATGTCCTTTTGACCTATGAAGTCATTTTCACATAGTTAAGTCACCTAACCAAGTTTTTCATCCAAAATATCCTTTTTGTTTCACAAGAAAAAAAACCGCCAAAAATAAAGTATTCATCGGATCTCTCTGATATTACGCTTAAAGTCTTTGCAATTTAATGGGAAAATTTTTAAAAGAATAAAACTTTCCTGATTTTTACAACTTTTTGTAAAAAAATTACTTTGAAAATCAAAATTTTTTCAAAAATCGCAAAAAATGGACAAAATTTTGACCAGCTATCGCTCAGCGAGTTTTAGACCACTACAAGTTGTATGTTATTTGAAGCGCTTTTTAATTGCCTTTCGAACGAGATACTGCTTGTTTTTATCGCATTTGTAACTCCAGTGAAAATAATTTTTGATTGAAGTGATAACAAAAAAACACAAAATTACCGTTATCTCAAAAACCTAACCATACAAAAAATTAAAAAAGAAAATAGTTCTAAGCTCAGCAGGCCAATTCCTATCCTCCCCATTCCTGGTTTTCTTGTTTTTTTTTGGCTGTAAACTAGAGTTAGTGGTGGGCGTGGATTACAACATATACGCTTTTAATTTTTCTGAAAGATGAGTCGTATTGTGGGACACCAATGTGCAAAATTTGGTTTCGGTAGGTTCATCCGCTTCCAAGAAACTGAGTTTTGTCCCACACTCCATACAAATGTGACCAGTGTGCGTTGGTGAATTATTTTAAATTTAAACAAACCTCAGCTAATATCCACAGCATACTTTTAGAGAAATGTCTCCACACTGCTTGTTTATAAACATAATCAGTAGATGTTTCCAAACATTGGCAATGTACATCCACGAATATTCATAGATTTTACAAAATGTATTTACACAAATATTTATGCATGTACCATCTTTTACAAAATTATTTTTTTTTATGGTGTGCTGTCAAATTTTGGGGTGGTTTTAACCCCAAAACCCCCTCCCCCCTTGAGTGCGCCAATGATTTCACGATATATACGAAAAAAATATCAGATAATGGTTTACGAAAGCCCCTTCGTAATATTTGCGAAAAATTCGTAAAATTTAATTTTGTTGAGAAAAATGCTTTCGTTATGTATGCAAAACTTTCGTACATTGTACGAAATTCTAGACTACGAAAGTCTTTCGTAGCACTTTTACGAAATTTTATTTTTAGTGTGTGGGAATTTTTCCGCATCCAACAAAGAAAACAACCCCGCAATTTGTGTGACAGTGTTATTTATCTTTTATTAAATTAATGAAGTCAGAAAACATCAAAGTTTCTACATAACGTACGTACGTACATATTTAGATAGATACAAATACATATGTATATTCATATAAAATTATGTGTTAAGTAATTACACTGATCCGCAAGGAAAAACTCCTTTTAAGTTTGATTATTAATTCTAATGAATTTTGGGACGTCGTTTACGAAAATCATATTGAAAAGGTCCTAGAACGTCTGGTTTTCAAGTTATTTAGCAAAAATATGTTGGACTATGTCTTTTGAGTTTTTAATTTATATATATTGGGCCGTAGTCATAGTCGATTTAAAACAGTTAGGTGATTCACAAAGTATCATAAAGTCATATGTCATATTAAAATATTGTACGGAAATAGTTAAAAAAGACTTTTCCGAAGCCCTGTGAAGAAGTAAACAAAAACAGATGATCAAATACGACGACCCAAAAACATATCGTGCAGAGTTGTATTTATTTAGTACACATATAGCATAGAATACAACCACAAAATATTATGACAGGTTGTGAATCCCCTAAGTGTTTAGAATGATGCTAGCATAAACGTCATTTTATCTCTGTCCTAGTCGACTTAAAAAGAGTTTTATCACTAAAACAACGTTTTAACTTTGAGTTGAATTTTTTGAAGTGGGCCACCTAAAATTTTTTCGACGGCCATGTATTTTAATAAAAGTGGGTAGTATGGCTCAAAACGCTTAAAAAAAAATACGTATTTAACGCTTTTTCGAAATTCGAATTATTTTCCAAGTTATGACTATCAACACTTTTCGAAGTTCCTCAGTTTTTGCCGATTTTCTCACGATTGGTCAAACCGATTTTCCTAAATTTTTACATATATATAAAAGATGATAGTACAAATCCAATTATTGGGTTTTTTAAGAGCAGCGGTCACCTCTCGGCAGTGGGCGGCATACCCTCCGAGAGTATTTCTGCCATGAAAAAGCTTCTCACAAAAAATGCATTCGCCGTTCGGAAACGGCATAAAACTGTAGGTCCACCCGATTAGTAGGAAAAACAAAAAGGAGCACACCTCGAATTGGGAGAGAAGCTCGGCCATAAAACTCGTCAGAGTTATAATAGCGCCATTGTATTATTATTATATTATAAAAGATGACATCTTCTAGCAAACTGCATTTCTTATTTTTGCAAATAATTTTTTTTGCAAACATTATTCGCAATTTTTATGTTCTGGACCACGGTCACATGGCGCTTTTGTATGATGTTGTTGGGCATTCCATTAGTAACTATTAGCAAAAAAAAAATTTTGGGGCACTTTAAAGGCGCGGGAGTTATTTACTTTTTTACACTTGTTATTTTTGTATGCAATTTTTTTTGTTACTTACTGAGTACTACGAATAATGAATTAAAGCATGCATAACTCCCGCTCCCTTAAAGTGCCCCAAAATTTTTTTTTTTGCTAATAGTTACTAATGGAATGCCCAACAACATCATACAAAAGCGCCATCCGACCGTGGTCCAGAACACAAAAATTGCGAATAATGTTTGCAAAAAAAAATTATTTGCAAAAATAAGGAATGCAGTTTGCTAGAAGATGTCATCTTTTATATATATGTAAAAATTTAGGAAAATCGGTTTGACCAATCGTGAGAAAATCGGCAAAAAGTGAGGAACTTCGAAAAGTGTTGATAGCCATAACTTGGAAAATAATTCGAATTTCGAAAAACTGGGCCAAACGTATTTTTTTTTTTGTTGTTGTGAACCATACAAAACAGTTTCAGAAAGAACGTACAACTTCGAAAAAAAGTGGCCCACTTCAGAAAATTCAACTCTTTAAAATGAGGTGAACGTCATTTTTAAATCTTAAAATATTGTTAAGCTGAAAATTCGTCATGAAAAACTATAAAAATAGAAAGAGTACGTGAATTCAATAAAAAATAAATAAATAAAGCGTAAAAAGAAGACATTTTAATAAATATGTTTGGAAATAGCCGAATTTTTCAAGATTTTGCTAAGTATTTTAGACTATGCTATCCCGGGACGGAGAGCAAAGGTATATATGTATGTAGAAGCCGATGGGATCCGATCCAAATGGAGGAAGAGGAATTTTATTGCTTTGAATATTTTATAGATACTGAGGAGCCTGTCAATAATAGGGGACTTCCAATCTGACCCGAATTCAAAGTTCTGACTAAACTACGATTTCTAGGTCGAAATATTCATCAGAGTGACATACATACATAGGTTAGGTGGCACAAAATACTTGCCCGCAGACAAGCTATTTCTCTTGAGCTCCAGTTTGGTTCACGAGCTCTTTTTGTTCCCTAAAATCACAAGTTTATTTTGATTTATATGAAATGTTTAGTTTTATCTCAAAATTTAACTCAAAATAACAAATAAAATTTGCGAAATCGCTTACTTATTTCTTTGTGAATTTAAAGGTTGACGCAGGGTGAACTTTTGAAACCCTCGAAATTTCTTAAAATAACAGAGCGATTCTTATTATTTTTTATGGGTAACCCTGTTTCGGTTCATTTTAGCGAAAACGTTGTTCTAACTTGTCTATGACACACCACTATTTTAAACGTCGTTCTAAATTTAACACCGATTTTAACTAAAACCGATTTTAGTGAACGACTATGACTACGGCCCATTATTTTTTAAACGTAGTGCATGGTTGCATTAGATATCATTCAATAAGTTTTCACAAATATTCACTACGTTTTTTGTTTACCTAATAAGGGACGATTAAAAAATAATATAAGTATCAGTAATCAATCCCCAATGGGTGAAAAATCTTTCCTTTTTCGCCGACCATAGTTAGGTTTTATGATATTATTTACAAAATGTCTCATCGCTGTCGTATCCAATCTGGTATATATGCCTGGCTTTTGGGGATCTTCACAATCATGAACTCTAGTTGCCACTCCGCATAGCTTGTCGTGGAAGACGGCAGGAGCGCCGATATCGCCATAACATGTACCCGATCCATTCTGGCTAGCAGCACACAAATGCGTAGCCATATAACCTGTACCATTATCTCTAGGATAATATTCGGTCCATTCCTTTACGCGCACTTCACACGTACGTAACTGGAACTCGTAGTAATTTCCTTCTCCTTCATTTGTTTTACCCCAACCGCTCACACGCAAATCGTTGTTTGTCTCCACACGAGATTCGCAGAGTCGTATTGGAGTTATTGTTGATATAATGGGAAAACATAACCACGTTTTAACAACGGCAATATTCATAGCTTTTATTTCAGGATTGTAATTTGGTGGCCAAGAAAACTCGTCTGCTATTAAATTTTGATAAGGCTTTGCAGTTCGCCTATCGACAACACCGACTGACACAAGGAAAGTGTTTGGATCCTTCTTGTATACGCACTCCGCCGCCGTAACCACATGCTGATAAGAGACCAATGCGCCCGCACAAACATAACCTCCATATTCGAAAAATGCTGCCGTGTATTGAGCCTCCTCTATATGAGCAACCCTGCCATTAAGGATGCGGAAACTGGTAGTATTTGTGGACGTCGTCCACCACACAAAGCTCAATATGAGCGCCATCGCCAGAAATACACTGCTCGAATTCATTACTTGATTACTGTACGGTACGAGATACTATGAAGAAATTTGCCATTTTCGTCGCTAGTTATAGCCAAAATTGATAGTGTTTTAGGGGGTTTCGGGGGAAATTGGTATTGTTTATTTATATTTTCGTAAATACGTATGTAGTAGTAATGTTTGTTTGAACCCAGCTAACAATTTTACCTGAAATCTGTTAGATATCCATCAAATTTTCGGCAAAAAACTCCGAAAACAATAAGATTTCTGTACGGCTTCTTCAAGAGAAATGTATGATGACGTTGACAGGAATTCTTACAAACATGTCTTGGAGGAAATTCTTTGTTTTTTTACCGACGATTCGTGCAGATATCTAATAGAATTCTTAACGAAGAATGGGGGGAAATTCTTTTGCTTTCCGGCGAATCTAATGGATATCTAAATAAAACTTAGCTAAAATCAGTCTTATTTGCAAATTAATTAATACTAGTATCGCCGGTGCTCGAAATTCGACCATGCAATTTATTTTTTCAACTTTGTATTGGTACAAAAATTATTCCTTTTCGCGGAGATAAGCAACACTTTGCAAATTCCAGTTGTACCGCAACACTGATTTGCCGTTTTGATCACGGTCCGACGCGAAATCATGGTCAAAATCAAGACACATCTAGGAAGGTAGGCCCGGTGGCGAATTCAGAAATTTCCCATGTATATTGTTATTGTAATTGGTAGAGTGTAATGTCAAAATGATATTTCGCCGTGGTTAAAATCTGAATTCGCTTGGGGCTTGTCCATTACTATTGGCCATGATGTGAATTCGCTTTGATTTTGACATTACACTCTACCTTTGTAAATAAAAAAAGAAGTTTTTCAATTCACCGCCGAGCTTACCTGTTAGATATGCCTTGGTCAAAATTAAAATTACTGAGTGTGCTCTCCCGCCCTCTCTCTCATTTTTCGCTTTAATGGAAAATCAATAGGAGATATTTGGCCACGTTGATTTTGATCTGAGCGTAAACTGGGCCAGTGCATATAAAATAGAGAGAGCGCTTTTAAATTAAAGCGACTCTTCAACTGTGTTTACGATATTTGTAAACACGTTTACGATATCTATTTCTCTTAACTAAAGATTTTATTTATTAATTATAAACAAATTAAATAATTTATAGAAAAAATTATATGCCTATGCACTGCTCCTGACTCATACTAACACATCCATATCAATTTTATGTGGATATGAGTATGTTAAATGTGCTAAACAGCCTGGCAATTGTTTCTATGGGAAGAATGTTAGCCTATTAATATATAGATAATTAAGCATTTATTATATTAAAACAAAATCCATAAGATATGTCTACATAATCAACTTTATTCTCAGATTTTTTTCAAAATTGTCTTAATCACAAATTGTCTGGTAAAATTGTTAGCGGGGAAGCTCGTGTTTTTAAACAAATATTCGAGATGACAAAGAAAAAATGCTGTATCAGCAAAACAAAAGATCTGAGAAAATACATACATACATGAAGACAACACAAAAAACAAGTAAGGAAGCCTAAGTTCGAACATTAGATACTCAGCTGTATGTTTTCATTGTTTGTTTGCGTTTGATGGATTTTATATAAAGCGAGTGCTGCATAAAGTGGGCGTAGCCACGCCCATTTTCAACAGTTTTATCAGTCATCCAACAAAGCATATGAATATTATTCTTTGTGCAAAACTTCATTCCTTTATGACTTCTAGTTACAAAGATGTCACGTTAAAAATTTCCAAAGCGTGTTCCAGAAATATCTTTGCTAAAAAGTAGGCGTGGTCATAAACCGATTTCAATAAATTTTTGCGTGTCTATTAACACAAGTTATAAAAGTGTATAAACCAAGTTTCATCATAATATCTCAATTATTTGTCGAGTTATGGGCTCCGAAATCTCGTAGATTCCTTTGTCTAAAAGGAGGCGGTGCCACGCCCATTTTCCAAAATTTTTCTATATCTATTTACTTGAGTAAGCTAAAGACTACCCAAATAATTGCAGAAAAATCAAAATGGCTCCCTTCTTATAAGCTTTTGAACATAATTAGAATTATATTATTTGTGCAAGATTGTTATCTTCTTCTTATATTAAAAATTTGAAATTTAGATTGTATTTAAACTATCATCACGGGATAACCGCGAACGGACCCACACGAAACTTTGCGCACCTAATTATTTTCATTCCGCATATCTTTAATCTTATCGAAAAGCAGTTCGCTTCGAATTCGACATGAATCCGAAAAGCTATCCCTCGCCTATCTATCGGCGCTCGTGTTTGTTGGGAATTGAACAGTCTCATTTGTGTGGATAGCTGACATAACACTTAAGTAATTAATTATGAAAGCAAAAAGGAAGAAAGCCAAGAATAGAGTGGAAATTTTGTTAAAGGTTTGTTCACCCTGTCAAAAATGGCTGCGTGCTAGAGTTGGCAAATATTTTCGTACCTGTGACTTCTCCACATAACTTAATTCGCATTTGAATAATCTTGCGAACAATTTCGCGAAATAACCCGTCGCACACTGGGTGATAGCGGCCAAAAATAAAATCGAAATTAAAGTATTAGCAAATCAATTTTTTTGAAAGCGATTGACAGATATAATAAGTTGTAAAAAAAAGCTTATATAAAATTTTTTGAGTCTCGTTTTGTTTAGCTGTACAGGGTGTCCAAAACTGAGCAAAAAATAGGTCCTTTTATTTCTCAACAATTACACCTTAGGTATACAAAATGCAGTATATCATCTAATTAATAATGTACGTAATCGAGTGATACATCATTGCATAGATTTTGATTTGGCCTTTTAGAAACAATAAGCTTTTTGTAACCAGCGATAACTCTTGGATTTATATGAACTTTCAAATACTGACAAAAAAGTGGAAGAAAAAAAGTTTTCCTCAACTTTAAACAAAAAAAATAAAAAATATGACCTGCCCAATTTTTGCATATGTTTTGAAATGATATATTTTTAATCAAACTGCATTTTAATTCTTGAAATCCACCTGCGCCTTTCGCTTAAATAATCTTTTTCCCATTTGACTAAAAGTGCCTTTTTCAAAACGCTGTAATTAGGCTACTTTTGACATTATGAAAAATCTTATTCTTAGGCGACTAATCGAATATTTCTTCATCATGTTGTAGACAATAGTTCATACTTTCAAATTATGAAAGAATTTTTTTATCAGCGTTAACATTATTTTTTGCAGCTATTTTCTTTTCGAAAAGAAAAAAAAATGTGTAAAAATTGGAAAACTTTAACATGAAATAAAAAAAAATAAAAAATATGACCTCCCCATATTTTTAATATTTGGTGCTAGTGAACGTGCTTTATAAACAGGTGAAGAAATCTTAAAAAATCGTTTGCGATTTTTTGTTTTTTTTTATGGAGTGAGTTTTTTAAGTTTTCATACATTTTTCCCATACAAAATGCACAAAAGTATGCTTCAAAAAGTATTAATGAAACTTAAACAACAATTTTTCCAATTCTAATAAAAATATCTGAAAAATTTAAACGCCATATTCAGGAGGATGGGTTAAGCTTTCTAACGGTGGTTTTGGATAAAAAGATATTACATACAAGATATTAAGCAGGAAAAACGTGTTTTTTTTGCCTATTTGGACATGAATATGAATATGAAAATTCTGACTGCAGATTCAGATTCAGCACACTGAAATCCTTTAGAAAAGTATAGTTTCATTTGTGGTATAAAAATTGTTTGAAATGTGTTTTTTTTGTAGGAAAATTTTATGATGAATGCTTATAAAATGCTCAAATGTGCATATATTTTTAATTTGAAAACCATGGAACACTTTGCTCTTTTTCCAAAATGACTACTGTATTTTTATTAATATTTCAAAAATGTGTGCTCTTACTAAAATTGAGCATTTTAGCTATAATAGTTAACAAAATATTGAAATTTCAAAAATACCGTTATATGAGAGGGCAGAGGCGGTCGCTTCATACAAGCCGAGAAGCCCGGCTTGCGTACACATTTTCGTTCATTTCATACGAAATTCTTTAAAATCTGGTTATTTTACGTTTTAAATGTGTTTACTATTTAAGTTATCAATAATATAGCCCCCACTGTAACATGCCCCTAAAAGCCTGCTAAGCAAATAGCGCAAATACACCACCAATCCACCTCAGAATGTGTATTTTGTTTGTACAGCCAATCACAGCACAGTGAGCATGCTTCAACGTTTCCACACATTAGCTTTTACGTGGCTTCCAAAACAGAATAACATAGCTTGTTTTCTCGCTTTCGCTAAGGAGAAACCAATTGCTTACTTTCAGACTTAAATTGAAAAAAAAAATTAGCAAAGCACTTTTTTTATTTTTCACATCACATTTGTATGCGAATATGAAGCTGGCTTCGGCATTCAAAAGTTCAGTATTCACAGCCTTATGCATATTTGATTTGATTTTCGTTTGCATGTAGGTACATACTTATGCACATAATTTCTTACATCTGCATGTGCATGCAAACATAAATATCAAATACCAGATTATAAAAGGGTTGATTGTGATTTTTGGCGACTATTGGCACAATATCAAGATATTTTTAAAAAGCGGTGGAAATCAAATTGGACTTTAGTTTTTCAAACACTAAGGCGCCCATTTTTTAGGCAATAAGCAAATACACTTGCTACTGCTGAAATTTCCGTCGGTATAAGGAAACTAAAAAGGGTTTACCACGTTATCCCGAAAATCAAAATCCCCAAATCAAAATCCCCAAATCAAAATCCCCAAAATCAAAATCCCCAAACACAAAATCTCCCCATATTCTGTGTGAAATAAATTAAAATTAGGTTAGAAATCGCGGCGATTATGATAATTCTACATTGGACATTATTTCTCAAACTGAAACTCAAAAGAAATTGTATACGTGATGATTTCACAAATGTTTATTAATAAATTCATCTCAATAACTTATGATTACATATTTACATAGGGTTGGGTACGAAATGTCGAAAAAAATATCGAAATAATGTCAAATTAATGATGTGTAAAATGTGCGCGAGTAGGTAACTTTTTTGCACTGGCGGCCTTCCGCCGCGCTTATAAAAAATAAACCTGGGCTACGCCATCCAAGTCCGGTTGTGTGCCATAACCGTGGCGGTGATGTCCTTATGCGTAGTACACACTTCAGCGCAAGCGGCCTTCGCCTTTATTTATTCATTTCATTTATTTAGATGAACATATTTTTTATAAAATATGGAATCTCTTAGATACCCCGTAGGGCGCATTATATCGAAGCCGACCCACCTACCGAAAATAAAGAAAAAACACGCTAAGTATTTTTCCACATTTTCTACATTTTTCGACATTTTGCGACTTTTTTATTTCGGTAAATTAAAATTCGACATTTTTTTTGACATTATTAGCGAGAACTCCATGGATTAGCGAATGGAGTACTCCGAATTTTTGCAGGGATATATATGTATTTTATATGTATGTATACATATATGTTATTACGTATCAGAGCTCAGATAAGACTCGGCATGCGGTTTTTTAAATATGATCTTCAACGTTGTTTATTTAGTCATCTTTTGGGGATTTTGTGACGCTATCTCCGAAAAAATGTGGGGATTTTGTGTTTGGGGATTTTGATTTTCGGGATTTTGATTTTGGGGATTTTTTTTTGGGGGATTTTGTGCGCTGGGGATTTTGTTTTTTGGGGATTATGTGGCACTCCCAACTAAAAATACCTCTGCGCATTCGTGTAAGATTTCCCTAGCGCACGTTTTTATATTTAAGAATTATGTAAATACGAAATTTTTTATTTTAAAAATGTTCAGAGTAAAATTTCAAAATCAAGAAAAAACAATTTTAATTTAAACTGTTTATTTTTATTTTAAGCACTATGAGATTTAGAAGGAAAAAACTTTCGTTTTTATTCCATTAATTTTAATTTTTAATTTACACATGTTTCTTTTTAAATCCTAAATACATTTTAATTTAAAAAATTTAATTTTTAATTTAAAAATTTTCATTTATAAAATAAAAATGACGGTTTATAACGTGCATTATAAAAATAAAAATTTTATTTTTGATTCCTTTTCTCTGAGTATACAAACAAAAAAATGTGTATCAGGAAAACAAAAATAAAAAATACATATGTATGAAAAAACAAAAAAAAAAAATAAACGAGAAAAAACGATCTTCAAGTACCCGAATTGTTCAAATTCCCGTACAAACATACGCGTAATAAACAAACAAACGAGCGTTCGAGCATTGAAAAGCATTTATTCGGGCCACTCGAAAATGTTAAAAAGAAATCGAGAACTCTAAATCAAAGTCAATGACGGAACGCAATCACACTTTTAAATAATACAGCAAAGGAAATTACATACATAAATGGCTAATGGTTATGCTTCACACATAGGCTTGCCCAGGCAATTTACGCTAGGTCCGCCACTGTGAGAGGGGGTTGTATTTGTGGGCCGATTTTGTTCAAATTTTCACAGTTTAGTATCTTCAATCAAGAAAGCTTAAGTTCCGAGTTTAAAGTTTCTAGCTCAATTATTACTATTTTAGGCCGCGTTTGTATGGAGGTGCCCCCACTGTGCGCCGCCACGTAGCTGATCGTCGTCCCGTTTGCCATTTCTCATTGTTGTTCTACTTCAATGTATGTATGTATGTATTTTTTGCGTTTTTGTTTTTTGTCTGACATTTCAAGAAGGTTTTCCCATGGTACCTATAAATAATACAGCTAGGAGCATTGTCATTGTGACGCTGTCTTTTTAATTAAAAAGCAGATTTTTGAAGTTTGATCGTATGTCACAAGGCAAATTCATTATATGGTAATGGCAGGGCGAATTCCGCAATATTCGCCTCGATTCGATTTAATTTTTTTGTCCACCAGAATGTCAAACTCAAAGTCAAATATTTCTTTGTATGACATTCTTCTGTATTCTTCTGTACACGGCGAGTTAAAAACGAGAAGAAGAAGAAGTCAGCTGTTCACTTACCATTACCATATGCATGAATTTTCCTTGGTATGTAAGTTTTAGAGTATAGCGATGCCAGACTTTTACGTTTTGAATGCGTAGATTTTTGTTTAAAAATTTGGATATTTCAAGAATCAAAGGACAGAAAAAGAAAATGAAAATACTTAGAAAGAGTAGATTTTTCTTTAGTAAAAACAGAGAGAAACACTTCTTTAACATTAACATTTAACATTTCTATAATAAAATATGTATAAAATAAAACATATAGTTACTGGTACTGGTTGTCCTAGGAGACATAGTGAAATTTTATGTTGAATAATTTACTAGAATATTCTAAACCTCTAGCGACCTCTAAAATTCCATTTTTCGGACTCTTCTTTCTCTTTCCAGTTTCCTTCCTTTTTTTCTTCTTCTGTACTTTTTGCGTTTCCTTTCCCTTTATCCTTTTTACTTTCCGTACACTTTACTCTTATCCTTTCCCCTTTCCTTTCCTCTTCCTTCACCATTTCTGTTCCTTTCACTTTCCCCTTTTTTATTTTCCTTTCCCTTCCTTTCTGTTCCTTTACTTTCCTTTACTTTCCTTCACTTTCCTTTCCTTTCCTTTCCTTTCCTTTCCTTTCCTTTCCTTCCTATAGTGAAAGAATGTCAACAAAGATTTTCAAATACGTGGCAACCGGTTTTGTAAAAATTAAATTTTATTATACATCTACGGGGCAAGCCCTTTCAGATGACGTTTCAAGCTTAAAAATCAAACAAACTGTAGCACAAAAACGAATTTTTGAACGGGTGGCAACACTTTTTGAAAAAGTTAGACCTTCCTGCACATCAACCTGCTTGCCGCGACAACAAGGATGCGCCCAAGCGCACCATACAGAGCTTTCCTCTTAGTTTATGGGGAGACAGGGCAGGTCCATCACGGGGAATTCATCCTGATCCCCATCCCTAAGGACAAAGAGACCAACGTGATGGGGAAAATAATAAGAAACAAATACATTTGTCAAATAGCAACTGCTTACTGTCATAGAGTAGATACGTTTGAAAGAAAATCGTAGTAACCCAATAAGCACAACGAATGGAGCTTCGAATTATGTATATGAATGTAAATATACTATTGTCGCGCTAATGGTTCATCACGATAGTTTTGGGGAATTCGAATTCGCGTCGTCACTGGCGATTCGCGCATTGTTGCATTCTTGGACCGTTGGCGAATTGAGATTTAGGCTCATTGGCGAATACCTGCGAGAAAATCTTTCTTCAGTACAAGCTTAAGCGCTAGGTAAATTAAAGCAATATATGTATGCGGGGATTTGTTTGTGCAAAGAAAGAATTAAAGAAATAACAAGTAAGGAAGCTTAAGTTCGAGTGGAATCGAACATTAGATACTCAGCTGTATGCGTTCATTGTTTGTTTGCGTTTGATGGAAACACGGTGTATTTTACATACAGCGAGTGCTGCATAAAGTGGGCGTAGCCACGCCCATTTTCAACATTTTTATCAGTCATCCAACCAAGCATATGAATATTATTCTTTGTGCAACATTTCATTCCTTTATGACTTCTAGTTACAGAGATGTCACGTTACAAATTCCCGAAGGGTGTTCCAGAAATATCTTTGTTAAAAAGTAGGCGTGGTCACAAACCGATTTGAATAAATTTATGCATGTCTATTAACACAAGTTATAAAAGTGTATAAACCAAGTTTCGTCATAATATCTCAATTATTTGTCGAGTTATGGGCTCAGAAATCTCCTATATTCCTGCTTCTAAAAAGAGGCGGTGCCACGCCCATTTTCCAAAATTTTTGTGTTTTTAGTTTTATGTCCACAGTAGGACTGCTTCCATAAAAGTTCAATGATATATCTTTATATTTAACAGAGATATCGCAAAAAATGTTTTTATTGGGCCACTTTATAAAACCCATATATAAAAGTGGGCGTGGTCGCCAAACGAGTTTGGCAATTTTCAGTCCAAACATTTGCCTAAGTAATTGAATCACGCATACCAAATTTCATCGATATGTCTTCAACGGTTTCTGAGTTATGACTCATAAAACTTTCAATGTTTGCCCCTTAATAAGTGGGCGTGGCACCGCCCATTTTCCAAAATTTTTGTGTTTTCTGTTTTATGTCCATAGTTGAACTCATACGATAAAATTTTAGTGATATATCTTTATATTTGACAGAGATATCGCTTAAAATATTTTTATTAGGCCCCTTTATAGTTTCCATATATAAAAGTGGGCGTGGCCGTCAACCGATTTTAACAAGTTTCCATCCAAATGTTTGCCTAAGTAAGTAAATCACGCGTACCAAATTTCATCGATATATCTTCAATGGTTTTTTGAGTTATGACATATAAAACTTTCCATGTTTGACCCTTAATAAGTGGGCGTGGTACCGCCCATTTCCCAAATTTTCTTCAAATTTCTTCCTAGGGCCTGAGCTCAATACGTGGGTAAAATTTCATCGCTCCAGCTATATTAGTGACTGAGATACCAAATTTCCGATTTTTTCTATATAGGAAAAGTGGGCGTGGTCATGATCCGATTTCGCCAATTTTCAATTCCAGCCGTCCCAGTCTCGATACCAACTTGCATTTCAAATTTCATCAAAATATCTCAATTTTTGAGCGAGTTAGAGTGTTTACAGACGGACGGACAGACGGACGGACGGACATGGCTCAATCGATTTCTCTTTTCGCCCTGGTCATTTTGATATATATAAGTCTATATCTATCTCGATTATTTCATTCTGTTACAATCCACCGTTATGTGATTAAAACATAATTCGACACGAACTAACACGTATAGGTACCTATATGACAAACAATTGCAAAACTTTTAATTTCTTTCAAATTCTTGGAATTTTGCCACATTTTTGTGGATAGCTGACTCCAGAACGTTGTGTCTTAATTAAGAAAAAAAATAGAAGAAAGCAAATAAAAGGTTGAAAAATTTGTTAAAGGTTGTTCAGCCTGTCAAATGAGTAATGAGTGCGTACTGGAGTTGGCAAATATTTTCGTACCTGTGACCAGTGTTGCCACGGCAGAACATTTTTTTTTTTTTAACAAAATCCAACAAAAATCATAAAGTGGGAATATTTTGAAGTTAACTTCTTAGGCGGCGATACAGAGATTTTATGGAGAGTGAAATCTTAAAAAGGAAATAGCAGGTACCCTTCCGTTGCACTGAAAAAGCAAACAGCAAAGAGCAAAAGGTCAAAACGTTTACCCGACTTTCCCCTAATTATTTTGGACGATATTGGTATCAAATAAAAGGTATTAAACATGGCTTTTAAATAGAGATGTACTCATTATGATTCCCACGTCGGGTCCCCAGATAAGGGTCCAAACGAGGACCCGGATTACCCGGGAACATTTTTCAGCAATATTGGTATCAAATGAAAGGTGTTGAGCAGAGCTTTCACATAGAGATGTACTCAAAACTTGAATAAAGAAAAATGCTTTCTTGAACTCAATTTAGAAAATTTTTAGGTATGTAAATAAGAAAAATTGACTTAATTCTTACTGGAATTAAGAAATTGAATTTTCCAAAAATAACACAATTATTTTCTTATTCAAGAACACTAACAAAATCTATAGAAAAAAAATGTTGAAAAAAAATTTTTAAATAAATAAGAACATCTTTTCTTAAATTTACTTAAATGAAGAAAATCTTTTTGCTAATATCAAGAAGAATTTAAGAAAATTGTGTTTCGACGAATTGGAACAACAAACTACAGCAAAAAAAATGGAAAATAAATAAGAGAACGTTTTCTTGGCTGAAGTAAAATATTTCTTGCTCAATTTGAACGCCAAAGTTCTTTGAGCATATCAGCAAACTACAGCAAAAAAAAAAATTGAAAATAAATAAGAAAACGTTTTCTTAAGCGAAGTAAAATATTTCTTGCTGAATTTGCATTTCCAAAGTAACATGTAATTTTTTTCATTTGGCATCCGCTTTGCATATTTCTGCAATTCTCAGATTGTTAGTGAAGCATTTGGTATAAGGAGTTCACTATTTGCATCTTCATTTATATTAATTGAAATGTTGTCATTTCAGTGAACAAGTCCTAGGAAAATAAGTACTAGTTGACTAATTATGTTTTCTAATCCCTCATGATTAGTTTTCATTTTCCTTATTTTTTACGTTTCTAATACTTTTAGAAAATTTTTACTTGATTTAATATTTTCTTATTTACTTAAGCTCGTATAAGAAAAGTTTTACTTGCAGCAAAAAAATTATTTCTTAATTATTTATTTCTCAAAACAAGAAAAAAAAACACTTACCGTAAGTAAATTATTTCTTATTTATTTAAAATCCAATTTTACTTGAAGCGAGAAAATGTTTTCTTATTTGTTTAAAATCCATTTTTGCTTGAAGTGAGAAAACTTTTTCTTATTTATTTAAAATCCAAGATACGAATTTTCAAAATGGGCGTGGCTGCGCCCACTTTATGCGGTACGGGCTTTATATAAATTGCACCGTGTTTCCAGCAAACGTAAAAAAACTATGAAAGCTTACAATATTTGGCTCCACTCGAACTGAGGCTTCCTTTCTTGTTTTGTTTTTTTAATTTTTGATACCTTTAGTCATAATTTAGTTGGGAAAATTGTAAAGATTGTAGCAAAAAAACGTAGTATCAGAGCTTACCAATTAGCAACTTCATTTAATTTGTTTAAAATAATACCTGCTTGATATTTACCTGACATTATTTGTTTAAAATATTTAACTTTTGCTCCCTTTCATATAAATTCGCTATTTAATTTATTTATCTAATAACATATAACTTCGCTTGTATGAATGAACTAAAATCATACGCGGTAATGCTGCCAAATTTTAACAATACTCTTCATAAGCGATTATGAAATTTACTGTTATTATGCGTTTTTGTTGTTAGAATTGCAAAGTTTTGGTATGGATCGATAGAGCTGAGCGTCAGGAGCTCAGGGTTGGAAAATCTCATTTTTGGCAAAAATGTCCCTTACTCGAAAATGAAAATACCTCTTACGCAAAAATGCACTTTAAACGACGATATGTACATCTATACATATCTTTATATATATTACGCTAAGCGATTTTTTGTAAACACCATAACTTTTACACCGTTATACCGATTTTCGAGAATGTAGTGTCAAATGAAAGGGCTTGACCAGTAGATGTGCAGGAAGGTTTAATTTTTCAGAAAAGGGTTGCCAGCTGTTCGAAAATTTAATTTTCCTGTTTAATTTTTAAATTTGATGTGTCATATGAAAGGGCTTCGCATGGAAATGAGTAATTTATTAAAATTTTTACAAAAGGGTGCCACCTGTTCAAAGATCCATTTTTACGCTACAGTTTATCTCATCTTCTCATCTTTATATATATTACGCTAAGCGATTTTTTGTACGCAGCATAACATTTACACCGTTATACCGATTTTCGAAAATGGGGTGTTATATGAAAGGGCTTAGCCTGTAGATGTGCAGGAAGGTTTAATTTTATTGAAAAGGGTTGCCACCTGTTTAAAAATTGAATTGTCCTATATAGTTTGCTTGATTTATAAATTTCAGGTACCATATGAAAGGGCTTCAGCTGGAAATTAGTAATTTATTACAATTTTTACAACAAGGGTTACCTGTTCAAAAATTCAGTTTTACGCTATAGTTTGTGTGATTTTTAAATTTGAGGTGTCATATGAAAGGAACCTGCGTGAAAATAAGTAATTTATTATACTTTTTATAAAGAGGGATGCTACCTGTTCACAATTTAATTTTTATCATAATTTTTTCAAAGAAGGTTGCAACCATCTCCAAAAATTTATTTTTGGGGAAGGTTGCTTTTTAAATTTAAAGTGTCATATGAAATGGCTTTTCCGGGCATATGAAAATGCTTGGCCTGAAAATGAGTAAGTTATAACGATTTTTACAAAACGATTTGCCACCTGTTCAAAAATTTATTTTTACTCTACAGTTTGTCCGATTTTCAAATTTCTTGCCCTGTAATAAAAAGAAAGGGAAGGGGAAAATTAAAGGAACGGAAATGGCGAAGGAAGGGAAGAGGAAGCGCAAATAAAAGGGAAAGGGGAAGAGAAAGAGAAGTACGACAAATGACCTTTTGGAGGTAGCTATATGGATAAAATATTGTAGAAAATTATTCGCATTAAAACTTTAATATGGGACTCCTCAGACAAAATCTTTGTATACAAAATCTAGGTCGACGGAAAATAAAAGTAACCACACGGAAAAAACTATATTGATGTCACATCCATATTTATGGATAGTTCTGTCTGGTCTATAAACTATGGATGTCATATCCGTATAATGGGTGTTATATCCAAAAACTATTTGTAATATATGGATATGACATCCATAGCTTATGGATTAGACAGGATTATCCATAAATATGGATGTGACATCAATATAGTTTTCTCCGTGCAGTAATTATGTATATGCTTAATTTTATATTTTATTATTAAGAAACTATGTGCTTAAAGCCGATATATATTCTGTCATTTTTAAGGAGAAGTCAAATTTAAAATGGCAATAAAAAAAATTGTTAAATGTAGCAATAAGTGGTCCTCCACCCTCAAATTGTCGC
Organism: Urophora cardui; assembly: GCA_960531455.1. Lineage (NCBI taxonomy): Eukaryota > Metazoa > Arthropoda > Insecta > Diptera > Tephritidae > Urophora > Urophora cardui. The sequence goes on along the minus strand of OY482670.1, from coordinate 14,030,841 downwards.
ACAGTGTAATTGAAAGCCACAGCATCGCGTGGCCGGGTTTACTAGTCTTTATCTTTATATACCTATATTACGCTAAGCGATTTTTTGTAAGCACCATAACTTTTACACCGTTGTACCGATTTTCGAAAATTTGGTGTCAGATGAAAGGGCTTGACCTGTAGATGTGCAGGAAGGTTTAATTTTTTTGAAAAGGGTTGCCAGATGTTTGAAAATTAAATTTTACTGTATAGTTGGTTTGATTTTAAAATTTTTGGCACCATATGAAAGGGCTTGACCAGATATTAAGTAATTTAATAAAAAAATTACAAAAAGGGTTGCCACCTGTTCAAAAATTCAGTTTTACGCTATAGTTTGTTTGATTTTTAAATTTGAGATGTCATATGAAAGGACTTGGCATGGAAATGAGTAATTTATTAAAATTTTTACAAAAAGGGTGCCACCTGTTCAAAAATCCATTTTCACCCTACAGTTTATCTTATCTTTATATATATTACGCTAAGCGATTTTAGGTACGCACCATAACTTTTACACCGTTATACCGATTTTGGAAAATGTGGTATTAAATGAAAGGGATTGACCTGTATTTGTGCAGGAAGGTTTAACTTTTTTAAAAAGGGTTGCCACCTGTTTAAAAATTCGTTTTTATGCTATAATTTGTTTGATTTTTAAATTTGAGGTCCCATATGAAAGGGCTTGGCCTGATGATTAGTAATTTATTATAATTTTTACAAAAATGGTTGCCATCTTTTAAAAAATTCAAAAACACACTACAGTTTGTTTGATTATTAAATTTAAAGTGTCATATGAAATTGCTTTGCCTGGAGATATGAAAGGGCTTTACTTTAAAATGAGTAATTTATTATAACTTCTACAAAAAGGGTTGCCACCTGTTCAAAAATTCAGTTTTACGTTATAGTTTGTTCGATTTTTAGATTTGAGTTGTCATTTGAAAGGGATTTCCATGAAATGAATAATTTATTATAATTTTTACAAAAAGGGTTGCCACCTGTTAAAAAATTTATTTTTATGCTCCAGTTTGTTTGATTTTTAAGTCTGAGGTGTTATATGAAAGGGCTTAACCTGAAAATTCGTAATTTATTATCATTTTTCCAAAAAGGGTTGCCACCTGTCAAAAAATTTAATATTCCGGTATAGTTTGTTTGATTTTTAAATTTAAAATGTCATCTGAAAGGGCTACTCTCTAGATGGACAATAAAATTAAATTTTTACAAAACTGGTTGCCACCTATTTGAAAAATTTTGTTGACATTTTTTCACTATAGGAAAGAAAGGAAGGAAAGGAAATTAATGTGAAGGAAAGCTAAGGAAAGGGGAAAAGGTAAGAGGAAAGTGTACGGAAAGTAGAAAGGAAAAAAGCGAAAAGAAAACGCAAAAAGGACAGGATAAGAGCAAAAGGAAGGAAACTGGAAAGGGAAAGAAGAGTCCGGAAAATGGAATTTTGGAAGTCGCTAGAGGTTTAGAATTTCACTATGTCTCCTCGGACAATATAACCAGTAACTATATGTTTTATTTTATAGATATTTTATTATAGAAATATTAAGTATATAAGAAATATGGTCTTTCCACTCTAAAATTGCTCCGCTTTCAATCTAATTGGTCGAATTTTCGACCACGGGAATACTAGTATATATGCATATACAAATCTCATGTCACAATATTTGTGCGACTTTAAATTTAAAACTACTGAAACATTTTAATTAAATTTGGTAGTTATATCTCATTGGGTTCCATTAAGGTTATTAGTATGGAGATAGAGAACACCAAAAACATGTGTACATTAGGCATATAACTTTTTACAATTTTTGCAAATACGAAAAACGGCATACCATAGTCGAATAGAGCATAAAAAAGTATGAAACCAGTATTTTTTTTGCGAAATTGCAAAAAAGTTTCCGCGCAAAACGAAATTACTTTTTATCAGAACTGCTGAAAAAAACAAAAAAAGTTTTGTACAGTGTACAGGTTTTTCTTCATAATAATAGATATTTACATTAAGGTCTATTAAAAGAAATGTGGAAATCATCACATACTTTAAACTTAAAACTTATTTCATATAACAATTGACAAAAATGTAAAAATAAAAATATTAAAAAAAAATAAAAAAAAAATCTGACTTTTTTTAGAAATCCATTTTTGCGCGGAACGTTTTTGAACCGAAATCACATAAAAAAGTGATATTCATTACTTGTACAATATTTGCCACCACGTGGTGGTATGCCAAATTTTTCGTCAAAATTTGTTATATGCCTAGTGTACATACATATGAAGAAAAATCCGGCAGGTATCGCTGTTGTATTTTATTTCTATTTACACCAAAGTATCGGTCCAAATTTGAATTTCTCGAGTAAATTTTAGGTTCCTTCCATAACCGAAAACTTAGGAATTGTTACAAAATGTTTGTTAATAATATCTTTGACGAGAATATAATAGTATGTATAATACAATGCCGCTTAAAAAGCTCTAACGAGTTGTAATGACGAGCTTATCTCTCTAATTTGAGGCGCATTCCTTAATTTTTGTTTTTACCTACAGTTTTATGGGAATGCATTTTTTGTGGGAAGCATTTTCATGGCAGAAATACCCTATGAGGGCATGCCGCCCACCGCCGAGAGGTGACCGCTGTTTCTAATTTCTAATTAATTAAATTTTTTTTGGTGTTTGTCCGGACTGGGGATAAAGCTCAAATTAGTTACGCAGTAAAAGTATCGTTATAAAACAGCTGATCAACCAACCTTATGGGAAACAATGTATTTGATTAGTGATTCGCTAGTCGGTAACGCTATCGGTAACAACCAAATGAATTTTGGTTTTCAGCAGTAACGCTAACCAGCTGATCGATTGTTTGTTTCAGTTGTTCACTGTCATGACCCAATAATAATATGGTCGTAGCAATCAAAAGAGAACACGCAATTAGCATTAATACAAAATATGATAATTTCGCAACCTAAAAAACCAAAAGAAGAAGAGCGACTCTATTGCTATGGTCACCTTTATTGGGCTATAATCACTGTTCAGCTGTTTACTGTTACTGCACCAATAATCGACCAAATTAATACCGATACTGTTACTATTATGGAAATAAAGTTAATGCATTACTAATTTAAGTTTAAAACCCGAGACGTCTTTTATGGTAGCCTTTCACACACTACACCACAGGGGCCACTTTTTGACTTGAAATATATTGAAAATCAAAAATAAATTTTATCTCTGTATTTCTGACTCACCCAAATCCAAATTAAGCAACCCCCGTTAAATATTACTTGAGATGAGATTTGTTTGAATTATAACATTGGAAGTTTTGAGTTAAGACTATGGTAATTAAATTTCATATACATATATGTTTATTTTTTAAAAAACTTTATTTAAAATTATACATTAACAAAATTCGTTGTTTATTGTTTAAGTCTCAAAAATTCTCTGAAGAAAATTTTTGAAGTTATGTATGTATTTCAAATTTCACAATAGAAATCATGATCAACAAGATCAATAAAAAACAAAGTTAAATTAACCCTACAATGACTATCTATTTATACGAATGTAAAAAAAAATACTGGGAACCTGTATATTAATTTTTTTTTCGATTCATACGTCTTCCGTGGGCATTTACCTTAGTATAGGTACTTATTAACTTTTTAAAGAAAAAGTATATGTATAACAATTCCCAAGTTTTGCTGCATGATTAATCAATGTATGCATATTCGCTACAGGCCCATGTATGTACACATTTCATTTTGCTCCGGGGCTACTAGGTTAATTATATTCATATAAAGGAACGATATACATAAGTAGTAGGGATTCCAATTTTTCCGATTTTTTTAATCCCGGGATTTTCGAGATTTTTTTTTATAATCCCGGGATCCCGGGATTTTTCCATTAATTATTTTCCGACATTTTCGGTTGAAAACAGTAAATATATTTTTCGAGGAACGCTACCACTTTAAAATGCAAAGAAAATAATTAATTTTTATTGCCATTTTTTATTTAAAACAAAAATTATTTCATAAAAAAAAATTAATTCATGCGTATTATTTAATAATACTTAAGAGTTACTTTAAAAAAGACAACCAACTAAGAAAATGACATATTTGGTGTAAAAAACATTTGCTTTAAAGTTGGTACTTTTAAGATATTGTGTGACAAAATAAAACAATTTAAATTACTTTTTTCGTGAACCTCGATATGTTATAGGCCGTAACAAATATACGAAGAATGCATACTTAAAATTTCAATACACCCTCAAAATCTGGAGTACTGGCCAAAAACACTTTTTCACAGGATAAGTCTGTCTAGTCTATGAACATAATTTTGATGTTGAAAATACGACATTTCACCGCTTCCATCAGTATACGGACTGTTAAAATGTATAAATGTCAGAGAAACTGTAAAAATATTATCGAAATTTATTTTTTCCTTTTTTCATCTTCCTCGAATAATTTGTTAACAAGTGCATATATATAAAATTATTTCGAAACAATTTTCTGTTAATACTGTTTTCAACGATATATAACTTTTCATATCTGCGTAGGCTCACCTATGATATTCTACTTTAATCAATTTCTACTGTTAAATTTTCCATACTAAAATTGCTAAATTTGAATCCACTCTTAACCCGTGTATGATACCCGTGTATGGATACCCGATTTAGCAATTATAATATGAAAAATTTCACAGAAGTAATTAAAACGGCGTGGCACATTTAATTTTAGTACACTGTTATAAATATTGGAATATTTTTTAAACTTTGATTTGGTTTGAAAGGAATTTAAAACTTTTTTTGAGTAAAATTTTGAACCTTTGAAAGTTTAAAAGTATCTTATTCCTTTTTGGTTTAAAATTCAAACTTACAAAAGTTCAAATATATCAAAGTATTTTTTGGAATAAATTTCATACTTTTTTGGTTTAAATCTTACACTTTTTCTCATTTAAACTTTTAAGGTTTAAATTTTAAACTTTCATTGGTCGTAAAATTTGATTTCAACAAAAAAAATTTAATTTTTGATTTGAAATTCCAACTTGCTTTTTCGAGAAATGAACAATATAAAAAGCTCATTTATAGTTATTAGACAATTTGAATGAATGACTGTGTGGCGTTGTTTGAATGGAGAAACAAACAAATACAAAATAATTATGGAATCAGATAAAATGAAGAAGGTAGAAAAGGAGAAGGAGAGGATAGGAAAAAGACACAATATGGAAAAGGATTAAGGGGATGTTGGGGAGAGAACAATATGGAAGATAAATAAGCCGCGTGTAGCACAGTACACGTGATAGAAGTTAACTTCTTACATTAAGCATTATTATAAAGAAAACATCTGAAATGATGCATAAGCTTGTTACTTTGTGTTATTTTTATGAAATTGTTTAAGCCATGTTTAATTTATTCAAATTGAAGTGGCGTATGCTATACAAATATAAAGCTTATGGTTTCAGAAAAATTGCATAATTGCATTGTTAAGATGTTGCATAATTTTAGGCTATGATGAAATTAAATACATAAATACATACAGGACCCGGATTCTAAAAATCGTTATCGCCAAATGAGATCGCCAAAAATCTCTAAATTTATATCAGACCCGCCTAAAAGTATGTATCTCCTTTATTTATTTATATCGTCTCAAGCTGCAGCATGCTGGTCGCATTGATGAGTCAGTTTTGTATGTCATATATTTTACCAGATATTGCATATTTTTAGGTGCGTCTGATATAAACTGAGCAAATTTTGGCGATCTAATTTGGCGATAGCGATTTATAGAATCCGGGTACAGGTGAAGCTAATAAAAGCGTGTTAAAACCACTGATATTTCTGTGTAGAATAACAAACGAATGAATCAGGAGAAAGTATGGTCTGTTTAAAAGGACAATATTTGCAGTGATAAACATAAAATTTAAATTCATTTTCCCTCCTTTTCCGTCAGCAACTTTCATTTGATAACAATATTGCTCAGAAATGTTTCAGGGTTATCTAGGTTCACATTTTGACCCATATATGGGTATCCGACCTAGAAATCATAATCGGTACATATCTATGTAAAAGCCCTGCTCAACACCTTTCGTTTGATGCCAGGCATGGAATATATGAGTTATTTTTGAAATTTCAACTCAAAAAGTCAATAGGAAAGAGTTAATATTTTTAATAGGGCTCTAGATACCCGGGTATCGAGCAATTCGATCTGATCGTTTTTGTTTGAAGCCCCTTTGTTGTTCAAATGCACGTACAAATATACGGCAGGGACGTAACGGTTATAAGAGAAATGGGGTAAAAGTCATATTTAACCATTATCATGAGAAAAAAAATTTTTTGGTCCTTAATAACCATTATAAAAACCAAAAAACCGTTTTGGGCCTGAATAACCGTTATGGCAACCAAAAAAGTGTTTTGGGCTTGAATAACCGTTATGGCAACCAAAGAACTGTTTTGGGCCTAAATAACCGTTATTCAGATTTTTATTTTTTTTTTTTGGTCAGCCATAAAAATCAATCCTATTTATTTGTCAATATTTCTGGACGATATTGGTATCAAATGAAAGGTGTTGAGCAGGGATTGTAGCTCTGATTATCTCTTTTCATTTCATACCAATATTGCTTAAAACATCCTGGTCCACTTTTCACCCATAACTGGGAGCCCGACCTACGAATCTTAACAAATACACCTATATGTAAAAGCCCTGCTCAACACCTTTCATTTGATACCAATATCGTCCAGAAATCTTGACAAATAAATAGGTTTGATTTTTATAGCTGACCAAAAAAAAGAAATAAAAATCTGAATAACGGTTATTCAGGCCCAAAACAGTTTTTTGGTTACCATAACGGTTATTCAGGCCCAAAACACTTTTCTGGTTGCCATAACGGTTATTCAGGCGCAAAACGGTTTTTTGGTTTTTATAATGGTTATTAAGGACCAAAAGAAGATAAAGGTTATTTTTGCGTAACCTTTTCACCACACTAGAAAAAATAACCGTTATTTTCGGTCCCTGATATACGGGTAATAAACAAACAAACAACTGTTCGAGCATTTGAACAACAATTGTTCGAGCTACTCGAAAATGTTCAAAAAAAATCGAGAGCTCTAATTTTTAACATTTATACATGACATCATATCATTACATGACATGATATCACATCATGACATCACATCATGACATCACATCATGACATCATATCAGGCATCACGTCATGACATCATATCATAGCATCACATCATGACATCGCATCATGACATCACATCGTGACATCACTTCATGATATCACATCATGGCATCACGTGACATGACATAAGGGGTTATACGGGTCCATATTATGACCCATATCAGGGGACCCGACCTAGAACTCATAATCAGTACCTATATCTCTATGTGAAAGCTGTGCTCAGCACCTTTCATTTGATACCAATATTGCTCAGAAATATTCCGGGGTCATCCGGATCCACGTTTTGACCCATATCTAGGGACCCGACCTGGGTATCATAACGAGTAAATCTCCATGTAAAAGCCATGTTCAATACCTTTTATTTGATACCAATATCGTCCAAAACATTCAGGGGAAAGCCCTTTTGCTGTTTCCTGTTTGCTATTTCCGTGCAACGGAAGTGTACCTGCTATTTCCTTTTTAAAATTTCACTCTCCATAAAAACTGTGTATCGCCGCCTAAGAAGTTAACTTCAAAAAGGAGAAAAAAGGATAGGAAAGAAGATAAAATAGGGAAAGCATGAAGGGGATTTGGGAGCAGACATTTTTTTTTATTTAAACCAAAAAAAGGTTTAAATTTTAAACTTGTGAAAGTCTTAAAATAAATATTATTTTGGAATAAAATCTAAACCTTAAAAGTTTAAAAATCTTTTAAACTTTTCAAAGTTTAAATTTTAATAATTTTTCGGTCGACCAAAAAAGTTTAAAATTTATACCAAAATTTATTTGAGTGTAGTAGTGCGAAACTCTCAAGTCTAATTAAAATTCTCTCTGGTTTTTGGTAATTTTATTTTTTGATTATTGCTTGCATTTTCTTCCAATATTTACTTTTCATGGGAGAAACTTCGAAAAAACCCTTGAGAATAAAAAATCAGGAAATCGAAGTTATCAAAAGAATTTACCACAAGAATTCTAAAGATTTTAAAGGTACTTAACGTTCGTTTCCTCACAGCACGTACTTTACAACAAAGCAATTTAATTATTAAAAAAAAATCAAAAAATATTAATTCTCACTTTGAGTAATGGACATTTTAAATTCTGGCAAAAATGCTGCAATTATTCTGCATTTTCTTCCGGATTGTTCTATTCCAATATTTTTTACGCCTTTTTGTTCTATTGACAAAATTTAAAATCGGGCTGATTACGGGGCAAACATTTCTGCTCTTAACACAAGTAAAGCGCTGCATTACTTTTGTTTCATTCATCATATGAGAAATGCAGCATTTTCACAGTGCACAGGGCACATGTTGATAATTCTTCCATATAATAATGTAAAATTATCGCTTAGAATAGGAAAAGCTATTAGTATACAGATCTGAGGTCAATAAAAATTATATAAAATAATTTTCTTTGCTTTAATAGGAGAATATTATGTCTTTATTTTATCTCGAAAATCCCGGGATGAAATTCTAGCAATCCCGGGATTTTCGGGGTATCAAAAAGGGCGGGATTGGAATCCCTAATAAGTAGGTATGTATCTATGTAAGAAACACCACTTACAGCTCGATTCTGAGCGTTACTTCAATATTATTTTACTGGTAATTTACTTTGCTGAAAAGTTTTACCATCTCCTCAATCGGTATTCTCGAACAAATGGTAACGCTATCAAAGTGATTCCATACTAATGGAATGGAATCGGACTTAAAATGCTAACACATTGTTATCACTTATTGAGGTGGAATAGAATACGAGAAAGGTGTTCACAGGTCAAGTCTTCACTTTAACGGTAAAGCAAATTATGTTACCGCGCGGAATAAGGCCGTTACAGGATTTCAAATATGTTCTGATATTTTGCCGTAAATAGAAATAGAACACAACAGCGACACCGCAGTAAATTCATGAATTTTATCGTTGCGTGAGTCAAATCGTTTTTGATTTAATATAATGAATAAATTTTATTTCTGATTTCGTTCTTCATCCAAATCCAGACAACTTTTTATTTGTGATTTCATTTTTAGTCAAATCAAAGAATATCGTGTATTTCATTTTTTGAAAATAGAAACCTTTCCAGTAATAAAAGATATGTTTTATCAGGATGACGAAGCAGATCACAAAATAAAAGTATTTTTTTTTTTTATTTTGAATATCAAATCACTAATAAGATGATGATGACTGTTGATAACTGAAAGCCAATGCGAAGCTTGGCCTGGTATGCTAGTATTCATATAAAATTAAGTGTTAATTATATCAATTATAAAACATTTCATTGCTGCAATATCCAATCGGCTATATATGCCTGGCTTTTCGGGATCTTTACAATCATGAACTCTAGTTGCCACTCCGCAAAGCTTGTTCTGGTAGACGGCAGGAGCACCGGCATCGCCATAACATGTACCCGATCCATCATCGGCACCAGCACACATATTCGTATGTATAAACTCTGTATTTCTATTTCCAGAATAATAAAAGCGCAAATTATCTACGCTCACTTTACACGTACGTAACTGGAATTCGCAGTAATCTTCTTCTTTGTTTGTTTTACCCCAACCACTCACCCGTAATTCGATCCTATCCTCCATACGAGATTCGCAGAGTTTTATTGGAGCTATTGTTGGTATATCGGGAAAACGTAACCACGTTTTAACAACGGCTATATTCATAGCTTTTATTTCAGGATTGTAATTTGGTGGCCAAGAAAACTCGTCTGCTATTAAATTTTGATAAGGCTTTGCAGTTCGCCTATCGACAACACCGACTGACACAAGGAAAGTGTTTGGATCCTTCTTGTATACGCACTCCGCCGCCGTAACCACATGCTGATAAGAGACCAATGCGCCCGCACAAACATAACCACCATTTTCGAACAATGCTGCCGTGTATTTAGCCTCCTCTATATGAGCAACCCTGCCATTAACGATGCGGAAACTGGTAGTATTTGTGGACGTCGTCCACCACACAAGGCTCAATATGAGCGCCATCGCCAGAAATACACTGCTCGAATTCATTACTTGATTACTGTACGGTACGAGATACTATGAAGAAATTTGCCATTTTCGTCGCTAGTTATAGCCAAAATTGATAGTGTTTTAGGGGGTTTCGGGGGAAATTGGTAATGTTTATTTATATGAACGTACATACATATCGTCGTATCATACGAATTTCTTTGTAAAAAATTGTGAGTGCTAGCTTTCGTATGGTCCCACATAGCATTTTATGAATTTTTTGATCATATTCCAGTCTTTTTCGATCCCTATGCACGTTTAAAATAATGAAAAATGCGCTCATTTTATGATCATAAAAGAGCCTCTCGTCTGTAGAAAATGGTACCCTACGTCCAACTCTTCTTGGGGAGTCGTTTTCGAGTCTTATTTTAATCGTATTTTAATCATTTTCAAATACCTTTCGATTTTATTTTTTTCGATTTTCAATCTTATTTTGGTAATTTTTGAATCGTTTTCTGATCGTTTTTGAATCTTTTTTGTGTATTTTTTCAATCGTTTTTCTGATCATTTTCGACTGGCTTTCCAATCTTTTTAGTGTATTCTTTCAATCGTTTTTCTAATCATTTTCGAATCTTTTTTGGGTAATTTTTCAGTAACTTTCTGATCAATTTCTAATCATTTTCTAATACTTTTCTACTCATTTTCCTATCATTTTTGGGCCAGTTTACAATCGCATTTCTTTCCCATCTTCTATCCCCTTACATATTCTCCCCTTAGCCTTACCTTTACCAATGTCGCAAAAAGAACTTCCACGGTCACCCTCAGTCTACATTTTGGTTGGAACTTTTTAAACAGACTAGAGTGCTGCCTACCGTCGAAATTCGACAGTTTTTCTAGATGTTTTTTTTATGACTAAGGTGCAACTATAGTTTTTATATAATTATTTGTTGTTATTGTCACTGTTACTATTTTGTTGTTGTTGTTGGTGTTGTTTTTGGTGTTGTTGTCGTTACTCGTTTTCACAATTCTCCTACCAACTTCTTTATTTCTATTTCTTCTCTTTTCTTCATCAATTTCTTTCCTACTTATTCTTTCTTATCCTACTTATTCCTTGACTTTATGTTTTTGTTGTAGTGGTTTTTCTACCTTTTTACGTTTATACTTCTTTGAAACTACACACCACATCCAGCCAAACATGTTCACAGTTGCATGATAAGTTTGGTGAAAACGCACAAAGTCAGCTACATATGCTTGCGCATTGCGACAGCTCTGTTGTGTGCAAAAGCATGCAACAACAACCACACGGCAATTTTCCAACGACGATTGTGGACGCATTTTCCAACCAATTTTCATGAAAATTGGCGCAGTTCTATTTGAGAGCAATACCTTTCTAATTGTGTGCTTAGTTTTAAAATCGGTTCAGTAGTTTCGACGGAGAAGATGGAACAAAATTTATGTTAGCGTATTAATAATATAGATTTTAGCCTACAATAATATAAAGCAAATAAGGAGTTTAAGACATAGTAAAAATTTCAATCCCTAAAAGAATTCCTATGAAAATGCATACATATACGCATTTTGGCACTCTCATATACTGCAACACGGAAGACATACATCTATATGTTCCTGCTCTACAACATTCGGAACCATCAATATCGAAATCTAATATAAAATTCTCTGAAATTTTTTATACCTTTCATGAGAATGAAATGGTATTATAACTTAGTGCCAAAAAATGTTTGTCGAAAGTACCAGAAGGAAGCGTGGGGGACCCACCAAAATATATACCGATATGGTCAGAATCACGAGCTGAGTCGATTAAGCCATGCCCGTCTGTCCGTCTGTCTGTCTGTCCGTCCGTCCGTCTGTGTGAACGCAAACTAGTCCCTCAGTTTTTGAGATATCTGAATGAAATTCGGAATACAGGTATGTTGTTATATGCAGCTGATCATTTGTCGGAACCGGCCGAATCGGACCACTATAACATATAGAAAACAACCGATTATTCAGATATACATGAAATTTTTGGATGTAATTTATGCATAACTTCCCAATTTAAACAGCTAAGGACGTGAAACTTTGAAGTAGACGTACCCATTTTGGTCCAAACTAGGTTACCGAAAATTGTCAAGATCGGACCACTATAACATATAGTTCCACAACATCCGATTATTCAGATATACACATATTGGTGTATAACTCCTCCATTTTAACAGCTAACGGCGTGAAATTTTGAAGTATTTGTACCCATATGGGCCCAAACGGGATTACCGAAAATTGTCAAGATCGGACCACTATAACATATAGCTCCCCTACAACCGATTGTTCAGATATGGACATTTTGGTGTGTAGTTCCTCCATTTAAATAGCCAAGACACCATTTTTTCTAATAAATCTTTCCATAAATGAACCCACAGAATTAAAATTATAAATTAAACTTAATCCGGCTATGTACATACATAGGTAACTTTTCATTTCCCCACTCATGAAAGGTATGAAGTCTTCGGTACGGCCGAAGACAGCCGCGCTTTTACTTGTTTTTTTTTTAAATTATAGCTTTATGTAATAGGCTTGCTAAGTAATATGGCTTGCAAAGTAATCGATCACATTTCGAGCTTTAGCATGATCAATTTATGATAAATTATTTTTTTAATCAGCAAAGGAGATCGGAAAAGACTCGGTACAGTCAGTTTTCATAAAACAATCTTCCAAATGCTATGTGGGGTACGTCGATATGTAGTGGGAATGTTTATTTGAAGCTCGTGTTTTTGTTTTTAAACAATCATTGGAGCTGACAAAGAAAAAGCTGTGTATCAGCAAAACAACTTCAAAATACTCGAAAGCTGGAATTCCTCGAAAAAACAAATGGCTACCCAACAGACCAAGAGGCTTGAATAATATTATAACAAGCTTATAACAAGCTAAGCGTTAAGCTTGAGAAATACTTGAGTAAACTAAATACTACCCAAATAATTGTAGAAAAATCAAAATGGCTCCCTTTTTATAAGCTTTTCAACATAAGTGTGGATTCTACACTGTAGAATAATATTATCTATGCAAGATTGTTCGCGACGTTCTCTAAAATATACACTCAGAGGAAAAACATTATAAAATCGACGAAAACGTGCTTAAAATAGAGAAAAACGTATTTAAAAGTGATGTAAATATGAACATTTTTATTTTAAAAATGTTCATTGTAAAATTGTAAATGAAGTAAAAACATTTTAAATTTAAAAATGTGTATTGTTATTTTAATAGCTATGCGTTTTTAATCCATTTATGTTCATTTTTAATTTAAATACCATCATTTTTATTTTAAATAACAAACGTACTTAATTTAAAAATATTCATATATAAATCAAATCGTCGCTCCCTACGAAGACTAGCACGGTTCAGTTAGCGTGGAAGACTAGCACGGTTCGCTGTTCGCGTGGAAGACTAGCATGCTTCAGTTCTCTGCGTGGAAAACTAGCATACTTCGTTGTTCGCGTGGAAGACTAGCATGCTTCAGTTCTCTGCGTGGAAGAATAGCATACTTCGTTGTTCGCGTGGAAGACTAGCATGCTTCAGTTCTCTGCGTGGAAGACTAACATGCTTCACTTATTTGGGTGGAAACTAACATTCTATGCACATACTTAAAAGTAGGCCTAGTACAAGTCTAGAAATATTTGAAACTCATATACTTTTCATGTAGTTTGGCTGAAGCTTCCTGTTTAAAGTTTTATTGCAGTATGAATTATTGTTCTTGCACTTACTTATCAAATATCTTTCACTCCTCGGACCATCCTCCTCCGGTTTTTAACCCCTAAGCTTATTTCTAACAAACAGAAGTATGTTAGTTTCCACCCCAACAAGTGAAGCATGTTAGTCTTCCACGCAGAGAACTGAAGCATGCTAGTCTTCCACGCGAACAACGACGTGTGTTAGTCTTCCACGCGAACAACGAAGTGTGTTAGTCTTCCATGCGAACAACGAACCGTGCTAGTCTTCGTTGGGAGCGACGAAATATGAACGATTTTGAATAAAGATTCTGCATTTTTAAAATAAAAATGCACATTTTCATTTTAATAATGAAACATTTTTGTTTTATATACCCACCACCCTTCATTAATTCACCTTTATTAAACCATACAAAAATTATTAGTCCGGTTCAGAATTTTATTCGTATACATTTTCAAATGCAGTTTTTAAAAAAAAAAAACTTAAATCATACACATACATATGTACATATCTACATGTAGATACAAATAACAAATTCATATTGATTTTGATTTTATATATGTTTTGCCATTGTTAATTGAATATAAATGTAATGGTTGTGTTTTAAAACTAGAAAATTTACGATTTTCAGTGTGTCTAATTTTGTGCCGACTTCTTAGGAATGAAAATGTTTTTCATAACTTTGACATATACTGAAGTATGCAGATGAGGAAAATGCCGTTATTCCACGCACGATTTGTGAAACAAATGGAATGTGAAATATTTGTTCAACTCATGGCCCAACAATAGAGGTCGCCGCATGTAGAAGAGAATAGGCGATTACCATTCGATGGCCTGTTTCAAATCAAAACAAGATGCAATAGTTTGAGATTAGCTAAAGGCAGGAAGAAGAAGAGTGAGTTTCTCTTGCATATCCCTTATTTCATCCTACTCATCTCATCCCGATTCTCATCCTGATCCTGATCCTAATCCTCATCTTCATAGTGCTATTCTGATCCTAATCCTAATCCTCATCCTCATTTCATCCCGATCCTCATCCTCATCCTAATCATCATTCTCATTCTAAAACTTACCTTCCTTTGCGCGTTTGCTCCAGTAATGCCAACAAATCAATACGGTTTTGCGTTGAAGATGATGGCATTGAAAAACATCCCTCCTCTATGCCGAACTATATAAAAATAAACTAAACCATTGCACCAAAAGAAATTTTTTAATTACACATACCTCTTTCTTCTTCCACTTGAATAGCTTCTCTCGAAATTCAACCCGTATACCGAGGGGCGGAATGGCTTCCTTTAGACCATCAGTTCTTAAAAATTTAAGGCTGCTAAGTTATTTGCGAATCTGCAGTACGTGATCAGATACAATACAGTATTATAACACATTACAAAATGTTTGAATCATTTTTGCCTTTTAGGAAAGGCAATACATGGACTCCGCTTAGATTGTCACACTCTCCTGAATCGAAACTATTTATATTTAAACCGAATTGTACATTTTATTTGTAGTTCAAAAAATTTCCGAAAATTATTTGCCAATTCAGTTGATATCGAATATGTAGGTAAATAAGCTTTGTATTTTTATATTTGAAATTAAGTTTTCTTTTTTTTGCTTTAGGCGAAAAGATTGTAAGAATGTAATAATAATAATAATAATACAATGGCGCTATTATAACTCTGACGAGTTTTATGGCCGAGCTTCTCTCCCAATTCGAGGTGTGCTCCTTTTTGTTTTTCCTACTAATTGGGTGGACCTACAGTTTTATGTCGGCTCCGAACGGCGAATGCATTTTTTGTGAGAAGCTTTTTCATGGCAGAAATACTCTCGGAGGGTATGCCGCCCACTGCCGAGAGGTGACCGCTGCTCTTAAAAAACCCAATAATTGGATTTTTACTAATTAGAAAAATTTGTGTGGCTCGGACCGTGGTTTGAACCCGAGACCTCTGGCATAGCAGGCGAGCACTCTACCAACTGCACCACAGCGGCCGGGATTGTAAGAATGTAACATTTTTAAAATAAATATGTGCATCTTAAAATTAAAAATGTAGCGTTTTTAAATTAAATACGTACATTTTATTTTAAAAATTTGATTTTTAATTTAAAATTTTTTATTTTTAAATCAAAAATGATGTGGTTTAAAACGGACATTATAAAAATAAAAATATTATTTTTGATTTTAAAATGCTGTTTTTCTCTGAGTGTAGAGTCCATATTATAAATGTGAAATGGAAATTGTATTTAAACTCTCATTACGGGATAACCGCTGAACGGACACACACGAAACTTTGTATACCTAATTATTTCATCCTGCGTAGGTTATAGGAGTAGTATTTTTAATGGTGGCCGCTGTGGTGTAGTGGGTAGCGTGCTCGCCTGCTATGCCAGAGGTCTCGGGTTCAAACCTCAGTCCGAGCAAAACACCAAAAAAAATTTTTCTAATTAGTAAAAATCCAATTATTGGATTTTTTAAGAGCAGCGGTCACCTCTCGGCAGTGGACGGCATACCCTCCGAGTGTATTTCTGCCATGAAAAAGCTTCTCACAAAAAATGCATTCGCCGTTCGGAGCCGGCATAAAACAGTAGGTCCACCCAATTAGTAGGAAAAACAAAAAGGAGCACACCTCGAAGTGGGAGAGAAGCTCGGCCATAAAACTCGTCAGAGTTATAATAGCGCCATTGTATTATATTATATTATATTTTTAATCTTATTGAAAAGTTGGCACATTGAGCTCCAGCTCATCCTCATTTTTTTGGGTGAAAGATGAGTTTGGTATGCACAAAAATAATTAAAAATGGCTTGATTTTACTCAATAGCTATGTTTGATCTCATCAAAAAACTTAAATTAACGAAATCCTATAGAATCAATTTACCTACATTATTTGGTTATTTCTTGAAATTGACTTTGAGCTGAGTCCATTGAGCAAGAGCTCAGTCTTTATGCATAAGGGATAAAATCGCTAAACATTGGTAAAACAGTGATGGGCAACTGCTGTACAAACTGACTTACTTTTGAATATATAATAAAATATTTATAGTAGAACTGAAAATTGGAAGAGCAACATACCAAAGTACCATGTACCCAAATCCTAAATCGGGCCCCAAATATGGTATGGTATCAAATGAAAATTGTTGATCAGGGCTTCAATAACTGCAGAATTAAAGGGAGTAGAAATATAGATAGAGATAGATATAGATATAGAGATAGAGATAGATATAGAGATAGAGATAGATATAGATATATGTAGAGATAGAGATATGGATAGAGATAAAGATAAAAATAGAGATAAAGACTGAGGTAGAGGTAGAGATAGCGGTAGAGATAGAGAAAGATAAAGAAAAGAAGAAGATGTAAAAGAAGAGGTATATGAAAATGAAATAAAAAATTAACACAAACATAAAACGAACAAGAAAAAGAAATAGAAAAAGAAGGGGAAAAGAAAATGGAAAAAAGGAAGAGAAAGGTAGAGGGAAAGACACATTATGATTTAAAACTACTTCTCGTTACTGCGAAGCGCGGCGGGTACTATCTAGTAATCTTATAAATACCATTGTAGAAAAATATTACTAGTGAAAGATTTTTATAGGCGAGGAATGTGTTTTTGGAAACTGAAATTTATGTATATTGTAGCGATAATGGTTCATCACGATAGTTTGGCGAATTCGAATTCTCGTCGCCATTAGCGATGCGCGCTTTGTTGCATTCTCGGAACGTTGGCGAGTTGAGACTTATAGCCCAGTTAGTCGAGAACGTGTGGTCCGCTCGCTGACGCAAACGCCCGTATGCAATTTTTAGGATTTTTTGAGCCCGTAGCAATCAGCTGTTTTACTCACACATATTTACATATATATATAGTTTGTTTACATTTTGGCAGGGTTGCCGTTTAGTCATTTTTGAACAAACAAGATTTTTACTAATCTTCAAAGTGTTATGCGGATTACTCTTCAATACACAACTGTGCTTTATTTGCCAAATGACAAGAAAATACTAATTTAATCGTTTTTAAAGTTGTTTTTTTTTATTAATTTAGTTACTTTTTTACGGCTTAGTTGGTAATTAAAACACATTTTTCTTGTAATTTTGTTGCTGCCCAATATATTTCCATCACACCTTGGTGATAGTTATCAAGGACTAAAACATAAAATAACAAAAAACACAGTCAGAACATTAAATTTACAATTGAAAATCCATAAAAAAAATTATATTGGGAAGCAACAGGATTCTCACAAAAATCTGTGTTTAATTAAGAAATCTGTACTGAGTTTCTGTAACTCATATCTTTTCTAGTATAAATAGGTGGTGACAAAGTGTGGATCGTATTAGTGTGAAATCACTTTAATTGATTTTGCTACAGAAACTCAGATTTATTGTGGCAATTTATAACTTTTTAATGTAGAAAAATTGCAGAAGAAGACCACAAAGAGTTATCAATTAAGAAAATACCGCCACCATTGTGGATAAATACAATTTTTGCTTTAATTTTCAGTAATATCTTCATTTATTAGGAGTGTTCAATATCTCAAAATTTTTACATATTTTTACGAATAGTTACGAATTTATGTTCAATAACCCAAAAAATTCGCAAAAGAGAGCCAAATTGAGAGAGTAAGACCTCGAGAGAGTTGATAAACGCTGCAAGTAAAATTTTCACTTGCAACTACTACGACATAAAAAATATACAAATATACAAACTACTAGCAGCTTTAAAAAAACAGAAGTGTCAAAAATATATTATCACAAAAATTTCAATTGGAAATATACAAACATTTTAAACGCAAATTTCTAATTGTGTACTAAATAAGTTAGCGCAAAAACGAATCTTGATGATGTTGTGGAATAGCCAAAGTAGAATTTTGTTTTCCTAATTCAGTTATTTCCATTCATTTCCAATTTCAAAAATTTCAATTGCAACCTTACCTAAAAATCAAATTGTTAAAACAGCGTATCAGCTGTCTTCTTGCGAATGTTTACGATTTTGTGTTCAATTACTTATTATCTTGTTATTAATTTATATATACATATATATATTTACATTTTGTTTGGGATTTAAAAAAAATTTATAAACGTTTTCTTTCCTTTCTTTTTAAAAATTAAAGTAATAATAAATGGTTCGTTTGGTGCAGTGAAATAACGCCCGTGGAATTAACGCCCGCGGGCGTTATCTCCCAAAAAAGGAAATAACGCCCGCGGGCGTTTTTTCTTTTCTTGAAAAGGAAATAGCGCCTGCGAATAAAACGAAATTAAACCCGTGGGTATTATTTCCACTCAGAAAGGGAAAGAACGCCCGCGCGCCCTATTCGGCGATGTGGGCTTTATTTCCCTTTCGTAAGGGCAATTAAGAACGCAGACGGATTTTTTTTTTTTTTAATATGGTGTATTAGTGGGAAAAGCGCCGCAGGCGAAAAATTGGAATAAAAAATCGCGCGATTTTTAATTCCAATTTTTCGTTTTTTTTGTTTAAATATGGTGTATTATTATTGGGAAAAGCGCCGCAGGCGAAAAATTAGAATAAAAAATCGTGCGATTTTTAATTCCAATTTTTCGTTTTTTTTTTTTGAAATATGGTGTATTATTATTGGGAAAAGCGCCGCAGGCGAAAAATTGGAATAAAAAATCGCGCGATTTATTGTGTGTTATTTGTTTTACCAAGCCACGCGATATTCTCTTAAGCCCATGCAATCACTTTAAATTGTGTGCGGATTGCTTTGGAGAGCACAGTGAGGTTGCAATTGTAAATGGCAATAGAAATATTTTGTGCCCGGTTTGTCGTCAACTTGTTGAAAACTCTATAAGAGTATTTGTTTAGATTGTGGTCTGAAAGTGCCAATATGTATGTAATGAAGTTTTGTTTATTTTGATTGAGTATTGAAATATTTACTTATTTACAGACCTTGAAAATTCTTAGTAATAAATGATTATAGAAATTTACTGAAGCTTTGTTTATTCGATTGAGTATTTGAATATTTAGAAGGGATTTAAAAAAAATTGAAAGAATCGAAAAATTGGAATTAAAAATCGCGCGATTTTTTATTCCAATTTTTCGCCTGCGCCGCTTTTTTCCCTAATACACCATATTTAAAAAAAATCCGTCTGCGGGCTTAATTGCCCTTCCGAAAGAGAAATAAAGCCCATGGATCAAACGAAATAACGCCTGCGGGAATTATTTCTTTTTCAAGAAAAGAAAAAACGCCCGCGGGCGTTATTTCCTTCTTTTGGGGAAATAACGCCCGCGGGCGTTAATTCCACGGGCGTTATTTCACTGCACCGGTTCGTTTAAGTAGACATACTATTTTTTCCATGTGAACAGATATATGTATATTCGATAACATTTTACAATCTTGTTGAGTTAGTTGTATAATGCTGTGAAAATTACTGTTTAAATATTTAATAACTAAAAATGTTCAACTGGCAACCCTTCTACCTTGCAACCATGCGAGCGATCAGCTAACACATTTTTACGTAAAAAATCAAAATGATTTTGATTTCTGCGGTACGGGCTTCTACGTCGTACGTCGTTGAATAATCGGTTACATACAAATCCCATTAAATAGGTTGGATCAGCTGACACGGTACACGGGTTTACGTTCTCGACTAACTGGGCTATTAGGCTCATTGGCGAATACCTGCGAGAAAATCTTTCTACAGCACACGTTCAAACGGTAAGTTAAAGCAATATATTTAAGAATTTGTTCGCGCAAAGAAAGAATTAAAGAAATTAAAAAAAAAAAAAAATACGTTCGCGAAAACAGATTTTTCTCTAGTACATAGTTCGCCTCGAATTCGACATGAATCCGATAAACTATCCCTCGCCTATCTATAGCCGCTCGTGTTTATTGGGAATTGAAAAGTTAATAACCTAAGACAAACAATTGCAAAACTACTACTTGTTATTGTTCTTTTATTTTCTTGATTTCTTGGAATTTAGTATCGTTTCTATGGATAGCTGACTCAGCAATTAATTAATTAAGCAAAAAATAATAAATCAAATAAGGTGTGCAAAATTTGTTAAAGGTTGTTCACCCTGTCAAAAATGGGTGCGTGCTAGAGTTGGCAAATATTTGCGTACCTATGACTTTAAGCCCGTCTCCACATAACTTAATTCGCATTCGAATAATCTTGCAAACAATCTCGCGAAATAGCTCGTCTCCACGCAGCTCAGGGTGATAGATGGTTAAAATGTTCTAGAAAATTATTCGGAATAAAATTTCAGTATGAAACTCTTCAGAAAAAATCGGCTGATATAAAATTCACATAAAAATAAAATAAAAAGTATGTTTTATCAGGATGCCGAATCAAATCGCAAAATAAAAGTATCTTTTGTTTTGAAAATCAAATTACAAATAAGATGCTGATGACCGTTGATAACTGAAAGCCAATGCGAAGCTTGGCCAGGTATGCTAGTATACATATATTATATATTACAATGTTAAAAATATTGGAATATTTTTTAAACTTTGATTTGGTTTGAAAGAAATTTAAAACCTTTTTGGCTTAAATTTTGAACTTTCGAAAGTTTAAAAGTTTCTTATTCCTTTTTGTAGTGGCGAATTAAAGGTC
This sequence comes from Urophora cardui, assembly GCA_960531455.1. NCBI lineage: Eukaryota > Metazoa > Arthropoda > Insecta > Diptera > Tephritidae > Urophora > Urophora cardui. The sequence continues at coordinate 14,009,476 of OY482670.1, read as the reverse complement.
CAGAGCGCCCTAGGCAGCCACTTTCTCGGTGCCCCTGTACCGACCATAAATGGCCATCATAATACTATAAATTTTAACTACCTAGTTGTTTTACACCCTAACAATCACAGTCTTTCCTCTTTATAATATTAGTGTAGATGTAGATATAGATGATGTAAAAGCTTAGATAATTTGTTAATCTCTACATATAATAAAATTGTAACAGGTCGATGTCTGTACATTGCAGATATCGAGAAAAAAATGATTGGGGGAAGCATTATTAAGCCAGTAGAATCCAAATCAACCATTTTTAGAATTTTTGTCTGTCTGTCTGTTCGTATGTTTGTGGCCGTATCACTCAAAAAGTGCTGAATGGAATTGAACGAAACTTTTTTTTATTGGATTGCTAGACGCTCAACTTAAAGTTTAAGGTAATATTTGTTTCGATATCTCGACCGGTTTCGGAGTTATCGGCCAATATGTGCACCAAAATGTGTTAGTACAATTTGGGTATCAAACGAATGCTGCCATAAACCATTTGATTAATTTCAATACCTAAACTGGCTTCGGAGATATCTCATAAAATGTGAACCCTCTTAATCTCAAAATGCTTAATACTTATGGCTATTTTGTTATAAGAAATAAAATAATGGCTACCTGGTAACCGACGTACAGAGTGTACTTATGTTATGGAGCGATAAATTCACCTTATTGATAAATTGCGAGGGAGTCGTCGAACCCGATACCACAATCCCTGACGATGGAAAAAACATTCCACCACCGGACTATGATGAAGTGAGGACAGCTATACCCCGGGTCCATTCATTTCAATTTTTTTTGTAACTTTTGCACAGCACTACATGGTGACAGGCACAACATGCCAAACGATCAGCTGAGAGTGTCGCAACTTATAGATATAAACTATGCTGCTAACTAGAGTGCTATTGTTTTTGATCACTTGTGATTGGAGTAAAAGAGACAAACCTTTTTGAATAGATAGCCAAAGTACATAAGAGAGAAGGTGATGCAAGATCACACGTACGCAAAGCCAGGCATCACTTTTCTCACAAGGCCCTTAAGAAAGTGCTGTCGACGATGCACAAAACATATGTCAGCGATGAACAGCACGTGCGGTGTCAGCTGAAGCTCACTGTCCCGTAGGGTGTCAAAGTTGTACAGACCGTCCTATCGTGGATAGGCGAGTGTGCAGACCAAAATTTTGGTTTGCACTCAAGTGTGCAGAAAATGGTTGCCAGAGTATGTAGTATATATTTATTTTCTCAATTGATCTCTACATATCGTAAGATTTATTGGCAAAGTGGAGATAATGGGTCGTATTAATAAACAAAAAGCAATTGCTATTTCTCAAATTTTTTGTAATTTGACAAAAATTTTTATGAAGAAACTTTCAAAATTTGAGAAAAAGGCTTGAAAAAGTAATTGCTTTTTTATTAATATAATCTAATATTTTGATAATCGCCAAAAAAGTCGCCATCGCCAATTTTCATAAATTGGTCGCCAAAGTTTGTAAAAAATCGCCAATTTGGGGACAAATCGCCAGTACTGGCAAGTCTGACGACGCAACAAACGCGCAATATTGCACAATATATCGATGCTTGTGCAATATAATCGATTTATCTATTATCGATTTATTATAGATCAGCTTTAATTGTTAATCGTCGATATGTTATTTTCTTTAATTGTTTAAAAATTCTGAGCTCGCGCGCCCCTTGTAACTACGCGCCCCTAGGCAAGTGCCTAGTTTGCCTTAGGGATAATCCGCCTCTGGCCTTTTTGGTTTAAAATTCAAACTTACAAAAGTTCAAATATTTCAAAGTATTTTTTGGAATAAATTTCATACTTTTTTGGTTTAAATCTTACACTTTTTCTCATTGAAACTTTTAAGGTTTAAATTTTAAACTTTTATTGGTCGTAAAATTTGGTTTCAACAAAAAAATTTTAATTTTTGATTTGAAATTCCAGCTTGCTTTTACGGGAAATGAACAATATAAAAAGCTCATTTATAGTTATTAGACAATTTGAATGAATGAATGGAGAAACAAACAAACACAAAATAATTATTGAAACGGATAAAATGAAGAAGGAAGAAAAGGAGAAAATGAGGATAGGAAAAAGACACAATATGGAAAAGGCTTAAGTGGTTGTTGGGAGCAGAACAATATGGGAGAAAAGGAGAAAAAAGGGTAGGAAAGAAGATACAATAGGGGAAAGCATGAAGAGGATTTGGGAGGAGACATTTTTTTTTAATTTAAACCAAAAAAAGATTTAAATTTTAAACTTTTGAAAGTCATAAAATAAATTTTAATTTGGAATAAAATATAAACCCTAAAAGTTTAAAAATCTTTTAAACTTTTCAAAGTTTAAATTTTAATAATTTTTCCGTCGTTTCCTATATATCGACCAAAAAAGTTTAAAATTTATACCAAAATTTATTTGAGTGTATGTATCTATATATATAAATGATTCAGTGTTTAATTGTAACGCTAAAACTTGAAAACGGCTGAACCAAATCGAATAATTCCTTGGGGGGGGGGGGGGGGGGGGGGTTTGTTTGTTGTTACACCGCGAAGGTTTAGTCGAAGAAAAAATTAAAAAAATATTAGGGGGGCTTAGCATCTCATATACTGTCTTAATTTTTAAAGTTGACTATCTCTAAAAGAGTTCAAGGTAGGGAGCTGAAAATTGGTATAGAGGTAGGTGATATCAAAATCCTTCGCACGTAGAAAAGTGGGGGTTATCAGAAAAGAGGGCGTGTCACCTCCCATACAAACTTAATTTTTCATGCTGAATATCTCTAAAATTGTTTAAGGGGGGGGACTTAGAAATTGGTGTGAAGATAAAGGATAACAATTCCATATTAATTCAAAATAAGAGTTATATGAAAAGGGTACGTGGCACCTCGCATACATACTTAGCGTTGGAAGCTGAATATATCAGAGGGACATTCCAGCCAAAAGAGGAAAACGACATAAAATTTAAAATGCTACTAATCATTCCTATTTATTCAGTTACCTGTAACTAAATGTGTATATTTTCCTAATCTGGTAACAGAAATATAGAAAAATATGTAAAAACCCAAAATTTTTGTCCATAGAACTTTGACTTCACACCTAACTATTTTGCGGAAAAAGTTTGGTCATATTTGCATTGCTATATTAGCTATATTTTCATTTGTAAAAAAAAATTGCAAGTCATTCAAGTAAAGCAGAGAAAAATTGAAATAATTGCATCACAAAAAATTAAAAAAAAGATATGTGATTTTTGTATATATCTTCATATAATTGATTCATATGGGGTGTCCCAGGATTCACACGAAAAGGCAAAAAAATTGGTCTGGTAACCTCAGGTATGACCCTATGAAGCCAGATATTTATGAAAGTAAGGATTAAAAGGCTGATCATCGTCTAAATACATTTTTTAAGTTAATAGGATCACACTGTGGTTTCTAGACTATTTTGAAATATGTCCCAGGAGTCACACGATTCTGAACTCTAATGTATTAGAGCAAACCTGTACTTAAAATAGAAGATTCTGAAACGAAATTTTGAAACGTTTTTGGTTTTTATTATATAGTTTTAAATAATTGTTTCTAGAGATGTTGAATTCGACTTGTTTTAAATAAATATTTAATCAGAACTTTGAAGTAAATATAAATATTATTTTACATTCACTTTATTTTTTTCATTTAATTGGCTTGGTTTCAATTCTGCTGGGAGAGATTTATGAATAACTTGGTCGAAAAGGGCTAAAACAATAATAAAACTGATTTCAATAATCTAGTATATTACATATTTCCCAGGAGTCACAAAAACTTGTCCCGGGAGCAGGGGCGGATTTACCTCTAGAAGCGCCCTGGGCAAACAAATCAAGCCGCGCCCCAATATTTCCAAAAAAACCGTACTTGCCTTCGTGTGGTGAAATTTCATTACTGATATATTTTACGGATTGAAAAAATTTGATTCGATTCTTATATAGGTACCACATTTTTTTCCATTTTCTAACCTTCAAAATGATCTGACCTTAAACCCTCATTATTAGGTGGCACAGATTTCGCAATATCATTAAATTGCAGTTCATCATACGAATCTGAAAAACAATTTTATAGTGAAAATGTTTCGTCCTGAAACTAAACTCACAATTTTTGACAGTAGGGTGCCTCCCAGGTAGCGAAATCTGGCTTTCTGGCCCAGAATCTACCTGGGCTAACCTAGCTGTCGATCAATTGACTTATGCATTTTTACCTTTTTGGTTATGATCAACAACGGAGTCATTTTGTTTTCGAGGAGTTTGAAAAAAAAAAAACAATCAAGTTTAGGGGTTTGCGACAGTAAATCTTTGTCTTTCTGCACTTTCTCGGCTGCACGTTTTTTGTATGCAGCGCCGCTTAACTTTTTCATATTTGCACTCATTCTTCTATTTTTCACAAAAACATTAATTCACTGACACTTTTTTGATGTTTTTAACTCGGAACGACTTTTAAGATTACATAAAATGTACGCAGCGCATTGTATAGAGGCGCGAACTATTCAAATTAACCAGAAAAGAAAATATTCAGATCTTAGTTTCCTTTGAAAAAGTGAGCTCGCGCATTTCCCCGAAAAAATTCTTCAATGCCTACTTGATTTTTAAATTTGAAATTTCAATTAAATTTGAATCTTTCACGTCATTTACTGCACACAAGCTACTAAAACTTAGTGCTTATATATCGCTCATTTGCTGCAAGACCGGCATAAATCAAAAAACGTGATTTTTGAGTTAATGCTGCAGAATAGTTAGTTACATCATACTTCATGTTGAGTAAAAAATTCTTTACGATTTTTTGAAAACTAAGCGCTTCAGATACAAACCAAATGTTGCATTTACTTGCGCACCATATGGCGGTTGAATCTCAAAATTTCCCTTCCTGAAAAGTTGTGTATTTTGAAAAGTGCAAATGCAGCAAATGAGCGATATTTAAGTCCCACTGGGGCGCAGGTTAAGAACTGTACCAATATTCTGAAATGTACTTTGATTAATTGTAAAAAATTGAAAAAATCTTTCATTCTTGTTGTACTCGTAATATTAAAAAAAACTTTTCTTTTGATAAATAAAAAAAAAAATTTTTCCTTGTCTTAGTTTTGGCGCCTCTATTGAAACGGCGCCCTGGGCAGCTGCCCATGTTGCCCCTATGTAAATCCGCTCCTGCCCAGGAGTCACAATTTTAAATATTGAAAATTGTTAATTGAATTTGAATATATAAAATATTTTTATAGAATATGGTACTATGTAGAATGTCTTTTCGACCATATACAAATTGTAGGTGAAAGTTGAATAGTTGAACTAAAATTCGTATTCGTGCTCATAAGGGTGCAACAAAGGGATTTTTCGATGTCCCAGGAGTCACACTCATTTACTGAGTAGTTACAAAGCTATTTGTTATTATTTAGCCAATTATTTTAATGCATTTGTTGTATTGGATATTTATCCATGTCGGTAAATATATTTCATAGCAATTTAAGTTCCGATGTCAGTTTTATAATTCAAAGTTGACTAAGCTCTCGAGTCAAATGTCCCAGGAGTCACGATGGAATGTCCCCAGAAAGAATAAATGGCAGGGACCTGGAAATTGGTACAGAGCTAAATGGTATTAAAACCATTCCTACGCATAAAAGTGGGGGTTATCGGAAAAGGCCCGTTCAAGGTAGAGGAATGCTTAGTTACTTCCCCGGATTCCCTTATCTTCAACAGATTTGCGTTTCCAATTCAAACGTATGCAGTTCCCAGTGAAACTTGCATTTGCGATGACAATTAACAAGTGACAAGGGCAGTCGTTGGAAGTATGCGGCATAAACCTAGAAATGCCATGCTTTTCACATGGTCAGCTCTATGTGGCGTATTCCCGTGTTGGAAAACCGTCCTCGCTATTTATTTACGCTCCGTGACAGAAAACCAAAAATGTTGTGTATCGTGCAGCCTTAAACTGAATACTAAAATTATATATTTTTGAGGTTGTTACACAATGAAGTAGTGAAAAATCGTTGATTTTCTATTAAAAATAATACCAGTGTAATAAAAATTTTTGAAATGAAATGATTAAAAAAATTTATTTTGGGCAGAACGAAGTTTGCGAGTGAGCTAGTATTCATATAAAATTAAGTTTCAATTATATTATTTACAAATTCTTTAATTTCTGCATTATCCAATCTGCTATATATGCCTGGAATTTGGGGATTTCCACAACCATGCACTCCAGTAGCCACTGCACAAAGCTTCCTGTGATAGACGGCAGGAGCACCGACATCGCCATTACATGTACCCGATCTACTCTGGCTAGCAGCACACAAATGTGTATTTAAATAATCTGTATCTTCATGTATAGGATAATAATTGGTGCATTCCTTAACGTACACTCTACACGTGTGTAACTCGAACACGAAGTCATTTTCTTCTCCTTCATTTGTTTTACCCCAACCGCTCACCTGCATTTCGCCACCCCTTGGCACACGACAATCGCAGAGTTTTATTGGAATTATTGCTGGTATAGGGGGAAAACATTCCCAGGTTTTAACAACGGCTATATTCATAATTTTCGTATCAGGATTGTAATTAGGTGGCCAAAAAAATTGTTCTGCTAATTTACGTTCACCTCCAAATCGCCAATCGACAACACCGACTGACACAAGGAAATTGTGTGGATTCTTATTGTATACGTAAACCGCCGCCGTAACCACATGCTGATAACTTACTAATGCGCCCGCACAAACATAGGCGGCATTTTCGTGCAAGGATGCCGTGTATGTAGCCTCCTCTCCATTAGAAACCCTGCCATTAACGATGCGGAAACTGGTAGTATTTGTGGACGTCGTCCACCACACAAAGCTCAATATGAGCGCCACCAACAGAAATACACTGCCCGAATTCATTACTTAAATCACTGTACGGTACGAGATACTATGAAGAAATTTGCCAATTTCGGCGCTATTTATTGGTAAAGTACAAGGTGTTTTCGGGGCTTTCGGTGGAAATTGGTAATGTTTATTTATATGAACGTTCCTAAATACATATGTTGTAGGTACAGTTGACACAACAGAACAAATACTTAAATTAAAGCAAAAAAAAAAAAATAATAATAATAATAACAGCCAGTTTCACGAAAAAAATTAAGTGAAAATTTAATTTTTTCCCTGTCAGCTTTCATAAAAAATTCAAGTAAAAAAAATTAAATTAAACTTAAATTCTTTCGTGAAACTGGCTGTAAGAAAAAATGCGCTCGTCAAATAGGTAGGAAATGCTGTCATAGAGTACGTTCATGGTATAAAAGGTTTGTTTCATGAAACTAAAAGTACACGGAAAGAAATTTGTATATTTGAATCAAGAAAAATGCTTTTGTGAACTCAATTTAGAAAATTTTTGGGGAAATAAGAAAAATTGACTTAATTATTACTGAAATTAAGAAATTGAGTTTTCCAAAAATGAGACAATTATTTTCTTATTCAAGAACACTAATAAAATCTATAGAAAACAAGTAAGGAAGCCTAAGTTCGAGTGGAATCGAACATTAGATACTCAGCTGTATGTTTTCATTGTTTGTTTGCGTTTGATGGAAACACGGCGTATTTTATATAAAGCGAGTGCCGCATAAAGTGGGCGTAGCCACGCCCATTTTCAACATTTTTATCAGTCATCCAACTAAGCATATGAATATTATTCTTTGTGCAAAATTTCATTCCTTTTTGACTTCTAGTTACAAAGATGTCACGTTACACGTTGTTAAAATGTAGGCGTGGTCATAACCGATTTCAATAAATTTTTGCGTGTCTATTAACACAAGTTATAAAAGTGTATAAACCAAGTTTCGTTATAATATCTCAATTATTTGTCGAGTTATGGGCTCAGAAATCTCGTATATTCCTGTTTCTAAAAAGAGGCGGTGCCACGCCCATTTTCCAAAAATTTTTATGTTTTCCGTTTTATGTCCGCAGTTGGACTTCTGCTATAAAATTTCAATGACATATCTTTATATTTGACAGAGAAATCGCTTAAAATGTTTTTATTAGGCCACTTTATAATACACATATATAAAAGTGGGCGTGGCCGTCAACCGATTTTGGAAATTTTTCGTCCAAACATTTGCCTAAGTAAATATATCACGTGTACGGAATTTCATCGATATATCTTCAACGGTTTCTGAGTTATCACTCATAAAACTTTCAATGTTTGCCCCTTAATAAGTGGGCGTGGCACCGCCCATTTTCCAAAATTTTTGTGTTTTTTGTTTTATGTCCATAGTTGGACTCATTCGACAAAATTTCAATGATAGATCTTTATATTTGACAGAGATATGGCTTAAAATGTTTTTATTAGGTCACTTTGTAATATACATATATAAAAGTGGGTGTGGCCGTCAACCGATTTTAACTATTTTCCGTCCAAACGTTTGCCTAAGTAAGTAAATCACGCGTACCAAATTTCATCGATATATCTTCAATGTTTTCTGAGTTATGACATATAAAACTTTCCATGTTTGACCCTTAATAAGTGGGCGTGGCACCGCCCATTTTCCAAAATTTCATCAAATTTCTTCCTTGGGGCCTGAGCTCAACACGTGGGTAAAATTTCATCGCTCCAGCTATATTAGTGACTGAGATACCAAATTTCCGATTTTTTCTATATAGGAAAAGTGGGCGTGGCCATGGTCCGATTTCGCCCATTTTCAATACCAACCGTCCCAGTCTCGATGCCAACTTGCATTTCAAATTTCAGCAAAATATCTCAATTTTTGAGCGAGTTAGAGTGTTTACAGGCGGACGGACGGACGGACGGACAGACGGACGGAATGGCTCAATCGATTTCTCTTTTCACCCTGATCATTTTGATATATATAAGTCTATATATAACTCGATTATTTCATTCTGTTACAATCCACCGTTATGTGATTAAAACTATAATACTCTGTGTACTAGTACAGCTGAGTATAAAAAGTGTTGAAAAAAAATGTTGAAATAAATAAGAACATCTTTTCTTAAATTTACTTAAATGAAGAAAATCTTTTTGCTAATATCAAGAAGAATTTAAGAAAATTGTGTTTCGACGAATTGGAACAACAAACTACAGCAAAAAAAATGGAAAATAAATAAGAAAACGTTTTCTTGGCCGAAGTAAAATATTTCTTGCTCAATTTGAACGCCAAAGTTCTTTGAGCATATCAGCAAACTACAGCAAAAAAAAAATTGAAAATAAATAAGAAAACGTTTTCTTAAGTGAAGTAAAATATTTATTGCTGAATTTGCATTTCCAAAGTAACATGTAATTTTTTTCATTTGGCATCCGCTTTGCATATTTCTGAATATTTCTGCAATTCTCAGATTGTTAGTGAAGCATTTGGCAGTGGCGTAGTAATGGGGGGGGCGGTTTTGAAAACGTTTTCTTAAGCGAAGTAAAATATTTCTTGCTGAATTTGCATTTCCAAAGTAACATGTAATTTTTTTCATTTGGCATCCGCTTTGCATATTTCTGAATATTTCTGCAATTCTCAGATTGTTAGTGAAGCATTTGGCAGTGGCGTAGTAATGGGGGGGGCGGTTTTGAAAACGTTTTCTTAAGCGAAGTAAAATATTTCTTGCTGAATTTGCATTTCCAAAGTAACATGTAATTTTTTTCATTTGGCATCCGCTTTGCATATTTCTGAATATTTCTGCAATTCTCAGATTGTTAGTGAAGCATTTGGCAGTGGCGTAGTAATGGGGGGGGGGGTTTTGGGGACAAGTAGCCAAGTAACGCTAATTATTTAAATTTCAAGTTTTCTTTCTATTACTTATCATCTTAATCAAATAATATTAGTATAAACTACAATGGGAATAAATATGCAATGTATAAGAGTATCTGAACTTGATATTTTACTTAATGTCTGCCAAAATGGAATATTAAAAAACTAAATTATATAAGAAAATTATTATTTATAACCGTAGCACATAGGTAGAAATATTTTATTGTGTACATCTATTCCAAATTGCTTGTTTAATGCAAAATTTTAATAATTTGTGTTAAAAGTAGAGCTCTCGATTTTTTTTAAACATTTTCGAGTAGCCCGAACAGTTGTTGCTCAAATGCTCGAAGAGTTGTTTGTTTGTTTATTACCCGTATGTTTGTACGGGCATTTGAACAATTCGGGTATTTTGAAGTTTGTTTTTTTCTTTTGTTTATTATTATTATTTTTTCTTTATACATATGTAGTTTTTTTTTATTTTTGTTTTTCCGATACACATTTTTTTTGTTTGTAAGCTCGAATGCTCGAATGTTTGTACGGGCATTTGAACAACAAACGGGCTTCAAACAAAAACGATCAGATCGAATTGCTCGATACCCGGGTATCTAGGGCTCTAGTTAAAAGTCGATTTTATTGAAAAATATATACAGTGACAAACAAAAATCATACGCCAGAATTTTTAAATTTATTTCTAACAGTTCTGTCGAAAATTTGACTCTCTTATTTTCGTTTAAAAATGTAAACAATTTTTCAATAAAAATCGCCTTAAGCAGGATTTCTAAGCTTATGGAAAAATCCGAAAAATCGTAGAAATTTCTAAAAGTGGATTAAAAATTTCAAAACGCGGCCAGAATTTATAGAAGAGGAGATTTCTAAGTGTACTGTTATGTAGCCAAAAAATTTTAGTGTAAAAAGTGCTATTCTCAATGCTGTAAAAATTTCCGTCGATTTTAGTAATTTTTTTCTGTAGGGTGTTTGCGTTATATGTACGTGAGACCGTTCCAATTAAAATTTGCGAAAAGCCAATGAAATTTTTCAAAAAGTTGAATGTTGCATATTATTATATTACAATTGAATGGGCTGCAAAATTGCATACTCAAAAACGTAGGTTTATAATTCTTAGCCCCTTTTTATGATAAGTACTTCCTTAACTTTGAAAAATTGGAAATACTAAAAATACTGCCTAAAAAGTTAACAATAATCGCTGCTAAATATCTGGGTTACTTTCGAGCATCACCTACATTAACCAAGATATGCGTTAGAAATATAAACATTAAAATTAAATATAAAGCACAAAAAGAAAATTATTGTAGGTACATATGAAAAACCCTATATCTAGTAGTGAAGTGCAGCTTTGTGCGACGTAATTTTTTGTCGGCTAACTACTAATTGTACTAGATATCATGTCCGAGGGTTAATTTGACTGAGTCTGACAGAGCAACATAACAAAACCAATTTTTAACATGAAAAAGAGTGATAATTTTTTTTAAATATCCCAAATTTAAAAGCTTAAAACTATAAACTTAGAATTATTGGAAACCAAGGATATTATTCAAAAGTGTTAATAATTACTTGAACCTTTAGGATTCATCACGATTACTTAAATGAAATGCTTTAAGTAATAAATATTCAAGTTGAAACTAGCACTTAAAAATATGTAAGAAACAAGTAAGAGCGCGGCTGTCTTCGGCCGTTCCGAAGACTTCATACCTTTCATGAGTGGGGAAATGAAAAGCTACCTATGTATGTATGTACATAGCCTGATTTAGTATAATTTATAATTTAAATTTTTTGGGTTATTTATGGAACGGTTTATTAGAAAAAATGATGTCTGGGCTATTTAAATGGAGGAGTTATACGACAAAATGTGTATATCTGAACAATCGGTTGTATGGGAGCTATATGTTATAGTGGTCTGATCCGGACAATTTTCGCTTACCTTGTTTGGGCCAACATGGGTACAAATACTTCAAAATTTCACGCTTTTAGCTGTTAAAATGAAGGAGTTATACATCAAAATGTGTATATCTGAACAATCGGTTGTATGGGAGATATATGTTATAGTGATCCGATATTAACAATTTTCGGTAATCTTGTTTAGGGCAACATGTGTACAAATACTTCAAAATTTCATGTTCTTAGCTGTTTAAATGGGGAAGTTATACGCCAAAATGTGTATATCTGAACAATCGGTTGTATGGCAGCTATATGTTATAGTGGTCCGATCTTGACAATTTTCAGTAACCTTGTTTGGGTCAATATGGGTACAAATACTCCAAAGTTTCGTGTCCTTAGCTGTAAGAAGGGAGAAGTTATACCCCAAAATGTATAAATCTGAACAATCGGTTGTATGGGAGCTATATGTTATAGTGATCCGATTCGGCCAATTCCGACAAATGATCGATTGAGCATCAAAACTCACCCGTGTTCCAAATTTCAATCAAATATCTCAAAAACTGAGGGACTAGTTTGCGTTCACACAGACGGACGGACGGACAGACGGACATGGCTTAAACGACTCAGCTCATGATTCTGATTATATCGGTATATATATTGATGGGTCTGTCACGCCTCCTTCTAGTACTTTCAAGATTTGATTTTCGGCACAAAGTTATAATACCATTTCATTCTCATGAAAGGTATAAAAAACAAAAAAATTAACTTCAGATATGCTAAGTTACGACCATCTGGGGCAAGTGCAGAGTATGGGGTCGGGAAAAAAGCGATGAATTATTGTTCCCCATTCTATTTCCAATATGTGGGTATGTTTTTTTTCTGTAATTGTAACAATTTTACAAAATTCAATTTTGGGCGCATAAAACTTGAAAATCTACCTATGCGCGTAGATTTCCAGAAGAGAATATGAGACTTACTTTTGAAGTATAGTTAAAGGCCCTTGGCAACTGACAATCTGGCATGTCAAGCAGTGTGTATGTGTGAGTTTTTGTGTGTGTTAGTGCAATCGGCAGTCGTCGTGCTACACGTTCTTGTTCGGGCTCGCGTTGATGAGAATCAAATCTTTTAGATATTTCACACATATGTTTACACTTCTTAACATTCCAGATTTTAAGTGGCCAAAGGCCTTAAGAGTTTGATATATGTATTATAAGCGATATTTGTGTACTATAATGTTAAATTATAGTCTGAAAAAATTACATTTCGCTAGCTTAGAGTGCAAACTGTGTAAGTCCACTTTTATGAAAAAGTGTATTTTTATGTAGAACGCTAGAAAAATCAAATACGCACCGCGCTAAACAAGTCTGAGATACTTGTCATATTTCTACTCGTTGTTATTCAGTGATACGCAAATTGTGTAAGTCCAAAAAGCGAAAAAAATTGTGTAAGTCCAAAATATTTATATGAACAGAAATTTTTTTTTCATTTCGAATTTTTTTTTCTTTTTTGTTCTCTGTCTCTCCTACAAAGTTTTAAAAAAGGACTTACACAATTTGCATTCTAAGCTAGCGATTTTTATCATTTGTAAAAAAAGTTGTAGTTTTTTTTTTGGTAATTTTAATTTTGGTAAATTTTTTACATTGGCTGTGACCCCCCCCCCCCCCCCCCCCCCGAAAAATTCTCTAGCTACGCCACTGGAATTTGGTATAAGGAGTTCACTATTTGCATCTTCATTTATATTAATTGAAATGTTGTCATTTCAGTGAACAAGTCCTAGGAAAATAAGTACTAGTTGACTAATTATGGTTTTCTAATCCCTCATGATTAGTTTTCATTTTCCTTATTTTTTACGTTTTTAATATTTTTAGAAATTTTTTACTTGATTAATATTTAATATTTTTTTATTTACTTAAGCTCGTATAAGAAAAGTTTTACTTGCAATAAAAAAATTATTTCTTAATTATTTATTTCTAAAAACAAGAAAAAAAAAACACTTACCCTAAGTAAATTATTTCTTATTTATTTAAAATCCAATTTCACTTGAAGCAAGAAAGTGTTTACTTATTTATTTAAAATCTAATTTTCTTGGATTTTCTTGATATTAAGAAATTATTTTCTAAGTTCAAAAACAAGTTTAATTTTTCTTGTCTCGGCATTGAAAATTTTTTCCGTGTAGAGTAGAGCATCTCAAGTTAGATCAAAATAGAGCAGCTGTCGAAAAACAAATAGAGCAAGTTAGAGCAACTCCCCACATAGCATTTTATGAATTTTTTGATCATATTCCAGTCTTTTTCGATCCTTATGCACGTTTAAAATAATGGAAAATGCGCTCATTTTCTGATCATAAAAGAGCCTCTCGTCTGTAGAAAATGGTACCCTACGTCCAACTCTTCTTGGGGAGTCGTTTTCGAGTCTTATTTTAATCGTATTTTAATCATTTTCAAATACCTTTCGATTTTATTTTTTCGATTTTGAATCTTATTTTGGTAATTTTTGAATCGTTTTCTGATCGTTTTTGAATCATTTTAGGGTCATTTTTCTTCGTTTTTCTGATCATTTTCGACTGGCTTTCCAATCTTTTTAGTGTATTCTTGCAATCGTTTTTCTGGTCATTTTCGAATCTTTTTTGGGTCATTTTTCAGTAATTTTCTGATCAATTTCTAATCATTACAAGCTTTTAATTTACTTCACTTTTTGTATGTATGTATGTCGTTGAATTTTGCAACGAATATTTAAGATACTTCTAGTTGAGCTAGGTACTTGATATTTGGAACATAGTTCAGAACCCGGAGACAATGCAATGTGAAATAAAAAATAATCCGATAGATGGCGCTGGTGTCGAGATATTTGTAAAATTCGTATTTACCGACCGAATTTGTTCATATTCGGTATATATATTGCCTATAAGAAAGTAAATACATCCGTGGAAAAAAATCGCCGCTAGGTGGCGCTGGTGTCAAAATATTTGTAAAATTCGTATATACCGACCGAATTTGTTCATATTCGGTATATATATTGCCTATCAGAAAGTAAATATATCCGTGGAAATAAATGGCCGCTAGGTGGCGCTAGTGTCAAGATATGTATTTAGAAAATTAGTATTTATGAACCAATTTTGTTCCTATTTTGAACACGTATTACCTACAAAAAAATATAGAAAATCCGTAATAAACTTTTTGCCGATAAATAACGCAGGTGTCGACATATTGGTGCAAGTTTTATAAATAACGTAACAGTAGCAGAAAAAACTATAAACACGGAAAAATGCCGAAAATCTTGAAAAATTGGAAGCGTTAGCAATAAACAAAGTTATAAGGCCGGTCTATTGGTTATGATTAATAGCATTGACAGACGGCAGCGATAATCCCGATTACCGCAACACTTAATTCGATTAAAATTTTACCCTGCCAGACGTCAAGTAATGCGGATTAACAAAACAGCTGAAGGAAGGTAGGCGCAGCGGCGAATTCAAAAACTTCTTGTTTTATTTCCAAAGGTAGGGTAATGTCAAAATCAAAACGAAATCACATCATGGTCAATAGGAATGGGCGAGTCCCAAACGAATTCAGATTTCAACCAAGGCGAAATATCATTTCATTACAATCTACCAATTACAATAACAAATAACATTCGAAATTTCTGAATTCAATTATGCGCCTACCTTCCTAGATCTGCCGTGGGTTCCAGAAATGCTTTGAAGAAATACGTTAAATGTATGCTTAGATTGAAATTAAGATCCAAATGAACTAAGGACTAATATAAATCTTGTTCAAAAATATAAAAAAAATTTATTTTTTTCCTTTTTAGTAAATTTTTATATTAATATTAAATAAAAGCTTTTTAAAATTTTTTTTTTACTTTGTTTTTTTCTAATACTTTTCTACTCATTTTCCTATCATTTTTGGACCAGCTTACAATCGCATTTCTTTCCCATATTCTATCCCCTTACATATTTTCCCCTTAGCCTTACCTTTACCAATATCTCAAAAAGAACTTCCACGGTCACCCTCAGTTAGGGCTGGGTAAGTCGACTTCGACTTAAATCGATTATCGACTTTTCGCTAAAAAAAAAATCGACTTCTACAATCGATTGTAGTGTGTGAAAGTCAGCCGGAAATCGACTAAATGGCTCGACTAATCGACTTTTTTACTATATATTTTGGCGGTATAATGTTGTCAGGACTAATATATAAAAAAAGCTTCTCACAAAAAAGCATACAAATTCCAGCAAGCAAACAAAAAAAACAAGTAAAAGCGCGGCTGTCTTCGGCCGTACCGAAGACTTCATACCTTTCATGAGTGGGGAAATGAAAAGTTACCTATGTATGTACATAGCCGGATTAAGTTTAATTTATAATTTTAATTCTGTGGGTTCATTTATGGAAAGATTTATTAGAAAAAATTGTGTCTTGGCTATTTAAATGGAGGAGTTATACACCAAAATGTAAATATCTGAACAATCGGTTGTATGGGAGCTATATGTTATAGTGGTCCGATCTTGACAATTTTCGGTAATCCCGTTTGGGCCCATATGGGTACAAATACTTCAAAATTTCACACCCTTAGCTGTTAAAATGGAGGAGTTATACACCAAAATGTGTATATCTGAACAATCGGTTGTATGGGAGCTATATGTTATAGTGGTCCGATCTTGACAATTTTCGGTAATCCCGTTTGGGCCCATATGGGTACAAATACTTCAAAATTTCACGCCGTTAGCTGTTAAAATGGAGGAGTTATACACCAAAATGTCCATATCAGAACAATCGGTTGTAGGGGAGCTATATGTTATAGTGGTCCGATCTTGACAATTTTCGGTAACCCTGTTTGGGCCCATATGGGTACAAATATTTCAAAATTTCACGCCGTTAGCTGTTAAAATGGAGGAGTTATACACCAAAATGTCCATATCTGCACAATCGGTTGTATGGGAGCTATATGTTATAGTGGTCCGATCTTAACAATTTTCGGTAATCCCGTTTGGGCCCATATGGGTACAAATACTTCAAAATTTCACACCGTTAGCTGTTAAAATGGAGGAGTTATACACCAAAATGTGCATATCTGAACAATCGGTTGTATGGGAGCTATATGTTATAGTGGTCCGATCTTGACAATTTACGGTAATCCCGTTTGGGCCCATATGTGTACAAATACTTCAAAATTTCACACCGTTAGCTGTTAAAATGGAGGAGTTATACACCAAAATGTGCATATCTGAACAATCGGTTGTGTGGGAGCTATATGTTATAGTGGTCCGATCTTGACAATTTTCGGTAATCCCGTTTGGGCCCATATGTGTACAAATACTTCAAAATTTCACACCGTTAGCTGTTAAAATGGAGGAGTTATACACCAAAATGTGTATATCTGTACAATCGGTTGTAGGGGAGCTATAGGTTATAGTGGTCCGATCTTAACAATTTTCTGCAATCTCGTTTGGGTCCACATGGGTACAAATACTTCAAAATTTCAGGCCGTTAGCTGTTAAAATGGAGGAGTTATACACCAAAATGTGTATATCTGAATAATCGGATGTTGTGGAACTATATGGTATAGTGGTCCGATCTTGACAATTTTCGGTAACCTTGTTTGGGCCAAAATGGGCACGTCTACTTCAAAGTTTCATGTCCTTAGCTGTATAAATAGGGAAGTTATGCACAAATTACATCCAAAAATTTCATGTATATCTGAATAATCGGTTGTTTTCTATATGTTATAGTGGTCCGATTCGGCCGGTTCCGACAAATGATCAGCTGCATATAACAACATACCTGTATTCCGAATTTCATTCAGATATCTCAAAAACTGAGGGACTAGTTTGCGTTCACACAGACGGACGGACAGACGGACAGACGGACATGGCTTAATCGACTCAGCTCGTGATTCTGACCATATCGGTATATATTTTGGTGGGTCCCCCACGCTTCCTTCTGGTACTTTCGACAAAAATTTTTTGGCACTAAGTTATAATACCATTTCATTCTCATGAAAGGTATAAAAACAAGCATTCGCCCTCCGGAACAGGCATTGTGAGTCCACTTAATTTGTAGGAACGTTATTAATTATGAAAGAGGATGTCTCCCATACCAACTTTGCCGAACAGAGTACTAGTCCAGAGGGTCTGAGTTTTATTTTAAAAGGGGTTTAAAGTTTCATGGTTTTATCTGGAGTTGCAATTATTTTATCGAAAATATGTAATAAAAAATTACCTGAAATGAAGTTTTTGAGCTCGGACTTCTGCTACAGAATTCAATAAGGAATTTCTTTGCGGTAGACTTTAACCCTCTAACGCCCACGCAAATGGCTGTTTTTAACACTTTTTTGGAAACACATGTAGAAAATATCAATTAACAATGCAGGCGAGGGTTAAAATGTTCTAGAAAATTATTCGCGATGAAATTCACTAGGGGTCCCCTCAGATAAAATCTTTGTACAAATAACGCAAAAGACCAGAGGATATATAGTCACAAATTACGCCATGAAATATGCAACAAATTTTATATGTATACACACTAGATGCATTTTTTGTTCTTTGGATCCTCGCTCCGGCGCCGGAATATGAGAATAGGTTGTTGTAAATAAGTAAACTGAAAAAAAAATTTAACTCTTGCAAAAACTGAATGGAGTTACACCCAAAACCGTGCGATTTTCAGGAATTTCACGGCAAGTTTAGATTTATGTATGAAAAAAGTTATGATTAATTGGTTAATGTCTACCGCAAAGAAATTCTTTATTAAATTCTGTAGAAGAAGTCCGAGCTCAAAAACTTCATTTGAGGTAATTTTTTATAAGATATTTTCGCCTCAGGTAAGCGTGAGGTTATGAACTTCGCAACATCTTTAAAAAGGCAAAAGCGCTTAACATCCGCCTACACTATTAGAGGCGATGTCTATGTTCGGTTAAAACCTGGAAACGCCGCTGTAAAGGTATCCACCAAGGAATCAATTGAAAAACTGATAAACAACACTAGTATATGACTATTTCCTATACTACGCATATCAACACCGATACCTAAGTTAGTTTTAAGAAATTTTTGTAAATCTCACTGTCTCTTACTAGTCCATTTAATCGTTTTTCGCTACATAATTTCTCCCTTATCCTTCTCTTCTCCTCGTATACTCTTTTTCTGCTACCCTAACTCATTATCTGTTATTATTTTTCACCTGTCTCTTATTATATTTGGCAATGCACACAATGTGTAATAATATCTTCTGGCAATAAAATAAAACACAGGACAACCGGCTTGTTCTTCTGACATATCACGAATGCCTTTTTATTCTCTTCTCAAAATAGTCATTCGCCCCAATAGGCTTTACTCGCTAGTTTTACAATGTTGCCAGAGTTGCTTAACTTAGAGTTAATCTACTACGAAATACCTATACGGGGTATCTACTCTAACACCTACAACTCGGCCGTCCTGACGACATAGAAGCACCTGATTCTACGCGGTTAATACTATTTTACAATACAATTGCCTAACATAACATTTAAACATATAAATATATGTACATATGTATGCTTACATATACATTTTTTTTACACATAAATATATACATATTTATATACATACATATAGATATAATTAGTCACCGACTCGGCCGTCCTGACGTGGTAGAATCACCTGATTCTTCATTATTACCATCTTGAGTTGTTTCTTGTGGTAGCTCTATGTTACGAAAAGCCAATGCCATTTCATTTGCCGACTTGTAATTTTGCAATTTTGCATGTAGCTGCAGTTGTCGATTTAGTATGCCGTCGATTACATATTCGATGAACTCGACATCGCTGAGCGTAAGACTGGTGCACAACATACGATTGTCATTTATATAGTTACTAAACGACTCGTTGTTCTTCCAAGTTCGTTTTTCGAATTTTCGACGCACACTTAGCACGTTGTCTTTATTTGCAAACATTTGCGACATTTCATCGAGCATTTCGCTGACTGATCGTTTGAACATGGCGTTGGAGTTGTACCATGTCAGGGCTGCACCTTTTAATTTTATTCGCACAACAATACTAAGTGCTTCGTCACTAACTCCAAGCGTTCGTTGAAAATGTTGCAGCTGCGATCGCCACATTTCGAAATTTTCACCTCCGTCGTAATCACCCATTAATTCCTTGAGAGTTTCGAATGGGACTCCTGGTTTTGACGTCATTTGCTCAGGCTGTGAAAATTTTCGTAGCTGTAGTTTTAGTTTGAGAAGCTCGACTTCTTTCTCTAACAATTTTATTTTAATTTTTGCTTCGGAAAACGTCGATGGTTCAGTTTCGCCACTTTGTCCAACTTCGTCGCTTGTCAGGTTGTAGCTTGTGGCGTTTGGGCCGGTCGTTTCATCGTGTTTCGCACCATTGTCGGTTTCATCGCTTGCATTTTCATTGCCGTTGTCTTTGTTGATATTCGCACCATTGCAGTCTTTTTCTCGCATACCATTGTTGTTGCCTGTAGCATTACCTTTGTTGGTTTTGTCTTTTTCTTTGTTTACACCGCTAGAGCTAGCGGTTTCTGCCTCAGTACCGCTTTTTTCGCAAATACCGTTTTCCGTGTCATTGCCGTTGTCTGGCTTATTACCGTGGTTTGGATCGTCATTACGTTTGGAATTCTTTGATCCTGAAGCTTTTTTCGTTTTTTTCGTTGATTCCGTACCTTCCGTTTCCACGTTTTCTACGGATGGACAAATGCCGCGTGCCTCCGCTGACAACTCACTTAATCTGGCCGCAAGTGAGGCCTTTGCTCCGCTAGCATTTACACCAACAGCAGAGCACCATGCTTTTAGTTGAAGAAGCGAATATCTTTCAGCATTGATTGATTCGTGGTCCATTTTAAAGAAAATATTTATGTATTTATTTAAACTTTTTTCACTATGGCTTCGACCACTTCTGACTGTAATAATATCTTCTGGCAATAAAATAAAATACAGGACAACCGGCTCGTTCTTCTGACAAATCACGAATGCCTTTTTATTCTATCCTCAAAATAGCCATTCGCCCCAATAGGCTTTACTCGCTAGTTTTACAATGTTGCCAGAGTTGCTTAACTTAGAGTTAATCTACTACGAAATACCTATACGGGGTTTCTACTCTAACTTCTACAAATGTGACAGATCTGAAGCTCAATGTCCAACTTTGCTATGTTAACAATGAGAGGTAAAGATAAATTATGTTCTAAGGGCAGATACTCCACTTTTAACATGATTCGCATCCTAGGTAAGCAAAAGTCGGGTATAAAGATTTGTCATCTGAATGCTCAGAGCTTACCACCCAAGATCGACGAATTCAGGTATATATTTGAATCTTCTGATGTTGATGTTGTGTGTGTATCTGAGACTTGGTTTTCTGAATGGCATCTTGATACTTCGTTTTGTGTTAGTGGATACAAGCTTTTTCGTGCAGATAGAGTTAAGCATGGCGGCGGTGTTGCCGTGTTTGTTAAAAGTAGTATGTCTTGTTCCCCTAAGTGTAAATCAGGAATCTCTGACTTAATAGAGTTTATTTTTGTGGAAGTTAAATCCAGGAGCGATAAAATACTCATTGGCTGTGTGTACAGACCAAGTCAGCATATTGCATATGCCACGTTTACGGACTATATTGAAAATCTGACCCTTGACTACAACAATATTATCATTGCGGGGGACTTTAATAGTGATCTGCTCCGAGAAAAAAGTTTGCGCTAGCCATGGAAAATCTGGGTCTATTTGCTGCTAATGATTTAATACCCACCCACTTCACTCATACAAATAGCAGTTTGCTGGACATATTTTTTGTTAATGACATCACAAAAATACTTTTATTTGATCAACTGTCCGTTCCTAGTTTTTCCAAGCACGACTTGATCTTTTTGATATTTGACTTTCAATTGACTCATGACACTTGCTTGTTTTCATATCGTGATTTCCTGCACATTGATTACAACCGCCTTGAACAAGCTGTGGATTGTGTTGATTGGGGACATATCCACTACCTAGATTCTAGTGATGACCAAATAGAATTCCTCGAAGCAAACATTAGGTCACTATTTGATACATTTGTGCCAACCGTTCACAAAGCAGTCAGTGATGCTAAACGACCATGGTTCAATAACCACATTAAAAACCTCATACATAAGCGCAACAATGCATATCGAATCTGGAAGCGGTCAAAGTCCCAAGAAGACTATAACATATTTAAGTCACGCAGACGAAACGTCAATAAAAAAATTAAACAAAGAAAACTGCAATACTACTGAGAATCGGTTCAGTTGGCTCGAAGAACACTTGGGCGAAGATTCGTGAGATCGGAATTGGTAATAAAAACCAGACCAAATCTGACTTAATCAATGTTAACGCGTTAAATGAAAATTTTGTGAACTTGCCTGTTTCTGCTAGTAATATATGTTATGATGACTATAATTATAGTAAAAATGTTGAAATGTCCAGTTTCTGTTTTAACTGTGTCGATGATTGCGAAGTGGTTCAGTCTATTCTCAGTGTAAGGTCGAATGCTGCAGGACTTGATGGTATTCATCCTAAATTCCTAAAATTTATACTACCTAAAATTCTACCACATCTCACTTTCGCTTTGAATACCATCCTGACTACGTCCAATTTTCCAAATTCTTGGAAGAAAGCCAAGATAATCCCAATAATGAAAGCGAATGGTGACTATCGGCCGATTGCGATATTACCATACCTCTCAAAAGTCCTCGAGCGCATAATGCATCGCCAGATAAACTGTTTTCTGTGTGATAATTCATTGTTGAACCCATTACAGTCTGGGTTCAGATCTAACAGAAGCTGCACCACAGCGCTTTTAAATGTCTCGGACGATATAAGAACCAATATGGACAAAAATTGTGTAACATTCCTAACTTTGCTGGACCACTCCAAGGCTTTCGACTCTGTCGACCACAAACTTTTAGTCTTAAAACTAAAAAATATGTTTAACTTTTCTACCTCGGCGTCAACTCTTGTGAAAACATATCTACGTGATCGTTCCCAGGTGGTGTGTTCTGGTAATAATATATCTAGCTGTTTACCTATATCCAGAGGTGTCCCCCAAGGTTCCATTCTTGGCCCTTTACTGTTTGTGCTATATGTTAATGACCTGTTTAGTGTAATCAAACATAGTAAAGTCCATGTCTATGCAGATGATGTTCAACTGTAAGTCTGTAGTCCCGTTGATAATGTCAATATTTATATAAACAAGTTAAATTCAGACCTGAGATCTATAAGCATGTGGGCTTCCATAAATGGTTTAATTCTAAATCCAGATAAATCCCAGTGCATCGCAATATATAAAAAACTTTTAAAACTTGACGACTACCCGGATATTATGCTAAACAATTCTGTGATAAAATATGTTGACAATGTAAAAAATTTGGGGGTTTCATTTAATAGAACACTGACGTGGAATAGTCACATTTATAATACTATAGGCAAGGTGTATGTAGGGATGGCAAAAAAAATTTAATAATCGATTAACCGTTTTTTAGGTTAACCGAAAGTGTTCGATTATTAATCGCGAATAATCGTAGGGAACTAACCGATTATAACCGTTTTTCGATTACAATTACTGACAAATTAATACGTAGTACCCCAAGAGGACAAACAAGCAAATTTTTTATACATATTATGTATGTGTGTTCGTTTTTATTAGCCGTGTTTTTATTTAAGCGCATATTCATCTGCGCTTAATTTTTGTATGGATTTCTAAGCGCACATCTCCATTCGCGCCTCCGGAAATTTTTGATTTCAGTTCCAAGTCCTGTGAGAGCCCCTCTACCCCCCTGAAATAGTCATTTATTTCGGGGCGTTGTTCCTTAATGGAAAATTTTCCCAAAAACAATTTTAAAGAGGTACGAATTCATACAAATTCGTATAAAAATGAAATCATATTAAAAAAGCTGTGCACATTTATCTACACGTTGAGCTTACTTATATAATAAAATAAATACATAAATAACATCATCAATCATTCATTAATACTAATTCATAACATTTTGCCTTGAAAAATAATTTACAAAATAGAGGGATTTATTTCATGAAGATAACCATTTAATTATTGTACTGAGATGGTTTAAATTTTTAATAATGCCACTTTCCTTAAAAAAAATATAATAAACGAAAAAATCGTCATTTATTGGGAAAAATCGTCAAATCATTGCTTAGAAAAATCGTCAAAATGACGATAAAATCGTCAATTCGGCAACACTGGCTGGGAGGGAACGTTTATTGCGGTTTTTTGGATATACTCACAAAACCGTAGGTAACCGAATTCGTACTCGAATGAAAAGGCGGTAATTCTCAACTTCGATTATTTCCTTTTGATTATTTTCGACTTGAGAGGAAAAAGGTTAATCGAAAAAATAATCAAAAGAAAAAAACCGATACATTTTAACCGTTAACCGAAAGAAATTAACCGATTATAATCGTTTTTCCGGTTATAGTTGCCATCCCTAGGTGTATGGTATGCTGAGAAACCTATGGACTATTCAGCATTTTACACCAATGAAAATCAGATTACTGCTTGTTAAATCGTACCTGTTACCGACGTTATTGTATGGTTGTGAGTTGTATGCTAGTTGTGATAGTGTGTGTCGTAGTAAACTTAATGTATTATATAATATTATCGCCAGATACGTATATTGTAAAAGACGATATGACCACATTTCCGTGTTCGCGAGGCAAATTGCGTCAGTGACCTTTAATGTCCTGCTAAAGTTTAAATGTTTAGTGTTACTTCAGAAGATCATTACCACACAGGAGCCACAATATCTCGCAGAACGTCTTCAATCCTCGAAATCTTCTAGATCGCTTAACATAGTACCAATGAAATATAGTTGTTTGGCGACTGAACGTCAATACTTTGTTTTCTCTGTCCGCCTCTGGAACACCTTACCGCTAAAAAAAATTCATAGCATAAAGGAGACATTGCCCTTCAGATCTGCACTGCTTAACTTTTTCTTGGAATACTCCTGAATGTAATGCTTTCTTTCCTGTTTCATCTATCTCTCCTCCGTATCCTTCCTAATTCTTATATAGCTATATAATATATCATTGTATTGTTTAGTCCCTAAGGTTTTATGTATGTAATTAAATGGCTTATGTTTAAGTATATAATTTAGTTTTAAGATTTATGTATAGTCAACATTGTCACAAAACCCATGGTTGTATGTTTGACTTTAATAAATAAATAAAAATAAATAAATAAAGTAGTTGCACCTCCAGTTAAACCATAAAACTTGAACCCCTCCATAAAAAACTCAGACCCTCTGGACTAGTACTCTGTTCGGCAAAGTTGGTCTGGGAGACATCCTCTTTCATAATTAATAGCGTTTGTTCGTGTTGAGTAAAATTTTTGTAAATTTGTTGGACTGTGTTATTAACGTCACCGCTATGGTGCAGTGGGTAGAGTGCTCGCCTGCTATACCAGAGGTCTCGGGTTCTAACCCCAATCCGTACAAACACCAAAAAAATTGCTAATTTATTAAAACGCAATTATTGGGTTTGTAGAAATAGCGGTCTCTTCTCGGCAGTGGGCGGCATACCCTTCGAGTGTATTTCTGCCATGAAAAAGCTTTTCACAAAAAATGCATTCGCCGTTCGTATTTGCAAAAAAATGTTTCGTTATAATATGATAGTACGTCTTCGATGCCTAAAAAGGTAGGTCAATATGGGCCGGATTTCCATTGGTCGAGCGCGCACCGATACAAATATCTTTTTAAGGGTGGTGGGAGGATCATAAAACTGAAAACCTCACCCTCCGGGGGCCTATGGTTCCGAAGATAATTGCCGTTAAAGTTCCGAGGCTCAGATTGGATATAATGAACCAATTTCACTTCAATTTACAAACTAGTGGGAATTTCACCTAAATTTAACACTTTAAACTATTATTAAATTGTAATATTTAAGTTCTCCAGAAAGAGATTTTTGCCGACTGAGGGTTATTTTATTAAAGCGCGGCCGAAGGCCTCCAATGTAAATATATGTTCTGCACACATATATACATATGTTCGTGTGTTTGTACGTCAAAAATTTAAGAAAAAAAGTCGAAAAGTCGACTTAAATCGATTATCATAGCCGACTAATCGAGTTCGATAGTCGAAATGATAAAAGTCGAGTCGAAAGTCTAAAATCGACTTTTTGCCGAGACGACCCAGCCCTACCCTCAGTCTACATTTTGGTTGGAACTTTTTAAACAGATTTTAGCCTACAATAATATAAAGCAAATAAGGAGTTTAAGATATAGTAAAAATTTCAATCCATAAAAGAATTCCTATGAAAATGCATACATATGCGCATTTTGGCACTCTCATATACGGCAACACGGAAGACATACATCCATATGTTTCTGCTCTACAATATTCGGAACCACCAATATCGAAATCTAATATAAAATTCTCTGAAATTTTTTTTTTTTAATTATAGCTTTATGTAATAGGCTTGCTAAGTAATATGGCTTGCTAAGTAATATGGCTTGCATACTACCTACCTGATCACTGCAGCGTCTATCAGGCTGAGCTCATAGCCATATGGGAAGCAGCTCGTCGCCTGACAGATCTGCCAAACATAAATTCTATCAAAATCTTCTCTGACAGCCAAGCTGCCATAAAATCCTTACAGAGTAACAATGCTACATCTATAGTTGCAATGAAATGTAGGGAGTCTTTGAACAAACTAGCCGAAAGGTGCGACCTGAACGTCATTTGGGTTCCAGGCCATAGCAACGTTCGGGGCAACTGCATTGTAGATGAGTTGGCAAGGGAGGGCACAAGCTTGCAGGATATCACATCTGCGACATGGGTTGGCCCCCCGCTTAACTCATGCAAGCATTGGTTGAGATCTCGCTCCATTGAACAGGCTAACGCTAGATGGGCCAAGGAGTCAACTTCTGTGATTTCTAGGCAAATCTGGCCTAGACTGGATGAGGCTAGGTCTGTATCGGTGCTGCATCTGAATCGGCTCTCTATAGGTCCGCTGGTGGTACTTCTAACAGGCCATTGTCTTATGGGTACTCACGCCTCTCGCATGGTCCTATATAAAAACGACTTCTGCCGCAGCTGCAGGGACGTGGAGGAAATAGAGAGTGTTGAGCACTATCTATGCCACTGCCCCGCACTGTCGCTATCCAGGTACCGCTTTCTCCATAAACACTTTTTCGAGTGTCTGGCGGAGATGGAAAATGCAAGGACACTAGATTTTCTGCGCTTCATGAAACAAACGCGCTGGTTTAGCTTCACGGGCATCTAATGTTATCATACTTTTGAATCTAATTTTTCCGGAAAGGTTTGTAAACAGGGATAAGGAAGCTAAGGCTCCCGTGTGGTATCACAATGGGCCACCTCGGCCTAAGTGTGTCCCCGCTTTCATGAATTGCGGTGACAGCCACCTCAACCTAACCTAACCTAATATGGCTTGCAAAGTAATCGATCACATTTCGATCTTTAGCATGATCAATTTATGATAAATTATTTTTTTAATCAGCAAAGGGGATCGAAAAAGACTCGGTACAGTCAGTTTTCATAAAACAATCTTCCAAATGCTATGTGGGTCAGAGCAAACATCTCATGAAACACTTTTTTTAGACAGCTATTATGAAAAAATTTGACTGATTGACATTTCAACAAACAAAACAAACAAAACAACAACACTCAATGTCCACAATGTTCCCTTTTTCATTTTGAATACGCAAATTTTCGATTTTTTGTTTGTTTTTTCCAAATTCCATTTACATATTTATTTTGTTGAAAGTTGTCAAACAAAAAAAAAATTTACTGCTCTAACTTACTCCACAAAAAAAGCTAGAGCAAAAAATTGTGCTCTAGATCTGTTTAGAACAGGCTCATGAAACAAAATGTAGAGTAAATCACAGCAAGTTAGAGTACGAAAAATTGTCATGAAACACAATTTTGTGATCTAATTTAATCTAGAGTAACCTAGAGCAGCTCAGTAAGCCAACCTAAAGAGTACGTTTGAGTAAAGCGATTGTGGCTGCGTCCTATTGGACCAGCAAGTAAAAAAAATAATACCATCTAATTGAGGTACGAAAAATGTGTAATCATTAGGGAAGCTAAAAATATGCAAATGCATATTGCATATGCAAATGCATATTTAGACCTAAAATGCATATTTACGGTCAAAATGCATTTCGTGCTTATTTTGGCATATTTTGGCACTTAATCGAGCAATATCGAAAAATATTAAGCTGGCAACATCTTATCTGTGGTTAATTTAGATAGTTGCGTATGCATACAAACAAGGCTATTTAACAATTGATCTGGGCCCCGGAACGGAGCATTTCATTTCACCATCTCCGGTTAAGTGCACTAAGAGAAAAAGCAAGCTAAATTTCAGTATAGCGGGCTTGAATCAAGCCGAAAACGTTATGAAAGTCTGTTAAGCTCGCAAATGCTAAAATCAAGAATATATTCTCATTTTTAGGACGATATTTTTTGAGAATAACAAGCTTATATACACTTATTTTCAGCATTGCCCATGATAGATTTGAGAAAGTAAAATCTTATTTGAAGAATGTTCAACTGTGTTTTAAGAATATTTATTCTTGATTTTCCACTTTTTCGAAATTCAAAATTCGAAATCATTTAACCCACCTCACAAAATAAAAAAAATAAAAGTGGTTATTTCAATGAATTGTATTTTATTTTGTTTTATTTTCAGAAATGTACATACGTATATATATAGTAATATATATAATATACAATTCATTTTTTACATACATATACTTTATATATATATATTATTATTATATATCGACGGCTGAGAATAAGATCGCCCTATTTCAAAAATTGTTTCAAAAACGCCCTATTCCAAAAATTGTTTGAATAACGTCCTATTTCAGAATTTGCTTCAAAAACGCCCTATTTCAGAATTTGTTTCATTAACGTCCTATTTCAGATTTTGCTTCAAAAGTGCCCTATTTCACAGAAAATTCCATATATATTTCTCTGAAATAGGGCGTTTTTGAATAATTGTCTGAAATAGGACGTTCTGAAATAGGGCGCTTTTGAAGCAAAATCTGAAATAGGACGTTATTCAAACAATTGGGTAATTCACAAGCTGTTGTAAAGTATTTTAATGTTGTATACTGGTAAAGGTTTACAATAGGTGTATCAGTAGGGTTGATTTTTCTCATACAAATTTCAATACAACCAATACAACTGGGCAGCCTATGTTTATTGAGTGTGCTATTTGATTTGTTTTTTATTCTAACAGTTTGTTAAAAAAAATTTAAACAAAAATATGGAAGCGGTGAGACGAAAAAAAAACAAATTACTTGCATCGTGTGTATCATATATCAATTAGGACTTGAATCCGCCGCTAACAAATCTAATAACTGTTTTTCGCTTTCGCCTGGCATTTTTTTATTCAAATTTTTGTAAACAACAAACTGTAAACAATAACGAAATACAACAAAACACATACGAGAGTCTGTTCACAGGTACTGCGTTCTTATGTACATTTTCCTTTACAACATACAACTTTACAATAGCCAGTGAATTGCCCAAATATTTGGAATAGGGCGTTTTTGAAAAAAATTTTGAAATAGGGCGATCTTATTCTCAGCCGTCGATATATACAGGTCTTAAGGTAATGTTATAACATTGAAAGTTTGCAGGAAATGAAAAAAACTTATTTCCTAAGTATACTATTGCAAAAAAAATATTATTGGGTTACATTTAGGAGCTTATTAGCAATCGAAAGATATAAAAATATTAGGATGTTAACTTTGTTATATGTGTATTATTTGATGTTGATTTGATGACCCCAAATTCCTAAAAAAATCCGAGATGTGCCCTTTTCGAAGTTGATGATTCAATTATAACTACAACAATTTTGGAGGATTTACATAAATCTAAAAAGAAGATGAGTGGAATCTCTGGACTCGGCCAGCAAAATAGTTCAATAGCAATTCACGTAAACTGCACAACAGCGCTGAGTATGATACTTGGGAGACGTCCAATATATTTTATCACAGAACTAAACATACCAATTTGATTTATGCCAAATGCGTATGACACGCAGGCCTGTGTGAAATCGGCTCCAAATAAATGCCTGTTCCATGCCAAGGAAAACCATAATGGAATAAGCAATTTTTGTTTGGGTTTCTTCATTTGATGGAAAGTGGCCGACAATAGCTCCATTCCCGATAGTTTTTATGCCGATTGTGAACCTTAAGGGATTTCATAACATTCAAATAATGGCAACAGACACAGTAATACAAGATACATAGATAAACCATTGATACTTCCAAGATTTCATTGTCTGGTGCACGATTCAAGCTGTCATGACCATTGGAGCCATGCACACAAAAGTTGGCGCCGCAAAACTGTAAATCCTCTTAGATAATAGCGTTGGAGTCCCCGCCACTATCATGAGCGCCACTTCAAAACAGTATTTATTTTGTTGTTTTTTTTTTCATTTCGTACATTTTATTTTCCATCTCGTAAACTTTTAATTTTTTTTTTAATTTTTCGTTTGAACAAAGAAAAGCAACGTTTATTGAAAATTATGTACATATGTATGTATCTTTTCAGAGAACACTTGAACCTAGTATTCTTAAATTAAGAATTTCATTCTTAAATCGAGAATGTTATTCTTAAAAAAGGGTTTTATCTTCCTTAATTTCAATAATTCTTAAAACAAGTACGACATAGCTTGATTTTAGCCCGCAACTTTTCTCTGAGTGTGCTTAACCGGAGGATTTCTCCCGGTTAAGCAATTTATTTGACAGCTCGCCATACAATTTACGTCAAAATAACCACCGGTTAAATTAACCGTAGATGGTGAAAACGGCCCTAAGTTCTTGTATGCTGATCAGAGCCTCGAAGCAAACCCAGAGTAAAAAAAAAACTTCTCTCCGATGCCCCGTTATTGATAGAAAACAGCTGTAGTGTGAAAATTTGAAGGGAACAATAATATACAATATGTATCGACATACATAGGCATACGCTACACTGTCAATATGAATCGCGATGGTCTGATCAATCGCAGACTAGTGCCACACGTTCAATATGAATATTGCGATATTTTTCTCGATCTGAGGTTTAAAATATTTTACTTCCGTCCTTTTCACACTTTCACTTTCAATTCGTTTATCGCCAATATTTCGTTCCGGATCGCGGATTTGAAAATTTCAAAATATTTTGCGATCCAGAATCGCGATCCATCAATACTCGATGCTACACGGTCAATATTAATCGTTTTCCCATACAAGAGCTTTTTCTCGGATAACCGCCAAAAACTAACACTGGAAAATATAGTAAATCATACGATAGTTCAATGCAACCCTGCGCAATATTAATAGAATAGTTTGTTTGTAAAAAGATCTCATGTATACAAATCTAAAATTAATTTAAAGTATTTGCATTTATTGTATTTTATTGTATTTTATTGTTATTCTCATCCTAGCACAACAATCGGAAAGATTATATTATAGTGCTAGCCACTGTACATGTTGTATTACATTTAAGAACAAAAAATGAAACTTAACTCTAAATTAAATTTACGTTAAAATGAAATATGAAAGTATACGGAAGAACAGAGAATAGGAAGGTAAAGGGTAAAGAAATACGTTCGAACAAGTGTGTTTATAGAATAGCATATACATATAAACATAGATTATGAGTTATTATAAAAGCTGGTTAGCTCACTTTTGAACTGCAGTGTATTGTTTAATGATCTTAGTCGAATAGGTAACGAGTTCCATAGACGGATAGAGCTTATGAAGAACTGACGCTCAGATAACAGAAACCGATATTTAGTATGCACTAGAAGTACAGACCTCGAAGAAGTCAGAAACTGAAGTCTTTGATGCAAATACATAGGTTCTTTTGAGTAAATGATTTTATGCAAAGTTACAAGTGTTTTAACTTTCAAAAGGTTGTCAAAAGAGATGCTAAGCATCTTTTGAGCGAACGGTGTTACATGGTCAAGTCTTTTTAACGAAAACACATATCTTGCAATGTGGTTATAAACAACATTTAACTTATGCTTACATACTGCGTCTTCTTCTTCTTGTTGATTGGCGCTTAACCGTCTAGACGATTCTGGCCGAGTCCAACAGAGCGCGCCAATTGCTTCTGTTTCGTGCAGCATGGCGCCACTTGGGAACACCTAGGGAGGCAGCATCGCTGTCCACCTGATTTTCCCAACGCAGTGGAGGTCTCCCTTTTCTTTTGCGTTCAGCGGGTTTCGATAGAAATGCTTTCTTGGCCGGAGCGCCTTCGTCCATTCTCACGACATGACCTGCCCAACGCAGCCGCTGGATCTTTATTCGCTGAATACTGCGTCACAATTTGAATAAATCTCACAACCATAAAGAAGCGTAGGTATTAGGTACGCTTTTGCTAAAAGTAGTCTAATATTTATGGGAGTAAAGTACTGCGATAACCTTAGTGTACGGAGCATCCCATACACTTTGCCTACAGCGCTAGATATTTGGTCTTTCCATGTTAAGGTGCTGTTGAAAATTATGCCAAGATTTTTCGCCGTTTTTACATACTTTATAACCGACTTGTCCAACATGACTGGATCAAGTTGGGTCGATACGAGGGTCTTCCTATGAATAGCTATACAATTTGATTTATCTGGATTCAGACATAGGCCGTTATTAGAGGCCCAAAGACTGACTCTAGACAAAT
This sequence comes from Urophora cardui, assembly GCA_960531455.1. Lineage (NCBI taxonomy): Eukaryota > Metazoa > Arthropoda > Insecta > Diptera > Tephritidae > Urophora > Urophora cardui. The sequence goes on along the minus strand of OY482670.1, from coordinate 13,977,197 downwards.
CGGCATTCAGATTTTTAATACAAATATTACTACGATTAGGAGGACAACAAATATAGAGTTGGACATCATCGGCATAAACATGTACATTGCAATATTTTAGAACGTTAGTCAGGTCACTTACATACAACACGAACAACAAAGGACCAAGAATTGAGCCTTGTGGAACTCCTCTGACTACGGGAAGGAAAAGAGACTTACTATCACCGATACTAACTGCCTGAGTTCTGTCATTAAGATAAGATCGGATCAATGCAGTGGCATGATGGGAAAAATTAAATAAATTATCTAGCTTGCGGCATAGTAACTGATGGTCAACTGAGTCAAAAGCTTTTGAATGATCAAGAAGAGTTAGGAAGGCTATATTGCTTTCATCAATTTTAGCCCGGATACTTTCTACCACATCCAGCAGAGCCGTTGTGCTGCTTCTCTTTGGAAAAAAAACCAGACTGACGGGCATTTAAGAGCATGTGATCTTGCACATACAACATAATTTGTTTGTGAAGTATGCGCTCAACAATCTTAGACAAGAAAGGCAGAATAGCTATAGGTCTATATTCGTTGTTCTTCTTGTGAAGCGGGATTATCTTAGCGACCTTCCAGCACTTTGGAAACAAACAAGTCGTCATGATGGAGTTGACCAAATAAGTTACATGCGACAAAATAAGGGGTAGTATTAGTTAAAAAAATTTTGCATGAATTCCGTCGAATCTGACTGCGTCACATTTAACAGAGAGTATGGCTTGGACAACATCACAATCGTTTACACAAACAAATTCAAATGGACTATCAGCGAAAATTAAACGATCACTATAGTTATCTAAACATATATTACCTGATATAGCAGGTGGTCTTGTAAATTGCTTATTTAGATCATTTACATCGGTGTGAATAGGTGCAAATTCTTTTGTTTTACCTATACCAATTTCCTTTATTATATTCCAGTTTCGCTTTGAACTCACCGCGGAACTAAACCTCTCCTTATAAAATGTAATTTTTGCCGCCTTAATGGCTTTGTTTACAGAAATTCGAGCTTTTTTAAACTGGCTAAATGTGCCGGGGCACAGTGGGGGCACCTCCATACAAACGCGGCCAAAAATAGTAATAATTAAGCTAGAATCTTGAAACTCGGAACTTAAGCTTTTTTGGTTGAAGTTAGTAAACTGTGAAAATTTGAACAAAATCCACCCACAAATACGCCCACCTCCCATATAACGGTATTTTTGAAATTTCAGCATTTTCCTAACTATTATAGCTAAAATGCTCCATTTTTATTAGTGTATACATTTTTGAAATATAAATCAAATGCGGTAATCATTTTGGAAAAAGGGTAAAGCACTTCACCGTTTTTAAATTAAAAATATATGCACTTTTAAGTATGTTATAAGCATTTATCATAAAACTTTCATACAAAAAAATCGCATTTCAAAAAAATTTTATACCGGAAATGAAATTACACTTTTCTAAAGGATTTCAGTGTGATAAACCTGAGTCTGGAGTCAGATTTTCCAAATTGTTTCTAGTTTCTGAGATATTCATGCCCAAATAGGAAAAAAACACGTTTTTTGGCTCTATTCCCTGCTTAATATCTTTTATATAATTACTTTCCACTCAAATTCGATTTAACCAGTTGAAAGCACAATCATTACCCTTGAAAACAGCGTTTAGTTTCTTCGAATATCTTAATTAGAATTGGAAATATCGATATTTAAGTTTCACCATTTTGACAAATATTCCCCATACAAAAAAATTTAAACTTTTTGAAGCATACTTCTGGGCATTTTGTATGGGAAAAATGTACCAAAACTCAAAAAACACCTTCCATAAAAATGTTCATAAAACAAAATGGAGCAAACGAATTTTTACAATTTTTTCGCCAGTTTTTAAAAGACATCCAGGAGCATCAAATATTAAAAAATTGAGGAGGTAATACTTTTTGTTTTTTTTTAATTTCATTTTAAAATTTTACAATTTTAACAATTTTTTTTTTATATTCTAAAATAAAAAAGCTGCCAAAGATAATAATTAACGCTGATAAAAAAAATTACCTCATAATTTTAAAGTATGGACCATTTGCTGAAAGACGATAGAGAAATATTCGATTAGTCGCCTAAATATACACGTTTTTCATAATGTCAAAAGTAACATAATTAATGCATTTACAAAAACACAGTTTTAGGCAGATGGGAAAAAAATTATAAAAGCAAATGGAGCAAGTGGATTTTTAAAATGAAAATGCAGTTTGATTAAGAATATATTATTTCAAAGCATAAAAAAAAATTGAGGAGGTAATATTTTTTGTTTTTTTTATTTTTTTATTCAAAGTCGAGGAAAATTTTTTTATCATCGTCATTTTTTGTGAATATTTGAAAATTCATATAAATTCAACAGTGAGCGCTATTTACAACTAAGTTATTTTTTCTGAAAGAGAAAATCATTATCTATGTAACGATGTATCATTCGTGTATGTAGGTTAACAGTTAAATGAGAAAGAGCGTTTTGTATGAGGTGTGTTCATTGAGAAATAAAAGGACCTATTTTTTGCTCAACTTTGGGCACCCTGTACGGCTAAACGAAAATATACTCAAAAATTTTTATATAAGCTTTTTTATTACAATTTGATGTATCTGTCGATCTCTTTTTAAAAAAATGGTTTTACTCATACTTTAATTTTGAATTTATTTTTGGCCGCAATCACCCATTGTGCGGGGGTTCTATATCTTTTCCAACGCGAGTATGCTTGATTGCGTATGTTTATGGCTTTTTTAATATTTGCATTAAACCACGGCCTGTTATTGCGTTTTACTGTTTTGTGTCTGACGGGTACGAATATATCAAAAAGACGGTTTATATTGTCTTGCAAAAACCTTGTTTGGTCATCAACAGATGTCATGTTTCGTATGAAATTCCAATCTACACTTTGGACAGCCAACTTAAGAGAGTAGTAGTCAATGTTATTAAAATCGCGATAGCTGAATGATATCGGATTTCTGGAGATTTTGAAGTCGTAGATCAAGAATATCAAGTCGTGCTTAGAGAATCTTGATGCCGAAAGTTGGTTGTATAAGAGGGATTTCTGTAGGTCATTTACAAAGAATATATCTAGAAGAGTACTGTTCGTGTTGGTGAAATGCGTTGGTAAGGTAGAGTTCGTTGGGAGAAGTCCTAGAGACTCCATATTTAGTTTTATATTATTATCGTCAAGCAAATTACTGTTGTAATCTCCTGCTATAATAATGTTAGTATAGTTTTCAAGAAATAGCTGAAGAAATTCATAAAAGTCGGAGAAGTTAATATAACGATTCGGTCGGTAAACACAACCCGCTAAGAGCCTGCTATTATCAGAAAATATTTCTACGAACACATATTCAACATCACTACTACTACTCCATACGCAACATAATTTACATGACAAACAGTTTTTGACATATATTGCAACACCACCACCATGACCGCATCTATCTGCTATGAAGATTTGATAGCCATCAACTTTTATCATGCTATTAGTATGGCATGACGAGAACCCAGTTTCGGAGATGCACAGGACATCAATTCCGGAATCTTCAAAGAGGTATTTGAATTCGTCAAGTTTTTTGTATAAGCTTTGCGCGTTCAAATGAATTATCTTAAGTCCATCTGCTTGTTTGCTGAGGACGCGCAGCATTTTAAATAAGCAGTCTGTGGAACTCTCCTTATTATTGCCTAAGGACATTGTTACATATAAATACTAACTCCCAATATACACTGCAGCTTAATTTTACAAATTCAGTTTTTAAGATAGAAATAATAGTCATACATAGATAATACAGGTAGGGATAGAGGAAGGTATCTATAAACAAATGGCGGTTTTTATGTCTGGCAATCCTGACGAGCACCCTGTGATGGCTCACTTGAATTTTCCGGATCACGAAAGTAATTGTTATCGTTGATTGACTCGAATTCATTGAGGGCTTCCTGCGTACGGATAGTTTCTGGACCAGCATTTCTATTTCGCTTTATATACACGAAACCCCTCCTGATAAAAACTGAGTAAATTTTCTTTCGTTTCTTAAGGCGTAAAGCTACTTTCAGGATTTCATAACAATTCTTTGTTAATGATTCGTTGATGTAAATGGGAGAGTCTGAGCTCATACCCACATGATTGAGTCGTAGATCAGTTTTATGCATGCGCTTGAAATTCGTAACCGAATTTAATAGCAAATTTCTGTCGCTGGGAGCTTGAAACTTAATAATGATAGCTGGATCAGTTACAGTACTGTAAACTACTGTTACTGTAAACTACTTATGTATATATAAAATGAAATAAGCAACTTTTGATTTTTATATGATATGTAAATAATGATTTTTGTGGCCGCTGTGGTGCAGTGGGTAGAGTGCTCGCCTGCTATGCCAGAGGTCTCGGGTTCAAATCACGGTCCGAGCAAAACACCAAAACAATTTTTCTAATTAGTAAAAATCCAATTATTGGGTTTTTTAAGAGCAGCGGTCACCTCTCGGCAGTGGGCGGCATACCCTCCGAGAGTATTTCTGCCATGAAAAAGCTTCTCACAAAAAATGCATTCGCCGTTCGGAGCCGGCATAAAACTGTAGGTCCACCCAATTAGTAGGAAAAACAAAAGGAGCACACCTCGAATTGGGAGAGAAGCTCGGCCATAAAACTCGTCAGAGTTATAATAGCGCCATTCTATTATTATAAATAATGATTTTTAAAAAATATTTTATTATTATAAAAGACATTCAAGAAAACAAATAGATATATTAAAAATAATATAGAGAAAAGATTATAACTTTATTTTCGCAGATTGTTAGACCTTTACAACAGTTGCTTAAAAAGAATTCAAGTTTTAATTTTGACGAAACATGTATTAGTGCTTTTGACGAATTAAAAGCAAAATTGATTGAAAGCCCTGTATTGGCAATATATAACCCCTTAAAAGAAACTGAGCTTCATTGCGATGCTAGTTCAATAGGATTTGGAGCTGTTTTACTACAGCGTCAAGACGACAATAAATTCCATCCGCTTTCATACTTTTCGAAGACAGCAACAAGCGCCGAAAGCAGATACCACAGTTTTGAACTTGAAACGCTGGCAATAATTTACGCTTTGAGGAGATTTAGAGTATATCTTGAAGGTATTTCATTTAAGATTGTTACGGACTGTAATTCACTAGCAATGACTTTAGGAAAGAAGCAGGTAAATGCTCGTATAGGAAGATGGGCATTAGAACTCGACAACTTTAATTATACCATTCAACATAGAAGAGGAACATCAATGGGACACGTTGATGCCCTGAGTAGATGTCAAGTCGCTAGTATAGATATCAACGAGGCTGAATTTCAAATACAAATAGCTCAAGAACGTGACGAATTAGTCAAAGATTTAAAAAGGTGTATGGAAAAAGAACAAGTAAAGGACTTTGAATTTGGTGAAATATATTTTGTAAGTTTTCTCCGTCTTGAATTGGAATTCCATGAACCCGTACATCACACGCAGCAACCTGACTTTCTTGCTTATCCACCTTGCGCATTGTCACCGCTAACTCAGCTTCGAGAGTCTCAACGCGATTAATAACAGAATCCAAACGGGCCATTCTGTCATTCATTGCCATTAAATCGGCTTCCAGGGTCGCAGTTCGATCATTGCCGGCCTCTAAGCGGGTTATCCGGTCGCTCATAGCAGTTAGCTCATGATTTAAAATGTCGAATTTCTGACATATGAACTCCCTTATTCTATTTTCCGAATCCGATATTTGTTTCGCTATCAATTCGTTAAATTGAGAGAAACGCCGGTCCATACTACGAATAAGGTTGGGTGAATCTGTAATGCGTGGGGCTTTTGCACCTTCGGCGTCGTTGTGAATTGGTTCACCACGTCTCTTACCAGCACCTGAAGCCATTTCGTATGTATATAGGTAATTTATTTCGTTAAAACTTTAAATAAGTTGGACTCAAAATATTTTCTGCTGGGTAGTTGTTGTCGATAATGCAGTACACAGTTTGTATGTATTATGTAGTATACTTTTAGGCGGATTAATATATGTAGTGACAGGTGATCTCTGTCTAAACGCAACAGTTGCGACATAAATATTTTATAGTATTTAAAAACAAATTTTTTAAATGGGGCAAATGTGAATTGTACGTTCATTTCTTATATTATTATTATTTTGCAAAATTCTTTAAATAAAAATGTAAGCTTGAAATGAAATACATACATTTTTTGAGCATATTTCCGGTATTTTTTAGCTATGTATATATGCATATAATGAGATTTTTTCGTGCATATTTACGAGCATATTTCAGTTATTTTTCGGGCATACTAGCATGCATATTTTGAAATTTTTCGTGCATATTTTTAGCTTCCCTCGTAATCATGTCTCTAGTTATACCGTTCATGGTTGACAGCAGCATTATGCGCATCATATTTTTTTAAAACATATGGACCAATGACTCCGGCGATCCATAAAGCACACCAAACAGTAATTTTCTGTGGATGAAATGACGTTGCGTCCAAAGCTTGTGCATTATTTTCTTTTTTGTTTTTTTGCTTTTCCGACAGCGTAGGATTGCGATGTATTGTGGAACGAATTTCCATCATCCCTTGTCAAGTTCTCGAAACCAGGTACTGAAGATGGCACATAGCCGGTTTATAACCAAATCAAACTTGGCAAGGGATGACGGAAATTCGTTCCACAATACATCGCTTGTGCATTATCTTCACTCCAAATGCAACAATTCTGCTTATTTACGTACACATTTCAACAAAGAGGAGCTGCATCGCTGAACAAAATTTTGTATGCAAGTGCACGATAAGTTTGACGAACCGAAGCGAAAAATTTCAACAATTTGCAAACTTTGCTCAAGTGTACATAAGTCTATGTAGTCATAATAAAATGTTAAATCAAGCTAAAAAACAAAAAAAACTATCGGTTGCTAAATCGGTTATCAAATAAAGCACTGTTGCCAACCCAAAATTTTATGCATCTAAAAAAAAAACACTCTCTATTATTATACTCAGTTGTACATACTAGTACACAGAGTATTATAGTTTTGATTTCATAACGGTGGATTGTAACAGAATGAAATAATCGAGATAGATAATAATAGGCGCATTTCTGTCGTACCCAAGCATGAAAAGAATACTCGCTGTTGTTGCTTTGAAGGTAATTTTATGAATAAGCGAGTATTCTTTTCATGCTTGGGTACGACAGAAATGCGCCTAATATAATATAATAATAATAATACAATGGCGCTATTATAACTCTGACGAGTTTTATGGCCGAGCTTCTCTCCCAATTCGAGATGTGCTCCTTTTTGTTTTTCCTACTAATTGGGTGGACCTACAGTTTTGTGCCGGCTCCGAACGGCGAATGCATTTTTTGTGAGAAGCTTTTTCATGGCAGAAATACTCTCGGAGGGTATGCCGCCCACTGCCGAGGGGTGACCGCTGCTCTTAAAAAACCCCAATAATTGCATTTTTACTAATTAGAAAAATTGTTTTGGTGTTTGGGTCGGACCGTGGTTTGAACCCGAGACCTCTGGCATAGCAGACGAGCACTCTACCCACTGCACCACAGCGGCCACACAATCGAGATGGATAGGGACTTATATATATCAAAATGATCAGGGTGAAAAGAGAAATCGATTGAGCCATGTCCGTCTGTGCGCATTCTAACTCGCGCAAAAATTTTAATATTTTGCTGAAATTTGGAACACAAGTTGGTATCGTAACTGGAATGGTTGGTATTGAAAATGGGCGAAATCGGACCATGACCACGCCCACTTTTCCTATATAGAAAAAATCGGAAATTTGGAATCTCAGTCACTACTATAGCTGGAGTGATGAAATTTTACTCACGTATTGAGCTCAGGCCCCTATGAAGAAATTTGATGAAATTTTGGAAAATGGGCGGTGCCACGCCCACTTATTAAGGGTCGAGCCTTGAATGTTTTATATGTCATAGCTCAGAAACCGTTGAAGATATATCGATGAAATTTGGTACGCGTGATTTACTTACTTAGGCAAACGTTTGGACGGAAAATTGTTAAAATCGGTTGACGGCCATGCTCACTTTTATATATGTGTATTTTAAAGTGACCTAATAAAAACATTTTAAGCGATATCTTTGTCAAATATAAAGACATATCACTGAAATTTTATGGTAGGAGTCCACAATAGACCGGAAACAAAAAATAAAAAAAATTGGGAAATGGCCGTGGCACCGCCTCTTTTGAGACCAAAGAATATACGAGATTTCTTAGCCTATAACTAGACAAATAATTGATGTATTATGACGCATGATCCAGTCCTTAATGTTCTTCTTTGATGTCATTAATGGCTCAATTGACTGTCCGCCACTTCTTGAGAAGATCTATATAAATGTACCTTCTAGGATATTACGTTTCTCCTACCCTCTTCATGTTGTGGTAGTGAAGTCAAATTATTTTAATTACCTTGCACCTATATCGAGAATCGCTAGTGAGATGAATAGAATATATCAAAAATTAGATCTTGATTTCGCCATGCCTCGATCTCAATTTATCTCTAAGATCTCTTCATACTATCAGTGACTCGGGTCTTTGAATTTTTTTGAACAAAAATTATTTATTATATACATACGTACAAATTAACAAAAATTATTAAAACGGAGTCAAATTTAATTTTTGACTGGATCCTTTTTGGCCATTAGTGTCCTTTAAGGCACACTCGCCCTTTACTGGGTATATCACTTCCTACTGAGTGAGTCTAATTTTGAATTTTATTGTTTGCAAAAATGTATGTACATATATGCATATTTTTGTACATTTATGTGTTCACTTAATATTAAAAAAATAAAAACTAAAAGAAAATAAAACTTGTATTGAATTCAGAAACTCCATTTTTAAAAATACAATTACAACTGAACGGCATAAAAATTACGAATTAATTTATTCCATAGTAAATAATTTTTGCATTTTCCATGGCCTTCTTTATACATAATCAAGTATTTACATGGCAAAAATTGTTCGAAAGGTATTTTCTGAAATCCAATTCTATATTTCTGAAATCCAATTCACACATTCTGAAATCCAATTTTTGTTTTTTGAAATCCAATCGCCTATTCTGAAATCCAATTAACAGATTCTGAAATCCAGATAACTATTCTTAAATCCAAATGACAAATTCTAAAATCCAATTACCTATTCTGAAATCCATTTGGTGTTTTCTGAAATACAATTGGAGTTTTCTGCATTCAATCTGGAAAAGGTGTAGTCTGTAAGATTTTTTGTAATCATAGACTTAATAAGTTGAAATTGAAATTGAAACTTGGTTTATACACTTTTATAACTTTTGTTAGTAGACACGCCAAACATTTATTGAAATCGGTTTATGACCACGCCTACTTTTTAACAAAGATATTTCTGGAACATCCTTTGGGAATTTGTAACGTGACATCTTTGTAACTAGAAGCCATAAAGGAATGAAATTTTGCACAAAGAATAATATTCATATGCTTAGTTGGCTGACTGATAAAAATTTTGAAAATGGGCGTGGCTACGCCTACTTTATGAAGCACTCGTTTTATATAAAGTACACCATGTTTCCATAAAAACGCAAACAAACAACGAAAGCATACAACTGAGTATCTAATGTTCGATTCCAGTCGACCTTAGGCTTTCTTACTTGTTTTTCTTTTAATTTCTTTATATTTAGTGTTATTTGTGTGGATAGCTCACTCCAGAACGTTATCTGTTAATTAAGCAAAACAGAAAAAAGCAAATAAGAGGGTTCAAAATTTGTTAAAGGTTGTTTACCCTGTCAAAAATGGCTGCGTGCTAGAGTTTAAGCCCGTCTCCACATAACTTAATTCGAATAATCTTGCGAATAATCTTGCGAACAATTTCGCGAAATAACTCGTCCCTACGTATCTAGCTGATCGTCGTTCAGTTTGCCATTTCTCATTCTTGCTCTTCTTCTTCAATGTATGTATGTATGTATGTATGTATTCTAATGTATTTGTCGATAGCTAAATTGTTAAAGGAAAGCCTTTATTTACTGCTTATTTCACGCCGCACAGTGCGCACCGGTCAACCCCCATACACAAAAGCCAAAAACGTTTGTGCTTGAAAAAGAAACTTCTATCATGCATTTCCATAGGAAATATATTGAATTTTATGAAAAACCTCCTTCTATACGCAATAGCCACCATTAAATGTTACTTTGGCTCATTTAAAGTCAACACATTTGAAAAAAAAAATTTTCTGGAAAAAGTTTATGTAAATAAGTGTATTATGATTTTTGCGATATTTCAAGTTTGAGTGCTAAAAAAATGCGGATAACTATGGAAACGAAAGAAAAACGTATGTTTCATGACTTAGCGAAAGAAAACAGTGAGAACAATTTATTTTTAGCAAAATACAAGATGAAGAAATCTTAGTTTTTCTATGAGCGTAATTTTCAAGCATTAGAATTTTCATATAAACTTTTAACAATTAAGGACCGCTCTGGACCAGGTCTTATAAGCAGATTTGAGTTCTTTCAAGTCTTCTCTTAAGAAGCCTGTTTATACATTTTTCCCTTTTTCTTAAAATATCATATTAAATGTAACTAGTCTATACAAGATATTGTTGCCCTTTTACGATTTTTGTACATATTTACATCGACTGTTTTCGATAAAACCTTATTTTGGATAAAATCTGAGTAATTGAGTTTTGTCCCACTCTCCATACAATTTTTTTTGATCCCGCGATATATCGCGGAATAATTTTTTTTTTATTGTAACTTTGTTATTTGACATCGGATTTTGAAAATCGAAATGTCATTAGTTTAGTCTTTGGAAGCTCTATATTTTCTTCTAATGTCCTTTTGGGCTATGAAATCGTTTTCACATAGTTAAGTCACCTAACCAAGTTTTTCGTCCAAAATATCTTTTTTGTTTCACAAGAAAAAAATCGCCAAAAATAAAATATTTATCGGATCTCTCTGATATTACGCTTACAGTCTTTGCAATTAAACGGGCAAATTTTTAAAGTAATAAAACTTTCCTGATTTTTACAACTTTTTATAAAAACTTAATTTGAAAATCAAAATTTTTTCAAAAATCGCAAAAAATCCACAAAATTTCGACTTTGACCAGCTTTCGCTCAGCGAGTTTTTATTAGACCACTACAAGTTGCATGTCGTTTTAAGCGTATTTTAATTGCCTTTCGAACAAGATACTGCTTGCATTTATCGCATTTGCAACTCCAGAGAAAATAATTTTTGAATGAAGTGATAACAATAATGTAATATAATAATATAATACAATGGCGCTATTATAACTCTGACGAGTTTTATGGCCGAGCTTCTCTCCCAATTCGAGGTATGCTCCTTTTTATTTTTCCTACTAATTGGGTGGACCTACAGTTTTGTGCCGGCTCCGAACGGCGAATGCATTTTTTGTGAGAAGCTTTTTCATGGCAGAAATACACTCGGAGGGTATGCCGCCCACTGCCGAGAGGTGACCGCTGCTCTTAAAAAATCCAATAATTGGATTTTTACTAATTAGAAAAATTTTTTGGTGTTTTGCTCGGACCGTGGTTTGAACCCGAGACCTCTGGCATAGCAGGCGAGCACTCTACCCACTGCACCACAGCGGCCAGTGATAACAAACAAACACAAAATTACCGTTATCTCAAAAACCTAACTATACAAAAAATTTAAAAAAATAGTTCAAAGCTCAGCAGGTCAATTTCTATCCTCCCCATTCCTGGTTTTCTTGTTTTTTTTTTTTGGCTGTAAACTAGCGTTAGTGGTGGGCGTGGATTACAACATATATGCTTTTAATTTTTCTGAAAGATGAGTCGTATAGTGGGACACCAATGTGCCAAATTTGGTTTCGGTAGGTCCATCCATTTCCAAGAAATTGAGTTTTGTCCCACTCTCCATACAAATGAGACGAGTGTGCAGTGGGGGCACCTCCATACAAACGCGGCCAAAAATAGTAATAATTAAGCTAGAATCTTGAAACTCGGAACTTAAGCTTCTTTGGTTGAAATTAGTAAACTGTGAAAATTTGAACAAAATCCACCCACAAATACGCCCACCTCCCATATAACGGTATTTTTGAAATTTCAGCTAAAATGCTCTATTTTGATTAGTGTATACATTTTTGAAATATAAATCAAATGCAGTAATCATTTTGGAAAAGGGGTAAAGCACTTCACCGTTTTTAAATTAAAAATATATGCACTTTTAAGTATTTTATAAGCATTTATCTAAAATTTTCATACAAAAAAATCGCATTTCAAAAAAATTTTATACCAGAAATGAAATTACACTTTTCTAAAGGATTTCAGTGTGCTAAACCTGAATCTGGAGTCAGATTTTCCAAATTGTTTCTAGTTTCTGAGATATTCATGCCCAAATAGGCAAAAAACACGTTTTTTGGCTCTATTCCCTGCTTAATATCTTTTACGTAATTACTTTCCACTCAAATTCGATTAAACCAGTTGAAAGCACAATCATTACCCTTGAAAACAGCGTTTAGTTTCTTCGAATATCTTAATTAGAATTGGAAATATCGATATTTAAGTTTCACCATTTTGACAAATATTCCCCATACAAAAATTTTTAAACTTTTTGAAGCATACTTCTGGGCATTTTATATGGGAAGAATGTACGAAAACTTAAAAAACACCTTCCATAAAAAAGTTCATAAAACAAAATGGAGCAAACGAATTTTTACGATTTTTTCACCTGTTTATAAAAGACATTTAGGACTATGAAATATTAAAAAATTGAGGAGGTCGTATTTTTTGTTTTTTTTTTTTTATTTAATTTTAAAGTTTCACAATTTTAACACATTTTTTTTTATATTCCAAAAGAAAAAAGCTGTCAAAGATATGAATTAACGCTGATAAAAAAATTACCTAATAATTTGAAAGTAGGCACCATTTATTGCAAGACGATAAAGAAATATTCAATTATTCGCATATATAAACGTTTTTCATAATGTCAAAACTAACATAATTAATGCGTTTACAAAAACGCAATTTTAGGCAAATGAGAAAAAAATTATAAAAGCAAATGGAGCAAGTGGATTTTTAAAATGAAAATGCAGTTTGATTAAGAATATATTATTTCAAAGCATAAAAAAAATTTGAGGAGGTCATATTTTTTGTTTTTTTTTTTATTTTTTTATTCAAAGTCGAGCAAAATTTTTTTCTTATCGACATTTTTTGTCAATATTTGAAAATTCATATAAATTCAATAGTGAACGGTATTTATAACTACGTTATAATTTCTGAAAGAGAAAATCATTATCTATGTAATGATGTATCACTCGAGTTCGTATGTAACTGTGTAACCTAAATCAAACGCACGCCGTCAATTTACTGTCAAAAATTTCTCATGCCCATACAACTTGTATGGGAGTAACCGAAATTGAACGGCGTGCGTAAAAAGCAAATTCGACGCCCAATTTTTGTTTTGTGTGACAGTTGAAATTAAGCATTGTGGGTGATTGTTTGCAAAAAAATTGACACTTGCTTTTGATATCGTGTCTGTTAGGTACATATTCCACAAAATAACAAGATTTTCTCTGATTTTCTGTATTTTTCTATTTCTTTATCTGAACACGCACGCAAGTCAATTTCGGTTCAACGCATATGAAAAATTTGCGTGCGTGCGTTAAATTGACGACTTGCGTTTGATTTAGGTTACACAGTAAACAATTAAATGAGATAGAGCATTTTGTATGAGGTGTGTTCATTGAGAATAAAAGCTTGTAAAAAAAAGAACCTATTTTTTGCTCAACTTTGGGCACCCTGTATGGCTAAACGAAAAGAGACTCAAACATTTTTATATAAGCTTTTTTATTACAATTTGATGTATCTGTCGATCCCTATTTAAAAAAATTGTTTCACTCATACTTTAATTTTGAATTTATTTTTGGCCGCAATCACCCATTGTGCGCCACTTTATTTCACGACTAAAAAGTCTACACTTCTTTATAACTTTCATGTTTTACTTGACTTGATGTTAACACTTATAAGTAGGCAAAAAATGTACAACAACTTATCAAAAATGGACATGCAACAAAAAACTGAAAGCAACAACAAGTGCAGGAAGAAACTCATAGTATGAGTGAGTGAGTGAGGAATCTCATCCTCACGGCATGACGATGAGTGACCGTTTGCGTTTCTCACTCATCTAGAACGCAGAGTGAGGGTTTTGTTTGTTTAGTTTACTCATTTTGAATGAGTGAGGTAGGAATGAGCCGCTCATGCTGCGTGTGAGCTGAGCCGCTTGGTTGAAAGGACGTACATACATACATACATACATATGTACATATCGTCGCCTGAGAAAACGAATGTCGTATGTAGCAAAACATAGTTTCGAGAAAATCGACTTTGAAGTTTAAATTGGAAATTCTCAAAAACTGTACAACAGATTGTTCTGTTATTTGGACGAGCTGTAGAGAGTATTATATATTTTGACTTGCAATTTGCAAAAGTTGGATATCTTTAAAATTATGGGAGATAAACGACTTTTCATTCAGTATGCATTTGTCGTATGTGACGTCTGAGCACCAATACCTGTTTATAATAGCACATACGACAAAAATTCTTCTTTTTTTCCAAACCGGAATGGTTATGAGGCTCAAATTTTTTGAGATATCGACTTGAAATTTGGCAGTTGAATATATTTTGATGATACTTTGCTCATTTGTCGGAATCCACCACATCGGACTAATATAAGATATAGCTCCCATACAACTGATTGTTCAGATATAGCTGTTTTCGGGTATAACTTCTTTATTTGAGGAGATAAGGATATGAAACTTTGAAGTATTTGTACCCACATGGACATAATAATAGTCGCCGAAATTTGTCAAGATCGGACCACTATAGAATATAGCTCCCATACATCCGATTGTTCAGATATAGCTGTTTTCGTGTATAACTTCCATATTTAATAATCAAATTATACTAAACTTTGCAGTAAATGGTATTATACTACAATAAAATATGTCAGTGAAAATCATTCAAATCGGATCACTATAACCTATAGCTCCGATACAATATTTTGGTTTATTCTCAGTAGCTCATCGGCACATACGACATATGTTTAAAATAAACAAGTAAGGAAGCCTAAGTTCGAGTGGAATCGAACATTAGATACTCAGCTGTATGCTTTCATTGTTTGTTTGCGTTTGATGGAAACACGGTGTACTTAATATAAAGCGAGTGCTGCATAAAGTGGGCGTAGCCACGCCCATTTTCAAAATTTTTATCAGTCATCCAACTAAGCATATGAATATTATTCTTTGTGCAAAATTTCATTCCTTTTTGACTTCTACTTACAAAGATGTCACGTTACAAATTCCTAAAGGGTGTTCCAGAAATATCTTTGTTAAAAAGTAGGCGTGGTCATAAACCGATTTCAATAAATTTCTGCGTTGTCTCCAAACCAAACTTGACAAGGGATGACGGAAGATCGTTCCACAATACATCATATTCCTACCCTGTCGGAAAAACAAGCAACCAAAAAGTATTTAAATTTCTGCGTGTCTATTAACACAAGTTATAAAAGTATATAAACCAAGTTTCGTCATAATATCTCAATTATTTGTCGAGTTAAAGGCTAAGAAATCTCGTATATTCCTTTGTCTAAAAAGAGGCGGTGCCACGCCCATTTTCCAAAATTTTTCTATTTTTTTTCCAGTCTATTGTGGAACTCATGCCATAAAATTTCAATGAATTATCTTTATATTTGACAAAGATATCGCTTAAAATGTTTTTATTAGGTCACTTTATAGTTCCCATATATAAAAGTGGGCGTAGTCGTCAACCGATTTCGCAAAAATTTTGCACGTGTATTACCACGAGTAATAAAAGTGTACACACCAAGCTTCATCATTATATATCCATTATTTGTTTATAGGCTAAGAAATCTCGTATATTCCTGCTCCTAAAAGGAGGCGGTGCCACGCCCATTTTCCAAAATTTTTGTGTTTTTCGTTGTATGTCCGCAGGTGGACTCCTGGCATAAAATTTCAATGATATATCTTTATATTTGACAGAGATATCGCTTAAAATGTTTTTATTAGCCCACTTTATAATACACATATATAAAAGTGGGCGTGGCCGTCAACCGATTTTAACTATTTTCCGTCCAAATATTTGCCTAAGTAAGTAAATCACGCATACCAAGTTTCATCGATATATCTTCAATGGTTTCTGAGTTCTGACATATAAAACTTTCAATGTTTGACCCTTAATAAGTGGGCGTGGCACCGCCCATTTCCCAAAATTTTATCAAATTTCTTCATAGGGGCCTGAGCTCAACACGTGGGTAAAATTTGATCACTCTAGCTTTAATAGTGACTGAGATCCAAATTTCCGATTTTTTCTATAGAGGAAAAGTGGGCGGGGTCATAGTCCGATTTCGCCCATTTTCAATACCAACCGTCCCAGTCTCGATACCAACTTGCATTTCAAATTTCATCAAAATATCTCTTTTTTTTGCGAGTTAGAGTGTTTACAGGCGGACGGACGGACGGACGGACGAACGGACATGGCTCAATCGATTTCTCTTTTCACCCTGATCATTTTGATATATATAAGTCTATATCTATCTCGATTATTTCATTCTGTTACAATCCACCGTTATGTGATTATAATATGACTATAATACTCTGTGTACTAGTACAGCTGAGTATAACAAAAACGAATTTATATGGAAATTTGTCGTATGTATGTTACATACGACAAAAGCTTACCCAAATGGTAGTAATTTTGTAACATAGGACAAATGCATACTAAACAAGTAAGGAAGCCTAAGTTCGAGTGCAATCGAACATTAGATACTCAGCTGTATGCTTTCATTGTTTGTTTGCGTTTGTTCGATATAGGGTGTATTTTATATGAAACGAGTGCTGCATAAACAGGGCGCAGCCACGCCCATTTTCAAAATTTATATCAATCATCCAAATAAGCATACAAATATTATTGTTAGTGCAAAATTTCATCCCTCTATGACTTTTAGTTACAAAGACTTCACGTTACAAATTCCAAAAGGGTGTTCCAGAAATATCTTTGTTAAAAAGTAGGCGTGGTCATAAACCGATTTCAATACATTTTTGCGTGTCTATTAACACATGTTATAAAAGTGTATAAACCAAGTTTCGTCATAATATCTCAATTATTTGTCGAGTTAAAGGCTAAGAAATCTCATATATCCCTTTGTCTAAAAAGAGGCGGTGCCACGCCCATTTTCCAAACTTTTTTATTTTTTGTTTCCGGTCTATTGTAAAACTCATGTCACAAAATTTCAATGAATTATCTTTATATTTCACATAGATATCGCTTAAAATGGTTTTATTAGGTCACTTTATAATACACATATATAAAAGTGGGCGCGGTCGTCAACCGATTTTGGTAATTTTTCGTCCACACATTTGGCTAAGTAAATATATCACGCGTACCAGATTTCATCGATATATCTTTAACGGTTTCTGAGTTATGGCTTATTAAACTTTCAATATTCGCTCCTTAATAAGTGGGCGTGGCACCGCCCATTTTCCAAAATTTTTGTAGTTTTTGTTTTATGTCCATAGTTGGACTCCTGCCACAAAATCTCAGTGATTGATCTTTATATTTGACAGAGATATCGCTTAAAATGTTTTTATTAGGCCCCCTTATATTTCCTATATATAAAAGTGGGCGTGGCCGTCAACCGATTTTGATAATTTTTCGCCAAAACATTTGACTAAGTAATTATATTACGCGTACCGAATTTCATCGATATATCTTCAACGGTTTCTGAGTTATGACTCATAAAACTTTCAATGTCTGCCCCTTAATAAGTGGGCGTGGCACCGCCCATATTCCAAAATTTTTGTGTTTTTTGTTTTATGTCCATAGTTGGACTCATGCGACAAAATTTCAATGATAGATCTTTATATTTGACAGAGATATCGCTTAAAATGGTTTTATTAGGTCACTTTATAATACACATATATAAAAGTGGGCGTGGCCGTAAACCGATTTTGATAATTTTTCGTCAAAACATTTGTCTATGTAAGCAAATTACGCGTACCAAATTTCATCGATATATCTTCAACGGTTTCTGAGTTATGACATATAAAACTTTCAATGTTTGACCCTTAATAAGTGGGCGTGGCACCGCCCATTTTCCAAAACTTCATCAAATTTCTTCATAAGGGCCCGAGCTCAATACGTGGGTAAAATTTTAAAACTCTAGCTATATTAGTGGCTGAGATACCAAATTTCCGATTTTTTCTATATAGGAAAAGTGGGCGTGGTCATGGTCCGATTTCGCCCATTTTCAATACCAACCGTCCCAGTCTCGATACCAACTTGCGTTCCAAATTTCATCAAAATATCTCAATTTTTGCGCGAGTTAGAGTGTTTACAGACGGACGGACGGACGGACGGACGGACAGACGGACGGACGGACGGACGGACGGACGGACGGACGGACGGACGGACATGGCTCAATCGATTTCTCTTTTCACCCTGATCATTTTGATATATATAAGTCTATATCTATCTCGATTATTTCATTCTGTTACAATCCACCGTTATGTGATTAAAACTATAATACTCTGTGTACTAGTACAGCTGAGTATAATAACTCAAAAACTAAAAGAGATAGAAAAAAATGGATTGGAAAAATTAAAAGATTAGGTCCGATTTAGTTAATCTGCATCAAAAACTAGAAATCGTCGATTTTCACATACGACATTCGTTTTCTCAGGCGACGATATAACCAATGTAGTAATATTGCTTGGCATTTGTAGGTAAATGGGGATAATGCCACCTTTTTAACACGCATTTATGCTTATGCTTATTTATGATTAAGTTTCAGAAACTTGGTAGGTATTTTGTTATATAATGCCGCATTTACATATGTACATATGTACATATTTTCAGTATAATAAAAGTTCTGCCGGCTGAGATTTTTTTTTTGTAAAGCGCCGCCATAGGGCGAACATTTTTGAACTAGTTTCACAGTGCTTCCTTTTGAACTAATCCCGAACTATTTACTTTTTAACTATGCTAGAACTCTCCATATAGAAAGTAGTTTAGCGTTCCAAAGTTTTGCAGAGGGGCATAATTGTCACTACGTAGAACGTCGCCACGTTACAAAAAAAGACGGTTGAAAGCATTACCTTGAGATAGAACGAAAACCAACACTTTTTCTTTTTGAAATATGGAGTTTTGCACTAGCTTGGAACAAGCGTGATTTGCTGCAGGATTAATACCCAACCCAAAAGGAATTGGAAAGTAATGATTAGAATTATGCGTGTGTGCGTGCTGGCACACAAATTGACGCTATCGCGGTGTAAGTTAGCCGTATTTATGCCAGCAATTATAACAACAACAACAACAAAAACAACAACAACAACAAAAACAACAACAATAACAACAACAGCCACAACACCAACAACAACACATACAACAACTAAAACAAAAACAACACCAGCAGCTACAGAAACAACAACAACAATCACAACACCAACAACAACCACATCCAAAACAACAACTAAAACAGAAACAACACCAGAAGCAATAAAAACAACAACAAAAACAACAATGGGTAAGTTTCTAAGACAAAGCTGCTCCGCAACTGTTGAGCTCAACAGTTGCCAACAGTTGGGTAGCAATTGAGTTAAACAGCTACGTCTTAGAAACGGCTTGATGAATTTATCAGCTGTTTGGCATTACACAACATGTTGAGCTCAAGTAGCGAACAAAATTTGTGATGGGAAAAATGGCGAAAAGTTGCCAACTGTTGAGCTGAGCGGAACTACTCAACAGTGCGTTTCTAAGACAAACACTCAACAGTTGCGGAGCAGCTTTGTCTTAGAAACTCACCCAATAATAACAGCAACCACAACAGCAACAACTACAATGCAACAACAAATAAAAGCTAGGAATACATGGCATACATACCCTGCAGGAAGTGCATCTAACTTAAATCCAGACCTGGGTAATATCAAGTACCAGTACGATTTGTGACAAGTACATTTTAAAAGAATTGTACTAGTACTGGTACTTGCATTCCCAAATTTTCAAGTACTAGTACAAGTACAAGGAATTGAAAAATTATTGAAGTTTTAGCAAATACTTCAAAGTAATTGAAAAGAATTGAAAGTACTTGAAAAGAATTGAAAAATGTACTTGAATCGATTTTTCAATCCTTTTCAAGTACTTTCAATACTTTGAAAAACCCCTCAGACAAAATCTTTGCACAAATAACGCAAAAGACCACAGGATATAATAATCACAAATTACGCCATGAAATATGCAACAAATTTTATATGTGAAAATTCCTCATTTTGGATTTGGGAAGCGAAGCATTGGAACAATATCGAAATTTTTGCGAACTCCGTGAATATAAACATGTACATTAGATAGGGTTGGTCCCCATACGAAAAAAAAAAATGGTAAAAGTCCGCCCCTAAATTTGAAGCTTATGTTGAGAGGGTTAAGGGACACAAAAAAAAATTTTTTTTGATCCCGCGAAATACCGCCGAAATCGTTTTTTTATTGTGACTTTGTTATTTTTCATCCGATTTTTAAAATTGATACGTCATTATTTTCATATTTTGCAGCTCTACACTTCCTTCTAATGCTCTTTTGAGCTCTGAAGTCGTTTTCACATAGTTGGGTCAGCTAACTTATTTGTATGTCCATGAATTATTCTCTTTGTTTTGCCAAATCAAAGTGCTTCAAAATTCATGACAATGTTGCCTTTAAAGGGTTTTACTAAATTAATAAACAAAGAAGTTACGTCACTACGAATATTTAATGTAGACTCATTTCTTTTAAGCAATTCAGTATATGTAATTGTGAAAGTCCACCCCTAAATTTGAAGCTTATATTGAGAGGATTAAGGGACAAAAAAACAATTTTTTTCTGATCCCGCGAAATTCCGCCGAGCTCAAAAGGACATTGGAAGGAAGTCTAGAGCTTCAAAATACGAAACTAATGACGTATCAATTTTAAAAATCGGATGATAAATAGCAAAGTTACAAGAAAAAAACATATTCGGCGGTATTTCGCGGGGTCAAAAAAAAATTTTTTTTGTGTCCCTTAACGCTCTCAACATAAGCTTCAAATTTAGGGGCGGACTTTTACAACATTTTTTTCGACCCTATCTAATGTACATATGTATGTAACAGCTACATCTGCAACCATTTCCCTTGTATTTTTATACTCAGCTGTACTAGTACACAGAGTATTATAGTTTTAATCACATAACGGTGGATTGTAACAGAGTGAAATAATCGAGATAGATATAGACTTATATATATCAAAATGATCAGGGTGAAAAGAGAAATCGATTGAGCCATGTCCGTCCGCCGTCCGTCCGTCCGTCTGTCCGTCCGTCCGTCTGTCCGTCTGTCCGTCCGTCTGTAAACACTCTAACTCGCGCAAAAATTGAGATATTTTGATGAAATTTGAAATGCAGGTTGGTATCGAGACTGGGACGGTTGGTATTGAAAATGGGCGAAATCGGACCATGACCACGCCCACTTTTCCTATATAGGAAAAATCGGAAATTTGGTATCTCAGCCACTAATATAGCTAGAGCGATGAAATGTTACCCACGTGTTGAGCTCAGGCCCCTATGAAGAAATTTGGTGAAATTTTAGAAAATAAGCGGTGCCACTTGGTGAAATTTGGTGAAATTTTAGAAAATAAGCGGTGCCACGCCCACTTATTAAGGGTCAAACATTGAAAGTTTTATATGTCATAACTCAGAAACCGTTGAAGATATATCGATGAAATTTGGTATGCGTGATTTCCTTACTTAGACAAATGTTTTGCCGGAAAATTGTCAAAATCGGTTAACGGCCACGCCCACTTTTATATATGGGAACTATAAAGGGGCCTAATAAAAACATTTTAAGCGATATCTCTGTCAAATATAAAGATCTATCACTGAAATTTTGTGGCATGAGTCCAACTATGGACATAAGACAAAAAACACAAAAATTTTGGAAAATGGGCGGTGCCACGCCCACTTATTAAGGGCCAAACATTGAAAGTTTTATGAGTCGTAACGCAGAAACCATTGAAGGTATATCGATAAAATTCGGTACGCGTGATTTACTTACTTAGGCAAATGTTTGGACGGAAAATAGTTAAAATCGGTTGACGGCCACGCCCACTTTTATATATGTGTATTATAAAGTGGCCTAATAAAAACATTTTAAGCCATATCTCTGCCAAATATAAAGATATATCATTTAAATTTTATGGCAGAAGTCCAACCGCAAACACAAAACGAAAAACACAAAAATTTTGGAAAATGGTCATGGCACCGCCTCTTTTTAGAAGCAGGAATATACGAGATTTCTGAGCCCATAACTCGACAAATAATTTATATATAATGATGAAGCTTGGTGTGTACACTTTTATTACTCGTGGTAATACACGTGCAAAATTTTTGCGAAATCGGTTGACGACTACGCCCACTTTTATATATGGGAACTATAATGGGGCCTAATAAAAACATTTTAAGCGATATCTTTGTCAAATATAAAGATAATTCATTGAAATTTTGTGGCATGAGTTCCACAATAGACCGGAAACATAGAATAGAAAAATTTTGGAAAATGGGCGTGGCACCGCCTCTTTTTGGACAAATGAATATACGAGATTTCTTAGCCTATAACTCGACAAATAATTGAGATATTATGACGAAACTTGATTTACACACTTTTATAACTTGTGTTAATAGACACGCAAAAATTTATTGAAATCATTTTATGACCACGCCTACTTTTTAACAAAGATATTTCTGGAACACCCTTTAGGAATTTGTAACGTGACATCTTTGTAACTAGAAATCATAAAGGAATGAAATTCTGCACAAAGAATAATATTCATATACTTAGTTGGATGACTGATAAAAATGTTGAAAATGGGCGTGGCTACGCCCACTTTATGCAGCACTCGCTTTATGTAAAATACACCGTGATTCCATCAAACGCAAACAAACAATGAAAACATACAGCTGAGTATCTAATGTTCGATTCCACTCGAACTTAGGCTTCCTTACTTGTTTTTTATGAAAGATATTATATTTTGGGATCAATTATTTTTCACCCAAAAAAGTTTAGTTTATAGTTACCCTCCGTGTAATGCAGAAGTACATATACAGGACTGACTTTTTTATCGCCATTCCCAAACACAAGTAGTTAGCCTTTTTCAAAGAAAATATACAATTACAAGTGACCACTAGTGTCTTTGTAAACAGTTTAAAGTCAGTTTTAAGTTAGATGCACTTCCTGCAGGGTGGATATCTACTTTTGTATGGAAATGGCGATAAAAGTCAGTCCTGTGTACTTCTGCATTACTTGAAGGATAACTACATATAGACTGACTTTTTCTGGGGTCAAAAATATGTAATTGATCCCAAAATATAACATTCATTTTTAGAAAATTGTACAAAAAATACCATGCAAATGGTGAAGATGTAGCTGTTACATACATATCTACATGTTTATATTCATGGAATTCGCAAAAATTTCGCTATACAATAGACGCTCGCAAATAAGAAACACTTTGTTTTTAAGGTAATTCCAATTTCTGAAAACTTCTAATTCCTGAACGTTTTTTTTATTTCAATAAAACCTTAAAATATAAGTCAATTTGCGTTGAAAAACTATAATGAAATTTTGTCTTATCCAATTTTATTCATAAAAACGAGAAAATATAAGGTAACAATCCAATATACATATATGTAGATATGAATTTATGCGCTAAGTCAAAAAAAGGTCCAAAAAACAAGAACTCCAATTACACTGGTCGACAAAATTTCAACAAATTTTTGTTACAGAAATAAAATTCTACTTTTCTAAAGGATTTCGGTGCGCTGAATCCGTATCTGAAGTCAGATTTTCTGTAATACGTACAGTTTTTTAGATATTCATGCGCAAAGAGGCGAAAAACACGTTTTTTGGCTATATTCACTCCTCAATATCTTTTAAATTACTCACTTATTTTAAAAGTTGATTAAAGCTATTGAAAGCTCGGTCATTTCTCTTGAAGACAATTTTCTCTGAAATAGGGCGTTTTTGAAGCAAAATCTGAAATAGGACGTTATTGAAACAATTTTTCAAATAGGGCCTTTTTTGAAGCAAACTCTGAAATAGGATGTTATTCAAACAATTTTTGGAATAGGGCGTTTTTAAAACAATTGTTTACATTTTAGCAGGGTTGCCATTTAGTCATTTTTGAACAAACAAGATTTTTACTAATCTTCAAAGTGTTATGCGGATTACTCTTCAATACACAACTGTGCATTATTTGCCAAATGACAAGGAAATACTAATTTAATCGTTTTTAAAGTTGTCGTTGACGACTTTTTTTTTTATTAATTTAGTTACTTTTTTACGGCTTAGTTGCTGCCAGGGTTGCCACTTTGAAATTTTTCTTCCGACCAAATTCGTCTCAAAAACCTACCAAAATTGGTTTCAGCCGACCAAAATTTTTTTTTCACAAAATTCGTCATTTAAGCTGGTTTTTGAAAATTTATGTATTTTTATTTATTCATTTAACTGGTACATATATAGGAACTTATACATACATATCACTCTTCAAGTATTTTCACATGTTTTAGCTTAAAATAATAAGGTACGAATGCGTTTGTACATATGTATGTACATTAATTTGTGTATGTAATTTATGTTAACATTTTAAAATAGTTACGACTATGGTTTAACAGGTCTCCAAGTAGGTATACAAATGAGATCAGAACTTTAATTAAATATCGAAATTGAATCTAAGATCTTTTTTAGTGCATAGTGCTTTTTCATCAAACTAAAAAATGAAGAAAGGGTTTTCATGCGTATGCGTTCACCTTCTTTTATCCACTTTACACAAAACCAGTGATGGTAGACACTTTTTTGGAAATTCCCCACAAAGCAAGAAAAAAACCCTACTTTTCCCTACGCCTGTTTCAAATTTTCCCAACGAAATTCCCTACACTTTTTTTTGTTGTTTCCATGTTATAACAATGAATTAAATGCATGGCAGTAAATGAAGGATTTACGAAAGTTTCGGGATATAAAGACTCCATTTCTTCAAGTGTACCTGCACCATTTTCATAAAATTTTTGCAATTTAACAGTTCTATAATATGTATAATAAAAAAATCTTTTGCTCCGATGCACAGATAAAAAGTATCGTGTTATCCGATAGTTCAATAAAAGATCTCAAAGCTTGTCTTCACGATACGGCAGCTTGTCTCCAATTACGCCATTAAAGGATTCGCGATTAACTCGTCTTCACAGCGTTTTCATTATTCAGATCGACAGTTTTGCCAAAAAATCCCTACATTTACCTATTTTATAAAAATCTGTCCTTTTTTCCCCACGGTCACTTTTTTCCTACTAATTTCCCTACATGTAGGGAATTTTCCCTACGTATCACATCACTGCACAAAACTCTGCCGAAGAGAAACACAAAAAGTATTCAAGCAAACTGTTGCTGTGAGAAAGAGACATGAATACATGAACTTTCAAACGTTCTTTCAACAGTGTTGTGGCAAAATCTAGCAAATCAGTGATGTTACTTGAAGGCAGACCTGTTATTTAATGATTAAAAATTTTAATGATTATTAATTAAAGCATGTTTTGTTGTTGTAACTATTTAATGATTAATTACGATTATTTTCACCTTTTTAATGATTAAAAGTTAATTAAATTATATAAAAAAAATAATTAATCGATTAATTATTTTTAATTGCACAATTATTTAGATTATTTTCAATTATTTTTAATTGCATGATTAACGCAATTACTTGATTATTTTCAATTATTTTTGATTTTTTTTAATTGCATGATTAATACAATTATATGATTATTTCAAATTATCTATGATTTTTTTAATTGCATGATTAATTAATTAATCGATTAATTATTTTTAATTTTTTGTTTCTTTTCAAATTTGTTTGTGAACAAAACATACATACATATATTCATACATACATATGCACGTGCATACATACATGTGCTGAGAGTATGCTGTGCGTTTAAACCCGTCTCGGATGAGGCCGCACTAGTAATTGCCAGTCTATACTGCTGACACAGTTCCTATCTCTACACGGTTGTTTCAAGGCCCATCTCTTTCGCTTTAAGCACGAGTCGAACCTAACGTGCGATCACTGCGAGAGGCAAGCAATAGACGATGCATACCACGTATTCTTTGAGTGTGCAAGATTTTACGAATCTAGAAACAAGTTCCGTAGAATATTTGGAGGAGACTATACACCTGAGTCGTTCGTGAAGCATATGCTAGAAAGCAAGCCAAAATGGACTGCAGCGAGTGATGTAATAGCACACACCATGAAAGCACTAAGAAGCCTAGAGAGAATACAGCGAAGCAGTGGCGACTAAATTAGCACTAATTGTATCCCTCTAATCATAGGCACCTCAAGTGGAACGGATACGTAAGTACAGGAGCTCGGCCTCCTGTATCCGTCATTGCGCGTGGTACGGAGCTTTGGCCTCCGCAGACCACGTAACAGTGACCACTTTTGTAAAAAATAAATGGGTGAAGCCTTTTAAGGCATACTGAGGGCAATAACGCGACCATTACGGACTTTCGAGCCTGGTGCTCAACCCACCACCCGATGGTAGCCTGACGGCAGTACCGGGGCGTTCGGTACGATGACAGTAGAACGTTTAGTGCGGTTAGAGTCCCGCACTGAAAGGGTAAAGGCTTTCGATGCTTCCTCCTCGTTAAAAAAAAAAAATATATATATATGTATACACATACATACATGTGCACATGCATACATACATACACACATTCATGCACACATACAAACACACATACATGTATATATGTACATACCTATTTTCAAAAATAATTTAAAATAATCATATTAAAGAAAATAATCGCACAATTGAAAATAATCGAGCAATTAAAAATAATCATACAATTAAAAAAATTTTGGCAATTAAAAATAATCAAACAATTAAAAATAATTGGGCAATTAAAAATAATCATGCGATTAAAAAAAATTATGTGATTATATGATTATTTCCGATTATTTTTTTAATGGTTAGTAATCATGATTTTTTTTACAATTTTTTTAATTTAATCGATTATTAATTGCCCGCTTAATGTAAGACAATTAAAATAATCATTAAAATTAAAAAATCCAAAAAAATTAATCATTATTAATTTTAATCGGAATTTAACAAGTCTGCTTGAAGGAAGGTAAAAACCTACCAAAATTCAAATCGTCCGACCATCCGACCAACAGGAAAAAAACCGACCAGTTTTGGTAGGAAAAGCCCACTTATCACATCCCTGGTTGCTGCCCAATATATTTCCATCACACCTTGGTGATAGTTATCAAGGGCTAATAGCCCCGACACATAGCATACGTCAATCCGTCTACGTCGACGTATGTGACTGACAGCTCAGTAAAATGTCGGCATTTAAACGTACGTCGTCACACGTACGACGGATCCGTCGCCGCAACGTACCGAAGTTGCCCAAAAGTCAACTTTTGGTATACGTCAATCCATCGCTATGTCAGCTGATTGCTTTTGATTGTTAACCTTTAGCTACTCTTGAATTTCACTTTTTTTGCAATTTGCTTTTCGAGTTTTTTCTCATTTGTATAACATTCCTCCATAAAACAAAATGGTCAAGAATTATCAGGAGATGTGAAGTTACTGAAAACTGATTTTCAATAGGGCAACTTAAAAGAGAAATTACAAAATATTCTAAAGAGTTAAATTTTTTCCACCACCTCTGTAGTTAAAGGTTAATCAAACAGCTGATTTGTATATATCCGCCAACGTTTCCTATGTGGCGACCTCTCCGTCAAGTACGTGAGCTGTCAGTCACATACGTCGACGTAGACGGATTGACGTATGCTATGTGACGGGC
Source organism: Urophora cardui (assembly GCA_960531455.1). NCBI lineage: Eukaryota > Metazoa > Arthropoda > Insecta > Diptera > Tephritidae > Urophora > Urophora cardui. The sequence continues at coordinate 13,949,292 of OY482670.1, read as the reverse complement.
CTATAAAACATAAAATAACAAAAAACACAGTCAGAACATTAAATTTACAATTGAAAATCCATAAAAAAATTATATTGGGAAGCAACAAGATTCTCACAAAAATCTGTGTTTAATTAAGAAATCTGTACTGAGTTTCTGTAACTCATATCTTTTCTAGTATAAATAGGTGGTGACAAAGTGTGGATCGTATTAGTGTGACATCACTTTAATTGATTTTGTTACAGAAACTCAGATTTATTGTGGCAATTTATAACTTTTTAATATAGAAAAATTGCATAAGAAGACCACCAAGAGTTATCAATTGAGAAAATACAGCCACCATTGTGGATAAATACAATTTTTGCTTTAATTTTCAGCAATATCTTCATTTATTAGGAGTGTTCAATAACTCAAAATTTTTAATTGCTTTTACAAATAGTTGCGAATTTTATGTTCAATAACCCAAAAAATTTGCAAAAGAGAGCCAAATTGGGAGAGTAAGACTTCGAGAGAGTTGAAAGTAGTTGCAAGTAAAATTTTCACTTGCAACTACTTGCAGCTTTAAAAAAAATAAAAGCGTCAAAAACATATGATCACAAAAATTTCAATTGGAAATATGCAAACATTTTAATCGCAAATTTCTAATTGCATTCTAAATAAATTAGCGCAAAAAGGAATGTTGACGATGTTGTGGAATATCCAAAGTACATTTTCGCCTTCCTAATTCAGTTATTAACATTTATTTTCAATTTCAAAGATTTCAATTACAACCTAACCTAAAAATCAAATTGTTAAAACAGCGCATCAGCTGTTTACTTGCAAATGTTTACGATTTTGTGTTCAATAACTTTGGTTGATAATTCTCTCTTTTTCTCGTTTTTAGGGCCTTTTCACATTACTCGGTACGACATCGGATCGACATTTTTTGCTCGGTATTTCCAGCTTACCGAAACGAATCCGCGTTGCTGTGTTTTTCACACTTGTGGGAATACTTTCGGTGCGTTATCGGCAGAAAATAGGAAAACAAACATCGAAATTTGCAAAACAAAATTTTTTAACTTCAACAAATTACTCAATAATAACAATAATGTCTTCTAGCGAAGACGAAGACATTATAACTTGCTACATTTATAACCGAAACGAGTTTTTTACTGACTTTGTTCTTCTTCTTTTATTACGCCGCAAAAATGTATGCAGTAATTCCTCAAATTTTACTGACCGATCTTACCGCGTTGCGGTATTCCGAAATTAATCCGCTCCGATTTCATGTATGCAACACTAATGTGAAAGTGCCAATTGAAATACATGTGGTCAGTAAGGTTTCGGTATACTTTCGGTAAAAACCAAAAATGTCGATCCGATACCGCACCGAGTAATGTGAAAGCGCTCTATAATAGAATTTGAACAAAGAAAAACAAAAAAACCAGTTCTTGCTTTGCATACGAATGTATGTACATGCGGTTGTTTTTATTGCAAACACAACAACAACAACACAGAAAGCTTGTTTCTTATTGGCTTGCATACGGGAGTGAATTGAATGAAATTCATAGAGGCTATTTTGAAGAGAGGTAACTTAAAAGCCTCAATGAAGCATGGAATATAATGTTGAATGTCCACTATATGATGTCGGTGGGCTGAATCTCATGTTGATGTCAGGTTTCGAATCCGGAGGATAATAGAAATAATAGAAGAGAGAACACAATAAAAGTAAAGTGAATGTTTCAAAAAAAAAATATTGTTTTTGTTTTCGATTTTTCGTTTAATAGTACCAATCACGAGATTTTTTTTCTTTTTCAATAACTTTTTGAGTAATGATAGCAATAGGAAATTTCTTCCTAAGCGATTCTAAACTAACAATGAGCAAACGATATAGTCAAAAAAAATCATGTTTTGTGATTATTTTTTTTCGGGATGCTCATCCTGAAATTTTTTTTCGCAATAACTTTTTGTGTAAAAACGGGAGAACAGAATTTCTTCTTGAATAATCTTAAGCTAAAGATAAGCAAACGATTTAGCTAAAAAGATGACAAAAAATCCTACGTACCTAAGTACTTATTATTTCAAGAAAACTCCTATTGAGCAATACCGAAAAATTTCATTTTCCCATAACTTTAAAAATAAGAATCGGAAAATAAAAATTCGTCTTGATTTATTCTTAATTAATGATGAGCAAACGATTTAGCCAAAAAAATTATTTTTTTCGGTTTTTTGCGGAGAAGTGCTGATTCCGAAAAAAATTGCTTTTTATATAAAAATGGAAATAACAAATTTTTTCCTGTATTATCTTAAGCTAACGATGAGCAAACGATTTAGCCAAAAAATCGCACGTATCTACGTATTCCTTCGAGAAAATGCGCATTTGGCTGTGCAAAAAAAAGTGCAAACAATTTTTTTTTTTTGCAATAACTTTTGAAGAAAACCTGAGCAAACGGAACTATTCTCTGAGCAAACGTGAACAAACGATGAGCAAACGATTTACATATTTTTTACAAAAAAAAATCGCATTTGGATGTGCCAACTTCACAGGGCTGTTTTGTCCTCTTTAACCGCCAAACCAATTTTCTTAGCCTCTTTATCCAGTTGGGATAAGGAAGAACATACGGCACGAGTGTTAGTGCCAATGATGCTGCAGACTCTTGTGGTATAAAATGTTTCCTGTACGGTGAAGTTCTGCAGCTTGTATTTTCTTTTCCAGCATCAAGTTGAATAAGTCACACGAAAGAGAGACACCTTGTCTGAAACCTCGTTTGGTCTCGAACGGCTCGGAAAGGTTGAATATTATTTGCTGTGGTCCTTTAGGTTCTTTGTACAAAAGCTAAATTTCGCAATAGGAAGAAATTTTACCTCAGTCAGCAAAATGGTTTGGGGATTTTACTATACAGGTAGTGTGGTATTTCGCTCTGTGTGGGAATTTTTCCTCCTCCAAAGAACAACACTCATTTTGTGCCACAGTGTTATTTAACTTTTATTGAATTAAGCAGTCAGAAAACATAAAAGTTTCTACATACATATATTCATATTTACGTATTAAAATATATTCATTTAAAATTAAGTGTTAATTATCCACCTATTTATTTATTATTTATTTATTTACTTATTTATTTATTTATTTATTTATTTATTTATTTATTTATTTACTTATTTATTTATTTATTTATTTACTTATTTAGTTATTTAATTATTTATTCTGACAGCTAAAAGTTAAGCCTAGTTTTTACAACTTAGGTACATAAAATTTTTTTAGATATAAAAATTTCTTATAATTAAGGGCCTATCTTAACCAGAGTAAATTATGTAAGGATAGGCAAACTGTAAAGGTTCAGACATTGGTGACTTATCTGTAACCATATAAAACAGCTGTTTCAACCAACCTTACGACAAGCAGTGTTACTAGTCATTGGTGCCTTATCGTAATTCTTTAGTCGTATCGTTAACTTACAGACCAATTGGTTAGAAACGCTAAATCCGTAAACAGCTGACACTTGTGAAGGCAGATATAGGAAGGCAGGCGCATAGCCGAATTCAGAAACTTCTTTACAAAGGTAGATTATAATGTCAAAATCGAAACGAATTCACATCATGGCCAATAGTAATGAGCGCGTCTCAAGCGAATTCAGATTTTAACCAAGGAGGAATATTATTTTGACAATACAATCTACCAATTACAATAACAAAATACATGGGAAATTTCTGAATTCGCCTATGCGCCCACCTTCCTAGATCTGCCTTGACAAGTGTCAGCTGTTTACGGATTTACGACACCACTAACAGCTCACATGGATAGCGATAAAGTTACAATAAGGTTAAAGATACTGAAATACTTATAAGTCACCAATGTTTTCAGCTTAATGAAGAACAGTAAAAATTTAACTCCATTCGGAATATATTTTTCACTCAGTAGGAAGTGTTTAATAGATGTAGGTTAAATATAACGAATTCTACCCAGTAAGGGGCGAGCGTGCCATTAAGGCCACATTGGCCCAGAAAGGACCCAGTTGATTACATTAATTGTTAATTTGCATTGAACAAGTTACAAATGCTTTCATTGCTGCATTATCCAATCTGCTATATTTGCCTGGCATTTCGGGATTTTCACAACCATGAAAATTAGTTGCCACTCCACAAAGCCTGTTCTGGACGACGGCAGGAGCACCGACATCGCCATAACATGTACCCGATCCACCATCGCTACCAGCACACATATTCGTAGCCATATAAACAGTGTCTTTATCTATAGGAAAATAATCGTTCCATTTCCTCACGTAAACTTTACACGTGCGTAGCTGTAACTCGTAGTTATCAAATACTTCGCTTATTGCACCCCAACCGCTCACCTGCATTTCGCTGTTCACCGTCAGTTTAGATTCGCAGAGTTTTATTGGAGCTATTGTTGGTATAGCGGGAAAACGTTGCCACACTTTAACAACGGCAACATTCATTCTTTTTATTTCAGGATTGTATTCATGTGGCCAAACAAAACTGTCTGCTTTTATACTTTGACGGGGCTCTGTTTGCCAAACGAAAACGCCGACTGACACATGGAAATGATCTGGTACCTTTTTGTATACGCACTCCGCCGCCGTAACCACATGCTTATAAGATACCAATGCGCCCGCACAAACATAACGCCCATGTTCGTGCAAGGATGCCGTGTATTTAGCCTGCGCTATATCAGCAACCCTGCCATTAGCGATGCGGAACGTAGTAGTATTTGTGGACGTCGTCCACCACACAAAGCTCAATATGAGCGCCATCGCCAGAAATACACTGCTTGAATTCATTACTTAAATCACTGTACGGTACGAGATAGTATTAGGAAATTTGTCAATTTCGCCGCTATTTATAGGTAAAATACAAGATGTTTTAGGGGGTTTCGGGGGAAATTTTTAATGTTTATTTATATGTACGTTTTAAAATAAATATTCGAGCTGACAAAGAAAAAAATGTGTAGTATCAACAAAACAATAATAATAATAATACAGTGGCGCGTTTATAACTCTGACGAGTTTTATGGCCGAGCTTCTCGCCCAATTCGAGGTGTGCTCCTTTTTTGTTTTTCCTACTAATTGTGTGGACCTACAGTTTTACGCCGGCTCCGAACGGCGAATGCATTTTTTATGAGAAGCTTTTTCATGGCAGAAATTCACTCGGAGGGTATGTATGCCGCACAGTGCTTCGTCTCCATATAGATGAATTTCATATCAAACCCAATATGCGTTGAACCCGACCCTCTCAGAATTTGATAAAATTTTGCATTAAGGTATATCTTACCTATCCAAACACAACCTCAATTTTAGAAATTGCATTTTCGAAAAATTGTGGGCGTGGCAAGGTATCGAAATATTCAAAAATATTCGAAAATACTCGAAAAATGACGATAATAGGTACTTTTAAAGTGTGATTACTAAGGAATGGCTTTACCGATTTCAAAGATCTTCATACTATTAGAAAGGTATTGAAATTAGCTTTCAAAAAAATACACTGTAAAATTTTATTTGTTTTAATACACTGAAAAAAAATTGTTTTCTAAAATAAAATTTGAAACTGAAAAAACACTTCAAAGATCAAGCGATTTTGAAAAATAAGAATTTTTGTTAGAAAAGTCTATTTAATACATATAATATATCTGAAAACTAAAATGGCCTTTTTCTTTATTTTTTTTTTTTTAATTTATTTAAGTAAATGCATCTCTTGGCTTTCTTATATTTTGATATCACGCGTAAACTAATCAACCGATTTCAAAAATTTTTATACCGTTAGAAAGGTATTAGAATCAAATTTTGAAAACATACACTGTAAAAATTCTATATTACACTGAAAAAAAAATTTCAAATTGGGAAAATAGACCTTTCTAACAAAAATTCTTATTTTTCAAAATCGCTTGATTTTTGAAGTGTTTTTTCAGTTTCAAATTTTATTTTGGAAAACAATTTTTTTTCAGTGTATTAAAACAAAAAAATTTTTACAGTGTATTTTTTTTGAAAGCTAATTTCAATACCTTTCTAATGGTATGAAGATCTTTGAAATCGGTAAAGCCATTCCCTAGTAATCACACTCTAAAAGTACCTATTATCGTAATTTTTCGAATATTTTTGAATATTTCGATACCTTTCCACGCCCACAATTTTTCGAAAATGCAATTTCTAAAAATGAGGTTGTGTTGGGGTAGGTAAGATGTACCTCTGTGCAAAATTTCATCAAATTCTGAGGGGGTCGGGTTCAACGCATATTGGGTTTGATATGAAATTCATCACTAGGCTAATTTCCTATAGCATGAGAGAAAAAATATTTCCATATAAATATTAATTTTGGTGAATTTCTTCCATACCATATATATAAGGTTCTCTAGAATTTTATAAAATTTTGAAAATATGGCTTTACAAAATTGTACAATTTCTACATTTCCGGCAAAAAACAGTGCAATTTTTTTACAGATTCTACTAGACCACTTCAAAGTTAACCAAATTCACAAATAAAAAAATATGAGTTCTTTTTTACTTTTTTTTGTTTCACTCCACCAAACTTTAGGTATTTTTTTGAACCGAAATAAATTATTTATCAAAAGTGATTTCAGCTATTTGGGCATATAATGGTAAGCAAATTTGGCAAGTTTCAGAGTAATGCGATTTAAAATGAATTTTTGGCAATTTTTTTTTTTGTAACACACTAAAAATCGTATTACCTTTAAACAGCTTTGGCTCAAAATTGTACTGATTTCAACAAAAGCATGAGATTATAAATTCTACTTATACATTTATTCCAGGTGATATGTTAGCTTCACAAAAAAATATATATTACTTGAATAAATTAAGCAGTTAATTTTATATTAATTTTGCCGAATGGGACGAAGCACTGTGTGCCGCCCACTGCCGAGAGGTGGCCGCTGCTCTTAAAAAACCCAATACATAATTGGATTTTTACTAATTAGAAAATATTTTTTTGGTGTTTGCTCGGACTCGGGTTTGAATCCGAGACCTCTGGTATAGCAGGCGAGCACACTACCCACTGCACCACAGCGGCAAAAAATAAAGGAAGAAAAAACAAATTTTAAAATACTCGAAAGCTCGAATTGCTCGAACAAGCAAACGGCTACCCAACATACCAAAATACTTGATAATAATATTATAGCAAGCTAGGTCTTGATAAAGCAGGGATGGGCACCTGCCATACAAACTGGCAAATATGGGCGAATCCCTGTAAAAAAACATAATGGGGCAAAAATTGAATGTTAAAGAGTAAACTATATTTCTCAAGATATATCAGAGAAATTGGGTATGTATGTAGGTATCTTTTTATGACTAGCTGATCATTTGTCGGCATCTGCTAAATCGGACGACTATAGCATATATGTAGCTGCCATACAGCCGATTGCTGAGATATAGCTATTTTTTGGGGTATATCTTCTTCTTTTAATCTGATTGATTGATCTGAACATTTTTAAATAATATTTATCGAGATAGCTCCCCGAAATGACAACGCCAATTGATAAATATTTGACAATTTAAAATTTTATTTTTCCGCGATTTTACGCGTTCCTCTCAGCTATTGTACTTATATTCACTATATATGCTAGTATGCAATTATCTTCATTGAAAAAAGAGAAAATTTTGTTAATTTAAGTTATTCTAATAGCATTGACAGACGGCACCGATAATCCGGAATATCTAGCTAATTCGGACTTAACTCTAGAATTAACTGGAGGTAATCCGGAATATCTCTTGAGTTAGTCCTCAAAATTTTAGCGGATTAGAGCATTTTGTAATGACATCCCTGGTGAAAAATGTCTATTGTGAATGAAAGGGAAGGAAAAAGAAGAACCCAAGGCAGATCTAAAAAGGTAGGCGCATAAGTGAATTCAGAAATTTTGAATGTAATTTGTTATTGTAATTGGTAGAGTGTAATGTCAAAATGATATTTCGCCTTGGTTGAAATCTGAATTCGTTTGGGACTCGCCCATTCCTATTGACCATGATGTGATTTCGTTTTGATTTTGACATTACCCTACCTTTGGAAATAAAGCAAGAAGTTTTTGAATTCGCCACTGTGCCTACCTTCCTTCAGCTGTTTTGTTAATCCGCAATACTTGCCGTCTGTCAGGGTAAATTTTTAATCGAATTAAGTGTTGCGGTAATCGGGATTATCGCTGCCGTCTGTCAATGCTATAAGTATAAATTACTTGAACTAATCGTTATGACCCCGGTTGGGACATTTTGTCGCGTTCGCCATGTCACGCTACAAATTTTTTCCTAAGCCTATAAAAATTCAAACCAGTGCATATATTTCCCCGGCAAAACCATCAGCGGAGAGCTACATTACTCTACTTTGAGCTCTAGCCATTACTTTTTAAATGGTGGACAAAAATTTGCAGAATTTTGCACTTTTCTAATAGCACCCAAAAATTTAATTTTCCTTTTGTCACGTTCGCCATAGCCTTTTAAATGCTAATATCTCAGGAGCTGGAAATCGATACAACTTTTTATTTGCACCGATTATAGTGCTGCTCAAGTATTTTCCAAAAATGAAAATCAGAAGAAAAATATTCAACGTTTTGCATACTTTATTGAGCTTTGAAGGCATACGAATGTTCGCCATCACGGAATCGCGCATATACACATACGACATACGAAATCACCATGTAGGTACCCAAAGGATAAAAGGGTTAGTTATTAGAAAAGCAGGGGTGGGTACCTCAAATGCAAAATTGAACTTTAACTGAACTTTTAAGTTTGAGCATCTCTAGAAATATTTATAATATATTTCAATTTGCTTTTATAATTTTTTTCTCATTTGCCTAAAACTGCGTTTTTGTAAACGCATTAATTATGTTAGTTTTGACATTATGAAAAACGTTTATATTTAGGAGAATAATCGAATATTGCTTTACCGTCATGCAATAAATGGTGCATAATTTAAAATTATGAGGTAATCCTTTTTATCAGCGTTAATTCATATCTTTGACAGCTTTTTTAACACGCTTTTATTAGCTTCACCTGTATGTATGTATGTATGTATGTATGTATGTATGTATGTAACTTCACCCCTTCCTAAAAGTTGCAACATTTAACTAAATAATTATATCTTTCAAACATTCACTTTTTTGTGCACTCTCTATTATTTCTATTCTCCTCCGGATCCGAAACATGACATCAACAGCCCAACGGCATCATATAGTAGGACATTCAACATTATATTTTACGCTTCATTGCGGCTTTTATGTTACCTTTCTTCAAAATAGCCTCTATGAATTTCAATTCACTCCCGTATACAAGCCAATAAGTAACAAGCTTGCAGGGTACGGAAAAACTCACTCACGAACGCTCAAAAATACATTCTACTCAAATTAGAAACAAATGTTCAAAGAAAAACGTATAACCACTCAAATAGCGAGCGAACTAACGCACAACAGCCAGCGATCGCTCATAGCGATGGCGATAAACTCAATGCATAAATTCACTCAAAAATAAAGTTTGAAGCTTTCTGGTTTGGGTTTGTTGTATTTGCAATGAAATCAACCGCATGTACAATGTACATACATACGTATGCAGAGCAAGAACTGGTTTTGTGTTTTGTGTAACAAGCTTTCTGTTTTGTCGTTGTTGTGTTTGCAATAAAAACAATCGCATGTACATACATAGGTATGCAAAGCAAGAACTGGGTTTGTTTGTAATTCATTTAATAGTAAGTGCTGAATCACCGAAAGGAACCCTAATTACATTTTTATACTCAGCTGTACTAGTACACAGAGTATTATAATTTTGATTTCATAACGGTGGATTGTAACATAATGAAATAATCGAGATAGATATGGACTTATATATATCAAAATGATCAGGGTGAAAAGAGAAATCGATTGAGCCATGTCCGTCCGTCCGTCCGTCCGTCCGTCCGTCCGTCCGTCCGTCCGTCCGTCCGTCCGTCCGTCCGTCCGTCCGTCCGTACGCACGATAACTCGCGTAAAAATTGAGATATTTTGATGAAATTTGAAATGCAAGTTGGTATCGAGACTGGGACGGTTGGTATTGAAAATGGGCGAAATCGGACCATGACCACGCCCACTTTTCCTATATAGAAAAAATCGGAAATTTGGTATCTCAGCCACTAATATAGCTAGAGTGATAAAATTTTACCCACGTATTGAGCTCAGGCCGTTATGAAGAAATTTGATTAAGTTTTGGAAAATGGGCGGTGCCACGCCCACTTATTAAGGGTCAAACATTGAAAGTTTTATATGTCATAACTCAGAAACCGTTGAAGATATATCGATGAAATTTGGTATGCGTAATTTGCTTACCTAGACAAATGTTTTGGCGAAAAATTATCAAAATCGGTTGACGGCCACGCCCACTTTGATATATGGGAACTATAAAGGGGCCTAATAAAAACATTTTAAGCGATATCTCTGTCAAATATAAAGATCTATCACTGAATTTTTGTGGCAGGAGTCCAACTACGGACATAAAACAAAAAGTACAAAAATTTTGGAAAATGGGCGGTGCCACGCCCACTTATTAAGGGGCAAACATTGAAAGTTTTATATGTCATAACTCAGAAACCGTTGAAGATATATCGATGAAATTTGTTTTGCGTAATTTGCTTACTTAGACAAATGTTTTGGCGAAAAATTATCAAAATCGGTTGACGGCCACGCCCACTTTTATATATGGGAACTATAAAGGGGCCTAATAAAAACATTTTAAGCGATATCTCTGTCAAATATAAAGATCTATCACTGAAATTTTGTGGCAGGAGACCAACTAGGGACATAAAACAAAAAATATAAAAATTTTGGAAAATGGGCGGTGCCACGCCCACTTATTAAGGGGCAAATATTGAAAGTTTTATAAGCCATAACTCATAAACCGTTAAAGATATATCGATGAAATTTGGTACGCGTGATATATTTACTTAGCCAAATGTGTGGACGAAAGATTTCCAAAATCGGTTGACGACCACGCCCACTTTTATATATGGGTTTTATAAAGTGACCTAATAAAAACATTTTAAGCGATCTCTCTGTCAAATATAAAGATCTATCACTGAAATTTTGTGACATGAGTTCTACAATAGACCGGAAACAAAATATAAAAAAGTTTGGAAAATGGGCGTGGCACCGCCTCTTTTTATACAAAGGAATCTACGTGCCTATTACTCGACAAATAACTGAGATATTATGACGAAACTTGGTTTATACACTTTTATAACATGTGTTAATAGACACGCAAAAATGTATTGAAATCGGTTTATGACCACGCCTACTTTTTAACAAAGATATTTCTGGAACACCCTTTTGGAATTTGTAACGTGAAGTTTTTGTAACTAAAAGTCATAGAGGGATGCAATTTTGCACTAACAATAATATTTATATGCTTATTTGGATGATTGATACAAATTTTGAAAATGGGCGTGGCTGCGCCCTGTTTATGCAGCACTTGTGTCATATAAAATACACCCTATATCGAACAAACGCAAACAAACAATGAAAGCATACAGCTGAGTATCTAATGTTCGATTCCACTCGAACTTAGGCTTCCTTACTTGTTATACAATATTTTGTAAACGTGAGGTGAAAAAAATTTCCCTAAAAAAAAAAAATAAAAATAAAAAAAAAAAAAAAAAATGCGCCACTCGGGACTCGAACCTGAGCTCCTTGGTCCGTAGGCAGCATACCTCACCATTACGCTACAAACGTATTCGGAACTTTGTTGTCTAAATTCGAATTTATTCAATTAGGTTTCTTTTTTTTTGTTCTTTTCAAATGCTTCACCTCAACTTCTCTTCACTTTCTGATTGTAAAATATAACAAAACGTTTGGGAAGCTAGTTTGGAAAACCTTGAATAAAAGGGTTTGGAAAATATTGCATAATAAGCTAGTTTACTTCACTGCATATTGGGATTTTTGGTAGAAGTTATAAATACATATGTATGTAGATCTATTTCGGAGAACACCACATCCCATCAGACTTCTTTTTACTTTTATTCTTGCAACATCCTTTAAGAAAAATTTCACTAAAAAGTTAAAAATAAATAATAGCTTAAAAAAACTAAAAAACACGCTTTAATCTTAAAAATCGTACTAAAAATTGAGAAATAATTTAATTATAAACAAAATGATGAACGAAAATATAAGTATTTAAGGAAAAGCGTGGGGGTGCTCAATAATATTTGAACATGAAAATATTCGATTCGTACAACTAGTACAAAAATATACCTAGTTGCGAAATTAAAGAGTACGATATATGAAATCTCAAAAAAGTCAAAATAAAATTATTAGAAAAAAAAACACCGATTTTAAATGTTTTTTGACATACTGAGCACCCCACGCTTTTCCTTAAATACTTATATTTTCGTTCGTACGATTTTGAAGAATCGTTTAGTACGATTTTGAAGATTAAAGCGTGTTTTTTATGGCGTTTTCGATTCTGGCATAAAATGTTACCCTTTAATATCTCAATTATCAAACTACGTCATCAGTCTTCGTTTTAAATGGCTGGTTTTGTAGATAATTATGCCCTCTGACTTAGCTAGAGGTCAATATTCGCTGAAATTACCACACAAGCTTATAAGATGGCTAAGAAAATCAAGCAGGGCAACATTTTTTCCAGAAACGAAAACGGCATTAGTTTTTTTAAGCTATTATTTATTTTCTTTGGCATCACTTGACTTTATTTGTCAACCAAAATTGAAAAATTTAAATAACAAAATATTGAAAAGTATTAAAATCTATATCTATACTAATTATATAAAATTGATTGTATGGAAAATGTATGTAACGCGATAACTCTTAAAGTACTGGACCGATTTTAATAATTCTTTTTTTAAAATGTCACAAATGGTAAATTCTCGACAACCATGTACTTTTTTTTTGCGCATTTCTAAGACTAATACCTTTTCCCGGTTTTAAATTTCGAAAAACTCAAAATAGCGCAAGCATAGACAAATTCGTTTGGTCATTTGCCGTGTTCAGTGGAGGCGTCGCAGTCGTGCCAGGTAGCGCAGCGTAGGCGACTCATATGTTTGTTTTTGCACGCTTTGTTGTTTGTCTCGGTGGCAATCAAAAACCTGTTTATGCATGCATACTATGCTATAACTCAAGAACGCCTGCACCTACACCTGCGATATTGGTATCAAAGGAAAGGTGTTGAACAGGACTTCAACATGGAGTTATTTTCATTGTGATGCCTAGACATCCTCCCCAGTCTGGGTAAGAATGTGCACCCAGATGACTCCGGAATGTTTTTGAACGATATTATTATGGAATTAAAGGTATTGAGCAGGGCTTTAACACAGACCAATTTTCATTATGATTTCCATGCCTGGTCTCCTGATAGGGGTCAAAAGGTGGATCTGGATGACGTCGGGATGTGTCTGAGCGATATTGGTATCGAATGAAAGGTCTCGATCTGCACTTCAATATAGAGCTATTTTAATAGTGATGCCTAGGCCGGGTCTCCAGATAAGGGCCAACAGGTGGACCGGATGACCCTCGAATATTTCTGAGCGATATTGCTACCAAATGAAAGGTCTTGATGTGGACTTCGACGTAGAATTATGTTATTTGTGATGCCTGGGCCGGGTCAAAATGTGACCCCGGATTAACCCGGAATGTTTCGGAGAAATATTGGTATGAAATGAAAGGTTTTGAACAAGGCTTTTACATGGAGTTCTATTCATAATATTTCCTAGACCGGGTCCCCAGATATTGGTCAAAATGCGGACCCGGATGTTTTTGAGCGATATTGGTATCAAATGAAAAGTGTTGGGAACGGCTTCAATATAGAGCTGTAGTGATGGCTAGACAAGGTCATCAAGTGGACCCAGATAAGCCCGGAATAACTTAACTTAACTTAACTTAACTCAACTTAACTTAACTTAACTTAACTTAACTTAACTTAACTTAACTTAACTTAACTTAACTTAACTTGAATTGATTTGACTTGACTTGACTTGACTTGACTTGACTTGACTTGACTTGACTTGACTTGAATTGGCTTGAATTGACTTGAATTGATTTGGCTTGACTTGACTGGACTTGACTTGACTTGACTTGACTTGAATTGACTTGACTTGAATTGACTTGACTTGACTTGACTTTATTTGACTTTATTTGACTTTATTTGACTTGACTTGACTTGACTTAAATTGGCTTGGCTTGGCTTGGCTTGACTTTACTTGACTTGACTTGACTTGACTTGACTTGACTTGACTTGACCTGATTTGACTTGACTTGACCTGACTTGACTTGACTTGACTTGACTTGACTTTAATTGACTTGAATTGACTTAAGTTGACTTGACTTGACTTGACTTGAATTGACTTTACTTGATTTGAATTGACTTGAATTGAATTGAATTGACTTGACTTGAATTGACTTGATTTGAGTTGAGTTGACTTGACTTGACTTTGGTTAACTATTATTCCTCATTGCGAAGCAACGGGTATTTGCTAGTATGTAATAAAAAAATTAAAATTGTTCATAAAAAATACCCAATAAACCAAAAGGCTTGAGAAGAAAATTATAACAAGCTTACAAATATAAGCGTTAAGCTTGAGGAATGCTTGTGTAAAGTATTGAAAAAGACTTAAGGATAATTGTAGAAAAATCAAAACGGCACCCTTTTTATAAGCTTACAAATGTAATTGTAGAAAAATATTACTTGTGAAAGCTTGTTGTAAGCTTATAAATACAATTGTATGTATAAATAGTTGAAAAAAGAAAAAAATAAATTTTTATTTGCATTTTTCTTTTAATTTTCTTTCCTTCTTCACCTTTACTGCAATGTTCTTTATTTTATATTCTCCTCCTGTTTCGAACCATGACATCAACCTGAACGGTATCATATAGTGGGACATTCAACATTATATTGAATTTTATTGAGGCTTTTATACCTGACTTTTCCGAAAAAGGTATAATGAATTATATGAATCATTGTAAAACCAAAATTTAAAAAAATGTTACAGCAAGCTTAAAACAATCTTATTATTAATAGTTTTTTAAGCTTTCATTGCAAGTGTAAAGTAAGCTTATTGTAATATTTTTTTCAAGCTTTTTAACATAAGGAGTATTGAGGAAGGCTTACATAAAGTAAGTGTTCCCCAATTATTACAATCATGCTTGTGAGTAAGCTTACAATTAAGAACTTTTCGGTTGCTTGTTTTTCCGACAGGGTAGGAATTTGATGTATTGTGGAACGATTTTCCGTCATCCCTTGTCAAGTTTGGTTTGGAGACAAACCGGTTTCGGCTAATATGCGCCATCTTCAGTGTCTTCTTTCGTTCTGAGTTATTTTGTGTAAGTTCGATCAAAAAATGTAAGCACTGTAAAAAATTTGTATTCAAAAAATTTTCATATAAAAATTAAAAAAAAAATGTTTATGTATGTGATACTACCATTTGAAAATAAATTCTAAAATAATATTTTATTGGAATTCATAAAAAAAATTAAATGAGCAAACAAATTTTTCAGTGCATATACAAAATTTGTAGATGTATTGAGTTTTGTACTTTCAATACGAGAGCGTTGAGCAGCCCTGATTTATAGTAACTGCTTGCCCAGAATGGTGTGGCTGTAGTACGTAGTAAGAGCTGTCAAAAGTTAAAACAGTACAATTGCATTGCAATGCCCACAATGTGTAGCTGTGTCTGTAGCGTGTAGTTGTGGCTGCAGTAGAAGTAGAGTTAACTTTAACTTTGTAGCGCGCTACAGTGTGACAGCTCAATTTTTTAATGACGGAAATTCGAAATGAAGGACGAAGAAACGGAAAAATGAATTGAACTTGTAAAAAATAAAGAGTTTTTATGGAATTTAAGGAATCCCCTGTACAAAAATATAAAAAAGATGACATATATGAGATACACTGAGCTACACCATTGTGTTCACATTTTCGAGCGTTGCCACAAAATCAGTCATCAGCTGATGTAGTAAGCTATGTAGTCCGTAGCTGTAGTACAACATTCTGGGCAAGCAGTAACTAACTTCCGTCATTTTGTTCAGGTACTTCGTGTTCATGTGATGTGTTCGTGCATTCGTGCGTTCGGGTGACGTGTGTGTGTGTGAGTCTGTGTTGTGTGTTTAGGTATGCAAATCTATTTTTTGTCATATTTTCATTATTGTACCCTCATTAACCAGGTAGGTAAAAGTCCGTTATTGTCCGTTTGTGTGTTGTTTTGTTTATGTCGGTTTTAGGTCTTTTGTCCTCTTTCGGGTATAGTAGCTTAAGCGGTTCAAATAATGTATCCGATGCGGTGTTTATTTGTTCATTTATTATTTTACCTACGAACAGGCGCGGATCCAGGATTTCGGCAAGGGGGGGATTTTGAAAATTCCTTTTTTTGGAAGATGTTTTTAAGGGCAGACGCTGGTGAAAATATGGACTAATACCACCTACTATTATTATTCTATATACTAGTTGCGCCATTTCGCGCACCTTAAAAACACCAAACTCAAAACCCTCCAAATTAACAATATGTATGTCATCACATAAAGTGCAGGAGATTTCAATTGAAGTTCTACATAACATGTAACGTATGTATGTATATTTTTGCATTGGTACGTGCGAATGAGTATCGTATGGTATTGGTGGTAAATTGATCATCAATTTCACTAACCCTTGCATTTGAAGGCAAAATAAATAAGAATATATGTATGTAGTACTTTTTGGTTATATTTATATTTTAACTTGCGACGTGGTGGTAATTTTTACACCGACTTATAGTTTCTTTAAATATCTCTTTTAACTTACCGTCCAGCATGTTTACTCTCTTAGTATCTTCCCATCTCGTTGTAATTATTGACCCGTTTTCTTTTTATGGAGGAAGGTGTAACATTTGACGAGAAATGATGATGGTGGTGTAAAAAATACAATTTTTAGAAATTTACCACTTCTCGCTTCTCTGCAGCATTTTGATGCGTTTAGAATCTACTCATGTCATCATAATTATCGATCAGTATAGTTTCTATGGTGGAAGGTCTCCAATAACGGATAAATTATGATAAAAATTACCACACCTCGACGTTAACGTAACTTTTTCTTCAAAAATAATTTATTTCCATTTAAAACTTCTCTCACTGGCAATTTGACTAACATGGATTATTAATTTAACCACTTCTTCAAATGATTATTGGAAGAAAAATTAAAAAATTCGTTTCGCGGTTCATTTTATACGCTCACGTTATTATGAAAAAAAAACTTCAAAAAGACTGGCCTGCATTTTCTACAAAAAATTTTTTTTAAATAAAATTCCTATTATATATTTAAAAATATATATTTTTTTATGAAAAACCGTCTCTGAAGTTTAAAGAAAGTTTTTGTTTTACCTTTTATCTATAAGGTTCTCATGTGATGTTTTCGCTATTTTGAAAGAACAAGGCCTTGTGAATTATAGTAAAAACTTTGTTGATTTAAAAAATTTAATAAACTTTTTTTATCAGTTTCATTTGAAAAAGGACTGGCCTCTTTCCAATGCAAAAATTATTATAAAAAAAATTTATTTTTTATTGAGAGTTTTAAGTAAAATGCGTAGAAAAAAATTTACCACCACGTCGTAAACTATGTCACAAAATTTCACCTCGTCACTTAAAGGTTAAACAAGAATTGCGAAATACCCCTGAAAAAGGCAATTTCTCCAACGATTCAGACATTTCTGACCAAATTAATTCTGTACAATCCCGATAAAAATAGGGATAAGAAAGAAAAGAAAATAAATTTGCGATTTGGCAGTTTGCGAATAGCATTTGACAAATTTGATTTTATGCACGTGCGTCCAAAGGTACCTACATGAACTTTTTTCGCATGTAGGTACATATTTTGGATGTTATGTGGTGTGCCCAGTATACATGAATAAAATATATATTTTTTTATTCATTTTTAAATATTTTTTTAATTTTTAAATGAATAAAAAAAAACAAAAAAAAAATACAAGCCACAGGCAAGATTCGAACCGCGATCGACAAAATGCGAATCAAAGGCGCTCCAGCTACGCCAACGAGCCATTTACATTGTGCATGTCAAACGCTGTACTTTAATTGTATTTCTTTCAACTACCTACTATGCTCGCATCTTTTTCGATGGACGACAAGTGCGCAATTGTCTTTTCACACATATATATATGTGCATATAAAATATAATCTGAAAATAAATGAAAATAAATGCCGAGTTTTTCCTTTGGACAGCTAAACCCATCCAACCATTGCTTTTGGAATGATAGAGTTTTCCTTGATCAGTTTGGGAAATTTGGGCGCAGAATCTATAAAGGCATTAATTTGGGATCTATGATAAACCACAAGGGGGGTTTGAACCCCTAAACCCCCCCCCCCTCCCCCCCCGTGGAACCGCCACTGCCTACGAATGTTTTTTGTTTGTATATCTCCATGTTTTCTAATATGTTAAGTCGTTTTCCTTTATGCTGTATGTGGAGAATTTTAGCTGTTTTTCCTATTTTCATGGGTGTACACTTGTTTTCTGCCATGTGGTTGGCGAAATTTGATTCCACTGTCGTTGATGATTTTCTTGTTTTCTTATTGTAATCCCTTATGTGTTCTCGATATCTTGTCTTGATTTGGCGTCCTGTTTGTGCTATATAATTATTTTGGCATTCGCAAGTCAATTTGTATACGCCTTGCTTGTCAAAGAGGTCTTCCTTGTTAATGTTGTTTCGTAGAAGTTTTCCCATATTGTTCCTCGTTTTAAATGCTGCATTAATGTTATATTTTTGGAAAACTTTAGCCAACTTGTAAGATGTTGCTCCGGTATATGATAAGACCGCCCATTTCTTCTCTACTTTTTCTTTGGTTTCTGATTTTCTTGAATTTATGTTTTTTTGTATTTTCTTCACTAAACTTTTTTGATATCCGTTGTTCTCTGCGATTGTGTATATTGTGCTGAGTTCCTTGTTGTAAGCTTCTTTTTCTAATGGGGTTCGTTCAAGTCGTGTTAATAAATGTCTGAAAGCGGCGTTCTTGTGCTGTTGAGGATGGTTACATTTATTGTGTATTATTGTATCTGTTGCTGTGGGTTTTCTGTATATTTCGTAAGTAAATTTGTTAGTCTCTTTGTTTATTTTAATTGTTAGGTCCAGGTAGTTGATTTTTTTTTTGTGTTTTTTTTTTTTACTTACAATTAAGCTTATAAAAACTGTATTGCAAGAAGCTTACAATGGACAATTGTTATAAGCTTGTTCTCAAGTCCTGTTACATTTCGCTTACTTCCTGGTCTGTTGGGTATTTATCAAAAGTTATTTCAGCTATTTAGGGCATATAATGGTAAGCAAATGTGGCAAGTTTCAGAGTAATGCGATTTAAAATGAATTTTTGACAATTTTTTTTTATAACACACTAAAAATCGTATTACCTTTAAACAGTTTTGCCTCAAAATTGTACTGATTTCAGCGACCTCTATTGGCAACAAAAGCATGAGATTATAAATTCTACTTATACATTTATTCCAAGTGATATGTTAGCGTCACAAAAAAATATATATTACTTGAATAAATTAAGCAGTTTATTTTATCTTAATTTTGCCTATGGGACGAATCACTGTGTGCCGCCCACTGCCGAGAGGTGATCGCTGCTCGTATAAAATCCAATAATTGGATTTTTACTAATTAGAAAATATTTTTTTTTGTGTTTGCTCGGACTCGGGTTTGAACCCGAGACCTCTGGTATAGCAGGCGAGCACACTACCCACTGCACCACAGCGGCAAAAAATAAAGGAAGAAAAAACAAATTTTAAAATACTCGAAAGCTCGAATTGCTCGAACAAGCCAACATACCAAAAGACTTGATAATAATATTATAGCAAGCTAGTATTGAGTTTCTGTAACTGAACTCTATCAATGTTTTCGATTGAGTGACGTCATAATGACGTCAATCGATAGATTCTCACTTGCTTTTTAGGTGGTGACAAAGTGTGGAACGTATTATTATGACGTCAATTTGATCGACAATTTTCCCGATTTTGTTACAGAAACTCACTTTAGGTCCTGATAAAGCAGGGATGGGCACCTGCCATACAAACTGGCAAATATGGGCGAATTCGTGTAAAAAAACATAATGGGGGAAAAATTGAATGTTAAAGAGTAATGTATATTTCTCAAGATATATCAGAGAAATTGGGTATGTATGTAGGGTTGCCAGATACCTTTCCCGAAAAAATCAGTACATTGCCTTCCAAAAAAAAACAATAAATGCGGAGAAAATCGTCTTTATTACTGGCATTTTGTTTTTTTTTTCGTATCGTTAACTGTTAATCATGTTTCTATGACTTTTAACGTTCGCGTTGCTTCCTACTTACTAATTGTTTCATGGTTAGGCCGTGGTTATGCTTACGAGCAAAACACCGATGAAATTCGGACACATTTTCGTCATCGGTGAGGTGGTTTCGCTCAAATCGATGATTAGAGCGCACATACACAATATAACACATTATTACCCCGAATCCTCGGTGTCCTGGGTGTTTGTTTCACCCAGCAAATTTGATCGATGTGAGAGTCCGAAAATTAACTCACTCGTCGGAGTGCACAACACAAACTACACGCTGCTCGTCGAATATTGTCGTAAGCATAACCACGGCATTACAAGCTCCAAATGAAAACAGTTAGAAAATTAAAAACAAAGCAGGGTGATAAAAATTAATTTCTTTAGTGTCGGCTAAAAATCAGTACAAATCAGTAAAAAATCCAAAAAGTCAGTATTTCTTAAGGTTTTTAAAACCATCAGTACGGCGCACGAAAAATCAGTATTGTACTGATCAAATCAGTACGTCTGGCAACCCTAATTATGTATGTAGGTATCTTTTTATGACTAGCTGATCATTTGTCGGCATCTGCTAAATCGGACGACTATAGCATATATGTAGCTGCCATACAGCCGATTGCTGAGATATAGCTTTTTTTTGGGGTATATTTTCTTCTTTTAATCTGATAGAACATTTTTAAATAATATTTATCGACATAGCTCCCCGAAATTACAACGCCAATTGATAAATATTTGACAATTTAAAATTTTATTTTTCCGCGATTTTACGCGTTCCTCTCAGCTATTGTACTTATATTCACTATATATGCTAGTATGCAATTATCTTCATCGAAAAAAGAGAAAATTTTGTTAATTTAAGTTATTCTAATAGCATTGACAGACGGCACCGATAATCCGGAATATCTAGCTAATTCGGACTTAACTCTAGAATTAACTGGAGGTAATCCGGAATATCTCTTGAGTTAGTCCTCAAAATTTTAGCGGATTAGAGCATTTTGTAATGACATCCCTGGTGAAAAATGTCTATTGTGAATGAAAGGGAAGGAAAAAGAAGAACCCAAGGCAGATCTAAAAAGGTAGGCGCATAAGTGAATTCAGAAATTTTGAATGTAATTTGTTATTGTAATTGGTAGAGTGTAATGTCAAAATGATATTTCGCCTTGGTTGAAATCTGAATTCGTTTGGGACTCGCCCATTCCTATTGACCATGATGTGATTTCGTTTTGATTTTGACATTACCCTACCTTTGGAAATAAAGCAAGAAGTTTTTGAATTCGCCACTGCGCCTACCTTCCTTCAGCTGTTTTGTTAATCCGCAATACTTGCCGTCTGTCAGGGTAAATTTTTAATCGAATTAAGTGTTGCGGTAATCGGGATTATCGCTGCCATCTGTCAATGCTATAAGTATAAATTACTTGAACTAATCGTTATGACCCCGGTTGGGACATTTTGTCGCGTTCGCCATGTCACGCTACAAATTTTTTCCTAAGCCTATAAAAATTCAAACCAGTGCATATATTTCCCCGGCAAAACCATCAGCGGAGAGCTACATTACTCTACTTTGAGCTCTAGCCATTACTTTTTAAATGGTGGACAAAAATTTGCAGAATTTTGCACTTTTCTAATAGCACCCAAAAATTTAATTTTCCTTTTGTCACGTTCGCCATAGCCTTTTAAATGCTAATATCTCAGGAGCTGGAAATCGATACAACTTTTTATTTGCACCGATTATAGTGCTGCTCAAGTATTTTCCAAAAATGAAAATCAGAAGAAAAATATTCAACGTTTTGCATACTTTATTGAGCTTTGAAGGCATACGAATGTTCGCCATCACGGAATCGCGCATATACACATACGACATACGAAATCACCATGTAGGTACCCAAAGGATAAAAGGGTTAGTTATTAGAAAAGCAGGCGTGGGTACCTCAAATGCAAAATTGAACTTTAACTGAACTTTTAAGTTTGAGCATCTCTAGAAATATTTATAATATAACACCTACTGAAAATTAATTAAGAAATATTTAAAATAAGAACAATATCCAAAAAAATTCCCTAAGGCCTAGACCGGGCCACCAAATACATATGGGTGAAAACGTGAACCCGGAAAATTTCGGAGCGATATTGGTATCAAATGAAAGTTGTTGAGCAGGGCTTCAATAACTGCAGAATTAAAGGAGTTAGAGATAGAGATAAAGATTGAGATAGAAGTAAAGATAAAGATATATAAGTACATAGAGCTAGAGATAGGGAAAAAGGGCAAAGGAAAATGGAAAAAGAAATAGAAAGGTAGAGGGAAAGACCATTGCAGAAAAATGTTACTCGTGAAAGATTTTTATAAGCCAGAAATGTGTTTTAGAAACTGTTGGAAAAATTTGTCAACTAAAAATTAATTTTTATTGGCATTTTTCTCTTCATCTTCTGCGCAGTATCTAAGTGTTTCTCAATTATTGTTGAAAATAATTTGTGTAAGCTTTTTTTAAGCACTCTTGAAAAATTATTACTTATAACAAGCGTTTTACAAGCATGTTAAAAAGTCACTTGTAAATCAGCTTATCAAAAGTGTTATTGGCAATAAACTTACAATGGACAATTCTAATAAGCGCTTGTTCTCAAGTCCTATTACAGTTCGCTTAGCTCCTGGTTTATTGGGTATTGAACAAAAAACAAGTGTTCCAGCATTTGAAAAACATTTGTCCGGGTTACTCGAGAATGTTCAAAAAAATCGAAAACTTTAGTAGACACAACAGAACACATTTCTAAATTAAAGCAAACAAAAATAATAAGAAGCAAATACGCTCGTCAAATAGCAACTGCTTGGCGTCATAGAGCAATTATCGGCACGGCCTGGAAGCGTTGCCGTTTTGTGGGTAATTCCCCAAATTTGGGGAATTTTTTAATATTTGGGTAATTTTTGGGGAATGCTATGATTTGGGGAATTTTTGGGGAATTCGCCTTTTAATAGTTTTAGCTATATGAATAATAATACCTATAAAAAAAATTAATTATTTTCATGAGTTTCTATTACATTCGCTCATGCACACAGTTTTTGCAGCATTTATTTAATCTTGAATTACCGGCTGGTCGAACATATACAAGCAAACTTCATAAGCCCATTAAAGTAAGAAGTTAGCTAGGAAAAAATAAGCAAATTTTATACCTTTCATGAACATGAAATGGTATTATAACATTGAGCCAAAACAGGTTTGTCGAAAGTTCCAGAAGGAGAAAAAGTAGACCCACAAAAATATATACCGATAGTATCAGAATTATAAGCTAGTTCCTCCAGTTGTTAAGATACGCTGATCATTTGTCGGTATCGGCCAAATTGGACCATTATAACATATAGCTCCCCTACAACCAACCATACATTTTGGGGTAAAACTTCTCCACTTAAATTGCTAAGATCATTGCAATATTTTTTTTTATAAATATTTGCATAAACAAACCACAGAAATGGAGGTACCTATAAATTAAAGAAAATCTGACTATGTAATGTTTGATTTCTCTCTTACTTGTTTTATGTTTCTTTATAACTTTTTTTAACCACACATCGACGGCTGAGAATAAGATCGCCCTATTTCAAAAATTGTTTCAAAAACGCCCTATTTGAAAAATTGTTTCAATAACGTCCTATTTCAGATTTTGCTTCAAGAACGTCCTATTTGAAAAATTGTTTCAATAACGTCCTATATTTCTCTGAAATAGGGCGTTTTTGAATAATTGTCTGAAATAGGACGTTATTGAAACAAATTCTGAAATAGGGCGTTCTTGAAGCAAAATCTGAAATAGGACGTTATTCAAACAATTTTTGGAATAGGGCGTTTTTGAAACACTTTTCGAAATAGGGCGATCTTATTCTCAGCCGTCGACATATACATACATATATGCACATGAATTTAAGGGCCTTATTTTGCAAAACGCAACGCGACGCAACGAGTCACCCAGAGTCACTTTTTGTCGTGTTCGTATTTTGTATCTCTTTAGGTGACTGAAAGTGACTGTAAGTGACTCGAAGTGAATGTATTACGTTTTCTGGTGAGTATGTTACGTTTATGGTATTTTATAAAACGCAGTGACGAAAACGCTCACTTTAACTGTCAAAAGAGTCACTTCCTTTTGTTCGAGTGAGCATTCGATATGGTTTAATTTGCAACGGCTAAAATTAGCCAATTAAAAAAAAAACGGGGTATCAATCGACACGTTTCAATCTCGCGAACCCGAATATGATGCTGAACTAATTTTTTATTTGATTTAAATAATAAGTTATCAATAAAAACGTTTTAACTTTTGTCTTGCTTCTTGAACACACGCGAACACACAAATGCATTTTTTAACATTGGATAACACGTACATATATTTATTTATTTATTTATTTCAATTTCAATTCAATTATTTATATTTTATTCAAAAAAACAAACTAAACAAAACACGTATGTATGTATTTACACACAATGTCAACAAATACTTTTTTTTATTTTTGTTGACTTCCCATTAAACACTGAAAAAGAAATTCTAAAACGTTGAGAAAATATTGTTTCTAAATTTGAGAATCAGCATATATGTATATAATTTGAAAATAAACATATTTTCAAGTGTTCATGAAACATTGTTTATCAGTTTTAGAATAACTTACAACACATTTGAAAAAAAAATTGTTTCGCATTTTGTACCATTTCACGAATTTCATCATATCAAGGTTTCAAGGAACGAAGAAATTTTGTACCTACTATGTTTGCAAATTTCAATCAGCGTTCGTTGTTTTACGTGAGCAGTCTCTTAACGGTTGAAATTATGATAGTTGAAAATGATTGTGTGTAATAATGATTCCGTATTTCTTACTCTTATTTTATTTGTTTGTTGCTTTTTGTGAAGTTACACAAACTTTATTAAAAACATAGTTTGTTTCTCATATGTATGTACCAGGGCCGTGCGCACGGGGGGGGTTTTGGGGGTTAAAACCCCCCCATGACCAAATCTAAGTTGCAATGATTTGGCAAAAATTTTCAAAATACAGTTTATAAATTTTGCATTGAATTTTGACTCATAATTTTTGACAATATTAGTTACAATAATTTTACGGAAGAAGAATTGGTAAAAGTTGCAAAAAATAAGGTTGGCCAATACATAAGTTCGGCACCTTGAATTGCACTTGGAGCTTTCCGAAATTACAAAGTTGTGTAGCATGTGTTCGTTTGGCATTTTTAAAAAAATTGTACTGATAACAAGAAATGTTCATTTTGTGAAAACAGTGAGCAGTTTCAATTAACAAGTACTGTAAACAGTACACGGAAAGAAATTTGTATACTTGAATCAAGAAAAATGCTTTCTTGAACTCAATTTAGAAAAGTTTTAGGGAAATAAGAAAAATTGACTTAATTATTACTGGAAATAAGAAATTGAGTTTTCCAAATATGAGACAATTATTTTCTTATTCAAGAACACTAACAAAATCTATAGAAACAAAAGTTTTAAAAAAAAATTTTTAAATACATAAAAACATCTTTTCTTAAATTTACTTAAATGAAGAAAATCTTTTTGCTAATATCAAGAAGAATTTAAGAAAATTGTGTTTCGATGAATTGGAACAACAAAATACAGCGGAAAAAAATGTAAAATGAATAAGAAAACGTTTTCTTGAGCGAAGTAAAATTTTTCTTGCTGAATTTGCATTTCCAAAGTTACATGTATTTTTTTTCATTTGCCATCCGCTTTGCATATTTCTGAATATTTTTGCAATTCTCAGATTGTTAGTGAAGCATTTGGTATAAGGAGTTCACTATTTGCATCTTCATTTATATTAAATAAAATGTTATCATTTCAATAAACAAGTCCTAGGAAAATACTAGTTGACTAATTATGGTTTTCTAATCCCTCGTGATTAGTTTTCATTTTCCTTATTTTTTACGTTTTTAATATTTTTAGAAAATATTTGCTTTATTTAATATTTAGTATTTTCTTATGCCTCAGACACACATGTGGTATGAATATTAGAATATCAATATTATGATTCGGCTATGCTATGAAAATTTTCAATTAAACTACGATATGAGGGTGACACATATGTGGTATAGATCGAAATATTATTACTATAGTACGATGTGTGTCTCTCGCATTACTTACACTCTTAGAAAAAATCATGTAAATTTACATAAATTAAGCCAGCAAAAAAGTTGCCTCGCTTAATTATTGCGAATTTACACACATTTGTATATTTACTATCTGAACGCGTATAGCTTTTACTAACCACATGCGTAAAGGCTACTGTTCAAAATGCGTAACATTTTACAAACATTTTTGTAAATTTTCTTATCATATGCGTAAATATTACTGCTCCAAATGCGTAAAATTTACAATGGTTTTAATGAACTTAATTATTATATGCGCAATGCTCAATACTGCTTTGTCCCTGTAGCCCACTTCCCCAAATCTGCACATTATTTTTTAACATATTTATTATAAAATATTAAAATTAATTTTATTATAGCTTATTATAACCTACAAATAAATTTAATCTACGCACTTAAATAATTATTTTCACACACGCACGCCGCCGATTGTCAAACACGAATGAGCACGACGCGTCAGGATGGTGTCGATGGGAAGAGATTACTAGGTGTTTGTTGTAAATTTACACACTTTTTTGTAAGCTTATACACTTTGTTGGCAATTTCGCGAACTATATGTGTTTTTACAGCATAAATGTTCGTAACATTGTAGCATTGCTGTGTAAATCAAGAAATTACATTTTAAATGCGTGATTATGCAATAAAATTGTAATATTACACAAAAAAATACTAGCATTTAGCTAGCATTTTTACATGCTGTTTTTAGAGTGTACTTAAGCTCGTATAAGAAAAGTTTTACTTGCAACAAAAAAATAATTTCTTAATTTATTTCAAAAAACAAGAAAAAAATACTTACACTAAAGCCCATATGACACTACGTTTTTTTTCTGGTATTCTACCAGGTTTTTTGTGTGAAGGAGATGGTCAAATACAGTTTTGCGTTGGTGTAAGCGAGCAAGCTATATTGAAAAAAACCAAACAAAATACCATCTAGGCGATTAAAAACCAACGAGCCAGCTTGTATTTCGGTAGGTTTTTTGGCATTCGGTCATTTTTTCTGACAATTTTTCCAATTTGACAACCATAAAATAAATTATATTTAAAAAAAAAAAATATATGGAAATACAAATTTTAAATTTGCCTCTTGTAAGCTTCTGCTTTGGCCGTAAGGGTAAAGAAGAAGTCCGCAAGAAAAATTATATTGCGTACTGGCTTCCCTTTATAACATGGAATACACAGCTTTCCTGCCCTTTGGGTTTCATAACTTTTTTATTTCAGTAATTTAAATTCAAATTTCCAAAAAAAAATAATTTTTAAAATAAATATTATTTTCATTTAGTTTGAAGTTTAATGTCAATCAAATTATTTTTGAGGGAGTATTTGTCTCTTTTCAATCTGTAGAAGAATTGTTTTTGTATTTTGACTTTCGGTGGGTTTTCAAAACCAAAAAAACCAGGGAAATAATGTAGTTTCATATAGGCATAAGTAAATTATTTCTTATTTATTTAAAATCCAATTTTACTTGAAGCAAGAAAATGTTTTCTTATTTATTTAAAATCCAATTTCACTTGAAGCAAGAAAATTTTTACTTATTTATTTAGAATCCAATTTTCTTGGATTTTCTTGATATTAAGAAATTATTTTCTAAGTTCAAAATCAAGTCTAATTTTTCTTGTCTCGGCATTGATTCTAGTCAAAAATTCTTTCCGTGTACTATTCAGGACCTGGTTAACTAGGTTTTGATGAATCATAATGAGTTTCAGAAAAGTTAGAGAACATTTAAATTTATGGTGTATGGGTCTGGATATCTGGTTCAGCAAATATGTTTATCTTAGCGAAAAATGTATGCGAATGCAAACCAAAATTAAAAACCCCCCCAAGGCTAATTCCTGCGCACGGCCCTGGTATGTACATATGTATGCATATTATGACTGTACAAAAGGCACAGGCGAAATTCACCCGCACGGGTAAATGAAAAACATCATATCAGAGTACAAATATGTAATACATATCGTCGTACCATACGAAAACTAACATACGTTTTTTTGTGACTGACGAAAAGTAACAAGTTCGACTTTTGGCTGACGAAAACTATCAATTTTGTTTAAACAACAACAATTTCAATGTAAAAACAGTATATAATTACTGATACTTTTCGTCAGCCAAAAGTCGATTTTATTATTTTTCGTCGGCCAAAAGTCGAACTTGTTATTTTTCGTCAGCCAAAAGTTGAACTTGTTACTTTTCGTACAGAATTTTTTTATTGATAGCTTTCGTCAGAAATTTTAAATATGCTAGTTTTCGTATGGTACGACGATATGTACATATTAGAGCTCTCGATTTTTTTTTAACATTTTCGTGTAGCCCGAACAATTGTTGTTCAAATGCTCGAACAGTTGTTTGTTTGTTTGTTTATTACCCGTATGTTTGTACGGGCATTTGAACAATTCGGGTATTTTGAATTTTTTTTCTTTTGTTTATTATTTTTTTTTTATATGTAGTTTTTGCTTTTCCCATACACATTTTTTTGTTTGTAAGCTCGAATGCTCGAATGTTTGTACGGGCATTTGAACAAAAACGATCAGATCGAATTTCTCGATACCCGGGTATCTAGGGCTCTAATACATACATCTATTTATTCCATTCCATTTCTGCGCTCATAACACAAACTCTCTCACTATCCCTCAATTTTTCTGTACACTAGAGTACAAATATGTAATACATACATACATCTATTGATTGCATTCCCTTTCGTACCAACTTTGAAATTGGAGAAAATGAAATCTATCAAATTGAGAATCAGCCCGAAATCCCATACTAAAAATGTGCCTCAAATGAACCTCAAATTGAAAATGAAAAAAAAAAATGTTTATTGGGTTGCAAGCTGCCAATTTTCCAGGGTTAACCAATCAATAAAACAGTTCGATTAAAAAAAAAACACACCAAAAATTACTAAGGAAATGAAGAAAACCAGAAAAGTGGTAAATAGGCTACGTAAAGCGTTTGACAATCGTCGTGACTACGCAACGGAGCGAACGAAAAAACGTAAAAGCTTATAAAATACCAACTTTTAGGTGAAGGTGAAAGTGAGTGAACGTGAGTGACTGCGACGCAACGAGTCACGGCGTTTTGTAAAATAAGGGCGTAAAAATACAAACCGTTATAAAGTGAAATAAATTTGAAAACACTTGTTTATTGGAAATCTCTTGATAACACTATCCGACAAAAAAATATCATCGACATTTGATTCCTATATATTCCTGCTGATTCCAAATATGTAATCAAATGGTTCAAAAGTAGAACAGTTTTCGAGATATTTTGAAATTTCAATTTTCGCGCTAAGAAGAAAAGGAGGATTACTAATCTGTCAATATCTCCGCCATTACCGTCTTGAGTTTTATGTTGTTTCATTTCAGAGAGAATGAAATACCCTTTCCAATTCCACATAAAATCGACGTTAAAGTGACGGAATTATGGCGGACAAAAGATTTGTTTTTATGCAAAAAATAAGTTAAATACAAGATGTATAAATGTCGAGGATATCAAAATTTTTGAAATTTTGTCGGGCAGTGTAATTTGAAAATTTGTATGGGGAATTTCGGGCAATTTTGTGTAATTTGAATATTTTTTTGGGTAATCTCAAGAATTTAAAACGGCAACGCTGTAGAGTAGATACATTTGAGAGAAATTCGTAGTAACCCAATAAGCACAACGAACAGAGCTTCGAATTATGTGTGTATGTATGTATATCGTCAGGCTAATTGTTCATCACGAAAGCTTGGCGAATTCGAATTTTCGTCGTCATTAGCGATTCGCGCATTGTTGCATTCTCGGACCGTTGGCGAGTTGAGATTTATAGCCCAGTTAGTCAAGAACGTGTGGTCCGCTCGCTGACGCAAACGCCCGTATGCAATTTTTAGGATTTTTTGAGCCCGTAGCAATCAGCTGTTTTACTCACACATATTTACATATATATATAATTTGTTTACATTTTGGCAGGGTTGCCATTTAGTCATTTTTGAACAAACAAGATTTTTACTAATCTTCAAAGTGTTATGCGGATTACTCTTCAATACACAACTGTGCATTATTTGCCAAATGACAAGAAAATACTAATTTAATCGTTTTTAAAGTTGTCGTTGACGACTTTTTTTTTTTTTATTAATTTAGTTACTTTTTTACGGCTTATTTGGTAATTAAAACACATTTTTCTTTTAATTTTGTTGCTGCCCAATATATTTCCATCACACCTTGGTGATAGTTATCAAGGGCTAAAACATAAAATAACAAAAAACACAGTCAGAACATTAAATTTACAATTAAAAATCCATAAAAAAATTATGTTGGGAAGCAACAAGATTCTCACAAAAATCTGTGTTTAATTAAGAAATCTGTACTGAGTTTCTGTAACTCATATCTTTTCTAGTATAAATAGGTGGTGACAAAGTGTGGATCGTATTAGTGTGACATCACTTTAATTGATTTTGTTACAGAAACTCAGATTTATTGTGGCAATTTATAACTTTTTGATGTAGAAAAATTGCAGAAGAAGACCACAAAGAGTTATCAATTAAGAAAATACCGCCACCATTGTGGATAAATACAATTTTTGCTTTAATTTTCAGTAATATCTTCATTTATTAGGAGTGTTTAATATCTCAAAATTTTTACATATTTTTACGAATAGTTACGAATTTATGTTCAATAACCCAAAAAATTCGCAAGATAGCCAAATTGAGAGAGTAAGACCTCGAGAGAGTTGATAAACGCTGCAAGTAAAATTTTCACTTGCAACTACTAGCAGCTTTAAAAAAATAGAAGTGTCAAAAATATATGAACACAAAAATTTCAGTTGGAAATATACAAACATTTTAAACGCAAATTTCTTTTTCTCGTTTTTACTCTTCATTTGACATTGACGCTCTTTTTGCAAGTACTTGCAAGTAAAGTTGTTGAACAAAGCTATTATCTTGTTATTTATTTTATTTACTTGCAAGTAAAGTTGTTGAACAAAGCTATTATCTTGTTATTAATTTATTTATTTTATTATCTTGTTATTAATTATATATATATATATATATATACATTTTGCTTGGGATTTAAAAAAAATTTATAAACATTTTCTTTCCTTTCTTTTCAAAAATTAAAGTAATAATAAATGGTTCGTTTAAGTAGACATACTATTTTTTCCATGTGAACACATATATGTATATTCGATAACATTTTACAATCTTGTTAAGTTAGTTGTATAATGCTGTGAAAATTACTGTTTAAATATTTAATAACTAAAAATGTTCAACTGGCAACCCTTCTACCTTGCAACCATGCGAGCAATCAGCTGCCACGTTTTTACGTAAAAAATCAAAATGATTTTGATTTCTGCGGTACGTGCTTCTGCTAACTGGGCTATTAGGCTCATTGACAAATACCTGCGAGAAAATTTTTCTTCAGTACAAATTTAAACGGTAAATTAAAGCAATATATGTAGGTACACTGTTATAAATATTGTCATATTTTTTAAACTTTGATTTGGTTTGAAAGGAATTTAAAACTTTTTTTGGGTTAAATTTTGAACTTTCGAATGTTTGAAAGTTTCTTATTCTCTTTTGGTTTAAAATTCAAACTTACAAAAGTTTGAATATTTCTAAGGGCCGATTTCATAATCAAATTAAAAGTTCCTTTAAATTCTAAAGGAGCCTTTAATTTGCTGATCGATTTCATAGACTTTTTGAAGATAAAAGTTCCTTTAAAGTTAAATACCCAAAAACGGGCATTTAAGTTATTTAAAGGTTCCTTTTGCCAGAAAAAATTTCATTTCTGCAGTGTGTAAAAATCAAATATCAAAAAAAAATTAAAAAAATATTTTCAGAAAAAAACAAATGTCAAATTTCAATATTTTTAATTTATGACAATCATTTGACGTGAAAGGAGCCTTTTAATATTATATTATGTATTATGAAATCACTCACACTTTAAAGAACATTTAAATGGCTCTTTAACTAAAAGGCTCCTCTAACAAAAGGAGCTTTAAGAATTTCATTATGAAATTTCAAACTTTTTTGGTTTAAATCTTAAAATTTTTCCCATTTAAACTTTTAAGGTTTAAATTTTAAACTTTCATTGGTCGTACGATTTTATATCAACGAAAAAATTTTAATTTTTGATTTGAAATTCAAACTTCCTTCTTCGAGAAATGAACAATATAAAAGGCTCACTTATAGTTATTAGAAAATTTGAATAAACGACTGTGTGGCACAAACAAACAAAAAAAGGAAAGAAGACACAATATGGAAAAGGATGAAGGGGATGTTGGGGGGAGAACAATATGGAAGAAAAGAAGAAAAAGAGGATAGGAAAGCAGACACAATAGGGAAAAGCATGAAGAGGATTTGGGAGCAGACATTTTTGTAATTAAAACCAAAAAAAGGTTTAAATTTTAAACTTTTGAAAGCCTTAAAAGAAAACTTAATTTGGAATAAAATCTACACCTTAAAAGCTTAAAAATCTTTTAAACTTTTCAAAGTTTAAATTTTAATATTTTTTCGGTCGTGTCCTATATATCGACCAAAAAAGTTCAAAATTTATACCAAAATTTATTTGAGTGTAGGAATTTTTTGCGTTCAAAGAAATAAAAAAAAATACTTTCGCGAAAACTCGACTATCTGAATCCGAAAAACTATTCCTCGCCTATCTATCGCCGCTCGTGTTTATTGGGAATTGAACAGTTAAAAAACTAACACGTGTAGGTACATACATATGTACATAAATGACAAACAATTGCAAAACTTTTAATTTCTTTCAAATTCTTGGAATTAGTTTCATTTGTGTGGACAGTTGACTCCAAAACGTTATGTCTTAATTAAACAAAAAATAATAAAGCAAATAAAGGGTTGAAAAATTCTTAGACGTTGTTCACCCTGTCAAATGGCTGCGTGTTAGAGTTGGCAAATATTTGCGTGCCTGTAGCTTTCGCCCGTCTCCACATAATTTAATTCGCATTCGAATAATCTTGCGAAATAACCCGCCGCCACGTAGCTGAACGTCGTTCAGTTTCCTATTTCTCATTCTTCAATGTGTGTATTTTTGCATATTTTTTTCTTTGGCTGTGTGAGATTTCGATAGATATTCGATACAATATTAGAGAAGGGATCGATTTCATCGTCTTTGGCGAGAGTGTTAACCCTTTCGGAACTTCTTCGAGATATCCTTATCCAAAACTGTAAAAATTATATTTTTTGTCAGTTTTCGAGATCATTTAGCATCAAAGTTTTTCTTTCAGTGAAGAAACAGTTAAAGTTATCTAAAGGCATGAGGTTTTTCCTTCTAAATTCCGTTGGGCGTTGTAAAATATCATTTTTCCTCGCTGAGGTATTCCATTTTTAAATATGCATGTTTGCAAAGTATGCAAAGCATTTCGAGATACAATTTCGATTTAAAGAAATAATTTATTTACATATGTTA
Organism: Urophora cardui; assembly: GCA_960531455.1. Lineage (NCBI taxonomy): Eukaryota > Metazoa > Arthropoda > Insecta > Diptera > Tephritidae > Urophora > Urophora cardui. Next base: position 13,915,533 of record OY482670.1, on the reverse strand, counting down.
AAAGGTAGAAGTCATGCATAATAAAATACATTGACATAAACCATTCATAAAACAAAAAAAACATTAAAGATAAAAGCTTAAATTCGCTTTAAAACGTTAGAATTATAGTGTAAACGATTTCAGCTCTTGTTCCAGTAAATTACTAGATCCACCTCTGTATCAGTCCTGAAACAAAGAAGAAAAAAGATAAAAATGAGATAAAATATAAATATACATGTCTCTTAGAAGCAAAAAAACGCAATAGCCTACCGATCAAACTGCACTTTGTCCAAAATATTTACCAACACAAAAAGTCCAATTAACGCCTTACAACAAAACAATGTTGTGTACGAAATAAAATGTAATGGGAAAGAAAACGAAAACTGCAACAAAATATATATATATATAGGGACCACTAAGCGAACACTTGGAGTGAGACTGACAGAGCACGAAGCGGATATACGAAAGAAGAAAACCAACACAGCGCTCTCACAACACATTACAACAACAGGACACACGGCTGATACCAAAAACATCAGAATCATAGACAGAAACAAAAAAGGAAAAGCTCGATATACATTATAGAGTTTACGAATATTACAAAAAAGAGAAACGACCATGGTATAAAAAATACAGGTATGTGCATTGTCATTTTGACGCTGTCTTTTTGATTAAAAAGCAGATTTTTGAAGTTTAATCTTATGTCAGTTTTGGAGTATAGCGATGCCAGAATTTTATTTTTGGAATGCGTAGATTTTTGTTTGAAAGTTTGGGTATTTCAGGAATCAAAGGACAGAAAGAGAAAGGGCACTAGTGAGCAGATTTATGGAACTTCCGGTAGCTCCTCTTCGCTCACTCCACAAATCTTCATCCACTCTCCGCGAATAAAGGGTATCGTCGGAAATTGGAAAAATTTTATATCACCGTCTTTGGACCCATATTTGGTATTATTGCACCCCGGAAATAAGCAACGCATATTGTTAAAATCTAGGGTACATATTTTTTGTAATTGGATTGGACATATGTACATATGTACATATATATATAGACTGAAATGCTCACTTGGTATGGTGGTGTACATATGTACATATCGTCGTTTAAAGTGAAAACCGCGTGACATTTTTGCCAAAAATGAGATTTCATCAAAAATACATTCCTGGCGTCCGTCCTCATTCATTCATGCAACAATTTGAGATTCACACAACGCAATTCCAAATAATGACACAGTTTCAAAACCGCTTTTTTTAAGGAAATTTTTCGAACCAATACCGCGAATAATAGGTGTTATTGCTTTATAACCGTACTGTAATGTATTAAAGTTGATTATACTTTCATAAACACGAAATGGATTATAATTTTGCTTTAAAAGTTTTTACGTACGCCTGCAAAACCGCCTATACGTCACTATTGAACAAAATAAAAGGCGCAAAACTGCTTTTAAATACATAAGTAAGCCAATAACTGCACATTAAACTGTTTTTCGCCAAAATGATATTTTGATTACGAATATAATCCAAAAATCTACCTTTGTTTGGATGTGGGTTTGCAAAATTCCGAACCGTTTTGAATTAAAACAGTTTTAACTGTCTCCTGTAAAATTTGGGTGGTAGCGGATACGCGGTATTGCACTTTATGCGACGATGTGGAGTTATAATAGATCAATCTCCAAAACCTCCCCAAACTATATACCAGAGTGATCACAAAGCCTAAATTAAAAGTGATCGTAACTACTAACCTAAATTAAAAACTCACCGAGAATACCGGAAAGGGGCTACTTTGTAGTACGGCCAAACAGATATTCCGCGAAGTAAAAATCCGAAATGAATCTTTTATGAATTACTGATGAAATTCATCTATGACTGAGGAGGCATCAGTGAGTATTTTCAAATAAAGACTGCTGAATTTTTCATATAAATGGTTTGCTTTTTTTCAAAAAAAAAAAAAAATAATAATAATAAAAATTGTACTCAGAAGAATCATCAATGATCATTCAGCAGTGAAACAAATTTACTGCAGGATGTGTAATTTTTTCAAATTGAAAAAAATTCTTTTAATTCAAATTGAAAAAATTCGTTACTATGAATACCATGGTTACAATTTATTTTTAAAACGAAGCAGTGAAAAATGCCATTAATGGAGGATTTTTATCATTGAGTATGGCAGCACGAAATGTCATAATCTGCTTAATTGTCAGTTGGTTAATATGGCGACGAAAACTTGACGTTTGTTTTACCTGGTATACTTATACCATGGAAACGACAATGAACAAGAAAGAGGACACTGACGATATTGCTTCGGCTTATCTTATTTGTTTATAGATTTAGTATGACGACAATACCACAGACGAATGGTACTGAAAACAATTAACGACTATTTCTTTTTTTGTTAATCATCATGTAAGTACTCATGTTTGTATGTTTATGTATATGTATGTAATGTTTTTCAGATATTGTAAAATTTCTTTGTTGTTTAATAAAAAAACAGACTCGCCCCTGAAGAAGCTAGGAAGTCTAGCGAAACGTTGGGCCGGAATAGCGAAATAACGTTGTTTTATTTGCGCTAATAACCTACTGGTCAGAGAAGCCTATATAAGCACAATTAACCAATTTAAACTGACCGAAAAATTGATACAAGTAAAAAGAAAAAAATTTGGAGCATCGCCTCAGAACCAACTTTCAAATTTTGGCCAATAAAAAAATTTTATTCAAAATATAAATTTCAATTTCAACAAATGCCACTTTTCACTCGAAAATAAATGGCATTGTACATTTAATTTGGCGTGAAAAAATGTTGCTGGCATAATGTTGCTAGCATGTTGCGCAACATTTTCACGGCAGGAACTCAGTACAACTTTGGCGTGAAATATCTGTGAAATTTTTTTGTATGGAGTTTGGCAGCAGTTTCACGTGAAACTCAAACTCAGTACTATGCTATATGTACAAAAATTTGCCAAATAAATGTTTTTTTCCGTGCAATAACTGAATTTATGAAGTTACTTTTTCTTGCAAAAAAAAAAAACAAGACTGAAAAGAGATGATTGCTTTTGTAATTATCGCGAGTTACTGGTTGTAGTAATCAAAAATTTTTCAGTGCTTTCTTATTCAGAATTCTTCAAAGAAAAAAAAAAATTAAAAAAAAAAATTGGATGTTGAAGTTTTATATCATAAATCTGCCACTGAAGTGCGACTATGCCGTACGGCATAGAATATCCGAAAGGGTTAAGAACGTTGTTCAATCATTATTCGCTCTCATTGTTCACTGCAGTGACTGATTTCATAAAATCACGGTGACAAAATCACGGATTCACGAAGAGTAATTACAGCTCATATAGTGTCATATAAATGCCACTCAAACAAACGAGAAAAATACAATTTGCTCTATACGAACGTCACCCACCCTCAAAAAAAGTTTTGCTTATTGTTGAGAAATCAGGTATAAAAAAACAAAGTAAAAAAAAAATTTTTAAAAAGCTTTTATTTAATATTAATATAAAAATTTACTAAAAAGGAAAAAATAAAATTTTTAATATTTTTGAACAAGATTTATATTAGTCCTTAGTTCCATTGGATCTTAATTTCAATCTAATGCCTCAGACACACATGTGGTAGAAATATTATAATTTCAATACTATGATTTGGCTTTACTATGAAAATTTTCAATTAAACTACAATATGAGAGTGACACATATGTGGTATAGATCTCAATATTTCTACTATACTACGATGTGTGTCTCTAGCATAAGTGTACATTTAACGCATTTCTTCAAAGCATTTCTGTATATGTATGTATCAACATAAATAAATGCGTGGGTGCTCTTTACGTAATGTATATCTTACGTAATTGGAATTTAAAGTTTTTATCGCTTCCTTCCATTTCACCAATACTGTTTTATAACATGAATATCTAATGAGTATAGCCCATATCGCCGAATACGGCGCGCGGGCGTTCATTCCCTTTCTGAATGGTAATAAAAGTTCGCGCATTTTCTTCGTGGGCGTTATTTCTTTTTCAAAAAGGAAAGGCCGTTATTTCCGCGGCCGTTATTGCACTGCACCTATTATTTCATGTGGTTCTTTCGCAAAATTAAAATGGTGACAGGTAACAAGGTCAACGGAAATAATGTCAATTGACCTTATTTCCCACCCGGTTGGGAAATAAGGTCAATTGACATTATTGTGTTTTTGGAAAACGCAATAAGGTCAACGAAAATTTGAAAATAAAATAATTGACCTTATTTCCCAATCCAAATGGAAATAATGTCAACTATGCTTAAAACTTGTTCATTCATGAAAATATTTGCTGAGTTCTTCTGCAAACCCGTTATGAGTACCGTTTGTTAATGAATGAAAATACAATTTTACTCGCTCTTATGTTACTACAAATTAGTTGATAAGTGAATTTAGTGAAGCAAAATGCCGCCCGTGTAAAGTGCCCTGTTCTCTGCCCGTACTGCAGACAAGTTGTTGCCAACACAGCAAAAATATTTCAATAAATTATATAATAATGTAAAGTATGTTAAATATCTAGTTATACAAAAATTTAAATAAAAATGTATATAAAAACTATGTCTACTTGCCTTATCCTGCGGCATGGCAAAAAAGTAGGAAAATGAAAATTTGGAATTAAAAATCGCGCGATTTTTTATTCCAAATTTTCGTCTGCGACGCATTTCTTTTCTCATAAAAAGCAGTTTAGGAAAATGAAAATTTGGAATTAAAAATCGCGCGATTTTCCAAAAACGCAATAATGTCAATTGACCTTATTTCCCAACCGGGTGGGAAATAAGGTCAATTGACCTTATTTCCATTGACCTTGTTACCTGTCACCAATTAAAATGGCAATAGGAAGAAAGTTTACCTCAGTAAGCAAAACGGTTTGGGGGTTTTACTACATACATATGTATGTGCATACACTCAGGGAAAAAAAATTACAAAAACATATGAAAACGTGCTTAAAATGGGCAAAAACGTATTCAAAAGTGATGTAAACACCAACATTTTTATTTTAAAATGTTTATTGTAAAATTTTTCAATCAAGAAAAAGTATTTTAAATTTAAAAATATCTATTTTTATTTTAAGCACTATGAGAAAAAAACGCTGCAGGGTTCTCTGTACTATCATTTTCTCTTCCGGATTCGAAATTTTATCCAACCGCATTCTCTTCATCTTCTCTCAATCCGAGTGCCAACTACAAAAATATAGCCTCCACTTGTTCTCCTCTTCTTTTCTACTTCGCCTCAACTGTTTGCTATCCTTATTTCTCATTCTCCTTATTCTCCTTTTTGTTCTTTATTTTATATTCTCCTCCGGAACATTAAGCATTTAGGGGATTCACAACCTGTCATATTGCGTCATATCGTCATAAGTCATAATATTTTGTTGTTGCATTCTAAGCTATATGTGTACTAAATAAATACAACTCTGCACGATATGTTTTTGAGTCGTCGTATTTGATCAGCTGTTTTTGTTTACTTCTTCACAGGGCTTCGGAAAAGTCTTTTATAACTATTGCCGCACAATATTTTAATATGACATATGACTTTATGACACTTTGTGAATCACCTAATTATATTGAATTGTAGTATCATATTTTTTATTCTTCCCTTTTCCTAAAAAAGAATCCATGAATTATATGAATCATTGTAAAAACAAAATTTTAAAAATTCGATTCTCATTATTGTTTTTGTTGGCTTTCTCACAAAAAATATTTTCTCACAAAAAAATTTTGAACAAAGAGCGAGTTTTTGAATCAACATTCATTTTAATTTTTTTTTAAATTCAAAAATTTCATTTTAAATTTAAAAACTTTCATTGTTAAAACAAAAATGGTTTGGTTTAAAACGTGCATTATGGAAACAAAAATTTTATTTCTGATTTTAAAATGCCGTTTTCCCCTGAGTGTACGTATGTATATGGGTAGTGGTATTTCGCTCAGTGTATGCATTTTTACGCCTCCAAAGAACAACCACGCAATTTGTGCCACAGCGTTATTTAACTTTTATTGAATTAATAAAGTGAGAAACATAAAAGCTTATACATACATACATATGTAGTACATATGCATGCACGTATCTAAATACATATCTATATATTCATATAAAACTAGCTGACCCGGCAAACTTCGTTCTGCCCAAAATTGATTTTTTTTATTAATTTCATTTCAAAAATTGTTATTACACCGGTATTATTTTTAATAGAAAATTAACGATTTTTCACTACTTCATTGTGTATACAACTTCAAAAATATATAATTTTAGTATTCAGTTTAAGGCTGCACGATACACAACATTTTTAGTTTTCTGTTCCGGATATTTATTTTCACTGAGTATTGGCTATTTTCACTAAGTAAGGGGATTGTTATAGTATACCTCCATAATGGTTTTCAGGCCCCTCCTCCAACCCGTTTAGATATATTCAGCCTCAAAATTTAGTACGTATCGTAGGTGCAATGCCCCATTTTTCGATAAACCTTTTTTTTTTGGGTGAACATGGTATTGATATCGTATATCTGCATAGTGATTTCTATGTACATGCCATGAACGCTTTTAAGGATATTTAGCCTTAACAAATAAGAACGCATGGGAGGTGCCACGCCCCCTTTTCCCAAAACTACTGTTTTTTTCATAAGCACGCTGATCAATTTTCAGGTCCTAACCTTAAACGCTTTTATAGATATTCAGCTTGAAAAATTAAGTTTGTATGGGAGGTGCCACGCCTACTTTTCGGATAACCTACACTTTTATGCGCAAAAATTGTTTTGATATCATATAGCTCTGTACCAATTTCCAGGTCCCTGACTTAAATCCTTTTAAAGATATTCAGCTTAAAAAATTAATTGTTGTTGGGAAATGCCACGCCCCATTTTCGTATAACTCCTATTATTTTGCGTTAATATGGAATTGTTATCGTTTATCTCCACACCAATTTCCAAGCCCCTAGCGTAAACAATTTTAGAGATATTCAGCATGAAAAATTAAGTTTGAATGGGAGGTGCCACGCCCCTTTTTCCGATAAACCCCACTTTTATGCGTAGGAATGGTTTTGATATCATTTAGCTCTATACCAATTTTCAGCTCCCTACCTTGAACTGTTTTAGAGATATTCAGCATGAAAAATTAAGGTTGTATGGGAGGTGCCACGCCCCCTTTTCTGATAACCCCCACTTTTCTGAGTGAGAAGGGTTTTGATATCACCTACCTCTATACCAATTTTCAGCTCCCTACCTTAAACTGTTTTAGCGATAATCAGCTTTAAAAATTAAGGTTGTATGGGAGGTGCCACGCCCCCCTAACATTTTTAAATTTTTTCTTCGACTAAACCTTCGCGAGGTAACAACAAACAAACCCCCTTAAGGAAGTATTTGATTTGGTTCAGCCGTTTTCAAGTTTTAGCGTTTCAATTAAATACCAAATCATTTATATATATAGATTAGGTTTTAATTATATTAATTATTAGGGCAACAGAAGATATACAAATGCATATTTTTCTGTTGCAGTCCTATTTACGTATGATAAATATATATCGGCGTTTTAGCTCAAGACGAAGAGATAAGCCTAACTTGTTAGGGCATATTTTCGCATATTTAGGTCAAAAGGCTTATTTTTACATATCTTGATTTATTTGCATATTTTTGGCATATTTTGCTATAAATTCATATTTTAGCATAGTATTTCATCACATTTTTCAATCACGCTCGTAAAATTATTTTCATTTACATTTTTCTCTGGAAACTTTGTTTTGTATATGCGCATACTATTTGCCATTCCTCTTTGTCTGACAAGTTCAAGGCGAATTTAATAATTTTCGCAATGCCTTATTCAAATGTGCTACACGAATCAGCTGTGTATCTACCAAGGCAAATTCATTCATATGGGAATGGTAAGTGAACAGCTGACTTCTTCTTCTTCTCGTTTTTAACTCGCCGTGTACAGAAGAATATAGGAGAATGTCAAAAAAAGAAAAATTTTACTTTGAGTTTGACATTCTGATGGACAAAAATTTAAAGCGAATCGAGGCGAATATTGCCGAATTCGCCGTGCCATTAATGAATTTGCCTTGGTATGTACATACGTAGGCATACGTCAGACGGTCAATATATATTGATGAAAAGCGTGAATCGCGATTCATATTGAGTGTGGCATCGAGTATTGATGGATCGCGATTCTGTATCGCAAAATGTTTAGAAATTTTGAAATCCGCGATCCGGATCGCAATATTGGCAATAAACGAATTGAAAGTGAGAGCGCGAAAAGGACGGAAGTAAAATATCTTGAACCTCAGAGCGAGAAAAATATCGCAATATTCATATTGAACGTGTAGCACTACACGATACACAGTGACTGAAATTCTTGCTTCTTTTTCTACGTTTAAAAACTTACCGCGACAATCGACATAGTTTTGAATTTGAAAATTTATCACAAAGTTTTGTAGTTTACAGCAATACCAATTTGAATAAATAAGTATGCAAGTATGATTGCCACCAACACATACAATTTTAAATTCATGCACATAAATATATGTATGTATATATTTTCGTATGTAAAAATACTTGTTTTCTTCTGGTAACGAAGATATGTTTCGCAAATGTGAATTTTTTTATTTCGTCTTTTGTACCTATAAAATGTATCTTTAATAAAAATAATTTTTGTTACAAAAGTATTATAATTTAATAAAATGTGAATTTTTTATTTCGCTTTTGTACCTATAAAAACATAATATTTTTTATTACAAAAAAAATTTAAGGCATATTTTCAGTGCTTAAAACAAGTTTTAAGAGCATATTTTTAGCGCTTAAACCATATTTTTAAAGACATATTTTTAGCGCTAAAAACGAATTTTTTAGGGCATATTTCCTGTTGCCATATTAATTATAAAACTTCGCATTCCTAAGTTATCCAATCTGCTGTATTTGCCTGGAAATTGGGGATTTTCACAACCATGAAAATTAGTTGCCACTCCACAAAGCCTGTTCTGGAAGACGGCAGGAGCACCGACATCGCCATAACATGTACCCGATCCACTATCGGTACCGGCACACATATGCGTAGCCATATAAACAGTATCGTTATCTATAGGATAATAATCGTTCCATTTCCTCACGTACACTTTACACGTGCGTAACTCGAACTCGTAGTTATCAAATACTTCGCTCTTTGCACCCCAACCGCTCACCTGCAATTCGCTGTTCACCGTCATATCAGAATCGCAGATTTTTATTGGACTTATTGTTGGTATATCGGGAAAACATAGCCACGTTTTAACAACGGCAATATTCATTCTTTTTATTTCATTATTGTAATTACGCGGCCAACTAAAGCTGGCTGCTGTTAGCCTTTGCAATGACTTTATTGCTCGCAAATCGACAACACCGACTGATACAAGGAAATTGTTTGGATCCTTGTTGTATACGCACTCCGCCGCCGTAACCACATGCTGATAACTTACTAATGCGCCCGAACAAACATAACGCGCATGTTCGAACAATGCTGCCGTGTATTTAGCCTCCTCTCCATCAGAAACCCTGCCATTAACGATGCGGAAACTGGTGGTATTTGTGGACGTCGTCCACCACACAAAGCTCAATATGAGCGCCATCGCCAGAAATACACTGCTCGAATTCATTACTTGATTAGGTACTGTACGGTACGAGATACTAACTATGAAGAAATTTGCCAATTTCGCCGCTATTTATAGGTAAAGCACAAGGTGTTTTAGGGGGTTTCGGGGAAAATTGGTAATGTTTATTTATTTGTTCGTATGTAGTATTCATGTTTGTTTGCAGCTCGTTTTTTTATTCCTTTCATGAGAGTGAAATTGTATTATAACTTTGTGCCAAAAAATTTTTGACGAAAGTACCAGAAGGAAGGTTGGGGGACCCGCCAAAATTTATACCGATATAATCAGAATCGTTATCTGAGTCGATTAAGCCATGTCCGCTGTCCGTCCGTCTGTGTGAACGCAAACTAGTCCCTCAGTTTTTGAGATATCTGAATGAAATTCGGAACACAGGTTTGTTGTTATATGCAATTGATCATTTGTCAGGATCATCAGATTCGGACCACTATAACATATAGAAAACAACCGATTATTCAGATATACATACATGAAAATTTTGGGGTGTCATTTCTGCATTTCTCCCCCATTTAAACAGCTAAGCACATGAAACTTTGACCACTATAACATATAGTTCCACAACAACCGATTGTTCAGATATGGACATTTTGGTGTATAATTCCTCCATTTTAACAGCTAAAAGCGTGAAATTTTGATGTATTTGTACCCATCTTGGCCCAAACAAGGTTAGCGAAAATTGTCAAGATCGAACCACTATAACATATAGCTCCCATACAACCGATTGTTCAGATATGGACATTTTGGGGTATAACTTCTCCATTTAAATAGCCCAGACACAATTTTTATACTCAGCTGTACTAGTACACAGAGTATTATAGTTTTAATCACATAACTGTGGATTGTAACAGAATGAAATAATCGAGATAGATATAGACTTATATATATCAAAATGATCAGGGTGAAAAGAGAAATCGATTGAGCCATGTCCGTCCGTCCGTCTGTAAACACTCTAACTCGCGCAAAATTGAGATATTTTGATGAAATTTGAAATGCAAGTTGGTATCGAGACTGGGACGGTTGGTATTGAAAATAGTCGAAATCGGACCATGACCACGCCCACTTTTCCTATATAGAAAAAATCGGAAATTTGGTATCTCAGTCACTAATATAGCTGGAGCGATGAAATTTTACCCACGTGTTGAGCTCAGGCCCCTGGGAAGAAATTTGATGAAATTTTGGAAAATGGGAGTGGCACCACCTCTTTTTAGAAACAGGAATATACGAGATTTCTGAGACCATAACTCGACAAATAATTGAGATATTATGACTAAACTTGGTGTGTACACTTTTATTACTTGTGGTAATACATGTTGCAAATTTTAGCGAAATCGGTTTGACGACCACGCCCACTTTTATACATGGGAACTATAAAGTGGACTAATAAAAACATTTTAAGCGATATCTTTGTCAAATATAGAGATAATTCATAGAAATTTTGTGGCATGAGTTCCACAATAGACCGGATACAAAAAATATAAAAATTTTGGAAAATGGGCGTGGCACCGCCTCTTTTTAGACAAAGGAATATACGAGATTTCTTAGCCTATAAATCGACAAATAATTGAGATATTATGACGAAACTTGGTTTATACACTTTTATAACTTGTGTTAATGACACGCAAAAATTTATTGAAATCGGTTTATGACCACGCCTACTTTTTAACAAAGATATTTCTGGAACACCCTTTGGGAATTTCTATCGTGACATCTTTGTAATTAGAAGTCATAAAGCAATGAAATTTTGCACAAAGAATAATATTCATATGCTTAGTTGGATGACTGATAAAAATGTTGAAAATGGGCGTGGCTACGCCCACTTTATGCGGCACTCACTTTATATAAAATCCATCAAACGCAAACAAACAATGAAATCATAGAGCTGAGTATCTAATGTTCGATTCCACTCGAACTTAGGCTTCCTTACTTGTTTCTAATAAATCCTTCCATAAATAATCCACAGAATTGAAATTATAAATTATACTAAATCTGGCTATGTATATTGTACATACGTACATACGTAGGTAACTTTTCATTTCTCCACTCATGAAAGGTAAGAAGTCTTCGGTATGGCCGAAGACAGTCGCGCTTTTACTTGTTTTTGTTTGCTTGAATTTAAACATGTGTTCTGCTGTGTCTACTAGAGTTCTCGATTTTGTTTGAACATGCTCTAGTAAACCGGACAAATGTTGTTCAAATCCTCTAACTGATTTATATATGTGAATTTTTAACATGCTTGTGAAACGCTTGTTATAAGTAATATTTTTTTCAAAAATGCTTCAAAAACGCTTACACTTCACAAATTGTTTTCAACAATAATTGAGAAACACTTACTGCAGAGAAGATGAAGAGAAAAATGCAAATAAAAATTAATTTTTAGTTGAAAACGTTTTCCAACAGTTTCCAAAAACATATCTCGGGCTTAGAAAAATCTTTCACGAATAACATTTTTCTATAATGGTATTTATAAGCTTATACACGTCTCGTTTCGCAGTGACGAAAAGTATTTTGACGTCCTAATGAGTCTTCCCCCTACTTTTCTCTTTCTTTTTCCATTTTCTATTGCCCTTCTTTTCTATCTGTATCTCAATGTTTATATCTATCTCTATCTCTATATCTATCTCTATTTCTATCTCTAGCTTTAACCCCTTTAATTCTGCAGTTATTGAAGCCCTGAGATATGAGAGATACTATAAACGATGATAAACCGATATACTTGAGTGAAGTTATAATTTTATATAAGTAAATTAATTCTTACCGAAAAAGAACTTAGGCTTCCTTAAGTTCGAGTGGAATCGAGCATTAGATACTCAGCTCTATGATTTCATTGTTTGTTTGCGTTTGATGGATTTTATATAAAACGAGTGCTGCATAGAGTGGGCGTAGCCACGCCCATTTTCAAAAATTTTTTTATCAGTCATCCAACTAAGCTTATGAATATTATTCTTTGTGCAAAATTTCATTCCTTTATGACTTCCAGTTACAAAGATGTCACGTTACAAATTTCCAAAGCGTGTTCCAGAAATATCTTTGTTAAAAAGTAGGCGTGGTCATAAACCGATTTGAATAAATTTTTGCGTGTCTATTAACAAAAGTTATAAAAGTGTATAAACCAAGTTCTTTCATAATATCTCAATTATTTGTCGAGTTATGGGCTCCGAAATCTCGTATATTCCTGCTTCGAAAAAGAGGCGGTGCCACGCCCATTTTCCAAAATTCCCAAATTCCAAAATAAAATGTTTTTATTAGGCCCCTTTATAGTTTCCATATATAAAAGTGGGCGTGGTCGTCAACCGATTTTGGCAATTTTTCGTCCATTTGCCCAAGCAAGTATATCACGCATACCAAATTTCATCCATATATCTTCAACGGTTTCTGATTTATGACATATAAAACTTTCAATGTTTGACCCTTAATAAGTGGGCGTGGCACCAAAATTTCATCAAATTTTTTCATAGGGGCCTGAGCTCAACACGTGGGTAAAATTTGATCACTCTAGCTTTAATAGTGACTGAGATACCAAATTTCCGATTTTTTCTATAGAGGAAAAGTGGGCGGGGTCATAGTCCGATTTCGCCCATTTTCAATACCAACCGTCCCAGTCTCGATACCAACTTGCATTTCAAATTTCATCAAAATATCTCTTTTTTTTTGCGAGTTAGAGTGTTTACAGACGGACGGACAGACGGACGGACGAACGGACATGGCTCAATCGATTTCTCTTTTCACCCTGACCATTTTGATATATATAAGTCTATATCTATCTCGATTATTTCATTCTGTTACAATCCACCGTTATGTGATTAAAACTATAATACTCTGTGTACTAGTACAGCTGAGTATAATAATAAAGCAAATAAAAAAGTGCAAAATTCGTTAAAGGTTTGTTCAGCCTGTCAAATGGCTGCGTGTTAGAGTTGGCAAATATTTGCGCGCCTGTGGCTTTCGCCCGTCTCCACATAATTTAAATCGCATTCGAATAATCTTGCGAAATAACCCGTCGCCACGTAGCTTATCGTCATTGAGTTTGCCATTTCTCATTCTTGTTCTTCTGCAACGTATGCATTTTTGCATATGCATTTGTTTTTGTCTGTGTGAAATTTCGATAGATGTGCGATACAATATTAGAGAAGACATCGATTTAATTTTCTTTGGCGAGAGTGTTAAGAACGTAGTTCATATTGTGAATGGATACAAGTGACTTGACTCTGGATATTGTGTCAGAGAGGTCGAATAGCTATGCTCAGCTGATTTTGAAGTTGTTGTTATGGCGCAATGACGATCGGGAATGCAATATAAGTTGCTCTTCTTCGTTCTGCTTTTTAGGTTGTTGATTTTACATTCTTGCATATGTTATTCGTGGAATAGCTGGCGTTTGCGCCCTCTCTGGGAATTGCGTTTTAGGAACACAGCCTGAATTTCTTTTCGGAATTATGAAGTGGTTTTTTCAATTCCCAATTCCGGAATTGTGTTTCTGTCTTGATTGCTACGACCTGTTATTATGGTCCCTTTTCTGACAACAACCACATCCGGCCGCCATACCAATATGTACCCCCGGAAGTCGCCGCTATACCAATCTGTACCCGATTTTGACATTTGCCGATGACATATCGACTTTTTTTTTATCGATTCTCGATGAGCTGTGTGACTTGTAAATGTTGACAATGGTAGTTCAATCATTATTCGCTCTCGAGGTTCACTGCAGTGTCTGATTTCATAAAATCACACTGACAAAATCAGGGATCAATGGAGCGTAATTACAGCTCTTATAGTGCCATATGTATATGTAACCCGGCGTCTCCTCAAACTAGAATTCTGTCATCACAAGCACCATTATAACATAGATTTCAAATGGAGACCGCCTCTGTCTTCTGGTATAACAGAGATGCCAAGGCAATTGCTTTAACAAGATTGCCTTAACATGAGCTGTCAGTTTGATGATTTGACAGCTAATTTTTCATTTCAACGAAAAATTCACAGTGGCAACATCTCCACATGGAACGTGGAATTTCGCACTGCGTCCATTTTGCTTGAGTGTTTTGGCTTAAAAAATAAATAAAAAGAACATTAAGTGCATATATACAGTTTGCGAGCATCATCGCCAATTTTAAACAATTTTTTTTTAACTTTCTAAGTGCTTCTGCGTACACAGCATGCCAATTCGGCGCCATTTTGCAAATTATGTCTAATATAATGAAGTGCCCACGCATATGAAAACATGGATTTTAAACATGATAATGTTAGACAAAAATAACAGAATTTATGTTTTGTGGAGTTTCGGCGTAAAAGCTACTCAAACAAACGAGAGAATACAATTTGCTCTATACGAACTTCTACGCACTCAATTCAGCGTTGCCGTTTTAAATTCTTGAGATTACCCAAAAAAATATTCAAATTACCCATAATTGCCCAAAATTCCCCATACAAATTTTCAAATTACACTACCCGACAAAATTTCAAAAATTTTGATATGCTCGACTTTTTATACATCTTGTATTTAATTAATTTTTTGCATAAAAACAAATCTTTTGTCCGCCATAATTCCGTCACTTAAACGTCGATTTTATGTGGAATTGAAAAGGGTATTTCATCCTCTCCAAATGAAATGAAATAACATAAAACTCAATACTGTAATGGCGGAGATATTGACAGATTAGTAATCCTCATTTTCTTTTTATTTTACTTTATTACGGTTTGTATTTTTAAATTCATGTGCATATATGTATGTACACAGGGCCGTGCGCAGGAATTAGCCTTGGGGGGTTTTTAATTTTGGTTTGCATTCGCATACATTTTTCGCTAAGATAAACATATTTGCTGAAACAGATATCCAGACCCATACATCATAAATTTAAATGTGCTCTAACTTTTCTGAAACTGCATACCTACTCTGATGCTTAAAATTATACCCAAGGATTTTTTTGGTTGTACAAATTTTTCTGTTATTGATAGAGAATTTGTGATATGGTGGCATATTATTCGCACTAGTTAACCAGGTCCTGAATAGTTCTGTTTACAGTACTTGCTAATTGAAACTTCTCAATGTTTTCACAAAATGAACATTTTTTGTTATCAGTACAATTTTTTGAAAAATGCCAAACGAACATATGCTACACAACTTTGTAATTTCGGAAAGCTCCAAGTGCAATTCAAAGTGCCGAACTTATGTATGTATTGGCCAACCTTATTTTTTGCAACTTTCACCAATTTCTTCTTCCGTAAAATTATTGTAACTAATTTTGTCAAAAATTATGAGTCAAGATTCAATGCAAAATTTATAAACTGTATTTTGAAAATTTTTGCAAAATCATTGCAACTTAGATTTGGCCCGTGCGCACGGGCCTGTATGTACATATATGTGTGGTTAAAAAAAGTTATAAAGAAACATAAAGCAAGTAAGAGAGAAATTAAACATTAAATAGTCCGATTTTCTTTAATTTATAGGTACCTCCAATTCTGTGGGTTGTTTATGCAAATATTTATAAAAAAAATAATGTTATGATCTTAGCAATTTAAGTGGAGAAGTTTTACCCCAAAATGTATGGTTGGTTGTAGGGGAGCTATATGTTATAATGGTCCAATTTGGCCGATACCGACAAATGATCAGCGTATCTTAACAACTGGAGGAACTAGCTTATAATTCTGATACTATCGGTATATATTTTTGTGGGTCTACTATTTCTCCTTCTGGAACTTTCGACAAACCTGTTTTGGCTCAATGTTATAATACCATTTCATGTTCATGAAAGGTATAAAATTTGCTTATTTTTTTCCTAGCTAACTTCTTACTTTAATGGGCTTATGAACTTTGCTTGTACATGTTCGACCAGCCGGTAATTCAAGATTAAATAAATGCTGCAAAAACTCATGCACACTTTCACACAATGCGAATGTAATAGAAACTCATGAGTCATGAAAATAATTAATTTTTTTTATAGGTATTATTATTAAAAGGCGAATTCCCCAAAAATTCCCCAAATCATAGCATTCCCCAAAAATTACCCAAATATTAAAAAATTCCCCAAATTTGGGGAATTACCCACAAAACGGCAACGCTGACTCAATTACACGTGTATGACACATGCGTACATGTGTATTGTGTGCAGCATAGATAACTAGATACGAAACTCTTGGTTTCGTGAGAGCGCTGAAAAATGCGCATTTTTTATAACATTTTCCATTGGTGCCACTGTGTAAAAAAGTGAATGTGGGTATTTTAAAATAAAAATTGCGGGTATTTCGTTATTTCTTGCAAATTAATAATATAACGTAATTTTTTCTGCAAACTATGACAGAGGCTTCGCAATTATACTTAAGATTTGATCTAGAAATTATCTTGAGTATTTTAGATCATGTAGAATATTTTAAATGTTCTTAAACCAGTTAATAAAATGCACACCAATATTTCATTCAAATTTTGTTTCCAGGTTAAAAAGGATAATAATTTTGAGTTTTAATTGAGTAATCAATTAATATATCATTAATTTTAAGGCAAATATTTTATATTTATAGCATATCTTACTTCCCATATCAAGATGTTTGTTACATATTTTTCATTAAAAACGCTAAATATGCAAATAATTCCATTCTCACCCCTTTTCAAACTTTATCATACATTTTTAATTCACTTCTCGATTAATAAAATAAGCAATAAAGTAATTTCATGAATTGGTGGCAAATATCAAAAATCCCGAATTTATTTATTATTTATGGCGGATTTGATCTGGTTTTTGGTATCCTCTGATTCGTCAGTGTTTGAAACTGAAAAGACAGTTCAGGACCGCGTGAGAGCAGATAAATTTGAGAGTCTCGTATCTAGTTATCTTTGGTGTGCTTGTTTGCTTCAGTTTGCTTTGCTTTACTTTGAAAGCTTCTATAGCCCAATGGTAGCTTTGCACGCTGTCATATTAATTAGCTGAATTGGCAATACAAAGAAATAAAACAAAAGTTTTGTATTTTATTAGCTAGCTATGAATAATTGTCCAATTTTGTGCTAGCAAATTGTTTCTTGAATCAAAAAATTAGCAGAATGATATCTAAAGCGTGAGAGTAACAATTATAGAAAGCTCCCAATTTCAGCTAGTAAAATTTTCACTAGCTGAAATTATTTGCTGCCCAATTAAAAAACAGCTGTTAAAAAATAAATTAATATATATATGATTTTATTACTTTTGAATTTTGCTAAATTTTCAAAATAGAAATGATGAAAATTAAATGTTTTTTTCTAGAAAAAAATAACAATTAACTGCCAAAAATACATTAACATAATTTTTTGCTAATGTTTAGTATTTTTCCGTTGATTTCCTGTCCGTTTTGCTCTTTGTGAGCGTAATTCTTTCCATTTTTCTCTTTTCATTTCACTTGACAGCTAGCTGCTAGTTTCCTAAGAAACAACCCTAAAATGTTGACTCGAAGTGCTGAGGAAGTTTTGAGAGTTTTTTCCTCTTCTGCAATTTTGTTCCGTAAAAAATGGGAAAAGATGATATTTCTTACAATTTTTTAATAATTTGTAATAATTTTCTGTTAGGGAATACATCTAATGCCTAATATCAGCAGCCATTTTGGAAATTGAATTGTCAAAAATGATGTCAAAGCTTTCAAAGCGCTGTCAAATAGAGAATTGGGCAATTCGAAACTTTGCAGCGCTTCAAGCGCGTGAAGTAAAGCTGACATTTGGCCAACTTTTATACATTTTGGTAGAGTTCAAAATAATTTTGACATTTCTCACAGCCAAGCAAGCAAAGCAAGCGTACATTGGGCCTTTACCTTTAGTGTTGTCATCGAAAAACTTTCGAGGGAAGTAAAGCGGCTGAAAAGTCGAAGTAAATCGGAGTGAATAGCACTTAAATGGGTTTTCATTAGGGACCGAAAATAACGGTTATTTTTTCTAGTGTGGTGAAAAGGTTACGCAAAAATAACCTTTATCTTCTTTTATTCCTTAATAACCATTATAAAAACCAAAAAACCGTTTCGGGCCTGAATAACCGTTATTCAGATTTTTATTTTTTTTGGTCAGCTGTAAAAATCAAGTCTATTTATTTGTCAATCTTTCTGCTCAACACCTATCATTTGATGCCTCTCATTTTTTCATCCAGAAAATGATTATTGAAAGTTTCATTCATTTCTATGCAGCCGCTTTTGTGTGACGCGGGCGTTATGGTAAAAAACACATTTTTGGTCAAATTTTTCCCACATCTTGGTCAATAACTCGGGAACTGGATGAGATATCCAAATAAAAGTTGTCCTGTATTTTAAGTTAGGCGTTAAGTGATAGAATGATGAAAGTTTCATGCAATTCTATTCAGTAGTTTTTGCGTGATGTGCGCATTATCATACAGACGGACAGACAGACAGACAGACAGATAGACTTCTAAAAATTGTAGATTTGGGTTCCGCTGGTCCAATAACGACCTCTCCTATCAGTTTTTCTTGAATATCTTCAATGTACAGACATCGCGCTGTTACAATTTTATTATATGTATTATATCATTGGCGCACACAAGGGGGGGTTTTGGGGTTAAAACCCCCCCCAAAATAAAAAAAATAATTTTATAAAAGATGGTACGTGCAAAAATATTTGTGTAAATACATGTTGTAAAATCTATGAATATTCGTGGATGTACATTGCCAATATTTGTCAACAACTACTGATTATGTTTATAAACAAGCAGTGTGGAGACATTTCCCTAAAAGTCCCTACCAGACAGATGAGCATATTATAGGTATTTATATGAGCATTGACATTAATGGCTACAGTCCTTAAAAAAGTAGTCAATTTTGTTCAGGCCGCGTGAAAAAAGTGAGCACTTCTCCTCCCAAGTTTATATGCCATCTCTTTTTTACTAATGGTATATTTACATAACCAAATAATATATCTTACTCGTTCTAACAGAGCATGTAAATCATCATTAATATACTGACAAAGTACTTTGCGCTAGCAACAAAACTGTTGAATGTTTACATCAAAAACACCATGACAAAAGTTCTGAAAAAAGTCCTAAAAAATTACTCGCACCGAATGCTAAAAGTGCTGACAATTTTCACCAAAAACTACTCACAGCGAATGCTAAAAGTGCTGAAAAATTTCACCAAAAACTACTCAAAGCGAATGCTAAAAGTGCTAAAAAATTGCACCAAAAACTACTCAAAGCGAATGCTAAAAGTGCTGAAAAAATGTACTCACATGCGTTCCCGGAAAAATAAAATAGATTCAAATTTTTCTATTTTCATCTCAAAATTAAACAATTTTATTGAAAAATTTTCTAAATTTAATTTAAATAATTATAAACAATCAATTGCAATGCAAACAATGAATGCATTGCATCGTTTCGTATAGAGCTAGTAGATACATATACAAATTTTGTAAAACGCAACCAATTTTTTAATTAATAAAAAGTTACTGTTGCAATCGTTTGCCTATCTAAAATCTACATGCATATATACTTAACTATTTCACCTGGTAGGGAGTTTCCAATTTCAACCGTCAGCTTACCTTGATCGGTGCCATAGCCAATCAAATGAATTTTGATGCACTATTCCATACGTTCTACGGCATAATGGGCGGTGTTGTGCTAGCAAATTCTGGCTGAACAATTACCAAAATTGGCCATTGCTGGAGGATCCATGGACTAGCTGCCGCGGTTGAAAGTGATGTGATTCTGTACAATTACATGACCATCTTCAAGCTCTACAATTATGATGAAAAATTTATGAGTATAAATAAAGCCCAAATTGTGTACATTGCAACTTACCTATGTCGGATGATAGTTTTTAAAATTTGTTATTTTGTGCAACGCTTTTTGTTATTGAAAATATTTAAAATTTAATTTTTTTTCAATTTTTTCCATCACCGTTTGACGTTTCTTTCGTATTTATTTTCTCCGGCCAACTGTCGAATTTTTTGAATAATATGTGCTCTCGCTCTAACATATTACTTTTTTCTATTTTACTACTCTTATTGAGGGAGAACATACAAACCAAATCAAACAAACAAATGTGGGACTGTTCTAGTGGGCAAGTCAACTAATCAAAAATGTGCTCATTTTCAAGGACTTTATCAAAAAGTGTTCAGCCTTGTCTGGTAGGGGTATGCTGTGGATATTAGCTGAGGTTTGTTATACTCAGCTGTACACAGAGTATTATAGTTTTAATCACATAACGGTGGATTGTAACAGAATGAAATAATCGAGATAGATATAGACTTATATATATCAAAATTATCAGGATGAAAAGAGAAATCGATTGAGCCATGCCCGTCCGTCGGTCCGTCTGTAAACACTCTAACTCGCGCAAAAATTTAGATATTTTGATCAAATTTGGAATGCAATTTGGTATCAAGACTGGGACGGTTGGTATTGAAAATAGGCGAAATCGGACCATGACCACGTCCACTTTTCCTATATAGAAAAAATCGGAAAGTTAGTATCTCAGCCACTAATATAGCTAGAGCTATAAAATTTTACCCGCGTATTGGGATCAGGCTCTCATGAAGAAATTTGATGAAATTTCGGAAAATAGGCGGTGCCACGCCCACTTATTAATGGGCTAACATTGAAAGGTTTATAAGCCGTAATTCAGAAACCGTAGCAGATATATCGATGAATTTACTTACTTAGGAAAATGTTTGGACGAAAAATTGCCAAAATCGGTTGACGACCACGCCCAAAATTATATATGAGAACTATTAAGGAGCCAAATAAAAACATTTTAAGCGATATCTTTGTCAAATATAAAGATATGTCATTGAAATTTTTTGTCATGAGTCCAACTATAGACATAAAACAAAAAGTAGTAAAATTTTGGAAAATGGGCGTGGCACCGCCTCTTTTAAGACAAAGGAATCTACGAGATTTCGGAACCCATAACTCTACAAATAATTGAGATGTTATGATGAAAATCAGTTTGTACACGTCAATAACTTGTGGTAATACATGCTCAAAAATTTAGCGAAATCGGTTTATGACCACGCCTACTTTTTAATAAAGACATTTCTGGAAAACCCTTTGGGAATTTGTAACGTGACATCTTTATAATTAGAAGTCATAAAGAGTTGCAAATTTGCACAATAATATTTATATGCTTAGTTGAATGATTGATAAAAATTTTGAAAATGGGCGTGGCTGCGAACTTAGGTTTCCTTACTTGTTAGTTTTAGTTTAAATACAGAGAAAATGCAATGAATTGAGATTTAAAAGGTGCCTTTGTTTAATGTGTGCATACGTAGGTCCACTCCCCAAACATAAATTTAAGTAAAAATTGTCTGGACGAGTTTTAAGTATTTTTTTTAATTTTCCGTTGGATATTGAAAACCCCCCCCCCCCCCCAAAATATTTTTCTGTGTGCGCCACTGTATTATATAGATAAAAAATCACTGCTAACGTTACATATTATTTAAGCTAACAATGTCTTCAAATCTTTGGAAGTTTAACTTTTTTTAATTAGAACGTGAGATATACGTATAGTATTAAGAAAATATATAAACAAATTAAATTAAAACGTATTTTAACATGTCTTAAAAAAACTTTTTTGGTTTTGCACTGCTAACGTTACATAAGATTTTTGCGGCACATTTACTTTTCACATAACTGCTAGTTGGAACATAACTTTTTTAAAAACTTTACGTGTTGTGATATTATAGCTAGTTTTCTAATAGATAAAACTTGAACGGCTAAATTTAGTCGCAACAAACATGTTATATTTACCTTTTTACTTACTGAACTACTTCCGACCATATTTTTTTTTAATCACAACGTTTTATAAAAAGAGCGAAAAGTTTAATTTAAAACGACTAAAATTTACCACTGTTTTCAACAGCTACTATAATATGTCATGAACCCCGCAAGACTCCAGTGCTTGCAATATTTGACAAAAAAAAACTACTTGGTTTACTTTCCCAGAAAATCGGCCATTTACACATATGCATAGTTTGCGAGCATCATCGTCAATTTTAAATAATTTTTTTTTAACTTTCTAAGTGCTTCTGCGTACACCGCATGCCAATTCGGCGCCATTTTTCTAATGCTTTTGTCATAACATGAAGTGCCCACGCACATGAAAAATAGATGTTAGACAAGATAATGGTAGACCACCATTAACAAAATTTCTTTCTTGTGGAGTTTCGGCGTAAGCGAGGAATCTTAACCGCAAACATATGTATGTACATTGTACATACATAACCGTAATTTTTATACCTTTCATGAGAATGAAATGGTATTATAATCTTTTGCCGAAAATCAAATCTTGAAAGTACTAGAAGGAGGCATGGCAGACCCATCAATATATATACCGGTATAATCAGAATCATGAGCTGAGTCGTTTAAGCCATGTCCGTCTGTCCGTCTGTCCGTCCGTCCGTCCGTCTGTGTGAACGCAAACTAGTCCCTCAGTTTTTGAGATATTTGATTGAAATGTGGAACACGGGTGAGTTTTGATGCTCAATCGATCATTTGTCGGAATTGGCCGAATCGGACCACTATAACATATAGCTCCCATACAACCGATTGTTCAGATATACACATTTTGGGGTATAACTTCTCCCTTCTTACAGCTAAGAACGCGAAACTTTGGAGTATTTGTACCCACATTGACCCAAACAAGGTTACCGAAAATTTTCAAGATCGGACGACTATAACATATAGCTGCCATACAACCGATTGTTCAGATATACATATTTTGGTGTATAACTTCCCCATTTAAACAGCTAAGGACATGAAATTTTGAAGTGTTTCTACACATGTTGGCCTAAAGAAGGTTACCGAAAATTGTTAAGATCGGATCACTATAACATATATCTCCCATACAACCGATTGTTCAGATATGGATATTTTGGGGTATAACTTCTCCATTTTAACAGATAATGATATGAAACTTTAAAGTACTTGTACCCATATCGGCCCAAATAGAGTTACCGAAAATGGTCAAGATGGGACCACTATAACATATAGCTGCCATACAACCGATTGTTCAGATATACACATTTTGGTGTCTAACTTCCCCATTTAAACAGCTAAGGACGTGAAATTCTGAAGTATACGTATACATGTTGGTCTAAACAAGTTTACCGAAAATGGTCAAGATGGGACCACTATAACATATAGCTCCCATTCAACCGATTGTTCAGATATACACATTTTGTCGTATAACTCCTCCATTTAAATAGCCCAGACACCATTTTTATACTCAGCTGTACTAGTACACAGAGTATAATAGTTTTAATCACATAACGGTGGATTGTAACAGAGTGAAATAATCGAGATAGATATAGACTTATATATATCAAAATGATCAGGGTGAAAAGAGAAATCGATTTAGCCATGTCCGTCCGTCCGTCCGTCCGTCCGTCTGTCCGCCCTACGTCTGTCCGTCTGTCCGTCCGTCTGTAAACACTCTAACTCGCGCAAAAATTGAGATATTTTTATGAAATTTGAAATGCAAGTTGGTATCGAGACTGGGACGGTTGGTATTGAAAATGGGCGAAATCGGACCATGACCACGCCCACTTTTCCTATATAGAAATAATCGGAAATTTGGTATCTCAGTCACTAATATAGCTGGAGCGATGAAATTTTACCGACGTGTTGAGCTCAGGCCCCTAGGAAGAAATTTGATGAAATTTTGGAAAATGGGCGGTGCCACGCCCACTTATTAAGGGTCAAACCTTGAAAGTTTCATATGTCATAACTCAGAAACCATTGAAGATATATCGACAAAATTTGGTACGCGTGATTTACTTACTTAGGCATACGTTTGGACGGAAAATAGTTAAAATCGGTTGACGGCCACGCCCACTTTTATATATGTATATTACAAAGTGACCTAATAAAAACATTTTAAGCGATATCTCTGTCAAATATAAAGATCTGTCATTGAAATTTTGTCGCGTAAGTCCAACTGCGGACATAAAACGAAAACCACAAAAATTTTGGAAAATGGGCGGTGCCACGCCCACTTATTAAGGGGCAAACATTGAAAGTTTTATGAGTCATAAATCAGAAACCGTTGAAGATATATCGATGAAATTTGGTACGCGTGATATACTTACTTAGTCAAATATTTGGACGAAAAATTTCCGAAATCGGTTTAGGGCCACGCCCACTTTTATATATGGGTCTTATAAAGTGACCTAATAAAAGCATTTTAAGCGATATCTCTGTCAAATATAAAGATATATCATTGAAATTTTATAGCAGTAGTCCAACTGCGGATATAAAACGAAAAACACAAAAATTTTGGAAAATGGGCGTGGCACCGCCTCTTTTTATAAACAGGAATATACGAGATTTCTGAGCCCATAACTCGACAAATAATTTATATATAATGACGAAACTTGGTGTGTACACTTTCATTACTTGTGGTAATACACGCTCAAAATTTTAGCGAAATCGGTTGACGACCACGCCCACTTTTATATATGAGAACTATAAAGGGGCCTAATAAAAACATTTTAAGCGATATCTCAGTCAAATATAAAGATCTGTCATTGAAATTTTGTGGCATGACTTCCACAATAGACCGGAAACAACAAATAGAAAAATTTTGGAAAATGGGCGTGGCACCGCCTCTTTTTACACAAAGGGATATACGAGATTTCTTAGCTTATAACTCGACAAATAATTGAGATATTATGACGAAACTTGGTTTATACACTTTTATAACTTGTGTTAATAGACACGCAAAAATTTATTGAAATCGGTTTATGACCACGCCTACTTTTTAAGAAAGATATTTCTGGAACACCCTTTGGGAATTTGTAACATGACATCTTTGTAACTAGAAGTCATAAAGGAATGAAATTTTGCACAAAGTATAATATTGATATGCTTAGTTGGATGACTGATAAAAATTTAGAAAATGGGCGTGACTACGCCCACTTTATGCAGCACTCGCTTTATATTAAGTGCACCGTGTTTCCATCAAACGCAAACAAACAATGAAAGCATACAGCTGAGTATCTAATGTTCGATTCCACTCGAACTTAGGCTTCCTTACTTGTTTCTAATAAATCGAAATCAGGCTATGTACATACATATGTACATAGGTAGATTTTCATTTCCCCACTCAAGAAAGGTATGAAATCTTCGGTACGGCCGAAGACAGCCGCGCTCTTACTTGTTTAAATTGTAAAACTCACTTGCTCAAATAAACAGTTAGGGGATTCACAACCTGTCATATTGCGTCATATCGTCATAAGTCATAATATTTTGTTGTTGCATTCTATGCTATATGTGTACTAAATAAATACAACTGTGCACGATATGTTTTTGGGTCGTCGTATTTGATCAGCTGTTTTTGTTTACTTCTTCACACGGCTTCGGAAAAGTCTTTTATAACTATTTCCGAACAATATTTTAATATGACATATGACTTTATGACACTTTGTGAATCACCTAAGTGTCAATTCTAATTAGTTTCTAATTTCTTGTGAACGTTTCTGCACGTGATATCGTGGATATACCAACATATGTATGTAGTATACGGGTGTTATAAGTGTGAAAAGGTGATTAATAATTTATTAAAATATACTATGCGGGTGTTATATGGATAAACTAGAATTAAAAAGTTTTTTTTTTTAAATGAAATCGCACGTTTTATGCAATAGGGATTTAACTCAAAAAAATTTTTTTGGGGAAGATGCAAATAAACTTTTGTAGCTTCAAATAGTTTCCTTCTACGGCTAACTACAAAATCACATTTATTTCCGCCATTTTTATCTTTTTGAGTATTTTATAAGACTAGACTCAAAGGCACGACCTAGTTATTGAAATATATCGCAAAATCCCAGAAATCGAAAATTTCGAGTTAAATCCCTATTGCATAAAACGGGCGAAATGATGAACGAAAAGTTTTTTACATTAAGCGGCACTTGAGGGTGCTACTGTAAAACGAGATTGAAAAGTTCACTAACAGTAATGTAGAGACTTTAGAAACAAATTATGTAAGTTGCGACATTGGGTCATATTAATAAAAGCTGAGCATTTGTTTTTAGGTACTTAAAATTTGAGACCTTTTACTGATATTTTGAAATTTGCGTAATACAAATTGATGTCAAATTTCTAAAATCTTGAGTAAAAGTATTTGCTTCGTTTTTATTTATAAAGGCAAATTCATTGTGGCCGAATTCGGCAATATTCGCCTCTATTCGCTTTAAGTTTTTGTCCATGAGAATGTCAAACTCAAAGTCAAATATTTCTTTGTATGACATTATTCTGTATTCTTCTGTACACGGCGAGTTAAAAACGAGAAGAAGAAGAAGTCAACTGTTCACTACCATTATGAATGAATTTGCCTTGGTTTTTATTAATGCGGCCCAATATCGGTTCAGACTAATCAAACTTTGAAATCATAAAAAAATTATTGTGAGCCAAACGAAAATTGTAGTGATTAAGCGTAACTTTTAAAGATAAAATTTCCTCGTTTGTGGTTAAAAATCCACTTTCCAGCAAGTGCTGTTGTCAATGGTGTAGCTAGGATTTTATCCAGTGGGTGGATTTGAAGTAGTCAAACATCAATCTGTTTGCGACTAAAATCAAGTGTTGCTGTTCCGCTCTTAAATGTCAAAAATAATACTAATTTGTGTGTGCGACTACAGCAACACTGCTAATATAAAAATGTCAACAACAAACTTTGATTTGGTTTGAAAGAAATTTAAAACTTTTTTTGGGTTAAATTTTGAAACTTCGAAAGTTTAAAAGTTTCTTATTCCTTTTTGGTTTAAAATTCAAACTTACAAAAGTTCAAATATTTCAAAGTATGTTTTGGAATAAATTTCATACTTTTTTGGTTTAAATCTTACACTTTTTCTCATTTAAACTTTTAAGGTTTAAATTTTAAACTTTCACTGGTCGTAAAATTTGGTTTCAAAAAACAAAAATTCAAGTTTTGATTTGAAATTCCAACTTGCCTTTTTCGAGAAATGAACAATATAAAAAGCTCATTTATAGTTATTAGACAATGTGTGGCGTTGTTTGAATGGAGAAACAAACAAACACAAAAGGAAGAAAAGGAGAAGAAGAGGATAGGAAAAAGGCACAATATGGAAAAGGATCAAGGGGATGTTGGGGGTAGAACAATATGCAAGAAAAGGAGAAAAAAAGGATAGGAAGGAAGATATAATGAGGAAAAGCATGAAGAGGATTTGGGAGCAGACATTTTTTTAATTTAAACCAAAAAAACTTAAACTTTAAGCTTTTGAAAGTCTTAAATAAATCTTAATTTGGAATAAAATCTACACCTTAAAAGTTTAAAAATCTGTTAAACTTTTCAAAGTTTAAATTTTAATAATTTTTCGGTCGTGTCCTATATATCGACACAAAAAGTTTAAAATTTATACCAAAATTTATTTGAGTGTAAGTTAATCCAAAATCTGGGCTAACTTAAGTCAAAACTTAGTTTTAGCTTTAGTCACGCTGGTGAAACCGGGCCTTAGATTCTGTTTATCAATGCTAATGCTAAAATATTTAGTGAACTGTAGACACGAATCGAAACAAATCTCACTGGTTTATTTTGACATGTAAATTTCTGTACTAAGCATTCTCTGATGCCATTATAATATTAAGCAGTAGTCAGGGGGTAGAGGCAAATGCCCCCCTGCCGCTACCTGCCTACGCCCTTGGCTGTCGTGAGTTACTACATCTTTTAAAAGAAAATCTTTCCAATTAATTCCCTACTGGAACGAAATTCTGCAGAGGAACTGATATAAACCAAGTCTGACTCAGCTCTTTGCTTAACAACCGATCATATTAAGCTCCTGCCATTTTTTTTTAATTTGTTCCAGATAATATATATAAATAATTATATATATATATATATATATATGATAATATATATATATATATATATATATATATATATATGAAATCCAGATTTAACAAATTAAAACTTGACAAAGTGTTACCAAAAATTTTTCACTCGACCATATTGATTAAAATCAACTGGGTTGGCCTGTAAGAGAAATTGGTAATAAATAAATGCAGATTAGGGTACAGCCAGACGACGCAAGAAATTTGAATTTTTCACTTTCTGAAAGTAATTTCTTTCGTCGTCTGGCTGTGCCCTTACTCAATTATTTATTATACTCAGTTGTACTAGTACACAGAGTATTATAATTATACTCAGCTGTACTAGTACACAGAGTATTATAGTTTTAATCACATCACGGTGGATTGTAACAGAATGAAATAATCGAGATAGATATAGACTTATATATATCAAAATGATCAGGGTGAAAAGAGAAATCGAGTGGAATCGAACATTAGATACTCAGCTGTATGTTTTCATTGTTTGTTTGCGTTTGATGGAAACACGGCGTATTTTACATAAAGCGACTGCCGCATAAAGTGGGCGTAGCCACGCCCATTTTCAAAATTTTTATCGGTCATCCAACTAAGCATATGAATATTATTCTTTGTGCAAAATTTCATTCCTTTATGACTTCCAGTTACAAAGATGTCACGTTACAAATTCCCAAAGGGTGTTCCAGAAATATCTTTGTTAAAAAGTAGGCGTAGTCATTAACCGATTCCAATAAATTTCTGCGTGCCTATTAACACAAGTTATAGAAGTGTATAAACCAAGTTTCGTCATAATATCTCAATTATTTTTCAAGTTATAGGCTAAGAAATCTCGTATATTCCTTTGTCTAAAAGGAGGCGGTGCTACGCCCATTTTCCAAAATTTCAATGAATTATATTTATATTTGACAAAGTTATCGCTTAAAATGTTTTTATTAGGCCCCACAAGTAATAAAAGTGTACACACCAAGTTTCGTCATAATATCTCATTTACTTGTCGAGTTATGGGCTCAGAAATCTCGTATATTCCTGCTTCTAAAAAGAGGCGGTTCTACGCCCATTTTCCAAAATTTTTGTGTTTTTCGTTTTGTGTTTGCGGTTGGACTCCTGCCATAAAATTTAAATGATATATCTTTATATTTGGCAGAGATATGGCTTAAAATGTTTTTATTAGGCCACTTTATAATACACATATATAAAAGTGGGCGTGGTCGTCAACCGATTTTGGCAATTTTTAGTCCAAACATTTGCCTAAGTAAGTATATCACGCATACCAAATTTCATCGATATATCTTCAACGGGTTCTGAGTTATGACATATAAAACTTTCAATGTTTGTCCCTTAATAAGTGGGCGTGGCACCGCCCATTTTCCGAAATTTCATCAAATTTCTTCATAGGGGCCTTAGCTCAACACAAATTTCCGATTTTTTCTATATAGGAAAAGTGGGCGTGGTCATGGTCCGATTTCGCCCATTTTCAATACCAACCGTCCCAGTCTCGATACCAACTTGCATTTCAAATTTCACCACAATATCTCAATTTTTGCGCGAGTTAGAGTGTTTACAGACGGACGGACGGACGGACACTCGAACTTAGGCTTCCTTACTTGTTTTGATTTCATAACGGTGGATAGTAACAGAATGAAATAATCGAGATAGATATGGACTTATATATATCAAAATGATCAGGGTGAAAAGAGAAATCGATTGAGCCATGTCCGTCCGTCCGTCCGTCAGTCCGTCCGTCAGTCCGTACACACTCTAACTCGCGCAAAAATTTAGATATTTTGATGAAATTTGGAATGCAAGTTGGTATCCAGACTGGGACAGTTGGTAGATATTGAAAATGGGCGAAATCGGACTATGACCACGCCCACTTTTGCTATATAGCTGGAGTGCTAAAATTTCACCCACATATGAAGAAATTTGGTGAAATTTTGGAAAATGGGCGGTGCCACGCCCACTTATTAAGGGGCAAACATTGAAAGTTATATAAGTCATAACTCAGAAACCGTTGCAGATATAACGATGAAATTTGGTACCCATGAACAATTGTTTGGACGAAAAATTTGCAAAATTGGTTGACGGCCACGCCCACTTTTATATATGCGTATTCTAAAGTGGCCTAATAAAAACATTTTAAGCGATATCTCTATCATATATAAATATATATCATTGAAATTTTGTGTCATGAGTCCAACTATGGACAGAAAAAGATATTTCTGGACACCCTTTGGGAATTTGTAACGTAACGTCTTTGTAACTAGAAATCATAAAGGAATAAAATTTTGCACAAAGAATAATATTCACATGCTTACTTGGCTGACTGATAAAAATTTTGAAAATGGGCGTGGAAGACTTCATACCTTTCATGAGTGGGGAAATTAAAAGTTACCTATGTATGTATGTATGTATGTACATAGCCAGATTTAGTATAATTTATAATTTCAATTCTGTGGATTATTTATGGAAGGATTTATTAGAAAAAATTGTTTCTGGGCTATTTAAATGGAGGAGTTATACGACAAAATGTGTATATCTGAACAATCGGTTGTATGGGAGCTATATGTTATAGTGGTTCGATCTTGACAATTTTCGCTAACCTTGTTTGGCCCAACATGGGTACAAATACTTCAAACTTTCATGTCCTTAGCTGTTTAAATGGGGAAGTTAAGCAGAAATTACACCCCAAAATTTTCATGTATATCTAAATAATCGGTTGTTTTCTATATGTTATAGTGGTCCGATTCGGCCGGTTCCGACAAATGATCAGCTGCATATAACAACATACCTGTATTCCGAATTTCATTCAGATATCTCAAAAACTGAGGGACTAGTTTGCGTTCACACAGACAGACAGACGGACAGATGGACCGACGGACAGACGGACATGGCTTAATCGACTCAGCTCGTGATTCTGATCATATCGGTATATATTTTGGTGGGTCCCCCAAGCTTCCTTTTTTTGGTATTAAATCAAAACCCAAAATATATAGAAATGCTTATTCTGTTTCATATAATATATGTATGTAATATTACAAAGATAGGAATTATCACATAGTCTGTGTTGTTTGCCTTTGCCACAGAAATTTCGGTACCATCGCGCTCTTGCAGGGATATTGTGGTATCAAGAGAGACGATCAGCTGCATCAAGACTGAAAAAATAAAATAAAACAAAATTTGCCCTCAAAATATTCACTTAATCTCCTGTATTACTTACTTGACCGCTGGCCGCTGTGGTGCAGTGGGTAGAGTGCTCGCCTGCTATGCCAGAGGTCTCGGGTTCAAACCACGGTCCGAGCCAAACAAATTTTTCTAATTAGTAAAAATCCAATTATTGGGTTTTTTAAGAGCAGCGGTCACCTCTCGGCAGTGGGCGGCATACCCTCCGAGAGTATTTCTGCCATGAAAAAGCTTCTCACAAAAAATGCATTCGCCGTTCGGAGCCGGCATAAAACTGTAGGTCCACCCAATTAGTAGGAAAAAACAAAAAGGGCACACCTCGAATTGGGAGAGAAGCTCGGCCATAAAACTCGTCAGAGTTATAATAGCGCCATTGTATTATATTATTATTATTATTATTACTTACTTGATACAATTGTTCCATCATGCATGAAGAATTTACATATTTTGACAAATTTTTTCTAATATTTTTTTGGTTTTGATTTCAAACCAAAAGTGAGATAGAGAGAATTTTAATACTTTTCAAGACTTTATTTTTAAACTATTTTGGATTAAATAAAATTGTAAAATTTCTCATTGTTTAAAAATAAGAATTTTTGGCATTAAAATTTATATTTAATTCCAAGAATGTTTAAATTAAGTACCAAATGATATTAGCAATAAACAATGTATCATTTTTTACTGTGTAGAAAATAATATAACGCATTCTTGCACTGGGGTGTACATACTAGGGATTCCAATTTTTCCGATTTTTACGATCCCGGGATTTTCGAGATTTTTTTTATAATTAATTATACAGCCCGACAAAATTTCCAAAAAATTTTCTAACTCAAATAAAATTCTACTTTTCTAAAGGATTTCTGTGCCCTGAATCTGAATCTGAAGTCGGATTTTCGGTAATACTTGTAGGTTTTGAGATATTTATGCGATTTTTGCTATATTCACTACTCAATCTGTTAAATTACTTACTTTCATTAAAAAATGATTGCAGCTATTGAAAGAACGATCAATTCTCTTGAAAACAGCGCTTTGCTTTCTCGGGTTTCTTATTTATATATCTATAAATATATGTTTTTGTACAATAAGGTATTTTTCTTCGAAATCAACGGCAGTATTTGTAGCGCTGTTTTAATCGAAATCAAGTTTTGTAGCTGCTCTGCAGAACTATTTTTATTTCAGTATAGAAAATATATACGTAGTAGGCCACTGATTGGAATTTTTGTTTCAGTCACGCAAAATTTAGTCGTACTTTCGATAAATTAATATAAATTAATTCACTTATTTCATTCTAACGCACAGTTTGTTGTTAATATAATAAACTGCCTAAAAGCGTGCTACATAATTTTTATTTGCAATATTGCAAGTTACAAGCAAGATATCCGAAAAAGCAAAACATTGTCTTCAAGAGAAATGATCGTGCTTTCAATTGATTTAATCAGTTTTTAATGAAAGTGAGCAATTTTAAAGATATTGAGGAGTGAATATGGCCACAAACCGCGTTTTTCGCCTCTTTGGGCAGGAATATTTCAAAAAGTGCACCGAAATCCTTTTGAAACGCAGAATTTTATTTCTGTTAAAAAAATTTGTCGACCAGTATTATTTTCCCACATTTCATGTTGAAAAATTAAATATGTATATTTTCGAGAAATGCTACAACTTTAATATGCAAAGAAAAAATAGATTTTTATTGCCATTTTTTACTATTTCATTACTAAAAGCCTCCGCACACGAGCATTTGAAATTACGTTGATTAGCCGAAATCACTTTCCGAAATCACGCGCATTCACACACGTTTTTGAGTAATTTCATTTAGTCGGGTTTCAGTTACGCTGTTCCTGCGCCAAATAAAAATTTGTACATGGTCAACTTAAACGAAAATATCATTAATAAAATACTCCCACCAAATTAAATTTTTTATAATTAAGGAATCGCTAATGCAATATACAATGAGAATATATCTAAGAAACCGTCGCGAACAAATTTAATAGCCGTTTTTATTTTAGCGCAGATGTATATGCGCTAAAATAAAACTCAGCTAATGTGAAATATTAGCGATGGGTAAAGATGTTTTCGATTATAATCGATAAAATTTAGAGAAGAGACCGATTCTAGAGTAATTTCGTGAGTGTTTTCGCCGAAATGCGCATTTCAAGGGTGATTTCAGCTGGCATTTTTGTATGGCAAAACAACGTTATTTAAGGGTAATTAACGCCGAAAACACGATTTTTGCCTAAAACACCCTTAAATCATGCTCGTGTGCGGAGGCTTTAACAAAATAAAATAGGAACGTAAAATCATGCTTATTATTTAATAACACTTAAAAGTTACTTTAAAAAACACAATCAACAAAGCAAATTAAATACATTTGGTGAACAAAACATTTTCTTTATAGTTGGTACTTTTAGGATATTAGGATAAAAAGGTTTGCGATCATTTGATAATTTCCAATAAAAATTTTTAGAATTTAACGACATATTAAGCGAATATTTCCAAGCTTGCCGAAAAATATTGAAAATTAATGCAACTTCCGAAAATATTTAAAAATCGGAGGCACATATTTTGATATGAATTCCGAGGATGCAGCTGCGTATTTAATTTTAGTAGAGTAATGTAAAACTATCAAGTCTAATTAAAATTTTGTTTGCATTTTCTTCCATTATATACTTTCCATATGGAAAAATTCCAAAAACCATTTGGGAAATAAACGACCAAAAATCAGGAAATAGAAATTATCAAATGAATTTTACCACAAGAATTCTAAAGGCTTTAAAAATACCTAACGTACGTTTCTTTACAACGCGTACTTCACGACAAAAAAATTTGATTATTAAAAAAAACATCAAAAATATCAATCCTTACTTTGACTAATGGACTTTTTTATTCTGGCAAAAATGTCGCACATTCTTCGGGCTGTCACATTTTTTGTTCTCTTCCACACAGACTCAACACTTTTTTAAGGCTGTTTGTTCTATTGACAAAATATAAAACTGCCCGACTACGGGGCAACATCTTCTGCTCTTAGCACTAGTAAAAGGTTGCATTATTTTTGTTTCATTCATCACATGAACAATGCAACATTTATAGGGCACAGGGCACATGTTTATAAT
Source organism: Urophora cardui (assembly GCA_960531455.1). Taxonomy (NCBI): domain Eukaryota; kingdom Metazoa; phylum Arthropoda; class Insecta; order Diptera; family Tephritidae; genus Urophora; species Urophora cardui. The sequence goes on along the minus strand of OY482670.1, from coordinate 13,880,846 downwards.
GGTGCAATGTAATAATGCAACATTTTCATGCAGAATAGGAAATGCTATTAGTATACAGATCTGAGACCACTAAAAATTATATAAAATACAACTTTTCTTTGCTATAATAGGGGAATATTCTGTCTTTATCTTATCCCAAAAATCCCAGGATAAAATTCTAGCGATCCCGGGATTTTTTATATAATTTTTATTGGTCTCAGATAGCGTTTCCTATTCTGAACGAAAATGTTGCATTATTACATGGCAGCATTACCAACATATGCCCGTGCCCTATGAAAATGGTACATTTTTCATGTGATAAATGAAACAAAAATAATGCAACCCTTTTGTGGAAAATGTTGCCCCTTAGTCGGGCCAGTTTTCCATTTATCTATAGAACAAACAGCCCTAAAAAAATGTGTGGAAGCTTTGTGGAAGAGAATAAAAAAACTTGGCAGTCCGAAGAAAATGCAGAATAAGTTTGACATTTTTGCCAGAATAAAAAAAGCAAAGTAAGGATTAATATTTTTGATTTAATAATACTACAAATAATTTAAAGAAATACCAAGAATCTCAGGTTTGGGGGAGAATAGATATGGGTCTGCTGAGCTCAGAACTATTTTTTTTTTTTAATTTTTTGTATGGTTAGGTTTTTTTTGGTTATCACTTCATTGAAAAATTATTTTCGCGGGAGTCACAAATGGGATAATCACAAGCAGTACCTCGTTCGAAAGACAATTAAAATTGTCGATGTACAACTTGTAGTAATTGGACATTACCTCGCTGAATGACAGCTGGTCGAAATCAAGATTTTATTAATTACTTGCGATGTTTGAAAAAATTTTGATTTTAAAATTAAGCTTTTTGTAGGAAGTTGTAAAAGTCAGGGAAGTTTTATTCTTTTAAAAATTAGCCTGCTTAATTGTGGTTATCGCATTTGTGATTTCCGAGAATAATTTTTGAGTGAAGTGATAACCAAAGAAACACCAAATTACCGTTATCTCAAAAATCTAACAATACAAAACATTAAAAAAAAAAATAGTTCCCAGCTCAGCAGTCCCATACTTATCCTCCCCCATACCTGAATTTTTAGATATTTCTTGGCTGTAAACTAGTGTAATTAAATTTTTTTGTTGTGAAATACGCGTTGTAAGGAAACGTATGTTAGGTATTTTTAAAATCTTTAGAATTCTTGTGGTAAAATTCATTTGATAATTTCGATTTCCTGATTTTTGGCCATTTATTTCTCAAAGGTTTTTGCAATTTCCCCCCATGAAAGGTAAATAATGGAAGAAAATGCAAAAAAAATTTCAAAAATTAAATTAGCAAAAACCAGGAAAAAGTTTAATTTTATTTTAGAATTTCACATTATGTATTAAAATAAAATACGCAGCTGTATACTCGGAATTCATCTCAAAATTTCTGCATCTGATTTTTAATTTTTTTCGAATGTTGCATTAATTTTCAGTATTTGTCGGCAAGCTTGGAAATATTCGCTTAAACGAAGTACGTCATTAAATTCTAAAAATTTTTATTGGAAATTATCAAAGGATCACAAGCTTTATTATTCTTCTTCTTGATTGGCGCTTAACCGTCTAGACGATTCTGGCCGAGTCCAACAGAGCGCGCCAATTGCTTCTGTTTCGTGCAGCATGGCGCCACTTGGGAACACCTAGGGAGGCAGCATCGCTGTCCACCTGATTTTCCCAACGCAGTGGAGGTCTCCCTTTTCTTTTGCGTTCAGCGGGTTTCGATAGAAATGCTTTCTTGGCCGGAGCGCCTTCGTCCATTCTCACGACATGACCTGCCCAACGCAGCCGCTGGATCTTTATTCGCTGAACAATGTCGATGTCTGTGTAAAGCTCGTACAGCTCATCGTTAAATCTCCGTCTATACTCGCCCACGCCAACGCGCAAAGGTCCATAAATCTTACGAAGAACTTTTCTCTCGAATACTCCAAGTGCCATCTCATCTGATTTTGAAATTGTCCATGCTTCTGCGCCGTACATGAGGACTGGAACGATGAGCGTCCTGTAGAGTGTGATTTTTGTTTGTCGAGAGAGGACTTTACTTTTCAGTTGCCTACTTAGTCCGAAGTAGCATTTATTGGCAAGCGTGATTCTTCGTTGGATCTCCGTGCTGACATCATTCTTGGTGTTAATGCTGGTTCCCAGATAGACGAAGTCCTTAACAGTTTCGAATTTGTAGCTATCAACATTGACGTGGCTGCCAAGGCGTGTTGTTTCTTTGTGTGATGACAGGAGGTACTTTGTCTTGTCCTCGTTGACCGCCAAACCCATTTTCTTAGCCTCTTTATCCAGCTTGGAGAAGGCAGAACATACGGCGCGCGTGTTAGTGCCAATGATGTCGATGTCATCGGCGTACGCCAGCAGTTGCACACTCTTGTGATATAAGATGCTTCCTGTATGGTTAAGTTCTGCAGCTCGTATTATCTTTTCCAGCATCAAATTGAAGAAGTCGCACGAAAGAGAGTCACCTTGTCTGAAACCTCGTTTGGTCTCGAACGGCTCGGAGAGGTCCTTCCCAATTCTGACGGAGCTGGTGGTGTTAGTCAATGTCATTTGGCATAGCCGTATAAGTTTAGCAGGGAAACCAAATTCAGACATTGCGGCATACAGGCAATTCCTATTCGTGCTATCAAAAGCGGCTTTAAAATCGACAAAGAGATGGTGTGTGTCGGATCCTTTTTCATGGGTTTTTTCCAATATTTGTCGTATTGTGAAGATCTGGTCGATGGTAGATTTACCAGGTCTGAAGCCACACTGATAAGGTCCAATCAGATTGTTGACGATAGGCTTCAGTCTTTCGCACAATACACTTGCTAAGACCTTATATGCGATATTCAGGAGGCTTATCCCACGATAATTGGCGCGTACTGTGAAGTCTCCTTTTTTGTGGATTGGGCAGAGCACACTTAAGTTCCAATCGTCGGGCATGCGCTCGTCCGACCATATTCTGCATAGGAGTTGATGCATGCTCCTTATCAACTCTTCGCCATAATGTTTGAATAGCTCGGCTGGCAAGCCGTCAGCGCCCGGGGCCTTGTTATTCTTAAGCCTAGATACTGCTATTCGCACTTCGTCATGATCAGGTGGTGGAACATGCCTACCATCATCTGCTATTGGGGATTCGGGTCGTACATCTTCTCCTTCCGCACTTTCACTGTTGCCATTATCTAGCAAGGAGGAGAAGTGATCCCTCCACAACTTAAGTATGCTCTGGACATCAGTTACCAGATCACCGTTATCATTCCGGCAGGAATTTGCCCCGGTCTTGAAACCTTCAGTCATCCGCCTGATTTTTTGATAGAACTTTCGAGCATCGTTCCTACCCGCCAGCATCTCAAGCTCTTCACACTCGCGCCTTTCAGCCTCCCTTTTCTTCTTTCGAAAAAGGCGCCTCTCTTCCTTCTTCGCCGTTCGATAACGCTCCCATACGCTTCGCGTTGCGCCCGCACACAATGTAGCCCTGTAGGCGGCGTTCTTTCTTTCCGAGGCATCGCGACATTCCTTGTCGTACCAGATGTTTTTGTGGGCTCGCTTGTATCCTATAGATTCCTCAGCGGCGATACGAAGTGAACGAGCGATGTGTTCCCATTCCTCAGATACATCGTTTGGTGAAGGGTTGCTCTCAGAGAGCAGGAGTGAGAGCCGAGTGGTGTATTGATTGGCTGTCTGCGTCATGTGCAGCCTTTCGACTTCAAACTTTCCTTGCTGTCCTGCTGGCACATTCTTTGCTGCACAGAGGCGGGTGCGTACCTTGGCTGCTACAAGATAGTGGTCGGAGTCGACATTGGGACCACGGATTGTGCGCACATCTAGGATGCTGGAGCTGTGTCTGCCGTCGATCATGACGTGATCAATTTGATTTCGCGTTTTTCGATCAGGAGACAGCCATGTGGCTTGGTGTATTTTTTTGTGCTGGAATCTGGTACTGCTAATGACCATGTTTCGTGACCCGGCGAAGTCGATCAGCCTCGTCCCATTGGGACTGGTTACGTCGTGGAGACTGAATTTTCCGACTGTGCTGCCAAAGATACCTTCCTTACCCACCCTGGCATTAAAATCGCCAAGCACAATCTTAATGTCGTGACGGGGGCAGCGGTCGTAGGCATGCTCTAACTGCTCATAGAAAGTGTCTTTGATCGCATCGTCCTTCTCTTCCGTCGGGGCGTGGGCGCAGATAAGAGATATGTTGAAAAATCTCGATTTGATGCGGATGGCGGCTAGACGCTCGTTCACTGGCGTGAACGACAGTACTCGGCGGCTGAGTCTCTTTCCCACCACAAAACCAACACCAAATATACGCTCCTCTGCATGGCCACTGTGTGTATATCGCAAGGCCCACATTTCTTCTTGCCTTGCCCCTTCCACCGCATCTCTTGTATGGCGGTGATGTCAGCTTTCACTCTTTCGAGGACATCAACCAGCTGGGCAGAGGCACCTTCCCAATTAAGGGTCCGGACGTTCCAGGTGCTTACCCTCAAATCATAGTCCTTTAAACGTTTGCCGTGGTTGTCATCAGAAAGGGGTGGTCTCATCCGAGGCTTTGTTGTTGTTTTCATTGGATAGGATTTTTACGTGGTGGGTCCCAAGCCCGACGCACAACCCGCCCTGCGGGAGTTGTATATTGTTACACGTTTATATAGCGAGCCGCTTGCTCCAAGACAGACGCCCGCTCGCAGCCGCACCTTCTGGTGAACAGACGCTGCAGTTATTCCCCTCAACAAGCCCTTAAACCGAATATGTCGGAGTGGCCTTGTCGAGTTGTCGCCTTCTCACTTTAGTTCACCACCAAACGGGTGTTCGGTGGCTATCCAGAGGACACTGCGCGGAAGTCGTGAGCTGCTTGCTCCGCATGCAAAAGAATCGCTCTGGCCACCCCCAGGTGGATGGCAGTCAGAAGCTTTCCCCACTTACGTGGACTTTTACACACGAAGCCATCCTCCTAAGCTTTATTATTAATATCCTAAAAGTACCAACTGTAAAGGCAAATGTTTTGTATGTAATTTTCTTTGTTGGTTGCGTTTTTTAAAGTAACTCTTATGAGTTTACGTTCCTATTTTATTTTGTTACTAATGAAATAATAAAAATGGCAATAAAAATCAATTTTTTCTTTGCACTTTAAAGTTGTAGCGTTCCTCGAAATATATATTTACTTTTTTCAACCCCAAAATATTGGAAAATAATTAAAGTCCAAATCCCGGGACAAATCCCGGGATCCCGGGATTATAAAAAGAAATCTCGAAAATCCCGGGATCGCAAAAAACGGAGAAATTGGAATCCCTAATACATATGTATATTGCGCAAATTGTCCATCAAGATAGTTTGGCGAATTCGAATTCTCGATAATTTTAAGTATTATTTTGAAACTTTTTGTCATAATATTGATACCAGAGAAAATGATACTATGAAAAGTATCAATTTGATACGCTTCTAGTAAATTGATACTGATACAGAATTTTTTGAGTGTAGATAATTCTTTCGAAGAAGGTCATTCCTCCCAACTCGTCGATCGATAACGCTCCCATACGCTTCGTGTGGTGCACGCGCACAATTTAGCCCTGTAGGCGGCGTTCTTTCTTTCCGATGCGTTGTGGCATTCCTTACCGTACCAGGTGTTTTTTTTTGGGTCACTGGTATGCAATAGATTCCTCAGCAGCGGTGCGAATTGAACTAGCGGTATGTTCCCATTCCCCGGATACATCGTTTGGTGGAGGATTGCTTGCCGGGTGGGGTATTCATTGGCTATCTACGTCGTGGGCAGCTTTTCGACTTAAAACTTTCCTTGCTGTCTTGTTGGCGCAATCTTAGCTGCACAGAGGCGGGTGCGTACCTACCTTGGCTGCAACAAGATAATGGTCCGAGTCGATATTGTTTTCACGGATTGTGTGCACATCTAGGATGCTGGAGCTCTGTCTGCTGTCGATAATGATGTGATCAATTTGATTCATATTAATAAAAGCCAAGTGCGTATGTATTTGCTTTTGCTTAAGATTTCAGACCTTTTACTCAAATTTTGAAATTTTATTCATACAAATTAATGTCAAATTTCCGAAATCTTGAGTAAAAGCATTTGCTTGGCTTTTATTAATAAGGCCCAATAGAGAAAAGAAATCAAAAATAAAATAGAATTTTTATTTTTATAATAGTTGTAATCTTTTGCAAGCGACATGCAAAAGAACACCACCAAAATTGAGGAATTGCATACAAAAAAATAAGCTACCAGTTAAAAAATAAGCAGCAAGCGTATAACTCGGTAAGTCATAACCAACTTGAAAACAGTGTTGAAAAGTTTAAAAACGTGCGTCACTGTGAATGGTCAACGGAAAGTAATTAGAAAATTTCAAAATAAACGTCAAAAAATCAGAAATGAAAAAATTTCCCAGCCAGCATTTTTAAAAAATTTTGATCAAAAAATATTCAAATATTAAAAACGATCAAATTTAAGTCTACAGTAGACAAGTAGACTTTGTTAAATAATGTGTGCGTTGACTCGCGAATCAGCTTTGTTTAATATTTTTTTAAGAGACTAATAGCCCAGTTAGTCGAGAACGTAAACCCGTGTACCGTGTCAGCTGATCCAACCTATTTAATGGGATTTGTATGTAACCGATTATTCAACGACGTACGACGCAGAAGCCCGTACCGCAGAAATCAAAATCATTTTGATTTTTTACGTAAAAACGTGGCAGCTGATCGCTCGCATGGTTGCAAGGTAGAAGGATTGCCAGTTGAACATTTTTAGTTATTAAATATTTAAACAGTAATTTTCACAGCATTATCAACTAACTCAACAAGATTGTAAAATGTTATCGAATATACATATAAGGTTCACATGGAAAAAATAGTATGTCTACTTAAACGAACCACTTATTATTACTTTAATTTTTAAAAATAAAGGAAGGAAAACGTTTATAAATTTTTTTTAAATCCCAAACAAAATGTAAATATATATATATATATATATAAATTAATAACAAGATAATAGCTTTGTTCAACAACTTTACTTGCAAGTACTTGCAAAAAGAGCGTCAATGTCAAATTAAGAGCAAAAACGAGAAAAAGAGAAAATTATCAACCAAAGTAATTGAACACAAAATCGTAAACATTCGCAAGAAAACAGCTGATACGCTGTTTTGACAATTTGATTTTTAGGTTAGGTTGTTTTTGAAATTTTTGAAATTGGAAATGAATGGAAATAACTGAATTAGGAAAACAAAATTCTACTTTGGCTATTCCACAACATCATCAAGATTCATTTTTGCGCTAACTTATTTAGTACACAATTAGAAATTTGCGTTTAAAATGTTTGTATATTTCCAATTGAAATGTTTGTGATCATATATTTTGGACACTTCTATTGTTTTAAAGCTGCTAGTAGTTGCAAGTGAAAATTTTACTTGCAGCGTTTATCAACTCTCTCGAGGTCTTACTCTCTAAATTTGGCTCTCTTTTGCGAATTTTTTGGGTTATTGAACATAAATTCGTAACTATTCGTAAAAATATGTAAAAATTTTGAGATATTGAACACTCCTAATAAATGAAGATATTACTGAAAATTAAAGCAAAAATTGTATTTATCCACAATGGTGGCTGTATTTTCTTAATTGATAACTCTTGCTGGTCTTCTTCTGCAATTTTTCCAAATTAAAAAGTTATAAATTGCCACAATAAATCTGAGTTTCTGTAAGAATATCAATTAAAGTGATGTCACACTAATACGATCCACACCACCATGTCACCACCTATTTATACTAGAAAAGATATGAGTTACAGAAACTCAGTACAGATTTCTTAATTAAACACAGATTTTTGTGAGAATCTTGTTGCTTCCCAATATAATTTTTTTATGGATTTTTAATTGTAAATTTAATGTTCTGACTGTGTTTTTATACTCAGCTGTACTAGTACACAGAGTATTATAGTTTTAATCACATAACGGTGGATTGTAACAGAGTGAAATAATCGAGATAGATATAGACTTATATATATCAAAATGATCAGGGTGAAAAGAGAAATCGATTGAGCCATGTCCGTCCGTCCGTCCGTCCGTCTGTCCGTCCGTCTGTAAACACTCTAACTCGCGCAAAAATTGAGATATTTTGATGAAATTTGAAATGCAATTTGGTATCGAGACTGGGACGGTTGGTATTGAAAATGGGCGAAATCGGACCATGACCACGCCCACTTTTCCTATATAGAAATAATCGGAAATTTGGTATCTCAGTCACTAATATAGCTGGAGCGATGAAATTTTACCCACGTGTTGAGCTCAGGCCCCTAGGAAGAAATTTGATGAAATTTTGGAAAATGGGCGGTGCCACGCCCACTTATTAAGCGTCAAACCTTGAAAGTTTTATATGTCATAACTCAGAAACCATTGAAGATATATCGACAAAATTTGGTACGCGTGATTTACTTACTTAGGCATACGTTTGGACGGAAAATAGTTAAAATCGGTTGACGGCCACGCCCACTTTTATATATGTATATTACAAAGTGACCTAATAAAAACATTTTAAGCGATGTCTCTGTCAAATATAAAGATCTATCATTGAAATTTTGTCGCGTGAGTCCAACTGCGGACATAAAACGAAAAACACAAAAATTTTGGAAAATGGGCGGAGCCACGCCCACTTATTAAGGGGCAAACATTGAAAGTTTTATGAGTCATAAATTTTTTTAGGAATTGAAATGTAATTAATTCCTTTTCTTTTCATGAAAGGAATTGATTACATTTTTCAATTCCTGAGGAATGTAATTGTAGTTGTAATGGAATTGATTTTACCCAGCTCTGATTATGATACATATTTTTAAACATTTTTCAATCATTTTTTGATCAAATTTGATATCATTGAAATCTCCTACTTCATTTTTTTGTAATAACGTTTGATTGTTTTTCACAATCATTTTTCAATTATTTTTTTAATCATATGTGATATAATTTTATGATCACATTATATTCCTTTCTTATTACTTTTTGTAATATTTTTTGATCACATTTTATAAATAAAAACAATTACTCCTCAATTTTACCTGGAAGGGTGAAAATGTAGACAAATTGTTGACAATTGTACTCAAAAGGTTATAAACGAACTTCGAAATATGATTTTGTTCAGGTATAAAAGGGTACAAGTTCCATTCGATATCCGATTGGCATAAAAGTGGAGTAGTCTACCTTCGTACTCGTTCAGGTCTAACAGGGTACATTAGTCTCCACATAGCACAGTTGGGCAAAATTTATTCGAATAAGAATAATAGATGAATAAATTTTTTTTATTTTTATTTGAATAATAAATAATTTCGTTTATTCAAACAAAAAATTATTCGAATAATAGATAATTTTCATTTACATATATGTAAGAACAAACAAACTCACAACTCACAACTCACAAAAAATGCATTCGCCGTTCGGAGCCGGCATAAAAACTGTAGGTCCACCCAATTAGTAGGAAAAACAAAAAGGAGCACACCTCGAATTGGGAGAGAAGCTCGGCCATAAAACTCGTCAGAGTTATAATAGCGCCATTGTATTATTATATTAAGAACAAACAAACATACAAACAAAAAAATATACAATTTTTTTTTTTACTATTACTCAGTTGTTTTTTTTGTTGTACCCTGAGTTTTTATTTATTATTTGAAATAACGAATAAACCTCAGAATAATTATTCGAATGAATTTATCTGAATAAACATTGAAAAATAAATTTTTATTCAAATAATTATCTAAATAAAAATTTATTCGAATAATGCCCAAGTCTGCCACATAGAACATGCTCAAACAAAAGGGAAAACCTTATTCCGTATAAAGAGACCACAAGTTGTATTAGTCGCATGCTCCATTACGAGTGATCCCGGATACATCCCGAATTAGTCGAATTTTTTGCAGGGATAGTGTCAATGAAAAAAGTCAAATTATGAAAGCTCACAGTAGTGTTGTAAATGAATCACAATTTAAAAATTCCACATAGCATAATCGCAAAACTGATCGCAAATTTACGATATGGATGCGAAAATTCTCGCAAATTGGTTACAGAATTCCTGCACAGATCATTCAAATTTTTAAACTACACCTTTTCCAGATTGAATTCAGAAAACTCCAATTGTATTTCAGAAAACACCAATTGGATTTCAGAATAGGTAATTGGATTTCAGAATTTCACATTTGGATTTAAGAATAGTTATCTGAATTTCAGAATCTGTTAATTGCATTTCAGAATGTGTGAATTGGATTTTTGAAATAGAGAATTAGATTTCAGAAAATACCTTTCGAACAATTTTTGCCATGTAAATACTTGATTATGTATAAAGAACGCCATGGAAAATGCAAAAATTATTTACTATGGAATAAATTAATTCGTAATTTTTATGCTGTTCAGTTGTAATTGTATTTTGAAAAATGGAGTTTCACGATAACTGCGTAATCTCTTATTTTGAATTGTATCTGTAGTACAAAACTTACCTATATGAATTTATAAGCTGAATTGAACTTACAAATTATTTTCCAACTTTACGAAATAAAGTTTATGATATCTGAAATCCAATTTTCGTTTTCTGAAATCCAATTGCCTATTTTGAAATCCAATTAACAGATTCTGAAATCCAGATAACTATTCTTAAATCCAAATGACAAATTCTGAAATCCAATTACCTATTCTGAAATCCAATTGGCGTTTTCTGATTTCAATCTGGAAAAGGTGTAGAAATGAAAGTTTTGAAATTGAAGGCCGATTTCATAATGAAATTCTTAAAGCTCCTTTTGTTAAAGGAGCCTTTTAGTTAAAGAGCCAGTTAAATGTTCTTTAAAGTGGGAGTGATTTCATAATAATATAATATTAAAAGGCGCCTTTAGCGGATCCTAGTGGCCGCTGCGGTGCAGTGGGTAGAGTGCTCGCCTGCTATGCCAGAGGTCTCGGGTTCAAACCCCAGTCCGAGCAAACACAAAAAAAAAATTTTCTAATAAGTAAAAATCCAATTATTGGGTTTTTTAAGAGCAGCTGTCACCTCTCGGCATTGGGTGGCATACCCTCTGAGTGTATTTCGGCCATGAAAAAGCTTCTCAGACATAATGTACTAGCTGACCCGGCAGACGTTGTTCTGCTAAAATTTATTCCTATGAAGCCTAAAGAAAAGTCTTTGATTACCGTATTGCTAACCATTATCTTAGAGTCCATCTTAATGACTGCGAATAATAAAAAAATGTCTATTCTCTGAATAAAAGTTATAGTTATATTCACCGCGACAAACCTACTTCCCCCGATCCCTATCTCTATCTCAATCCCTATCTCTATTTCAGTCTCAATCTCAATCTCAATCTCAATCTCAATCCCTATCCCTATCCCTATCATTATCATTATCCTTATAATTATCCTTATCCTTATCCTTATCCTTATCCTTATCCTTATCCTTATCCTTATCCTTATCCTTATCCTTATCCTTATCCTTATCCTTATCCTTATCCTTATCCTTATCCTTATCCTTACCCTTACCCTTATCCTTATCCTTATCCTTATCCTTATCCTTAACCTTATCCTTATCCTTATCCTTATCCTTATCCTTATCCTTATCCTTATCCTTATCCTTATCCTTATCCTTATCCTAATCCTTATCCTAATCCTTATCCTTATCCTTATCCTAATCCGTATCCTTATCCTTATTCTTATCCTTATCCTTATCCTTATCCTTATCCCTATCCTTATCCTTATCCTTATCCTTATCCTTATCCTTATCCTTATCCTTATCCTTATCCTTATCCTTATCCTTATCCTTATCCTTATCCTTATCCTTATCCTTATCCTTATCCTTATCCTTATCCTTATCCTTATCCTTATCCTTATCCTTATCCTTATCCTTATCCTTATCCCTATCTCTATCTCTATCTCTATCTCTATCTCTATCTCTATCTCTATCTCTATCTCTATCTCTATCTCTATCTCTATCTCTATCTCTATCTCTATCTCTATCTCTATCTCTATCTCTATCTCTATCTCTATCTCTATCTCTATCTCTATCTCTATCTTTATCTCTATCTCTATCTCTATCTCTATCTCTATCTCTATCTCTATCTCTATCTCTATCTCTATCTCTATCTCTATCTCTATCTCTATCTCTATCTCTATCTCTATCTCTATCTCTATCTCTATCTCTATCTCTATCTCTATCTCTATCTCTATCTCTATCTCTATCTCTATCTCTATCCCTATCCCTATCCCTATCCCTATCCCTACAGCTACCTACCTTTACCTTACCGGGACCGTCCATCACCATCCGGGCCCACTACTTTAGCCATCTCTGGGAAAGAGCCTTAGAAATCACAATGAAAAAAGCTGTATGTGGAAGCTCCGGACTTTTCCGGAGGGATTTTCCAAAATTTTCTTGCGTACGAACCATCTCCTCCAGAATACGAACAACTGACAAAAAATTTTACAGAAATCGGTCCAGCCGTTCTCATCTGATGAGGTTAGTAACATTTTTTACACCATTTTTATATATATAGATTTTCCGTTCAGAGCCTGCATAAAACTGTACGTCCTCCCAGTTGATAGGAAAACCAAAAGTTAAGGAGTACACCGCGAATTGAGAGAGAAGCTCGACCATAAAACTTGTCAGAGTTATAATAGCGCCAGTATATTATGTATAGACTATATTATATATTCCTCACTTCATTAAAAATCTTACTTGCTTGATCAACAACACTCATTCAATTTATTTGATCAACTAAAACATATCATCAAAACAACAGCCGGCCCGCCGACTCGGTACAATCGCAAAAACGTCTCTATTGTGTAGGAGCGAGTCATCTTTTAACTCGATTGTCATGTTGCAGCGATGGCGATTCTCTCGATTATCTAAACATCTCGGACTCACCCATCACTACCGCATTGTGGTGGTGTTAGCGGATTAAAATGTTCTAAAAAATTAATGCACGTACATTGTTTTAATATATCGTACCTGCGAATAAAGAAACCGTTATGTAAATTTTTAGGAAATTTTTTTTTATTGCATTTTTTACTAGCCCTATTCATTGCCCACATTTCTGCTTTGCTGTTTTTTCATATCTGGTTTGGTTTAGAAGTTATCAAATAATATATAGATACATATATAGGCAAAATGGCAACTCGTCGCCTGAGAAAACGAATGTCGTATGTAGCAAAACATAGTTTCGAGAAAATCGACTTTGAAGTTTAAATTGGAAATTCTCAAAAACTGTACAACAGATTTTTCTGTTATTTGGACGAGCTGTAGAGAGTATTATATATTTTGACTTGCAATTTGCAAAAGTTGGATATCTTTAAAATTATGGGAGATAAACGACTTTTCATTCAGTATGCATTTGTCGTATGTGACGTCTGAGCACCAATACCTGTTTATGATAGCACATACGACAAAAATTCTTCTCTTTTTTCAAACCGGAATGGTTATGAGGCTCACATTTTTTGAGATATCGACTTGAAATTTGGCAGTTGCATATATTTTGATGATACTTTGATCATTTGTCGGAATCCACCACATCGGACTAATATAAGATATAGCTCCCATACAACTGATTGTTCAGATATAGCTGTTTTCGGGTATAACTTCTTTATTTGAGGAGATAAGAATATGAAACTTTGAAGTAGTTGTATCCATATGGACCTAATAAATGTCACTAAAATTTGTTAAGATCGGACCACTATAGCATATAGCTCCCATACAACTGATTGTTCAGATATGGACATTTTGGGATATAACTTCTCCATGTAAAGAGATAAGGGCATGAAACTTTGAGGAATTTGTACCCATACGGACCTAATAAATGTCACCGAAATTTGTCAAGATCGGACCATTATAGAATATAGCTCCCATACAACCGATTGTTCAGATATAGCTGTTTTCGGGTATAACTTCCATATTTAAGGATCAAATTATACTAAACTTTGCAGTAATTGGTATTATACTACAATAAAATATGTCAGTGAAAATCAATTAGATCGAATCACTATAATCTTTAGCTCCGATACTATATTTTGGTTTATTCTCAGTAGCTCAGCGGCACATACGACATATGTTTAAAATAAACAAAAACGAATTTATATGGAAATTTGTCGTATGTGTGTTTCATACGACAAAAGCTTACCTAAATGGTAGTAATTTTGTAACATGCGACAAATGCATACTTAATAACTCAAAAACTAAAAGAGATAGAAAAAAATGGATTGGAAAAATTAAAAGATTAGGTCCGATTTAGTTAACCTGCATCAAAAACTAGAAATCGTCGATTTTCACATACGACATTCGTTTTCTCAGGCGACGAACTGTTAGTTAATTAGTTACATACTCAACTTTTTCACATACAAACTAGATCTAGCGGTGTACTGTATCCGTTTTTACAAAAAAAAAAAATGTGGAGTATAAAAACAGTTATGTATGCTCTGAAAAAAAAAAAAACGTTGTAAATCTAAAGACTTTCGCTGTTAAATCAACTACCTTCCGCATTTGAAATGTGCCCAACAACGCTCCGTTGTTGTTTCAAAGGTGCGAGCGTTGTTGATTTAAGACAACCACGGAAACTGTTGGATTAAATACTTTTGCCTTTAAGTTAACAACGGAGACTGTTGGAAAAAATTTTCACCTAAAAATAAATTTTTGTTTGCATTTTACTCTTCATCTTCTTTCTACCCGGGTCCCAACTGCAAATATGTAGCCTCCGTTTGTTCTCCTCTTCTCTCCTTATCATTCACTGGTTGCTATCTTTATTTCTTATTCTGCTTTTTCTTCTTTATTTTATATTCTCCTCCGGATTCGAACCATGACATCAACCTGAAGTTATATCCAATCATCACATAGTGGAACATTCAACATTATATTGAATTTAAAACACCCTTTTATACTTCCACTTTCCCGAAAAAGCATCCATAAATTATATGAAACATTGTAAAAACAAAATTTAAAGAAATTTGTTCTCATTAGTTTTGTTAACAACGGAAACGGGATCAAATACTTTTGCCTTTAAATCAACAACGGGGACTTTTAGAGAAAATTTTCTGCTAAAAATCTAAAAATAAACTTTTGTTTGGATTTTTCTCTTCATATTCTCTCCATCATTATTGTTTTTGTTCGTTTTCTAAAAAAAAATGTTTTCTCACAAAAAAATTTGTAACAGCAAGGGAGTTTTTGAATCAACAACGCTCGTCTTTGAAATAATTGTTGGATCAAAAACTTTGCTGTAGAAACAAATACTTTTGCTGTTGAATTAAAGACGGAGATTCAACAGCGGAAAGTTGTTGATTTAACTACGAGTACCATCTTTATTATATACATCAGTGATCTCCACAAAGCCCTTATGGGAGCGCGGGCACCGTTACTTTGAAATAAAAATCATGGCCGACAATAAGAGCAAAAAAATTGCGGCCGCCCACTTCCTCCATTATTAAAAGTACACCCGAAAAATTTCGAAAATTTATAAATTGATATTTTTTTATGGTGCTGGTGTTGTGCGTTTTTATATTTTTCATTATTAGCGCACGCTTTAATAGTTAAAGTTTAATTTATACATAGGTACTATAAATTTTATACTATAAGTTTTATAGCTAAAACAGCGCCATCTGATTGAATTAATCTCATTAGCAAATATATTGCGTATTTTTAGCCACAAAGAAATAACTCATATGCATACAGACGAAGCTAATAAAAATGTGTTAAAAAAAATCTACATAACTACATATGTACATATCACACTATTGAATTCCATATCAAATCCTAATTTACAACAATTTGTCTCAGTGTGTAGGCGGCGACTCGCTGTAGCCCGCTTCTGCAGAAAATATAAAAGAAAAATGGAAGCCAAAAATGGCGAGTACACAAACCCCGTCGGAATTGATTGCTTTGAAAATTCAGGTTTCATTAAACACTTTTAAAAGTGTTCAATATAATAAAATAAACTAACACCATAATTTGTCTTCCAGGTCTGATAGTGATAAAATTGTTTGATACAAAAAAAATTCCAAAATTATTCCTTTATATGTAATTTTACATGAATTAATAGTAATTTTGCGCTGCTGTTCCTAATGGGTATAGCATTAAACTTCGTTTGTAGGCGAGAGGATAGAATGCGCGGTCGCGGTGATTTTCGGCGCGCTTGCCTATGCTTAAGCGCGGCACAAAAACAAAAAGCGCGGAAGCGCGATAGCTGTGAAGACCCTTGATATACATAGTAACACCCTTTCTGAATTAAAAGTTTGCAAAATTTTTCCAATGGACGCCAGCAAGGTCGTATTTAGGGGGGACAGGTTTCGGGTGTTTGAACCCCCCACGAAATTCTGGTATATAAATTTTACTTCTATCAAATTCAAAGCTATATGCTGAAAACACTAGTTTACAAATAATTAATTTGAGAAAATACCAAGAATTTCAGGCATAGGGGAGGGCTGGCATGAACCTGCTGAGGTCAAAACCATTTTTTGATGGTTAGGGGTTTGAGACAACGAAATTTTGGGTTTTTTTTTGGTTACAACTTCAATCAAAAATTCTTTTCGCTGAAGTTACTCGTACAAATAAACGCAAACGGTATCTACTCCGTTCGAAAGATAATTAAAGTACGCTTTTAACGACATACCACTTATATATTAAATTATGTTACATACATTTTCTAAAATTTTTTTTTTACTCTGGGTTTGCTTCGAGGCTCTGATCAGCATACAAGAACTTAGTGTTTGTCGTGGTGAATTTTTATAAGGGAAAATGCTCCGCTCCGGGGCCCAGATCAATAGTTAAATAGCCTTGTTTGTATGTATAAGCAACTATCTGAATTAATCACAGATAAGATGTTGCCAGCTTAATATTTTTCGATAAGTGCCAAAATATGCCAAAATAAGCATGAAATGCATTTTGACCGTAAAAATGCATTTTAGGTCTAAATATGCATTTGCATATGCAATATGCATTTGCATATTTTTAGCTTCCCTAGTCATTTTATACCGATGATTTTCGCCGTCAGCACTTTGTGTACAATAAATACTCTAAATACACAATTTCAGAATTTTAGCTGCAAAAATTGAAGAGTTATAACCCAAAACGCAGACGTATGCTGTTTGGGACTTGTTTTTTTACTTTACTCAACTCTAAAAAAAACTCAAGGTTACTCATACGCCATAGCGTACTATTGGAAGCAAAAAACAAATTTCAGAAGCATAACTCTACGTTTTAGGGAATAACTGTTAAATTTTTGCAGCTAAAATTCTGAAATTTTTGATTTGAAGAATTTATTGTACACAAAGCGCTGCCGGCGAAAATCATCGGTATCAAATGACTATAATACCGGGGACAGACATTTGGTATTTTTTCGTAGCAATTTCATAATACCATATATCTGTCACCAAATATTATAATATTCTTCAAAATACTACACGAGCATCTTAGTATTTTTGTAGTAAAAAATCCAACTTTCCGTAGGTTGTAATTTTGTGGTATTCTCATTGTAAATTAGCATTTCCCACTGAACATACCTAAATGTGACAACTGTCAGTCAAAAAACCAAAAACGTTTATTCGAAAAATCAAAAAAAAAAAAAAAATTTTAAATTAAAGAAGCAAACAAATTACTTACAAATGGACAAAATAAACGTGCATATGTACATAAAAGTGATGAAACCCATTTAATCAAAGATATGTGGCGTGAGAACATTTAAAAACTGAGAGGTGTGCATAAGAACGGCCATATCTATCAAAATATGTGCGCAGAACTGCAAAAGCGGCACAAGATTGTGCTGTCCGACAAAGAGCTTCAGGCCGAGCAGCATCACCCAGTTCATCGATGACAATTTCAACGTTCCCAGCTGGATCAACATCAACAAGATCAGCTGCAGAAATACCAACAATATCAACAGCTGCAAAACCAAAAAAGGTATGGAGCTCGCCGAAAGAGACGGCAGAAAAATATTTGCGTGAAAATGAGATAAAAATTATAAAAATCATTGAAGAAAGTAACGATTTACTTCGGAAATGTTTTCCATTTTTATGTTGTTTACTTCCTTTTTCAGAACTGAAATAACAAGTTACTGTCTGTCATTATCGTAGTATTTTAAATACCACAATAAAATTACCAAAATGGAAATACCAGATGTGTGTCCCCGGTATAACATAGAGAACCCATACCGCGATTTTGGGCCAAGGAAAAAGGAGTGCATTCTAGTTTTCCTATACCGCAAGATAAATTAATATTTTAAAATACTGTTCATATATTGAATTGACTTATCTTTAAGAAGTTTGCAAAAAAAATTAAGATGTATTGTACACAACAAGAGATAATAGCGAAAATATGCGATTTTGGGCATTCAGCCTCCATAACTGGAAATCAGGCTATATCTCAAAAATGGATCATCCGATTTTAATTAGGATTTCATATCTGGATTCAGCACAAAATTCTGCTTCGATTCGATGTGCATATTGGCCTGGATATTTTTTTGTCGATTTTTGCCCAATTTTTATTTTCAAAAATTCGTCTTGGTTCATAAAAACCAAATTCCGGAACATCAAAATTAATTGTAGACAAATGTCGTGGAGGAGTTTTCTACTCAGAAAAATGAGAGGAATCCAAATTTCGATAGAGCGATATAGGTTAGTAAATCGCCCCACCCTAATGTACATATTTAAAAAATCACTCAAAGAAAATTTCATAAATTTATAATGGCAACAAGAAGCAATTTTACCTCAGTGAGCAAAACGGTTGGGGGGGGGGGGGGGGGGGTGTAGCTAGTGGGGTATTTCGGGGGGTGTGAGAATTTTTCCGCCTCCAAAGAACAACACTCATTTTGTGCCACGGTGTTATTTAACTTTTATTGAACTAATTAAGTCAAAAAACATCAAAATTTTTACATACATACATAAGTACATACTTATGTACGTATTTAAAAACATACATATATTCATATAAAATTAAGTGTTAATCTTTTTTGTTATAAACTGTTTAATTGCGTAGTTATCCAATCTGCTATATTTGCCTGGAAATTGGGGATTTTCACAACCATGAAATCCAGTTGCCACTCCACAAAGCCTGTTCTCGAAGACGGCAGGAGCACCGACATCGCCATAACATGTACCCGATCCACTATCGGTACCAGCACACATATGCGTAGCCATATAAACAGTATCTTTATCTATATGATAATAATCGTTCCATTTCTTTTTATACACTTTACACGTGCGTAACTCGAACACGTTGTTAGGAGCTTTTTCGCTTGTTGCACCCCAACCGCTCACCTGCATTTCGCTGTTCTCCGGCAGTTTAGATTCGCAGAGTTCTATTGGAGCTATTGTTGGTATTGCGGGAAAACATTGCCACATTTTAACAACGGCAATATTCATACTTTTTGTTTCAGGATTGTAACTAGGTGGCCAATAAAACCCGTCTGCTCTTATACTTTGAAATGGCGGACGACTTTGAAATGCATTTCGTAAATCGACAACGCCGACTGACACAACGAAACTTGTTGGGACCTTATGGTATACGCACTCCGCGGCCGTAACCACATGCTGGTAAGACACCAATGCACCCGTACAAGCATAATCATTTTGTTCGAACAATGCTGCCGTGTATTTAGCCTCCTCTCCATCAGAAACCCTGCCATTAACGATGCGGAAACTGGTGGTATTTGTGGACGTCGTCCACCACACAAAGCTCAATATGAGCGCCACCAACAGAAATACACTGCCCGAATTCATTACTTAAACCACTGTACGGTACGAGATACTATGAAAAAATTTGCCACTTTCGCCCCTATTTATAGGTAAACTGCAAGGTGTTTTCGAGGGTTTCGGGCGAAATTGGTAATGTTTATTTATTTGTACATACGTATGTACATACATTAGGCCGACTCGCCTTATATGTACCAAAAAAAAAAAAAGTCCACCGTACGCCCTCCACAGGATTTCTCTTTCGAAAACATTTCTGGAAAACATTTGTATTTTTTTGGACGCCGCTAGATGTCGCTAAAATTCATTTTTTCATATCTTAGGTATTTATGGTCCGATCTCGAAGTTTGATTCACCAATCTCTTTGGCTTCAGAGATTGGTTTCTACTTTATAATTGTATTAACCCTTTGTGCGCTATTAGGGTCACTTCCACCCAGTACTTAGTATATACCACCTAAATGTAACTTGTTTTTGCCGGCATGTTAATCGTCGTCAGAAACCATTAATCTTTTGCAAAAGAGGTATTTCGATCGACCTCTTTTTAGACAGTCAGGAAATATAGTATAGTCAGGAAATAGAGGGATAAAATGTTCTACACCTTTTCCAGTTTAAGTTCAGAAAGTTACAATTGAAGTTCAGAAAATTACAATTGAAGTTCGGAATTTCCAATTGAAGTTCAGAAAATTACAATTGAAGTTCAGAATTTTCAATTGAAGTTCAGAAAGTTACAATTGAAGTTCAGATAATTACAATTGAATTTCAGAATTTCCAATTGAAGTTCAGAAAATTACAATTGAAGTTCTGAAAATTCCAATTGAAGTTCAGAAAGTTACAATTGAAGTTCAGAAAATTACAATTGAATTTCAGAATTTCCAATTGAAGTTCAGAAAATTACAATTGAAGTTCAGAATTTCCAATTGAAGTTGAGAAAGTTACAATTGAAGTTCAGAAAATTACAATTGAAGTTCAGAAAATTCCAATTGAAGTTCAGAAAATTACAATTGAATTTCAGAAAATTACAATTGAAGTTCAGAAAATTACAATTGAATTTCAGAATTTCCAATTGAAGTTCAGAAAATTACAATTGAAGTTCGGAATTTCCAATTGAAGTTCAGAAAATTACAATTGAAGTTCAGAATTTCCAATTGAAGTTCAGAAAATTACAATTGAATTTCAGAATTTCCAATTGAAGTTCAGAAAATTACAATTGAAGTTCGGAATTTCCAATTGAAGTTCAGAAAATTACAATTGAATTTCAGAATTTCCAATTGAAGTTCAGAAAATTACAATTGAAGTTCAGAATTTCCAATTGAAGTTCAGAAAGTTACAATTGAAGTTCAGAAAATTACAATTGAAGTTCAGAAAATTCCAATTGAAGTTCAGAAAATTACAATTGAAGTTCAGAATTTCCAATTGAAGTTCAGAAAGTTACAATTGAAGTTCAGAAAATTACAATTGAATTTCAGAAAATTACAATTGAAGTTCAGAAAATTACAATTGAAGTTCGGAAAGTTACAATTGAAGTTCAGAAAATTACAATTGAAGTTCAGAAAAGTTACTCATACCCCTGGTATCTCGATTGTAGGAAAATTGTATGGATTTATTTGAAGATCTAATAAAAATGTAAATTCTCGTATCTTTAACGCCCTTCGGGGTAGATGCATTTTTAATTCAAGTAATCGCATATATGTTTTATAGGGCTTGAAGCAAACGTCTATATATGCAGAAATTTTGACATTGGTTGCAAGAAAGTGCATCAAGCAATGAGTGTAAATCGAAACCGTATATGAAAAAAATGTTCGCGCATTCACATGGAATGAAACTGATGTTATTACTTTTCATGAACAATGAAGCTAAATATTTTCGGAATTGCATACATATAAGCAAATAAGTTAATTATTTACATAAAATGCATTATTTCGGAATAAATACATATGTAAATAACAAGTATGTAAGAACGCGGCTGCCTTAGAGATACCATGCCGTAGTCTTTACACGTTTTATGATGCGAAATGAACATACAAATCATCTTTGTCTGAAAACACTATTATGCAATTGAAAAGTTTGAAAAATGCATCTACATATGTACAACGAAGGGCGCTAAAGACGCGAGAATTTACATTTTTATTAAATCTTCAAACAAATCCATACAATTTTCCTGCAACCGAGACACTATGTACATAGGGCATATGAGTAACTTTTCTGAACTTCAATTGTAATTTTCTGAAATTCAATTGGAATTTTCTGAACTTCAATTGTAATTTTCTGAAATTCAATTGTAATTTTCTGAAATTCAATTGGAATTTTCTGAACTTCAATTGTAATTTTCTGAACTTCAATTGTAACTTTCTCAACTTCAATTGGAAATTCTGAACTTCAATTGTAATTTCCTGAACTTCAATTGTAATTTTCTGAACTTCAATTGGAAATTCTGAACTTCAATTGTAATTTTCTGAACTTCAATTGTAACTTTCTGAACTTAAACTGGAAAAGGTGTAGAAAATTATTCACCATAAAATTTCAGTAGGAGTCTTTTCAAAAAAAATCTTTGCAAAATGAACCTAAAATACCACAGGAAGCGAGAAACTTATATTCCTCGGAATGTTAAAAGTGTTTTATGTATTTTCAATTCTACTGAAGCGATAGAAATACTTATTTTGCAAAAGATTAATGTTTTTTGATGGCGTTTAACATGTCGGCAAAAAAAAGTTACATTAAGATGGTATATACTAAGTACTAGGTTGAAGTGACCCCAATAGCGCACATGGGGTTAATACAATTATAAAATAGAAACTCTTCTCTCAATCCAAAGAGATTGGTGTATGTGTTAAACTTAGGGATCGTACTATAAATACCGAAGATATGAAAAAAAATGAATTTTAGCGACATCTAGTGGCTTCAAAAAATACAAATAAAAATTGTTCTAGAAATGTTTTCGAAAGGGAAATCATATGGCGGCAGGGGGAGGTCGTACGAGCGACTTCTTTTTTTTTTGGTCCATATAAGGCGAGACGGCCTAATGTACATACATATGTATGTAGTAGGCATTTTGGGTTTTTTTTTTCTTTGTCAGCTCGAATGTTTGTTTAAAACAGGGCTGCTCAACGCTCTTGTATTGAAAGTACAAAGCTCAATACATCTACAAATTTTGTATATGCACTGAAAAATTTTTTTGCTCATTTAAATTTTTTATGAATTCCAATAAAATATTATTTTAGAATTTATTTTCAAATGGTAGTATCACATACATACAATTTTTTTTATTTTTTATATGAACATTTTTTGAATACTAATTTTTTACAGTGCTTTCATTTTTTCATTTCATTACACATTTGTTATTGTAAATTTCGATTTCTTACGGCAGTGCTCGAGCTCCTATACAAAGTGCCTTTGCTCTGCACATTCAATATGAATCATAGTGCTTATGGCAGTGCAAAGAAAATTTTATTTTCATATTTGAAGTGAAAATATGTATCTGTGCCTATGATTCGGTACAAAACAAAAACAATTGTGCTTTGAGTGCCTATGAGGTGAGCAGCCCTGGTTTAAAAATACGAGCTTAAGCTCCCCATTAAACAATATTCGAGCTGACAACAAAATGTTTATCAACAAAACAAAAAATAATGAAAAAATACATACATATGTATGTATGTATGTACATATGAAGACAACAAAAAAAAAAACAAACAAACTTCAAAATACTCGAAAAGGACACTGTTGCCGAACTTGGTAATTAATTACCAAAATTAGTTGCTTTTCTCACCCTCGGTATTTGTCTAAAATTAATGATCCGGAATTTCGGTTTTTTTTTTGTACCAAAACGGAGTTAAGAAAGTCCAAAATTAACAAAAATGGATTTAAAAAAATAGCCATGCCAACATGAGATTCAATCAAAATTTTATGCTGACTACAAATATGAAATCAGAATTAAAATCGGAGGAGTAGTTTTCGAGATATATGTAGTTTGTTTTCCGATTTTGGATGCTTAATGCTCAACATCGCATATTTTCGCAATTATTTCTTGCTGTGTATAATTTGTCTTAAATTTTCTTCGATAAGATAAGTAAATTCAATATATATATATGTTAAAATTATAATTTATCTTCCGGTATACGAGAACTATAATGCGCTCAGCCCATTTTGAAAATTTTCGCTAACAGTACTTTATGTGCAATAAATTCTCCAAATACAAAATTTCAGAGTTTTAGCTGCATAAATGAAGATCTATTCCCCAAAACGTAGATTTGTCGTGTTTAATATTGAAAACTAGTCCACAGTTTTTAAGGTAAATATATAAAGTACCTGTTTATATTTTTATTTTTTTGTACTATATTCTCTGTGGCCGCTGTGGTGCAGTGGGTAGAGTGCTCGTCTGCTATGCCATAGGTCTCGGGTGCAAACCCCAGTCCGAGCAAACACCAAAAAAAAAATGTTCTAATTAGTAAAAATTCAATTATGTATTGGGTTTTTTAAGAGCAGCGACCACCTCTAGGCAGTGGGCGGCATACCCTCCGAGAGTATTTCTGCCATGGAAAAGTTTCTCACAAAAAATGCATTCGCCGTTCGGAGCCGGCATAAAACTGTAGGTCCACCCAATTAGTAGGAAAAACAAAAAGGAGCACACCGCGAATTGGGAGAGAAGCTCGGCCATAAAACTCGTCACAGTTATAATAGCGCCTTTGTATTATTATTATTATTATATTCTTAAAATTATCAAGAATATGTACAAAGAACTTCAGCCAGAAAAATTTAGACTTTTGAAACTCTTGGTAATTTTTTCGGTTTTTTTCTCCTACTTTATATACTCAGCTGTACTACACCTTTTTCAGTTTAAATTCAGAAAGTTCCAATTGATATTCAGAAAATTACAATTGAAATTCAGAATTTCCATTTGATATTCAGAAAATTACAATTGAAATTCAGAACTTCCATTTGAAATTCAGAAAATTCCATTTGAAATTCAGAAAATTACATTTGAAATTCAGAAAGTTACATTTAAAATTCAGAAAATAACAATTGAAATTCAGAAAACTTCTTGAGTACTGTGAGGAGGTTTCTGAATTTCAAATGTAATTTTCCGAATTTCAAATGGAATTTTCTGAATTTCAAATGTAATTTTCTGAATTTCAATTGTAATTTTCTGAATTTCAAATGCAATTTTCTGAATTTCAAATGGAATTTCTGAATTTCAATTGTAACTTTCTGAATTTCAAATGGAAATTCTGAATTTCAATTGTAATTTTCTGAATTTCAAATGGAAATTCTGAATATCAATTGGAACTTTCTGAATTTCAACTGAAAAAGGTGTAGTACACAGAGTATTATAGTTTTGATTTCATAACGGTGGATTGTAACAGAATGAAATAATCGAGATAGATATGGACTTATATATATCAAAATGATCAGGGTGAAAAGAGAAATCGATTGAGCCATGTCCGTCCGTCCGTCCGTCCGTCTGTCCGTCCGTCTGTAAACACTCTAACTCGCGCAAAAATTGAGATATTTTGATGAAATTTGAAATGCAAGTTGGTATCGAGACTGGGACGGTTGTTATTGAAAATGGGCGAAATCGGACCATGACCACGCCCACTTTTCCTATATAGAAAATTTGGTATCTCAGCCACTAATATAGCTGGAGCGATGAAATTTCACCCACGTATTGAGCTCAGGCCCCTATGAAGAAATTTGATGAGATTTTGGAAAATGGGCGGTGCCACGCCCACTTATTAAGGGTCAAACATTGAAAGTTTTATGAGTCATAACTCAGATACCGTTGAAGATATATCGATGGAATTTGGTATGCTTGATTTGCTTACTTAGACAAACGTTTTGACGGAAAATTGCCAAAAGCGGTTGACGGCCACGCCCACTTTTATATATGGGTATTACATAGTGACCCAATAAAAACATTTTAAGCGATATCTCTGTCAAATATAAAGATAATTCATTGAAATTTTGTGGCAGGAGTCCAACTACGGACATAAAACAAAAACCACAAAAATTTTGGAAAATGGGCGTGGCACCGCCTCCTTTTAGAAGCAGGAATATACGAGATTTCTTAGCCTATAACTCGACAAATAATTGAGATATTATGACGAAACTTGGTTTATACACTTTTATAACTTGTGTTAATAGACACGCAAAAATTTATTGAAATCGGTTTATGACCACGCCTGCTTTTTAACAAAGATATTTCTGGAACACCCTTTGGGAATTTGTAACGTGAAGTCATAAAGGAACTAGAAGTCATAAAGGAATGAAATTTCAATATTCAAATTTAGGCTTGCAGCAATCCTGGAAAAGTTGCAGCCAAACGACGAAGTGAAAAGGTGAAATTTTCTTGCGTCATTTGGCTTTACTATTCGTTTAAAAAAAATTTACTTTTTCACTTTCAGAAAGAACTTTCTTGCGTCACCTAACTGTACCCAATATA
The DNA here is from genome assembly GCA_960531455.1 of Urophora cardui. NCBI lineage: Eukaryota > Metazoa > Arthropoda > Insecta > Diptera > Tephritidae > Urophora > Urophora cardui. The sequence continues at coordinate 13,854,741 of OY482670.1, read as the reverse complement.
AAAAAAAAAAGAAGGTAGTGCAAACGTCAAATTTTTGTCGCCATACTAACCACCTGACAATTATATGGATTATGACATTTCGTGCTGCCATACTCAGTGCTAAAAATCCTCCATTTATGTTATTTTTTATTTCCATGGTAACCATGGCATGGATTGCAACAAAACGAAGTTTTTTAATTTGAATATTGATATATACCTATCTATTATATAAAAATAAGTCGCATTTTCCTCCCAGATGATTTAACTCCAGAACGGCTGGACTGAATTAAATGAAATTTTGCACGTAGTTTTCGATTGAGCCCGACATGGTTTATGGCCAAAAAAAGTATAAGAATCCGGGAAGGTTTTGGAGATATCCCAAAATATGTGGACCAGGGTAACCCTATAACGGGTTCGTACGATATGGGTATCAAATGAAAGGTGTTGAGGAGTGCTTGAACAAGGTGTAGTTATTGGTCCCATATAAGACCCCGTATTCGAGGTATTTCCTGAAATATGAACCAGGTGTGACCCCAAACGGGGTTTCTACAAAATGGGTATCAAATAAAAGGTGTTGGTAAGTATTTAAAAAAGAGGTGATTTTCAAGACCCTCTGCGACCCGTTTTCCGAGATATCGACCAAAATGTGGACCAGGGGTGACCCTAGAAAGTCTGGAGGGATAGAATAGGCATAGGGATAGGTATATGGATAGGGATTAGCGATTAGAGATTAGGTATTCGGGATTAGGGATAAGGGATTAGGGATTAGGGATTAGGGATTAGGGATTAGGGATTAGGGATAGGGATAGGGATAGGGATAGGGATAGGGATAGGGATAGGGATAGGGATAGGGATAGGGATAGGGATAGGGATAGGGATAGGGATAGGGATAGGGATAGGGATAGGGATAGGTATATGGATAGGGATAGGGATAGGGATAGGGATAGGGACAGGGATAGGGATAGGGATAGGGATAGGGATAGGGATAGGGATAGGGATAGGGATAGGGATAGGGATAGGGATAGCGATAGCGATAGGGATAGCGATAGGGATAGCGATAGGGATAGCGATAGGGATAGCGATAGGGATAGCGATAGGGATAGGGATAGCGATAGGGATAGCGATAGGGATAGCGATAGGGATAGGGATAGGGATAGGGATTAGGGATAGAGATAGAGATAGAGATAGAGATAGAGATAGAGATAGAGATAGAGATAGAGATAGAGATAGAGATAGGGATAGTAATAGGGATAGGGATAGGGTTAGCGATAGGGATAGGGATTAGGGATTAGGGATTAGGGATTAGGGATTAGGGATTAGGGATTAGGGATAGGGATGGGGATAGGGATAGGGATAGGGATAGGGATAGGGATAGGGATAGGGATAGGGATAGGGATAGGGATAGGGATAGGGATAGGGATAGGGATAGGGATAGGGATAGGGATAGGGATAGGGATAGGGATAGGGATAGGGATAGGGATAGCGATAGCGATAGGGATAGCGATAGGGATAGCGATAGGGATAGGGATTAGGGATAGAGATATAGATAGAGATAGAGATAGAGATAGAGATAGGGATAGTAATAGGGATAGGGATAGGGTTAGCGATAGGAATAGGAATAGGAATAGGGATAGGGATAAGGATAGGGATTAGGGATTAGGGATTAGGGATGGGGATACGGAAACACGGTAATCTAGGACTTTTCCTTTAGGCTTTATAGGAATAAATTTTAGGCAGAACAACGTCTGACGGGTCAGCTAGTATATATATAAATACGTACATTTACGTGTTAAATTCTTCATAATATCAGATCACAAATAATTATATAAAAAATAAGATTTATTCTTAAAATAAGTTGCGGCAAGTTTGTGGAATATAGTACATACTACAATCCCACTACACCTCCTGTGATTTTCATTGAAAAATTTCAGTGGTTTAGAAATTATGAATATTAGCACGACTTTTGTACTTGTAACCGAAAAAACAAGTGCGGTGGATGGCATGGTTATATACAAAATTTATTAGTAAATACAATATTTAATTTAGATGAAAAGATACGAAAAAGATTTTTTTGCGAAGAATCTATTTCAGAATTAGGTAAATAATAAAATACATAAAGGAAAATAAAATTAGTAACGCAAGTAAAAACTAAAGAAAACTGCAACATAAAAATTTAAACTAAATTTACATTCTTATATAACTGCAAAAAATTTTTTTTAATAAATATATTTTTTAAATGTGGAAATATGCTTGTATAAAACATTGAAACCAAATATGCATATATATATGTATACGTACGCAATAAATAATTCATATAAAGAAAATCAATAACTCTTACTTTATTCATAAAAAATCGAACAGTTTTCAAATATTGTATAAAGGACGTTTTCGTAAGATTTTTTGACTTTAATAACTGCATAAATCAATTTTATTTTTAACACGCTTTTATTACCCTGCAGGACATGCATATAACTTAAAACTGACTTTAAACTGTTTACAAAGACACTAGTGGTCACTTTTAATTGCATAATTAAAAATGGGTTTCTTGCTGTTTGATTTTTTTTCTTCCTGCAGAGTAGTTTCACCTATATGTATGTATGTATGTAATTTCTAGCTGCTGTCTAAATATATGCAAAATATTTACCAATGAGATTAGGTGTTAACCACCGCTATGTTCCAACAGATGGCGCGCGTGTATTTATATTTTTTAAAATATTCACTTATTTATGAATAACTTAATTTTTTTTATTATTAGGCATGTTAGTGTCTAGCACGAAATTTATTATTTTTAATTTTAATTTTTATACTTTGGAATAAGCGGAAAAATCCAATTAGCTCATACAGCGATGGTACACAGAGCCAAAAAGTTCACCTACAATCAAAGAGACTGCCACCTAAATAAGCTATTTGGCCGAGGAGAGGGAGAGGGGACAAAATTGAAGAAATTTTTGCTAGAAATTCTTCTGGATTTTAGCTTGAATTTCTTCTTAAATTTATTTAAAAGGATATCGTCTGAAAACGAGGAGATAACTTCTTGTTTATTAATTTTTTATGTCATTTTGTAAAAAAAATTAAATTGTTAGAAGAAATCTGCTTGTTTTTAGGAGAAAATTTTTATAAAGCAAATCAATAAGGACATCCTCTAATTTTTACTTGAACCTTTTTGAATTTATTAAAAAGGAAAACTTTTTATTTTTAAAAGAGCCCTTATTAATTCAAATTTTGCTTTAAACGTCTTAACATACGTACATACATACATATGTACATATATACTCGTACATACTAGAAGTATGCATAACAGTTATTGCATCAGCCACGTTTTATGCGTGCAATTACATGTTCAAGAAATTAAAAGGGAGAACTTTTTATTTTTAAAAGAGCTCTTATGTATTTCCTCCGTTCGTCAATTTCACTACGGCTTTGCACATTTCTACAATTCTCAAACGATTAAAGCACTTGGTATAAAGAGTTTATTATGTCCATCTGCACTTATATGAAATGAAATGTTGCCCTTTGTCTGAATAAGTCCTAGGAAAATACTAGTTGACTAATTATGTTTTCCGATGAAAATCAAGATTCTCTTCTTAATAATATTAAACAGGGTTTCTTCTTAATTTTACAGGTTATCTGCTAAATTTATGTGAAAAGGTTTCCATATTTATTCTAGGAGTCATCTTCTAAATTTTATTTAATAGGTTTTCATCTTAGTTTTATAGGTTATCTCTTAAATTTTACGTAAAATGATTTCATCTAAAATCCACGGGTCATCTTCTTAATTATATTGAAAAGGTTTTCATATTAGTTTTACAGATTATCTACTTAGTTTTATTAAAATGAAATATCCAGTAATAATAAGAAGGGCATCTTATTGGAGAGAAAGCATAGAGAAATCCGCTAAACTTTGTTCTAATTTATAGGGCATTTTAGGTGGTATTTTGGCTCTGTGTAGATGTGATAGCTATTTCGAAGAAAAACCACTTTCTTCATCATCATTGGATTTTTCCGCTTATTCCAAAGCATACAATTATTTTTTTCTTTGAAAAGCTTTTTTTTCAATATATTTAAAATGTTAAAATATACTCATTACATCGGCTCATTTGTTTTGTTGATAAGCATATGTGAAAAACACTATTTTATTTAAAATACCCAATATTTTGTTCAAATATACCCTCAGCCAAAAATTTTGATTGGGCAACGCTATCCTAAATTGTTGACTTAAAATAAGACGTCAATAATCCATATTATAATCAAAAATGACAACGTCAAAGTGAAATGGAACTACCTTGTTTGTTTGTATCATGGCTGTACCTAAACAAACACAAGTGTTCGAGCATTTGAACAACATTTGTTCAGGCTGCTCGAAAATGTTCAAACCAAATAGAAAGCTCAAGCTTCGAATTGTACATGTTGTAGTGCTGATAGTTCAGCACGATCAAGGCCAGAAATTTTTTTCAGTGGAGGAAGTTCCATCTTTGTGTTTTTTTTGTTGTGCACTAAGTAAAAATAACAAAAAAAAAAAATGTTTCTAAAGTGCTATTTAAAAGAAACAATTTTTTACAAAACTTTTGATTTTCCAATTAAGGTTTTTATAAGAAGTTGTATTCATTCAAAAATTAGCCTCTTCTATTCCAAACACTTTAAGCGTAATATTAAAAAGATTCGATGAATACGTAATTTTTGGCGATTTTTTCCAAGTGAAACAAAAATGATATTTTGTGGACGAAAAGCTCGGTTAGATGACCCAACTGTTTTCAGTTGTAAAAGTCCGCCTCAAAATTTTTAGCTTATGTTGAGACTCTAACTTGTTTTTTTGCAACTTTGTTATTTGACATCCGATTTTTAAAATTGATAGATATGTCATTATTTTAGTCCTTTGGACAGGTCAAGGCAAATTCATTATGGTAATGGCAGGGCGAATTCGGCAATATTCGCTTCGATTCGCTCTAAGTTTTCATCTATCAGAATGTCAAACTCAAAGTCAAATATTTCTTTATATGACATTCTTCTGTACTCGGAGAGTTAAAAACGAGAAGAAGAAGAAGTCAGCTGTTCACTTACCATTACCATATGTATGAATTTGCCTTGGGACAGGTTTGGAAATCACTTTCAACTTTGAATTTCATTTGCTTTGAATTTCATTTACATTTTAAAAGTAAAAAATTAACAGCGCAGCAGAAGTATCTATATATTAATAGGCTAACATTTTTCCCATACAAACAATTGCCAGACTGTTTAGCACATTTAACATACTCATCTTATAAATGTGAAATGGAAATTGTGTTTAAACTCAATTGGCGAGAAAACCGCTGAACGGATCCTCACGAAACTTTGCACACCTAGGTATTTTCACCCGGTAATTGCTGTAGGCATATTTTTAATCTGATTAAAAGTCAGGGATGGGCACCTCCCATACAAAATTTTCCTTTTTTTCGTAATATCTCTTGAAATATTTGTACCAGAATAATGAAAATTTTTGTGAAGGAATAATACAAAAATATATACTCAACGGATAAACAATTTAGGTCTTGGTAAATGATGGGCACTCTCCTCCCATATAAACTGAAATTTTCACATCGAATATCTCTGGAAATATTTGTAGTAGGGTACTGAAAAATGGTGTGAGGGCATGTGAGATAACTATTTATTAAACGGGAAAAACACTAGGTCTTGGTAAAGCAGGGATGGGCACCTCCCATTCAAACTGAAACTTTCACAGCGAATATCTCTGGATATATTTGTAGTAGGGTACTGAAAACTGGTGTGAGGGCATGTGAGATAACTATGTATTAAACGGGTAAAAACGTTAGGTCTTGGTAAAGCTGTCGTGAACAGGGTCGCGGAGGACTTAGAGGGTTGCAGTTCGAGGGAGCGCGATGTAAAGAAGTGGGAAAGGTCGGAGAGATAACCGTTTATTTTCGAGCATAAGTCATTTATGTCGGTGCCTGAGGCCATAATCGAGCAGTCATCGGCGTAGCATATGATACGAACTCCTTCAGGTGAAGGTGGGAGGGTGGAGATTTATATGTTGAATAACAACGTGGACAGGACACCAACCTGTGGAACTCCCTGTTTTATTCTCCTTGTTTTATTCTCCTTGGTTCTTGAAGTCAACCGATGCCTGTCGACCACTCAGATAGTTCGCGGTCCACCTTTTCAGCTTCGGCGGGAGGCTAGATCCTCCATTAGGGTGACATGATTGACTGTGTCGAAGGCTTTCGACCAATCAAGTGCCACGAGGACCGTTCTCTTGCAGGTTGAGACCGCACACTATCTGCGTGTTTATGGCGTTTAGAGCTGTTGTTTGACTGTGCGTTTTCAGGAATCCATGATGACGTATGGCAAGTTGTAGATGACCGTTTATATATGGTAGTAAGGCGGCCTCAAGTGTCTCTACTACCGGGAAGAGGAGAGATATCGGTCGATAGGATTCTTCTGCATTGCCTGGCTTCCCCGGTTTAAGTAAGGGGACCATGCTTGCCATCTTCTAAATATTGGCGATGACAAGGGTGGTGAGAGACAAATTGAGGACCTCCGTTAGGAACCTAACTCCATTCTGTTCGAGATGTTTTAGCATCAACATGGATATGCCGTCTGGTCCGACTGATTTTGAGGCTTTGGTATTCTTTATGACTACCTGAATCTCCGTAGGGGAGAGAGCAAGGGATGCGTCGTTGTTTGTAATCCAGGGCTTATATGGCTTATATGGACGAAATATGACATGGGTTAAAACCTTTGCAACAATATATTGCTCGTTGAAATCAAAGACAAGTTATAAGCAAAAATGAATTTCGCTATTTTTAGAGGGTGCCGAAAATTTTTTTTCCATTTTTGAAATCTCTATTATTATTATTATAGGGCAATACTGAACCGCGACCTCTAATGAGATCTATTGTGCTATGCCCCATAGCCTAGTGTAAATTGATAAATTTAAGGACCTCTTCAGGCCTTTTGTTACAAATTTCAAATGGACGCAGGGTCACACCTCCTAGGTGTGATAGCCTTTTCCTTGCGAGCGCATTACACTCGCATAGGATGTGAACCGGTGTTTCGTCATCCTGTTCACAAAATCGACATATGTATGTATATGTGTTTCCGCTAGACCAATTTTATATAGGTGATAGCGGAGAAAGCAGTGTCCCGTATAGTATCCAGTTAAGATACGTAGGTCCACCCTTCTTAAGCTAACGAGTCTATGAGATGATCGTTCTGATTTAACTATAAACAATTTGGCCTGTCTTTGTCCGTAAACATTCGCCCAATGCCGCCTGGACTGTTTATTTTCCCATTCGCGTATGGTCTCCCTAATGTATGCTTTGGTTAGCCCACAAAAGGGCTCTGGACCATAGAATGCCGAAGTTGCACCCTGTTTTGCAAGCCCGTCGGCCTTTTCGTTGCCATCGTGGCCTTCATGCCCAGGGACCCATCCCAGTGACAGCCTGTTTTTGCCTCCTAGGATGTTTAGCACCGTCAGACATTCGTCTACAGGTTTGGATGTTATCGTGTAGGACTGCAAGGCCTTTAAGGCTGCCTGGCTGTCCGACAGAATGACAATACTTTTCGAGGATAATCCTCTTCGAATGCAGATAGTGGGGTAGTTTCCCATTGGTATCGATTTACTAAAGTTCGGCCCAAATATACCAGCCCCAGTTCTGCCGTCCTCAAGCTTTGACCCATCCGTGTACCAGACAATTGAGTTGGTACCAGAATATGGATTCCCGTTTTTCCAACATGCCCGGTCAATGATTGAGACCTCAAAGTTTCTGGAGATCCTCAACATTGGACTTATTGTATCTCTAATGTACAATAAAGAAGTTTCTATGAATTTCTCAACTATATTCATATGTCCTGTCATATTTCCTGCCTTGATTTCAGAAATGTTTTGTAATCTCAGTGCACTTAAGGTAGCTTCCTTTTCTATCAAAATAGGAAAGGGTGGTATGCCTAATAGAACACTGAGAGCATCAGAAGGGCAGGTTTTCATTGCCCCTGTTATGCCAGCGCATACTAAACGATGCAGTTTGCTAAGTTTCAGCACTGCCCCCTTTGCTTAATCTTTGGCCACCAGGCCAAGGATGTATAGGTTACTATTGGTTTTACCACAGTGTTGAAAGACCAATAGGTCAATCTTGGTGACAAACCCCAAGTTTTCCCAAATAATCGAGAACTAGCAAAGAGAGCCTTTATGGCTTTGTTTGTAGTTGAATCCAAATGAGCATTCCAGTTGAGGGTTTTGTCCAATAGGACCCCCAGATATTTTGCTTCTTTTGAAAAACTGATCTTTGTACCACCCAGAGTCGGTTCCTTTAGGAAAAGCTTTCTCCTCCGGGTGAATGGTACAAGTACAGTTTTATCAGGGTTGATTTTTAGTCCTTTGTCGTCACACCATCCCTTAATGATGTTCAGGGCTTGGTCCGATAGCGTCCCTTCATGCATCCCTGATATACAGACAACTAGGGCATCGGCATACCCTTGTGTGTAAAAACCTTGGTTGTTCAGTAGGAAGAGGAGTCCGTCTATGACCAGGGTCCACAAAAGGGGCGATAGTACACCACCTTGAGGGCAACCTCTAGTGGCCACAATTGATTCAGTTACCCCTCCTATTTCCATACTGATTTTCCTTCTCTTTAGCATGGATACAACCCAGCGAGCAATCATAGGGCTCACTTCCTTGCTAGACATGGCTTGTTCAATAATAAGTCGTATTGTCAAAAGCCCCTGATATGTCAATAAACGCAAAGTGGGCTATGTTTTAGACTCCAAAGCCTTTTCAAGCTTTGTTGTAAGGCTATGTATGGCCGTCTCGGTAGATTTGCCTGTTTGGTAGGCAAATTGATGCTTGCACAGAGGGTGTTTCGTTAAGTTTACATCCCTAATGTGCCGATCCAACATTTTTTCCATTCCTTTCAATAGAAAAGAACTGAGGCTAATAGGCCGGTACGATGAGGGGAGCTGTTCAGGTTTCCCTGGTTTTGGTATAAATACGACCTTGACCTCAGGCCTCTGATTGTTTGTTGTTGTTTGTGGGAGAGGGGGCATTATTTGTAGTCTTTACGGCCACGTGCCGCCACCTTCTTCGCCCTGTTGTTCCTTTGTAGGACAGCTTCCTCAGCCGATCTATACCCAGACTTGTTGCTTCCAGGCCTTTGACCTCCACGAAGCGGTGGCCTTATAGTTATGCCCGGAGCAGTTGGAGCCGGGATGTCCTTCTGTGCCTCTTTCAGCACCTCGGATAACGTTGGCATATGTTGCCCCACGTTTGATTTGGGCGATTGTGGAGAAGTTAGTTTCTCCACAGCAATTGTTTCTTGCACGACTGCAACTGCGGGCATGCCAGCCACGGATTTCGAGCAGCAAGGCTGCTCCTCCGGTCCTTCTAAGTCACCACCACCGGCACCTTGATCTACCTTTGGAAGGACTGTTTTGGACCTGGATAACAGCTTAATTTTTTTGTTAAAACCGTAGCTGATCTGGTTACCCCTTTGTTTTATTAACAGCGCAGATACTGGATCGACCGCTATGGTCAGTTCAGCCACAGTTGATCTCCGCACTCGGTTGAGTACGCTCCAGTTTTTCGCCATAAGGCCAACGTTCTGCGCCTGTATTAATTGCAGAGCATCTTCATTAGAGGCACTGTCTACCTCAGGAAAATACCCCACAAAGATGATGGGACGTGGTATATCCTCATCAGCGCGCTGCAGCGACCACCTTTATTCTGGCTCCCTTCCATGGCTTTAATTTGGTAGCCGTGGCTCTTAACCATTCCGTAGTTGCCGCGTCATTGCAAACTATCGACAGCCATCCCGCCTTAGGCAAGCAGCCGTCAAAAGTGGGCTTTACAGTCCCGTTATCTTGCTTCCTTACCTCTTTTAGGATGGCGTGTTGCAATAGCCTGAGTTCATCAGCAGACCATACTGTTTCCGGGTAGTCATGTGGAATGATACCCAGTTTTGTTCCACTGAGGACATCCCTAAAAGTTGCCGGAGGAGTAGTTTCAACATCCGCCTGGAGAGGCACATATACCTCAACAGTGGATGCAGCTCCTTCTCCTGCACAGGCCTTCTGTACTATCTTTGGTTCTACATCCGCCTGGAGAGGCACAAGTACCTCAACAGTCGATGCAGCATCTCTCCTTTCATCGGCCTTCTGCAACTTCTTAGGTGCTGTCTCCGGTGGAGTGGCACTTTCTGCTCGACCACGGTTGAGCGTATCTGGTAGAGACAACCCTTGACGTGCTGTAGCACGCTCAATGGCTTCGTCTTTACTCATCCCCTCGGCCAGAAACTTTTTGAGGCGCTTTCGTGCGGCTCCACATAACCTCACGCGCTCTCAAGTTTTAGCCGGTTGAGTTTTCTCAGGGGAGGCTAAAAGTTTCTGCTCCTCCTCCAAAGAAATTTCTATTTCCATGTCCACATCCTGATGGGGGCTGTTCAACCCCTGTTCGGGTGTGGTAGGAATACCTTCTGTTCAACTCCAATGGTATGTGTTGTTGTTGTTTCATTTGTTTCGCTCATAAATCCCACGAGTGATGGGGAATGGAGGTCCACTGGGACATAGCCCCATTATCCCAGTAAGGCTAATTACAACCGGAGGGCGCCAGGTATCCGGAGACCACCGTATGTAGACACACTAACGTAGTGCCATTCATCCCATAAGCACGGTACGGTAATAACACTCGGAATTACGGGTTTTATCGAGTTTTCCTCTCTAGATCCGCCATTATCAGTAAAAGCAGGGGCACCTCTTGCAGGATGTGACAACGCCACATATGGTCGGTCTCGAGCCTAATGGCCCTTCATTCATGGTGAGGTATCAGGTATGATTCACTCACCAGGAAACTTAACAAGTAAACATTCGAACCAGAGGGGAACATTTTAAACTTTTTTTGGCGATACGCTCTAATGTACATGACAAACAATTGCAAAACTACTACCGGTTATTGTTCTTTTAATTTCATTGTATTCCTTGGTACTTAGTCACATTTGTGTGAATGCTATCTAACACGTGAACAATTTGTGTTCATTAAGCAAATTTTGTTAAAAAATGGCTGCGAACTAGACTTGGCAAATATTTGCGTACCTGTGACTTTGTCACCGTTCCTTAAAAGTCATTGGAAGTTCGGTAATTGTGGTATGGGTGGCTAATGTGGTACATTGTGATACATACATATGTACATTAGACCGTATCGCAAAAAAAAAGTTCGCCGTACGCCCCCGCATATGATGTCTTTTTGGAAAACATTTCCGGAAAATTTTTTTATTTTTTTTTGGACGCCGCTAGATGCAGCTCAAATGTATATTTCACATATCTTCGGTATTTATAGTCCGATCTCTAAGTTTAATACGCCAATGTCTTTGGCTTGAAAGGGCGGCATATATAGGGTTGCGAGATACATTTCCCGAAAAAATCAGTACATTGCCTACCTAATAGTTTCATGATGCTTACGAGCAAAGCACTGATGAAATTTGGACACATTTTCGTCATCGGTGAGAGGTGGTTACGCTTAAATCGATGATTAGAGCGAACATACACAACATAACACATTATTACCCCGAACCCTCGGCGTGCTGGGTGCTTGTTTCACCCAGCAAATTTGAACGATGTGAAAATTCTCTCAATCGTCGGAGTGCACAACAACAATTACACGTTACTCGACGAGTATTGTAAGCATAACCACGGCATTACAAACGTTAAATGAAAACACTTAGAAAATTAAAAACAGTGCAGGGTGATAAAATTTTAATTTTTTTAGTTTCGGCTAAAAATCAGTACAAATCAGTACAAAATCCAAAAAATCAGTATTTCTTAAGGTTTTCAAAACCATCAGTACGGAGCATAAAAAATCAGTATTGTACTGATCAAATCAGTACGTCTGGCAACCCTAGGCATATACTATGAAATATTATTAACCCTATGTGGAATATAGGTTTTTCGGTTCCTTTGGTCTTTAAGGTTAATTTTACAGAAAATTTTTCTGAGGAGACCCCTAATAAAATTTTGTGCCAAATAATATTCTGGTCTTTAAAAAAAAAAAAAAAAAAATGTGGATATCCTTGAAAAAGGAGCAGCCCGGATTTTAATTTCAACGGATGTTTCATCTATAAACATCACATAAGACAACCCCACTTTCCTTTTTTGTCAACATTTTCATGCAACCTATCGTCGCTTCCTGCCCACCATGTCCGAGCGTATTTCTGCCATGAAAAAGCTTCTCATAAAAAATGCATTTGCCGTTCGGAGCCCGCATAAAACTGTAGGTCCACCCAATTAGTAGGAAAAACAAAAAGGAGCACACCTCGAATTGAGAGAAGCTCCATAAAACTCGTCAGAGTTATAATAGCGCCATTGTATTATTATTATTATTATTATTATTATTATTATTATTATTATTATTATTATTATTATTATTATTATTATTATTATTATTATTATTATTATTATTATTATTATTATTATTATTATTATTATTATTATTATTATTATTATTATTATTATTATTATTATTATTATTATTATTATTATTATTATTATTATTATAGTTATTATTATTATTATTATTATTATTAAAAGGTAAAGGGAGTCCTAC